>CM050168.1:197367269-198567269 GCA_027410445.1 Discoglossus pictus | reverse complement strand
TTCTATATGACAATGACATCAAATATAAATTATGAGACATACTCAACACTGTTGAAGGGGGGAAATATCTCTGATCATGGCTGAAAGAAAATACTGCAGTAATTGAAGGAAAAATAAAATCTACTGCACAAATCCTAAAAGGAGACATGTATAAAGTTTTTTTCTTTTTTATTTAAGTGCTAGATGCATTGTAGTCTCATTTGCATGTATCTGCCCAGGCTCCCAGAGTGCAGTGCAATGACTGTATTTCTGTGAAACCCGAGGATGAAAAAAGTTTTTAAACTTATTTTTAGACTTTCAAATGGGATTACAAATGTACAATTCCCTAGTGGTCCAGTGGTTATGATTAAGCTGCAACCTGGGTTCAATTCCAGCCAGGGAACCAAGAAGTCACACCAACCTGAAGCCAAGCAGGTTTTGGCCTGATCAGTACTTGGATGGGAGACTACCTTGGAATATCAGGAGATATATACTGTGGCCCAGTGGAGAAGGAAATGGCAACCCACTCCAGTATCTCTGCCATGAAAACCAAGGGGAACAGCATGACCATGGACATAAAGATGTGCCTGATGTGTTACGTATGATCCATGAGGTCATGGAGAGTAGGACACGATTGAATGACACAAAAAAAAGTAGAGGTAATCCTTGCTCTCAAGAGAAGTCAGTTGCTAAAAAAAGTATTATGGATACACACAGGGACCAGCAGATAGATAAAAATATTTTTTTTAATTAAAAGTTTAGCTTTATGACCTGCCTAATTGAGCTTGAAGCCAGATTCAAACATATACATTTTTTCCATTATACTGTTACATATATTATTTAGTTGGGTCTCTTGCTTCTTACCTTTAGTTATATCTTGCTTTTATATCTCAGCACAGTGCGGCAAGAAGAGGGATATATTGTCAGTGGTTATGCAGCTCCCTTTAGTGCCGTTTGGCTTTTTTTCAGTCATTCCCAGACGTTTTGGTTGGATAGTTTGAAACAGGTATATAAGTGACAATAATATAAATGCATTGCCCAGATATGTGCTGTCTGTTTCCATGCTGATGGCCGTCTCACTACCGCTTAGTGTTATGGGACCTAGCAGTCATTTCAATGCCTGTTTACCAAGCCACTGGGCCTGTTTTATGGAAGTGATATCTTTTCTCTTTGATAGCAGAAGATCTTATAAACCTCTTCCAAAAGTCTATTTACTTTTATTGCCCACTAACCAAGAGTGCCTTAAGCAAAAAATATATTGTCAAGTTAAAACTTACACTGATTTACTGTCTGGAAGATGTTTAACTCTTGCTTTGGATAATGGTACGTGCAGTTATATCTGAGAAAGAAACATAGGAGATGGTACAGCAAGTTAGCACCTTGCAAGGTCGAATGGAATAAATCAGAATATTGCTATCAGAGCATCAACTAAAGGGTGTAATTATTTTTTATTTAAGCAATAACAATGACTTAAATATATACCTGGTTCATGTAAGTGAAAGTTTCTGATATAGATAAAAAGTAGAAATATTATGCAGTTTTATATCATAAAAAGAAGGCATGATGGAGATGAGATTCTAAGCAATAAAGGAGATGGGAAATAATATGATTAAATACTATAGTCATATATTTAAAATAAAATCTGTGGAAGAACTACACTTGAAAATAAACAAATTGTGTTTTTATGTACAAAAATATATAATACGGCTTCTAATTTGTTACCATTTATTTGCTGTTATGTTGCTGTGGAATCCACCATTCTGCCCATTAACTTCATGAGGTGGGAGGAGATTTTAAATGCAGACGAAGTTTGCACTATTAGAATTTGTCAGTTAACACTGCTGGTCTTTGAATAGTTTTTTTTTGTCCAATTTGGGTCCTGGTGGGCCCCACACAGGCCTGGATTTGTGGATTTTTTTGTGTGCACAGATATGAGTGAATTAGGATGATTGAAGAAATTGTAGTCTCATCTGGGTACAGCAGGGCTATCCTCAAATACAGTCTGTGTGCTGCCCAGCAGGACCGAACTTGGACACAGGTGGTTTACAGGTGCACAACCATCTGTAAAAAACAGCAGACAGAATCAGATCAGAACAGAAAATGGAAACCAGCAATAAAGAATAATCACATATATAGTTGTCGTATTTACGATTTGTCGATCACGATATGTTAAAAGTTACGGGCTCATTGCCAAGCTCGAAAGTTACGGGTTTGACGGGGGCTGCAATGAGCACCGAAGCGCTCATTGTGGGCCTTGTGATGAGCGGTGAAGGCGCTCTTCGTGAGGCCCGTACATGACGAGCTTGACAGGCCTGCAGTTAGCACTGCCCACAAGGAGCGCCGAAGGAGCTCATCGCGAGGCCCGTAAACGACTGACTAGCCAAAGACACTCATTGCGGGGCTCATGATGAGCGCCAAAGGCGCTCAACGCGGGGCCCATACGTGACTGGCTTGAGGGGGGGGGAGAGGCTACAAAAGGCTTACGAGTTACAGGCTTCAAACAAATTACAGTTTGAATGGCCGCCATTTTTTTCAAGCTCATAACTCGGAAGCCATCAGAAGACCACCAAAAGATGCCAATTAATTAAAAAATTAACTTACATTTTTTTATTTGATATTTAATTGGCGTTTTTGTGAGGTCTGAAAACGGCCAAGTGAGGGGAAAAATGGAGCCTGTAAAGCCGTAAAATTTTTTCAAGCCCGTAAATTTGAAAACACATTTCAGGCTTGGGGAAAATTAACAATTTCCCAAACGTGCAAAAGGTTTCACAACCGCAAATGCAAAAAGGAGCAGGGAGAAAGACACAGGGGAGGGAGAGGGGTAGAGGGTGGAATGAGACACAGGGGAGGGTGTGGGGGGGGAAAGAGACACAGAGGGAGAGAAGGGGGAAAGAGACACAGGGGAGGGAGATAAGGGGGAAAAACCAGGGGAGGGAGAGGGGGCAAAGAGACACGGGAGGGTGAGAGTTGGGAGAGGCTTGCAATGAGCACTTTCAGCACTCATTGTGAGGCCCAAAAGTTGCGGGTTGGCCGACGCATGCAAAGGGTGGTGAGGTTCAGGTGGTGCAATTTGCCAAGGCCCTACTCCAGGGGGGAGGGGCAGCTCAATGTTGCCTAATTTTTTTATTTTTTATTGTATTTAGTTATTTTGCCCCCCCCCCCCAGCCCCTGGCCGCCCCCTTTGCTGCACCAGCCTGTGGTTCATTGGTGGTTTAGCAGTACCACAATCCCTACCCTGCTGGTGCTTCTTGGCAAGGGAAGGAATCTCAAATGACATCACAAACAGTTGACTTCATTCGGGATTCCCTGCACTGGAGAGAAGACGAGCTGGCAGGGGCGGATAGCAGTACTGCAGAACCACCAATGATATCGACCCCTGTTATGGTAGTAAAGGTGCCATGGGGGTCCATTGAGGACCTCATCGCACAGGGGTAAACATTAGTTACTTATACCATAGGGGTCCCCTGAGGACTCCCATGTTATGGGTTTAATCATAAGTACCAAGAGGGCCTGTTTTAACATATGCTAATAGGGGTAATATTAGGTACCATAATGACTGGGGTGGTACACCTGTCAAACCGTAATGCAGGTCTCCTAAGGCAAGCTCAGGGAGGACAGAAACCTCCCGTGGAGCAGAAGGGCATAAACTTGTCTCAAGGGATGACTTTCAATAGATCGAAGCAAGGTAGCTGCTCTGCTAATGGACCTTGAAGACCTGCATGCTTACAGTTAAATATACAATAGGGATGCAGAGGGCAGACCCCTTAAGGGGTTATTTGTTTACTTTTAGGCAGAAAAAGGAGCTTTTAGGTACTTCTTAAGAAAGCTAAGTGCTTAAATGGAAATATATAAATAAATACATAGAAATAATACACATCTAGTAAAATCTAGAAACCTTCCATGTCCCTTCAATGTATATAGTACATTCTGTATGTTCTGGGTAATCTGTAGAAATCAAGATCCTCAGCAGCCACTCTATCAATGTAATGCAATTTTAAGATTCCATCAATCTCCTTTCTGACTCTTTGAGACTGCCCCTGTCAATTACACATCACAAGCCATATAATGCACATTTATCTCTCCATTTTGGAATCCAGCTGCACAGTCTAGAAAAAGCAATGTGCCAGGTTTACCAAATACCTGTAATGTAATAAAAATTTAGCTTTGTGACTTTCTATCTGTCTAATTATGCGCTTAGATTCAAATTTATCAAGCATATCTTTATTTGATTGTATAGTAGTCCTGTAAATATGGATCTTCATTTGCACGTGACCACCCAAAATCCTTAACTGTAATGAGAGTACTGACTAATACTATGAGAAAACAAGGGGCCTCATTCAATTGAGAAATTGGAGCCTGTAAACTAATTTGCTATTTTATTGGCATCTTTTTGCGATCCGCAAATGATCTATGGGTTACAGGCTGAAAATCCCTGATGTTATTACAACTGTAGCTTACAAGCCATCTAAGCCTTTGATCTCTCAAGCCCGCAAATACTGCACAGAAAAAGCGGTGAAAGCGATGAAAGACATTAGAATTAATTGCACAAAAGTCTCAAGTTCGTAAGTGTGCTATGACATTTTTTTTTTCTTATATGTCATTTAGGTGTTATTTCAATCTGGGGAAACCATGCGTTAATACATATCAGGCCACCCACTTGAACATTTCCTTCAATCATTTTTATTATTTTGTACATTTCAGGATTGTGAGTCTAATAGCATATTGGACCCCTAAACGCTAATTGATTGACATGTAACCTCCATGTTTTACTGACCTAATGATGACGGTATCATTTTCTGTTTTGCTTTCTCACTTATTAAATCCGCCCACTAACTGTAACTTAGTCGGTGACCTTTGCTTCCTCAGAACCTTCACACCTCTAGCCACATCGGCTCCTTTACTAAATTCCCTGTTTTTCAGTATCGTAGAGATTGTTGTTTTAGGCATGCTGTACTCAGCAGCGATATCAGACGCAAAGCTACCACGCTCATACTTGGCCATTATCACTGTATTCGATTCCATGGTGGTTCTCACTATTTTTATTTTCTGTTGAGTGGTATCACTAGCCTTCTTTGAACTCATGATGTAGCTATACCTTGGTTCTTGTAAGCACAAGTTACACTTTGGTCCTTCTAAGCACAGGCTGCACTTTGGTTCTTATAAACACGATCTACACTTTGATTTGTGTAGACACAGGTTGCACTTTGATGCTTGCAGGCACAGACAGCTCTACGGCTTTTGCACAGACTGCTCTTTAGCTCTTGTAGGCACTAACTACACCACGGTACAGTACTAAACTTTATTCCACTTCCTGAAAGACAGGATGCGGGGTGGCACAAGCATGTTGAGTTCCGAGCAAGCGTTGAGTTCCAAGCCAATTTTTTGTCAGTGAGACGAATTCAAAGGAGGTTGAGAACCGACGGTCCAATATATATATCTCTATGTATATATATATATATATATATATATATATATATATATACATATATATATATATATATATATATATAATGTACAAGTTATGCCTAACTTGCCTAGTTTGCCAGTTACTCCTCCATGTTTGTAGAGAGTGGTAGTTACCATTGTAAGATCAATTTTTTAGGGGTGTATGAGCTGATTGGTTCAAAATTTCAAGAGGCATCTGATTGCCACTGGGTTCTACACTGTGATATTTGTTCTGAGCTCGGTCCTATTCTATTTCGTAGCTACACACAAGCAAAACACTGGGGTTGAACGCTGCGCCACAGAACCACCTGGTGGTGAAAATAAGTTACTGCAGGCAAAGAAGTATTTCCACCTCCGATGTGGCTCATAAGGCGCATTGACAGAAGAGGCCGTGAGCTATGAGAGGCACACCCAAGACCCTGAGGAGCCGAGTGCCTTCACCGAACATAGCGATGGCCTCGCTGAAGATTCAGGACCATAAAGTTGCGACACGTCAGAGGTGGAAGTTCTTTGCCCCCAGTAACTTGTTTTCACCACCAGGTGGTGCTGTGGCGCAGCATTCAACCCCAGTGTTATGCCTGTGTGTGTGGCTACGAAACAGATCCCTTAGCTCTCCAGTGCTTCACATCACCTGCAAGTTTTACACACTTTTTGAAGTGAACATTATTTTCATATAAGAGAAACTTGTGTTGAGATGAAACTTCACCTTTAAAGGATCACTATTGTGTCACATTTCCAATTTATTGTGATTCAAAAGTTCATATTTTGTTAGACATTTTACACTGAAAATTGTTTGTTTTCCCATAATCTGCAACTTAATTGTCTGCAGCTGCTTTATTACTGCACAGCGTTACTTGCAGAATCTGGGGAAAAATACAGCAGAGTTCAAAATGAAAGGGAAGAACTCAAGCCTAAAGGTCGTTAGGGAGGAGTTACTATTCAGTGGAAGTTTTCTCACAAAACATTAATTACAGTGATCTTTTAAGTACTCACTAGTATAGTTTAGTTTCCAAGACTAGGTAATGCCAGTCAGACCAGGAATTAGGGGTAAGACTGCATTAATAAAGATGAGTCAGTTAGAGGTTTATTCCCTTATGATGCACAATTGCTTCACCTGTATCTGTAAACTAGCGACTTGCCCGTCAAAAAATGATGGCAATAAGATTGTAAGGCAGGTAATGTTGTTTGTGTGCAAAATTAATTTTGTTGGTGCTCCAAGATCCTTTGGCGCTCATTGCGAGCCTCGCGCTGAGCGCCTTTGGCGCTCATTGCGTGGCTCGAAATGAGCACCTTCGGTTGTTTGTGTGCTTTTTTTTTTTTTTGGTAGGGCAATGAATAATTTATAAAATAAGAAATTAATATACTTTACATATTGTGAAGTAATATATGCAGGAAGCATTGTGTTGAAGAGCTGGCAATCTGTTGCTGCAGCATCAGTGCTGTGGAGCTGCTGTGTAAGCGTCATGAATGTGTGCAGTGTATAGTGTAATAGTGTGCGTGCGCGAGCCAAATCCATTAGGGTAGCTATGTACTTCTGGATTGTGTAAGTTATTGTTCTAAAATGGCGCCTAATGTGTGGTACGCGGCTGTAGCTGATTTTTCTTTTTCGTAAAATCCGTAGGTGTTTGGTGGTGTTTTGCGTGTTTAGGGTCCTGTAGCCTCTTTTTTGTTTTGTTCGGCGGACATTTTTTCTCTCACTTAGGTGATTTTCGGGTGTCTAAACTCAGAAATTTGGACTTAAATCGAGGTGTAACTTGACTTGCAGAGGTCCTGGGTGCCCCCCCCCCCCCCCCTTGCTCTGCATAAGCTTTTTATGTGTTTTTCGGGTCGCGCGGGTTGCTTCCTTGTTTTCTGATCTCGTACGTTGTTTTCGGAAAATCCGTAGGTGTTTGGTGGTGTTTTACGTGTTTAGGGTCCTGTAGCCTTGTTAATTTTTTTTCGCCGGCAATTTTTTCTCTCGCTTAGGGGATTTTCGGGTGTCTAAACTCTTTTATTTAGAATGAAATTGAGGTGTAACTTCAGTTTTCGAGGTCCTGGCTGCCTCCCCTTGCTGTAGGTAACCTTTTTATGTATTTGTTGTGTGTATTTATTGTGTTTTTAATGTTTTCATGTGCGCAAGTTTCGGGCGGTAAGGTCTTATTTTTGCGAAGTCGTAATGGGTCGTAACACGTCTCGTATTTTTGTGTCGTAAGTCCGTAAATGTTTTGAGGTCCGCAGTTGCTGGCATGGAGCGCCTTCGGCGAGGGCCGCAGGCTCGCTATACGAGCCCGCAGCGTTAGCAACAACCCGCATGCTCACAACTATATATGTGATCTCTGGAGTTCTATCACGATAAGGAAAGCTATCAAGCGTGTGAAAACCAGACAAGATGGGGACCTATCCCTCTTTGCCTGCGCATTTCTTCTGCAGCACTGACAGCTGCAGTTACAGGTGCCATCCGCCAGAGGGCGCTGTGCATTTTCGGTAGCTGTCATATTCCAGGGAAGGCAAAGAACTATTTTACGACGTGGCGCAACTTGACTGTGCTGAATCGACAGCAAGGCCATCACAGGGCCTTGGGCGCGCCTCTCATAGCTCAAGGCCTCTTCTGTCGGCGCGCCTTATATGCTAAAATCAGTAGCGCCATCTTTTGGCCGCAGGCGGAACTGCAGGGGTTAGATTATGCGATGGTGAAGAGGGAAAAGACCCAAGATGGAACCTTCTATGCAGAACGGAATATTAAAAAAATAAGTTTTCCCTAAAAACAATCTTATGCTTATGGCTTACACAACTGCTAATTAGTTTGTTGCACATGTCACAAAAATGCTACTTTTTTCCTAAAATACTGTGGTTCTTTAAAGGGATATGGAATTTAATAATATGACTGTACATAAAACAGAGCGCTAAAAACTAACTTTTTATTTTTTTAAGATTTCAAAAGAGTTTATTTAAACGAATGAATCCTTGAACAGTCCCATATAATGGCAGTGGGGAGTCTCCTGGTCTTCGCAGATTCTGCAAGGACCTTAGATCACAAAAGCTTTGCAAATTACAATACACTCTCTCTGCTGCCACCAAAAATATCGTCAAATTTTATTTTGTTTCTTTAGAAATTCCAATATTGAAGGAAAGGAATGTGGAATTCATTATTGCAGTGAAGTCAGTATATAAGCATTTAGAGTGAGCTTGTAATTTATGGTCCCTTTTAGGAATTTCTCCATGAGCTCAATACATCATGTGATGCACCTAATTTCTGCTATGGTCAAGGTAAAAAAACAGTTTCTGTGCTGTAAAGGCTAACACGTCCGCATTTAAAAACAATTACAGATAGCGAGAAAAAGTTCTAATTACAATGTTTTTCTACCTGATTTTGACTGCTGATGGTGCAGAGCAGTATCCATGAGTTCAAAGTACCTTTTAATAATACCGGCAAACATAAAGTTTCAACATATGATGCTAAACCACTAACCGTCTGTTCCTCAGATATGGGGTTTAATTCACTGACAACCATAAAAGTTCATTACAGACATTGTAAATTGTTGAACTTTGGAAACCTTAAACATCTCGTCATCAGATACGTGATAGAAGCTTTTTGTGGTCTGAAAATCTGATGTATCACATCAATGCAACTTTTATGTTGATGCCATAAAACCAGCTGCATCCTGCAAAGAAACATTTTTGTGGGCTGTAAAATCGGCCACAATGTTTCCTTCAATGTTATACTTCTCAAGATATATAGAGTTTCTGGGGAAACCTATTGTTTTCTCTCGAGGCAGATTCATACAGACATGCTGATAAATTATTTCTGCAATAACTGCCAACTGTAAGACTGATGGGCAAGCTAAAAATGAACTCTGTAATTCCATATATATAGAACACGGCTGGAAGTGGTAGGGGTGAACACACCCTTATATGCTGCTTGCGCTACTGAATATGGTGGCACTTTATAAATAAAGGATAAAATAAAGGATAATAATATCCTTCCTATTAAGTAGTACTTTTGAAAATTATTCCTAAATGTCTTGTTCTTGCATTTTTTTATTTTATTTTGGAAGATAATTTCCTCCTAAAAGTTATTAAATCCTTCTGTCCTCTAAGCTATATGTATTAAAAGGTTCTAGATTTCACTACAAATATAATATACCTATGTATCGTACAACATATAGTTGTCGTAATTGCCAGTTTGTTGATAACGCTATGTTAAAAGTTACGGCATTGAAAGGCGCTCCAAAGGTGCTCATTGCGAGAGCCCAAAAAGTTACGGGTTTGACATGGGCTGCAATAAGTGTCCGAAGGCGCTCATTGCGAGGTCCGTATGTGACTGACTTGACGGGGCTGCAATGAGCACCAAAGGCACTCATTGCGAGGCCCGTAACATGTGGGGGGAGAGGCTCCAAACGGCTTACGAGTTACAGGCTTAAAAAAATTACTGTTTTAACAGCTGCCATTTTATTCAATCCTGTATTTTGGAAGCCTTTCTGGGGTTGCCAAAAAAAGCCAGTTCATTAGAAAATTAGCTTACAACACAGCACAGGGGTAGAGTCAGGAAGCCTGTAAGTGAGGTTGCAAACTAATTTGCTATTTAATTGGCGTTTTTTTGCCGGTCTCTCTCTTTTCAAGTCCTTTAATCAGAAAACCATTTTGGGTTTGGGGAAAATGATAAATTTCGCAAGCCCGCAAATGCTTTCAAACCCGTAAATGGAAACAGGATCTCAGAGGAGTGAGAAAGGGGAGAAAGACACAGAGGAGGGAGAGGGGGAGAGGGTGGAAAGAGACAAAGGGGAGGGAGTTCAGGGGAAAGAGTCACTGGGTGAGAGGGGGGGCGGAAACACAGGGGAGGGAGATAAGGGGAAAAACCCAGAGGAGGGAGAGGGAGCAAAGAGATACAGGTGGGAGAGAGGGGAAAACAGACACAAGGGAGGGGGGAAAGAGACACATGGGTGAGAGAGAGTGGGAAGAGGCCCGCAATGAGCGCCGAAGGCACTCATCACAAGGCCTGCAAGTTAGAGGTGGAGAGCCTCGCATTGTGTGGCAAACAGCATTGCCAGGCTTCAAATTTTATTGCCATAATTTTTGACGGGCAAGTCGCTAGTTTACTTATATGCACTCTATTTAATTAAGTGATTGACAGCTCTGTTTTTCTGCCTAAAACTATACATTTTCTACCTATTTGTGCCTGCCCTCTGTAGCTCATGCATCTCATAATTGAATTGTATTGTTTCAAATTAACCAATCTCAAAACTCTTTCAAGTAGCATACTGATTGGTTACTTTGTGACAGTGAAACCCCTGTAGGTAGAAGTACACTGTCTTCATGAGCTGCAGAGGAGAGAAACCAGTTAGGAACAATTTCTAAGATTTTAGGCAGAAAAAAACAAAGCATATAAGCACTTTTTAATAAAATAAAGTACACAAAATTAAATAGGTACATATGTATATTAAAATCTTAGTTAAATCCAAATATCTTCCAGATCCTGGAATGTTTTCTTATAGGTTATCCCTTTTAGATGATGCACCGTCATTTGAATTTTATGATTAAAATCGCAGCTACTGCAAATAGTGGGGCCATAGACTTCAGTAGAGACTGGTGGACATGAGTTAAGCTGTCAAGTGACAATAACAAGCCTGTCATACCTAGTCATTGTTGTTTCAACAAAGATTAAATGGGATCAAGTACTCGCGATTGATACCCCTTTGATTATTTGTTTGACAATTACCACCAAGTATGATTTCTTGACTCTTTTCATTATCCATAGTCTCAAATGAGCTCAATAGGCACTGATATTTCTAAAAATATGTGGAAGCACTGGCCATTCCACAAAAGCGAGTACCCCCAGTTCCACCTCAGGAAGAATATGCCATACTCTTGGCCATTCCGACATGTACATGGTTAGGATCCAAGCAGTAGTCGCTACAGAGTCTGATACATAAAATTAACTTAACAGTAACTTGTGCATACCTGGATCAAAGCCTCCCAGAAAGCCGCAGGAGGGGTAACCAGAGCATAATGTGACTCTCCGATTGTGTCCGCTAGGTTTCCCACATAGGAGGAGCTATGCTCTGGTACTGGGAACTTGGGGAGCAGGGAACTCCAGGACTTTTCTACTGGTTTAAAGGGACACATACCAAGTCAGACTGTTTGTCTCTACCATTTTTATGGCTAAGTACCCCTGTAGAGTGAAAGAGAGATGGCAGTAGAATGGAAGGGGTTATTCTATTAGCCATCCAGACTCCTGGCCTGAAGGGGGTTAATTAATAACTATGACCTCATTCCGGTAATGTGACCCTACGTGGCCCAGATACTGAGCTCTTGTGATTGGACAATGAGGTATTTGCCTAAGGCTGGGGCTCTACATGACTGGGTACTGTAACCCATACATATGTTGTTCCTTGTGATATGCTGGAACCTTCATAAGCATTTGTGTGTTTCTTTCTGGGAGAAAAACTTGAAGCTGTCTAGGGACTATCCTTGTTGATATTTGCTGTTTATTCCCAGGTTACCGTCTGTATCCTGTCCAGATTGGTGAAACCGGTCATCCTCTTGGTCCATATCCTGTTAAGTGGGATAAAATAAACCTCCAGCCTGCTGGGTAGGATTAGTCTAGTGACTTTCAAGCCCAACCCAGTAGCAGGTCGTGGCACACTGTTTGCTTACTTTTGCATCTCTGATCACATAACTCCCTAGTCCCTTTCCTCTTCTGTCATGGTCATCAAAATATTATTTTGTATCCATAGTACACAATATTTTCTACAGTTAGATATTTGTGCCATAATTTAGCCCTTTTCATGATTATTTTTGATATAACATACTTACCCTGCTCTACTTTAAAGTTCCCTTTCCATATGTAGAAGTGGGAACCAAAATATAAATGTTCCATTCCACTACAGCCTAATTCGAAATACTATTTTATAAAGTAAGGCTCTGTATTTACTTCCAAAAACATTTTGCCCATTTAGTGTAGTTCTTAGCGAATATATATCAGCTATCGCACTACCATGGTGCTTCAAAAGTTCCATATTTACAGTATGTTTTTTAGAAGACCACAATTACTTTTTATAAGATCTCTCATATATGTGAGCTTAACTTTCTAAATTATTATTGCGATAAACATCTTTGCCACAGTACGCTAGGTAAAGGGACACTGTACATCACAAATATAAACTACAGTGGTAACAATGACTCCACACAATAGACATTAAAACCACATGGCATAAAACAGGTAGTGTAATGCATGGCTTTTAAAAGCACATCCACCCTCAAAAACACAGTCATTACTTTTCCAGAGCGCTATGAGAGCTGCTGGAAGTAGAATTGTAAGACTGAGGTATGTAAGGCACTGGAGAATGCTCCTAGAAAACGGGGCAATTTGGAAAATCCCACAGAGATTTGATCAGGACTTCCATATTTCATTAAAATTAGCCCTTCCATGCTCTGCAAAGGATATTTGTCAGCAAGGGCTGTTCTAGCAGCAGCAGCTTTCACTCCTCATTTACACACAGGTACGTTGGGCTGGCGGGTGCGGTGCTGACCCGGGGAATGTAACACGAATACTGCACTGGCTCAGTCACTCACGCCTGTTTGCTTCTAAGTAAAACTGAATTGCAGAGACGTACAGTGGATGACATCTAGGTGCCTCTAAGCATTTTGTGGCATGACAACCTGGCTCCTGGCATTTGCTGAGCCTTGTAAAATTTAATTTTTATTTAAAGTACAGTATTCAATTTTTTTTCATGTTGCTTGAGAGTTCTGGTTGCTTGAGTTCTGGTTAACTGAGAGTCTACTGTATTTGCGAGTAAAACTTACTGGGACTGATGGGATACATACTAAAGTACCAAAAACAAAGCTCCTACAGTTTGGAGTGAGGGTTTTCTCTTTTGTTACTGCACTAATGGAATAGATGCCATATTCAACATTGAAAGAATGGCTGCTGTAAACTAATGTGCTGCTCAGTATTCTTATGTATGGTTCAGTATGCTTAAGCAGGGTAGAGGAGGGGATCTAACAGCATGATAACCTTAGAGGTGCATTGTTTTGTCACCACAGAGACTAGCAGACTATAATAATAATAATTAGCGCAAGCAGCTAATTAGGATTTGTAAGTCATTAATTTGTCTGAGGATTCAGCAGAAAAAGCTGGTTAATTTAGGAATGGCTCAATTTAGAATCAAATGGCTAATGCATTGTAGAGTTGGTATTTCATGCTTTTTAAGGATAACAAAAAACTTGATCTTGAGTTAATAATTGTTAATCTTGTTTACATTATCGTAACTTAATGAAACTCTAGGTAACATAATTCTGGACACCACCAAAGCTAATTTGCCACTAATTAACATGCTGTGCCATTGATTGTTATATATCTAAATAGGCTATATGGTCTCCCAACCAAGGTTGCTGATCAATACTAATAACTCCCTATAGGCCTGCATGTATTGTTTTCAGTTGTAAAGTGATTGATAGAGGATAAGTGATTGATAGAGCATGCATGGATAAGTGGTGTCTTCACATATTCTGATTATTGCTGTGAATCACTTTTAGACTGAAAACAATGCATGCATTGTTGGTGGGGGACTTTAAGTACAATGTTTCTCCATATAAAATGTACCTATACAGCCCATCTTCAATGTATGTAAAGAGGCTGGATGTATAGTAACATTTTGTTTCTTATACAAAAAGAAAATAAAACATTTTTGTTAGAAATAATTTTTAAAAAAGGTCTGTGTCTGCTATACAAATCTAATATTTTTTCAATTTTCTTCACACAATGTACCAACCACAAGCAGCACTGAGGTCAATCATTTACTAAGAACTATTAATTTGTCCTAATCCTACAGCCTGCAAACAGTATAGGAGGTCTGTTTCCAGGAGGGTGAATGTTAATTAAAATTCATTTCTATTCCTAATAGTACTCACTGCCATACAAGGGTCAGTGTCTTATTCCAGAGATGGGATATTAGTTTGACACAAAGTTCACCAGCAACTTCCTATATGCAGATGCCAAGATAAATGTAACATTTAGCGAGCATTGGTAATGGCGCAGTAAAATCTGAGATGCCCTTGAAATGGTAAAAAGAGTCTTTGCCTTTAGGAAGGACGTGGATTAGTATAAGAGCTGGCACTTATTAAAAAGTGATAACGATATAAGAATGTATCTGGTGCTCTTTAAAAGTAAAAAGCCTTCGGCTCAATATTATCTCAAGGTTTTTTGATTGTATATGTGAAACATAGTTTATTTATCAAGTAAGGTAAAAAGTAAGATAGCTCAAAACTTAAAAAGAACAATTTTATTTACACAATTTAAAAACCGAAATATGCTGCATAACAAAAAAACTGCAGGATCACATAATTGCATTACTCAGGAGTTCAAAAAAATGACCCTAGTTAAAGGCAAAATTCAAGACAATAATAACCAAATTGCCAAAAATACAGATTGAATATATGTTCAAACTTGGTTGAACAAGAGTACAAAAATGACCCTAAAAACACATTTGTTTAAAAGTAGCCTATCACCTTCAGCCTTAATATGCACTATACATCTATCACCCTATTCCTTTAGACTGTACGTTTGCAAGTTTTCATGACCCCGGAAAGATCCATTAGGCGTTTAGATAAATAAACACACTGACCAAGTGTTTCTTGGGAAAATTACGGGCCACAGCTTTTTTAAAGCAACCATAATCCAATAACCAATTAACATAATTAACATTGTTACATCACAGCTAGTAATATCGCGAACATCAAATTTTAGGTTCGCAAACAGCGGACGCAAACTTCCATCAAATGTTCGCGATCGGGCAAACCCGGCGAACCGCCATAGACTTCAATGGGCAGGCAAATATCAAAACCCACATGGACTCTTTCTGGCCACAATAGTGATGGGAAAGTTGTTTCAAGGGTACTAACACCTGGACTGTGGCATGCCGGAGGGGGATCCATGGCAAAACTCCCACAGAAAATTACATAGTAGATGCAGAGTCTGGTTTTAAGCCATAAAGGGCATAAATCACCTAACATTCCTAAATTCTTTGGAATAACATGCTTTAAAACATCAGGTATGATGTTGTATCGATCAGGTAGTGTAAGGGTTAGGCCCGCTTCACAGTGACAGACCAAACTCCCCGTTTAATGCACCACAAACAATCGCAAACAGTCCCTTTGCACAACCGCAAACTACCCATTTTTACAAGGGTGGATACCAAGCTAGCCATGTCCTGTTCCTTGTCCTCACTGATGTCATTGAAGGTCTCTTCCTCCCCCCAGCCACCAAGGGTCCCCGAAAGGTGACAATAAGCCCCCTGGGACGCCTGCTGTGTTTGGTCTTCCACCTCCTCAAAGCCACCTTTCTCCTCTGACTCCTCTTCTTCAGACTCCTCTCTCTGTATTGCCTCTGTCTGCGTTATTATAAGGTGTGTACTGTTAAGTAGTACTATTCCTATCAGTTTAATCCCTGTTACGTCCACTATTAGGGGACGTGTATATGGCATTGATTTTTGGAACAGGGAGATGGAAAAAGATGCTTGGTCGGACCTCCTACTTCAAATTTGGGGCACTGCGCGTGCAATCTAAGGTGCCACCAGATATGAGTGTCACTGTGCACTGGCAAAAGTTGGCAGAGTACATGCAATAGGCTTCACACACATGCCTGTAGGCAGGCAATTGCTATTCAATCTATTACAGTCAAAAAAGTGTTGTTTTATTTCACTGAGCACATTATAAGCTGTGAGCCTGACACAGGCAGGCAACTGCAATTAGATTTAGTCCTTCAGGTCTGTAGTGGAAGCTAAATACACAGCCTGGCTATCTGTTTCCCTATTAAATCTCCAGCAGCTACACTATCTGTCCTCTCACAACGAATGCAGCTTCACAATCATTCTAAAATTTATGCTGTCCTTCAGATGGAAGGCCCTGGAAGGGAGTGTATGCTGCTGATTGGCTGGAATGTGTCTGCTGACTGTGAGGTGCAGGGTCAAAGTTTCCTCAATGATAAAGAATAGGAGGCGAACCGAAAAGCGCATGAACATGCCAAAATCGCCGCGAATAGTCCGGGGGCGAACTGTTCGCGACATCTCTAATCACAGCTCAAATAACCATCCCAGAGGAGGAGCACGGCCCGGTCAGTAACCTCCCGCCCTGGGCCCGCGCCCAGAGCCTCCCAGTGCTTTACTAAGCACGCCCATGGGGCAGGGCAATGCCCACTTCAGCCCGTGGGCCGGGTGCCTCACCTCTCGCCACAGAGCAGGCAATGGATGCCTCCTGAGGCTGTGATCCCCCCTCTTGCTCTCTTAATAAAGCTAAGGCCCGCCTAACCCCATCCTTAAGCTCCAGAGTAAACAGCTCTAATCCTATCTCTATTAGATGAACCTTATCGGGGCAAAAGAAGTCATCGGCATCTACGCCTTCGAATTCTTGGTGCCTAATGGTAATGAAACCCAAGTTCCTTACAAAACTAGCCATCTGTTTGTTTATCTTTTGCCTTGCTCTAGCCACCGAAACCGGATTCCTGTTCTAGCCAAAACTTCACCTCCCTCTTCATATCTTTCAACATTTTCGTCATAGGTATCACTCCCAAATCGGTGCCCCCAGCGTGTATAATTAAAATGTGTGGGCTACCATGATGCTGAGCATTGCTCTCCAACATTCCATTCACCTGTGTCCATCTCAAGCCGCGGAAACCAAACCATCTTACTTGCACACTCGTCTCCAGAAAGCCCAGTTGGACCTTGTCTCCAGTGACTGCTGCTAACCGGTGAGCCCAATACATGTAGGAATGGCCGACGATCCACAGCTGTTTAGTTACTGCAAGACACAAAACAAAATCCAATTAGATGACCCTTTCTGGCCGTATGTAGGACCTAAAACCTTGCGACTCCCATCTCCCAATCTTTTTAACCATGCTCTCAGGCAGACCTAGCCTTGCCGCCTCCGTAGCGGCCCCGATCCGAAACGAATGTGTGCCGAAGTCCGCCGTGTCCAAGCCTAATTGTCGTAAGGACTTCTTCAGCATCCTTTCTAATTGAAACCGTGACAAGGCCTGGCCAGTGGCATGCAATAGCAGTGGGCCCGGCCCTGGCGGCCTTTTTACTAAGTACAACCTCACACTTGCCTGGGGGCAACACTCCGTTCCAGTTTTGTATATGACCACTTCCCTTCCTTTTCCAGCCTGATCCATTTTTTACCTCCTCAGCCATACCGACAATCTGTCACCTTCCAGACAGATGTCCTCTACCAGCAGCCCCCCCGAACCGTACCTGTTTTCTGAGACCAGTTCCCCAATCCTGAAAGCCCAGAAGAACGCTAGGGAAAAGGCCGTCCGGAAAAGGAGGGATACAAAAGGAGTCCCTGCATAGCATACCCAAAGCCTCCCCCAGGCGTAGCAACAGAGAAAGTGATCAGGCGCCTCCTGTCCATCCGGTGCTTCCCTTTGAACATGCCTTTTACCACCCGGCAAACTACAAACTCCTTTGTTAAGTCCGTCTGCACTGCCAACCTGAACATAAATGTCAGGGTCGCCAACTGCCAAGCCACGGTTGCCCTGGAATCACTTCTCCCTGCGCTCCGGAGCATAAAACACAGCAGAATTCCTATGGCCTTCTCTTCTGAACCCTTGCCACCGGCTTCCTCAACCATATCACTTCACCTGTTCCACACCTTCCTGTAGGCCACCCACGTCTTCGGCGCTACTGACTGTCTGATGTAACCAGCTACCGTACCACTCCAAGCTCCCAGAGTTCTGAAGGTATGTCCTCTCATTGATCCTTCACCGCCGGTGCCAGTGTTCGGAACCGGGTTCTCTGCAAACGAGAAAGGGTATCAGCCACCCCTACGTTAAGGCCGGGAACACTCTCAGCCCTCACCCCGATATTAACCCGTAAGCAACAAAGAACAAAATGCTGTATGAGCCATATCAACGGCCCAGACGCCGCCGTCAAGCTATTGACTACCCGGACCGTTTGCGGGCTGACTGACTGAAAAAGAACATGACAGTTCCCGAAGCCCCTACCCCCCAGATGAACCAAATAGCAAGGCAAACCGCTCCAGAACCGTAGCATCATCTGTAAGCCTTCCCCTGACCCATGATTCGGGCCATGGTGCTGCGCACCACGCACCTCTAAAATAGGTTTCCCACGACTGCACTTGATTCCGCATAGAGGTCGAGCTGCCCGTACGTCACCCTGCTTGGCTGAATCAAGGTGCTCCCGTTGAAGTTCCAACGACATTCTTCTGCTGAATTTACGGCCCATGGGAATGATCCTGCAGGCAAAATTCAGTTTTCCCAAGATGGATTGCATCTGCCGCAATGACACTCTTCTTGCGCCTTCTAGGGCTGCCAGTACTGCAGACAGATCCAACACCTTCTCCATCGGCAAGCTGCATTCCATCTTGTCCGAATTGATCCGAATCCCCAGGAACGTAAATTCCATGGTCGGCCCTTTCATCTTCTTGTCTGCCAGTGGAACCCCGTCGAGGTAATGGGTAATCCCCTGGCAACCTGACTCGGTGTGCGCTACCCATTGCAAGAACGTACTGAAGGTTTCGAAATAGGAACAGGAAATAGAACACCCCGTGGGGAGTCAAAGATCCACGAAGTACTGCTCATCAACAAAACAACAAAGGAGCCAATGACTCTGAGGATGCACCGGTAGAAAATGAAAAGCAGATTTGATATCCACCTTCGCCATCTTAGCCTCGATGCCCGACTGACCAGGTCCGTGGCCCGATCGAAAGGGGCGTAAAACACTGACGAATACTGTTTGTCAATTCCATCATTGACCAAGCTGCCCAGAGGAAAGGATAAATGCTGGATGAGGCAGAATTTTCCTGTTTCCTTCTTCGGCACTATGCGCAGAGGGGAAATGACTAAACCCTGAAAAGGAATGGAGGGAAAGGGCCCCACCATCCTACCCAGTTCTACCTCAGTCCGAATTTTATCTGCCGCCACCCTAGGAAACACCTTTACCGACTTCAGATTTCGTAGACGCGACTCGGGCGGGGCGAGAGAGCGCGGAATCTTGAACCCTTCTTGGAAACCCTTGCATAGCAGGGCGACCGCCCCGGCTTTTGCTGGCAACCTACCATAGCGTTCTAGCCACGGCAGCATTGCGCCCAACCGTATGGGGGGTCCGTCCCTTTTTTAGCGGGCTCTCCAGCCCTGAATCCGTCCTTTTGTCTGGTGCATTTTGAGGCACCGTGATCCCCTCCACAACTCGCACAGACGTGCTTGAAACGGCAGTTTGGTGTCCACTTGCAGCTGCCCTCGTTGAATGAGTGACAGACACCTCGACCGGATGCGCTCGCAGTGGCGGGCCTCTAGCTCCACCTGGATTCCCACGAAAGGACGGCACTGACCGCATTGGTGTCATTATGTTCAGCCAATAGGACACCGCCTTATCGCTCCACGTCTTCTGCAGACGGGAGGAAACGTACTGCAGGAATTCCTCGTCATATCGCCACCAAGCCATTCCAACATACGTCCGGTATGCGTTCCTGATTTCCTCCATATACACGAACAGCCCGGAGCACAGGTGTCTTTCTCCCATGACACAGGCCATGATGGCAACGTCCTTTTTACGCGCCTGAAAGTGGGTCTTCGGTGATCCCCTTCCCTGTGGAACCTCTCTGTACTGTCGTCCATACGTGATGTTGGCAACAAGGAAAATATCTCTACGTATTCCTGTCGCCAGATATTTTCTTTGACGTCCAAGGCTAAATGCTCCCCCAAATTGTCCTGGGCGCAAACGATGGATGGCCTCGCAGCCGATTCCCGCACGTTTCCTCTGCTCATTTCCTGTTCCGCTCCTCCGGCGTGTGGTGCCAAGATCGTCAGGTGTGTTGTGGGGTTGGTAAGCCCCGCGCGGGGCGACCTCGTGGGAAGAGATGGCTCCGACCACGCCTTCTCAGCCAAACCCCCCACCCATGCCTCAACTTCTGCGTCGGAGACGGCAATGTTATGGGCTTCTATAAGGGATTTCAGGGACATTAGGAATTGAGATGCCCTGGGGGAGTCTTCATGTACTGCCACCCCAGCCTCCCTGAAATTTGCAAGCTTCTCACCTGACTCTCCTTGCCCCGGGGCAGCTGCCAGCCTGGGGGCAACATGCCGGTCTGGTTGAGCGGGCGTCCATGCACATCGCAACCTCCGCGGACTCCTTTCACCCCCTCTTGTGCAAGCACAGCTGCAGCCACAAGACCGTCTGCTCCGAGACCTGGATCTCCCTCTGGCTCTGGGAAAGCATGAGGAACAATCACCAAATCTCCTGCGTCTATCCCTGTTCCCCCCCAGAGGAGTACTCCGACTTTGCGGCTATGCTAGGGCGTAAGAATTCCCTCTGGCTCAGTGGCCTATGGCGGTCGATGCTATCCCTACCCCTGTCCTGCCCCTGAGTCACTATGGGCGTCCCTATATGCGTAATGATGTCAGGGATGCGTGAAGTGCGCTGTGGCCTAGCTCTCGTGTCAGGGGATTTCTGTCTCTTGGCTGGTGTCGAGGTGAAAATCAAGGGACTGTACCTGTTCGTTGACTTCCGGACCCTGGTGGGGCGCGTCTGCCGTGCCATCCTGGCCGCCACTGGAACCTCGTCAATGACCACCATACTGTCGTCTGCGGCCATCTCGTCGATCACCTGATCTCTTCTTCCTCTTGTGGTCTCTTTTCTCTTCTCACCTGCAGCGCTGGCAGTGGGTGCGGCTTTTTTAGAGATCCTTGTGCTTTTGCTGTTACCCCTGGAGCCTTGAGGCTGATTTGGGGTGTTGCCAGAACCAGGGTTCTGCTGTGTGCCATGGGACAAGTCGCTGGGTGGTGGCCGGATGGCTAGGCCCTCACCCGCGCTTCCCGCTGGCACCGCACTCTCTGCTGTGGGGGGGATAAGCTCCTGGCTCTCAAGAACCCTATCCATACCCTCCACCCTGCTCCTAGCCCTATTGCTCAGATCAGAGCTAGCACGCTGCTCCGCCAGCCTATCTAGGCTATGAGGCCTGTCCACCTGACCTAGGCTACAGGTCACCGCAGGCCGGGCCTGTGCCTCAGTAGCATCAACTTCACCCCCTATATGGCCTGAATCCATTCTGTCCTGGACCCATCTAACCCCATGGCTTAATGCCTGAGCTCTGACCATGGTCAGCAAGGCTTCTAACTCCCCAGGGTCCATTTAATGCTGCCCCAACACCTTAGCCAAATGGGACACAGACACACCTGAACCCACAATGCAGGGGATGATAGTATGATTAATTATAGGGTGATTGATTGCTAAGGATGCAGGCAGGGGGCACTCAGACCTGAACCAGGGCAAATAGGGGCTGTTCTGAGCTATATTAAATGATTTGAGGGGAAATCACCCTTGGTGACACGTGACCCACTAACACCTAAGTCAGAAACAATAGCTGTGTGCCACAGGCTCAGACCTTATTACTTGCCCTTATGGGTGCAGAGGAGCGCAGCGTGCAGCTTCCAATCAGCTCAATGGCCGACGCGGAGTGAGGTGGAAGCCCGCAAAACGGGCGGAAGTCCCTCTCCTAATCCAGCCAATCAGAAGCGCCCAGGCTCCGCCGGGTCACGCAGCGATGCGTCAGACCCGGCGTGCCTGGGGCTGCCTCCGCGCCGGCCAATCTTGTAAGGTGCTTTGGGGGAATACACTGTGTAACCTTGATTTTAATCTCAATAACAGTGCCTTCCATTCTTCTGCAATGTGTTAAAATAGTTTTTAACTTGTAATTAACCCATGTGTAGTGCTACGGAATATGTTTGTGTGTTACAAATAAAGGATATTAATAAATAGAGCATCACAATCTTGGAAACTGAGTGCATCTGGATTCAGATGAGACATGGTTCAATAGCAAAAGTACATGGCACCACATAGAATGCAGTAGCCATTGCTTATTTATTTATAATTGACATTTCATTTTAAATCACAACAGCGGAAGAGAACATGTTTATTTTTCTCATTAGATCTTTTAATAGTCCATTTTCCTTTGTGACATCTTATTGAAGGAACAGACAGCACCTCTTGCTTCCAATCTATTCTTACACAGCTCATACTGACAGGTTACATGTCACATGCAAATATATTTTCATTTCTGCATATTAGGTAGTGCAACCCTGAAAATAGGTAAATGCGAATAAGTGTAATAAGGCATATATGAATAGCAAGTTCTATTTAATTTGTTAGAAATTCAGAAGTACAAGTTGGCTTTTATCTGCATTATGTTGCTTGCCATATTTGTTAGACACAAGTTCTGTGCAAAATGTAACACCCTTGATGCTACCACTATAAACATAGGAAATTATTGTGCTAGAAGAAACATGTTTTTAACTAATGCTGTCAACCAAGCTAATACCAAATGTGTTCTCCATGATCAGCCAGATCTACTTTATTGTGAGAGATTTCTCAGCCAGGAACAAGGTATTACACAGAAAAAAGTAACGCAAAGTTGGAAATGTGAGTGACTGAGAAGTCATTATAGGGGTCTGACTGTAAAGAGGAAACTGGTAGGAAGTGGAAGAAATTGATTTTTTTTCTTTGATACACTGATTCCTTATTTGTACACTCTGGTGGAATTTACAGAAAGGGGGTGGGACACCGAAATAGCCAGTTTTCTTGTTTTAAGATACTCTGCATTGGTGGTTACTGCCTCTTGGCTTACGTATCTAGATCTTCTATGTAAGAGATGTTTTCTCTTAGTGGACTTGTTTTATTTTCTCAATAAATGTTTATTTATGAGAACAGTATTGAAAATTCTGCAGTACTAAGTGAACTTCTTGCACTGCCAATATAGTCAGGTGTAATTTCTCAGCTCACACTTCGCAGGAGTGAGCAGATCTCCAGAGTAAAACAGTCATTAACAGGTAGACAATGGATTCTCATAATTGCCTTTCCACTCTGTTACCAGAGCAATTTGCATTCCCTGAGAGCATCTTCCAAGAAGCAGTCCTAGGGAAGTATCCAAAAAAGGTATGAAGTGCTTAGTTTTAATCTATCTATCTATCTATCTATCTATCTATCTATCTATCTATCTATCTATCTATCTATCTTTCTATGTATCTTTCCCCATGTGTATATATAAATATGTAAATTTGTTGATTTCTTAGAAATAAGTGATGTGTAATCTTTATATCACAATTATACTGAGGAGAATAACATTAATTAGGTAAACCTAATTAAAATATTCATATAAGCATTTTTTTCGATCTTTTAAAAAAAAATAATTTAAAATATAAGGTCCATATTCAATTCCAAGCTCGCAACTCAATCGCAGACGGCCGAATGTCTGCGGATGTGTTGCGGGCTCCCTATCGTCTCCGATTTCAATGCTATTCAATTCCCCAAGGTCACAAGTTACTGTCCCAAAGACGTAAACGTAAACCATGCACTGGGTCGTAGCAGTTCAGGCCGAGAACATGATCAATTAAGCAAGCCCGCAACCTCCCATTTCGAATCAGCCAATAGACAATTAGACTGTCATTATTACGGCAGTAAAACATGGAGGTTACATGTCAATCAGTTAGGTTCGGGGTACGATATGCGACCAGACTCGCAAACCCTCAAAAGAAAGAATTATGAAAATGAATGCCAATACTGTTCTAGTCCATGTGAGTGGCCTGATATGTATTAACTCATTGATACCCGAAATCGATTTAACTCCGAAATGAAACATAAAAATAAATTTAATTACCTGCTGATTTGCAAACTTTAGACTGTTGTGCAATTAATTCTAATGACTATCATTGCTTTCCCCCTTATTTACAGTGCAGGATTGATTCTTTATTTGCATTTGCTGCAAATAGGCGTTTAACCCCCTTGCGGGTCCTCTCTAGCAATTGTAAGATTTTCTCCTTCAATTGACATTTACGGGTGTAAAAACATTTACAGGCTTGGGGAAATTGCGCAATTGAATAGCGATTTGCGATTTTAGCCTTGTGAAAGTGAAAGATCAAAGGCTTCTGGAGGCTGTAAGTTACGAGTTTAACCATCGCCATTTTTTCAAGCCCATAACTCGGAAGCTGTTTGGCACTTGCAAAAATACATCAATTGAATAGCAAATTAACTTGCGACCTCACTTATGGGCTACCGGATCGCCCGAAACTTCAATTGAATATGGCCGTAAGTGTTTACACGTTTATTGCTACAGCAGTTCTGTATGATAGACAGTAAGCTGCCGAAGAAAACAATGTTACTACCACAGTTTAAACTGTGCATCTTGATTTATTCTTGAACTTTGGACCCAATCATATTACAAATCTTAGAATTGTGACAGTGACAGAACATGTAAATTTTTTAACACATTTTAGAACAAGAGCTATAGTTTAGGTTGCTCTTTTGAGACAATCAGACTACACAATACAAAATTATAACGGTCAGTGACGGGAATAGAACACAATTATTGCTTCTAATGGTTGCTCTTTGTCTCCATTGTCTCCTCATACATGTAATAGTAACTAGCAACTAAGCAAATTACATATTTTTTACAAATACAATACCCTCTAGGTGTGGTCTCTTTCTTATAAAAAAAACAAAGAACAAGATGCCAGTCAGTTTTGTACTTCCCAAGATGATAATATTAACATTTCCAAAACTTTCCCAAGCATAAAACATTGCTTGATTGAAAAAGCCACATTTGAATGTAGGCTCTTGGCTCCATGACGTATAAACCATTCCATTTTCCTGACCATCTAGCCTCAGAGCCATGTATTACTCTAGTTTAAGAAAAACTACACTTTTGTGAAGTGTTTAACAAACTAACAATATAAGCGGTATAACTTGGCTAATACTACAAGTTCAATAAAAGAAAACTATATGAGTGGAGTAAAGATAAGACTTCCTCATCAGTACTGAATACTGTATTCTATTTTCCTGACCATCCAGTCTCTAATCTATTTACAAAGGACCATTGTAGCTCAGAAAAACTAAGTGCCTCATTCAGTTGAGCAATTGTAAGCTACTGGAGCCCATAATGTAGCCCGTAAACTAATTTGCCATTCAATTGCCGTCTTCGGGTTACAGGCTGAAAATACCTGCTGTTGTTACAACCGTAACTTACACCCCATCTAAACCTTTGATCTTTCACATCTGCTAGAGTTACAATTGCTAAAATCGCAAATTGCTATTCAATTGCTACAAATCCATAAGCCCGCAAATGTTTTCACACCCATAAACTGCAAATGTAGAAGTAAAATCCTACAGGTATCAGATGGGACAAACAAATTGGTTAAAGACATGTCTGTAGCACTGTAAATACAAATAAAAAATCAATACTGCACTG
The DNA here is from genome assembly GCA_027410445.1 of Discoglossus pictus. Taxonomy (NCBI): domain Eukaryota; kingdom Metazoa; phylum Chordata; class Amphibia; order Anura; family Alytidae; genus Discoglossus; species Discoglossus pictus. The sequence goes on along the minus strand of CM050168.1, from coordinate 198,541,616 downwards.
TAAATGACGCGGAAAGCAATGAAAGACATTTGAATTAATTGCGCAACAGTCTCAAGCTCGCAAATCGGCAATACAAATTTTTATTATTTTTATGTTTCATTTCGGGGTTATATCGATCTTGGGAATCAATGAGTTAAAACATTTCAGGCCACCCATATGGACTAGAACAGTATTGGCATTCATTTTTATTATTTTGTTGTGACGATTAGGTTAGTAGAAGGATAGGGGCTATACAAGCCCAGGGCCACCTGCTATAGACTACAGGTTTACTACCCACAAAGACCATTTGGGTTCCTGGAAATCTCGGTACCAGCACCCTGATATCTGGCTTCTGTATCAATCAGAGTCTCTCCATCAGGAATCAGGTCTCCATAATCTTCCTGTGGTGGTGATCAGGACAGGTTACTTGCAGGGTGGATATTGGATCAGTATCTCAGCCAGCTGGAGCAAAATAAGAAACACACTATGTCTCCAGAAGTGAACTGTTTTATTTTTAAAATGTCAGCAATATTTATAGCAGTTAGATACAGAAGGGGGTGTACACAATGTAACAATGAGAGGGTGTGGCAGACAATTACAGGAGATTACACCACATGGGGTCTAGCAGCACCTTGATAGCTGGCACAATAGGGCTACCTTCTAATACACATCCTGTCTAGTACATCAGAGATGTATTTAGCTTATCTGGCAAAAAATGGGATAAAGCAGATTACAATACAATGGAGTGGCTGGAGCCAAGCCGTCTGTCCTGGGCTAAGATCCAGGAACTGGAAAAGGGGTCCACAACATTACTCCTCACTTCCAGACAGCAGTTCTGGGGCTATGTTCCTTAATGGATGGTAGTCTTGAACTGCAGCCCATAGCCCAAGTCCAACTCCCCATCCAAATTAGAAAATATATTGGCCCAAGTGGCTACTGCATATGTCTCAGTGTATGTCCTCCTCCTTAGTAGGTTGGCCCGGTCTGTGGGTGGTTGCCCAACCCCGTCTCCATTCCTTTCAATAACCCACCCCAAATTGCAGGCATCAATCTAGGGGCATACTGCTACCCCCTTGGCCACAGGCAGGTAATGGCTCAGGGGTATCCCATCTAGGGAGCATCTCAGGTGGGGGTAAAAAGCACTTCCAAGCCACACAATCTCCTTAGGGTGGGTGGGTCAAGGCAGGGTTGGGGAAAAACAGAGCAGGACTCAGAATTAGGGTCTCTGGATGGAGGCTCACCAGAGTAGCAGACTTCGATGTGGTTCAGTAGGTCCTTAGGGTGAGTATCATCCAGGGCTGGCAAGGTTGAGATCACTTCTGCATCTAGGGTACGCTGTGTCAGGTCCTCTGGTGCTATGGGCAGCTTGCCCATATCCTTTACCTCTGGGGCTGTCAGGACTGAAGTGATCCCCGTCAGCCCTGCTGGCAACTGTGTAGAGTTTGGGAGTGGAGCCTCAACTGGCTCATTCCTCAGGGTCTGTGGCCAGTGCCCTCAGCTGAACTCCCACACTTATCTGGATCCACCTGATCCATGCTGGGCAAGAGCTTCAGGGTCTCAGGGATGCCTCCTTTCCTGATAGCCTCATGCCCCGATCTGGCATCACACTTTCCATGACTGTCAGCCTTGACGCCTGGACATCAATGGTCTGTGGTTCAGGACAGGTAACAGCCCATGGGTAGTTGGGCAGACTCCCAGGGCTTGCACCCTCCTCTACCAACAGTTCAGTCTCCAGCTTCTCCCCCTTGGTTAGTGGCTGGAACTTTTCTGGTTAGTGGCAATTTCCCAGTGGCTGGTGCTGCATTACACTGCTCCCTGGTCTTGCATCTACCAGGGTCTGGACTGTTCTCCCGGCCTCCCTATCCTGGTGAGTTCCCAGCAGTACCTCTGATCTCGCCTGTTCTGTAGCGGTCAGATCTCCAGGTACCTTCTGGTTTCCTACCTCCACCTTATAGGGGTGTGGCCAACAGTCCATTTCCTCTTGCATTGTATCCTCTGCAGCTCAGCTCGGGAAGCGTGGGGTAACTTCAAGTACTTGAGCCAAGTCCCACCTGGGCCCACCTCCTCAAGCAGTTCCTCATACTCTTTTTCCAACTCTATTTCTTTATGGACCAACGATTTGAGCAACTTTTCTTCTTATGGGCCAGGGTCTATTTCCACATCATTTTGGTGTTGTGCCAATAGGATTTACCAGTGTTCTGTGGTTCCAAGGCCACACTTTGGATCACCCTGCAGCACCTCCGGGAGCCCTTCCACCAATCCAAGCCTGTAGAAAGAGGGTCCTTGTGATGCAGAAGTTGAAAGCATTAGGTCCATACACTCATGTTCCAAGTCAAGCTCCAACCACACCAGGTCCTCAAGCCATTCTACTAGCTTCTCACCCGGCTGGAGCCCATGGGAAGCTATTCGTTGATTTAGAATAGCTGTCTACCTATGCTCTCTTGTGGCAATACATTGCCTTTGCCGCTCCAGCATACTGGTGATCAGGCTCCTTTTCTCCCTGATCACCTCCACTCTGCAGGCCTCCATGTGGTTCATGATCCCCTCTATCCAGTGCTTTCCTTCCTTGGACTTGGACCTGGATTTGAAGGTTTGGCAAAATCGCTGATCTGTTTCTGCACCCCCGCCAAGCCCCCGAAAGTACTGGCCTTCAAACCTGCATAGATCACCATATCCCATCCTTGCTGTTGGTTCTTGCACTGAGACCCCACCACTGCCACCAGTTGCGATGATCTGCTCTTCTTATGGGGCCTGATAAGGCAAACTAGAGCCTACATGCAGATTTGTTTGGTTAGTTTAGAAAATCCCTTCTGTAAGGACAGCAGACCTTGGCTGGGCACTCCCTGGTTGGGACAAGTTACCAGTTGCAGGTGGACCAAATTGCAGGAACAGCTGGACTCTAAATAGGTACCCAATTGAGCAGAGTAAATATCAGTATAGCAGAGATGTACTCATAAGAATGAACACACACCATGTGCTTCAAACATATGAATCCTTTACTGATTCCACAACCACAGCTTTATACCCAAAATACAATAAAACAGCAGGGGGTCACTCATACAATCAGGGTATTGTGTTATAGTCACCTGTCAATAACAAGGAAATAATACCCCCGTGGGTGTCAGGTCTCATGGGTGTTGTCCAATCAAAAGTCTGAAGTTCAGGGCTAACGTGACATTACTCCCCCCTACCAGGCGGTCAAGTGGGGAGTTGATCCTGATTCGATGACTCCCTAGCTTGACTATTACTTGTCATCCTGCCTGGATAGGCCATCTGCATTGCCATGGACTTTACCACTCCGATGTTTAATCACAAAGTTATAAGTCTGGAGGGCTAGGCTCCACCACAGCAATCTTCCATTGTCCCCTGCTTGTTGAGTTTGTCATACCACTGGGTTGTGGTCAGTGACCACAGTGAACACTCACCCACACAAGTATGGCTGCAGTTTCTTTAAAGCCCACACAACTGCCAGGCATTATTTATCAATGGTGGACTATATCACTTCCCTGGGCAGCACCTTCCTACTGAGGTAGGCAACAGGATGCTCTTCTCCATGTCCATTTACCTGGCTCAGTACAGTTCTAAGTCCATAGGTGGAAGCATCTGTGTGGAGAATAAAGGGTCTCTGGTAGTCAGGGGTGGCCAAGACTGGGGAAGACATCAGGGCTTGTTGGAGGGCACGGAAGGTGGTCTCACAGGCTGGGGTCCACACAACTTCTTTTGGTTGTCCCTTCTTGGTGAGGTCTGTATTGGGCTTTGCCAGGGCACTGTAATTAGGAACAAATGTCCTGTAATACCCTACAGGTCCCAGGAAAGCTCTCGCCTGTATTTTAGTTTTGGGTATGGGCCCTCTATCTTAGCTGGCTCTGGTCTAATCTTCCCCCTACCCACTCTATGGCCTAGGTACTGTTCATCAGCCCTGGCCCACTGACACTTGTTAGGGCGAATAGTAAGTCCTGTCTCCTGAATGGCCCCTAGTACCAGTCTGAGGTGGGTCAGGTCTTCCTCCCAGGTATCACTGAATACAACTATGTCATCTAAATAAGCCTGACCACTCAGTAACTGATCAACTAGTCTCTGGAAGGTGGAAGGGGCATTCTTCATCCCAAAGGGCATTACCAGGAACTGGTATAACCCAAAGGGAGTAATGAATGCAGACTTCTCCCTGGCAGGCTCCACAAGGGGAATCTGGCAGTAGCCCTTTGACAGATTTAGGATAGTAGCGGCCCCCATTCGGTCTAGCAACTCGTCCATGCGAGGAATAGGGTAAGAATCAGTTTTAGTTTTGTCGTTGAGCTTACTATAGTCTACACAGAACCTAGTCGTGCCATCCTTCTTGGAGACTAACACCACAGAAGATGCCCAAGGGCTCTTAGAGGGCTGGATAACTTTGAGCATCAGCATCTCATCTAACTCCATGCGGATGCTGGCTCGGACTGACTCTGGGACTCTGTAAGAGGTTTACTTAAGAGAAGGGCAATCCCCAGTCAGCGTCTAGTGGCTTGTGAGGGGAGTATGCCCAGGGAGATGAGAAAATAAACCAGGGAAAGTATTCAGCTCAGTATTTAGTGTCTCTTGCTGGACCCAAGTCAAATTAGGGGACAACTTTAGAAATTCAGCCTGAGATGCAGGTATTAAAAGGTCTGTCAGTAACCCTTCCTCTGTGTCACTGCCAGTGGGCAGCCAAATTTTTATCTGCATTGATACCCCTTAAGACTATTGATATGAGTCACCCTAGTGACTCTACCGGGCTCATCAAGGTTGACAACATAGTTGGTGGGGCTGACCTTACGGGCAATCTTGTAGTGGCCTTCCCAGTAAACCTGGAGCTTATCCTGAGAGTAGGAAACCATCATTAACACCTCCTTATCCTTCTCTAGTTCCTCACCTGGGTTCCCTGGTCATAGAACTTCTTCTGATGCTGTTGGGCACTCATAACATTCTCCCTGACCCTTACCATCAAATTAGCTATCTGGTCTTTAAAGGCAAGAACATAGGGGCCTACTGGCACTGGTTCCTGCCTCTGCTCCCCTTCCCAAACTTCTCTAATGAGGTCCAGTGGCCCTCTCAAAGAATGCTTATACAGGAGTTCAAACAGGGAGTACCCGGTGGATTCCTGGGGGACCTCAGGGTAGGCAAAGAGAAGGTATGGTAACAGCTTTTCCCAATCCTTCTCTTGCTCCGCAAAGGTCCTGAGCATTCTTTTGATAGTGCCATTCAAATGTCCACATAAGCCATTGGTCTGGGGATGGTAGGGGAAGGAAGTGAGGTGCTTAATCTCGCTTAGCTCCCATAGTTCTTTGGTCAGGGCAGACATGAACTGAGTAACCCTATCAGACAAAATTTCCTGAGGGAACCTCATCCGAGCGAACACTACTAATAAGGCTCCTGCTACAGTACTGGCAGAAATATTCCCTAGGACTACTGCCTCTGGGTACCTGGTAGTAGAGTCTACCACAGTGAGGATATACATCTACCCAGTCTTACTGGGTCTAGCTAGGAGTCCTACAAGGTCAATGGCTACCCTCTGGAAAGGGATATCTATCACAGGGAGAGGTTTTAATGGCACCTTGGCAGCCTTCCTGGCATGTCCATACCACTGATGAGCATCACAGGAGTGCCAATAGGTGTTAACATCCTGATTCAAGCCTGGCCAGTAGAACGAGTTAGCCTCTGTCTGGTCCTTATACGGCCCATATGGCCAGCTTGGGGCACATCGTGGGCTAGTCTCAGCAACTGATCCCTGAAACCTTTGGGGACTATCAGCTGTCTCAGTCCTACACAATGCTCTATCTTCTCATCCCCGGGGGTTACCCAATACTATAACCCATTCTCCCAGGTAAAACTCTCCCCATGAGAGCCTGGCTCTATCTGTGCTGCCTTCTTCCTAATACCCACTAGGGTACTATCCTCTGCTAGAGCTACCTTCAACTTCTCTAACGTGAACCCTGGTAACCCAAAACCCCAACCAGATAAAGAGCTTACCTCAGGGTCCTATGGGCTGGTCAGTAGCTTGGTTCCTCCAGGGCATCCAGACCTCAAGGCTGCTGACAACACATCCGTAGGTAATCCTTCCATTACTCCCACCTCCCGGATCTCTGTACCTTGGACCCAATCTAGCTCCACACCGGCAAGGGGAATGAAATATTGCTGTCTTCCAGCAACTACCACACCCATAGATTTGTCCAGGATGTCAGCGGGGCTTACCATGGATGGGTGAAAGACAAGTCACGGCAGCCCCAGTGTCTCTGAACCCATCCACTTAAACCGGCTGTACATGAGGTATCCTCCGGTCCCCTTTGCCCATATTGATCAGGTGGATGGAGGGGTAGGTGGTAGTCTCATCCTGGCACTACTCCACCTCCTCCTGCTCATGTCCTCAATGTCCCATATACATCAAGGGGCGGACAGGAGGCTGCTCTACCCGACGGGGCTGGCTAGGGCAATCCCTCTTGTAGTGGCCCCGCTGGTGGCAAGTAAAACAAGTGGGTCCTGCATTGCTCTCCTGTCACTATGGCTGACCATTGTCCCTTGTTGCAGGATTAGAGGGTGTCCGAACCTCTGGGCAAGGAGCCCCTGGCTTCCCCTGGGTAGTATACAGGCATCTGTGAGGGGGTAAGTAGGGCTGGGGGGCCCTCATGTGGCAGGCTGAGATGGGGGAACAGCATGGTCAGTTTGCCAGCTTCTCACCCCCAGCTTCCCAGCTTCCTCCGCAGTGACAGGTTGCCTATCCTCCACCAACTCCGGCATGGTCTCTGGGCAAATGTGGAAAAACTGCTCCATCATTTTCGGTGAAGGATCAGAACACAATAGCCTAAGTTGGTGAAGTGAAATGAGAAAAATATATACATGAAACTATTTTTTAGAAATAGAAAACAGAAAATTGGCATGTGCGTATGTATTCAACCCCCCATAAAAAGCTCTGGTGCAACCAATTACCTTCAGAAGTCACATAATTATTGAAATGATGTCCACCTGTGTGCAATCTAAGTGTCATATGATCTGTCATTGCATATACACACCTTTTTTGAAAGGCCCCAGAAACTGTAACACCTAAGCAAGAGGCACCACAAACCAAACACTGCCATAAAGACCAAATAACTCTCCAAACAAGTAAGGGACAATGTTGTTGAAAAGCACAAGCCAGGGTTAGGTTATAAAAAATATCCAAATCTTTGATGATCCCCAGGAGCACCATCAAATCTATCATAACCAAATGGAAAGAACATGGCACAACAGCAAACCTCCCAAGAGATGGCTGCCCACCAAAACTCACGGACCGGGCAATTAATCAGAGAGGCAGCACAGAGACCAAAGAACCCCATTCACACAGTGAAACATGGTGGTGGCAGCATCAAGCTGTGGGGATGTTTTTTAGCAGCCGGGACTGGGAAACTGGTCAGAGTTGAGGGAAAGATGGATGGTGCTAAATAAAGGGATATTCTTGAGCAAAACGTATACCAATCTGTGCGGGACTTGAGGACGGAGGTTCACCTTCCAGAAGGACAATGACCCCAAACACACTGCTAAAGCAACACTTGATTGGTTTAAGGGGAAACATGTAAATGTGTTGGAATGGCCTAGTCAAAGCCCAGACCTCAATCCAATAGAAAATCTGTGGTCAAACTTAAAGATTGCTGTTCACAAGCGCAAACCATCCAACTTGAAGGAGCTGGAGCAGTTTTGCAAGAGGAATGGGCAAAAATCCCAGTGGTAAGATGTGGAAAGCTCATAGAGACTTATCCAAAGCGACTTGGAGCTGTGATTGACGCAAAAGGTGGCTCTACAGAGTATTGACTTTAGGGGGGGTGAATAGTTATGCACATTGACTTTTTCTGTTATTTTGTCCTATTTGTTGTTTGCTTCACAATAACAAAAAAAAACAACCTCAAAGTTGTGGGCATGTTCTGTAAATTAAATAATGCAAATCCTCAAACAATCCATGTTAATTCCAGGTTGTGAGGCAACAAAACACGAAAAATGCCAAGTGGGGGGTGAATACTTTTGCAAGGCACTGTAAATATATATCACGCCCAGAGAGCCACGAGCACCCCAAAATATTCCTATGTACTGCTTGCAGGACATCCATCAGGACCGTGATGGGTGGGAAGTATCAGCGCCCAGCTTGCTTCTACAAGTCAGGAACCAGCCCTCAACACAATGAGCAGATTAGTGGCCATGTTTGAATTACCCACCAACAGTATATGTCTAAGAACCACCAGTACAATAGCTACACTAATGCAAGGCACTGTAAATATATATCACGTCCAGAGAGCCACGAGCACCCCAAAATATTCCTGTGTACTGCTTGCAGGACATCCATCAGGACCGTGATGGGTGGGAAGTATCAGCGCCCAGCTTGCTTCTACAAGTCAGGAACCAGCCCTCAACACAATGAGCAGATTAGTGGCCATGTTTGAATTACCCACCAACAGTATATGTCTAAGAACCACCAGTACAATAGCTACACTAATGGAATTAGCAATTGCCCAATCAGGAGCATCCTGATCTCCTGGGGCAGAGATGACATCATGGGGTGGGGTCATCCGATGGGGATACTGGAGTGGTTGTGGATCCACCTTCTCCCTTCCCGTCTAGTTCCAGTGGGTCGAATGATCTGGCAGCTGGGCTGCCTCTGAGCTGATCAGGGGGTCTGCCACCAGCGGAGTTCCCCAGCAGCAGCATTGAGGCCATGCAAATGGCTGCATGTGTGGTGAGGGGATACACATGCTTGGCTGGCTCCAATGGGGAACGCTGTTATGGAGTAGAGGCTGCAAGGAGACCTCTTGCTGCAAGCTCCAGAGCAGTGCCATGTGGGGGTGTAGGGCCATTTGCCAGTCCCTGAGCCAAGTGAATACAGTCCCTCTAGCCCTGTCCATTACACAGCCTCCCATTTTAGGAGAATTGGGGGAACCCTCATGGCTCAGTGGTCTTTGATGCCTGCAGAGGGAATAATGTAAGCTCATTAAAATGTGTGTTGTGACAGTCTTTATACAGACCGGTCTTTTAAGATTATTCTACTTTAGAGGGGGTATATCTTCTGGACAGTCACGAAAATTATACAAACAGAGGCATCCCTCTGAAAGGCATAACTATACAAGTTATTGAAAGGCAACTACAAATCCGGACTAGCCTCCACCATAAACGCACTAGAAGGCAGAATGTCGTCTCTAGACAATCCTCATAGAGTACATCTGAATCCCATCTGCAACCTCCTAGAGGCTTGAAACCCTTCAGGTGAGCCTTCATCTAGACCACACACATTCTGCTGGCTCATTTCTTCTCCACCCATGTTAGAAGAGATATTGCGGAGGGAAATTACGTGAATCTAGTCACACTTCTCATCCTATCACATTATGCAATGCAGAACAAAACAGTCTCTGAAGGCGATGTCTCAGTTACATAATGAGCCAAGAACTCAAGATTAAACCAGAAGCTCTCTGTGACACAATTTGTCCTTGGCTTTAGTGTATACCGAGATATTCAATGCTCTGTATACGCCAAGAACTTGACAATTACCTTCATTTATTTATTTATAGATTTACTACGATTGCACTACTACGACTACCATAGATCCTTCACAGCTAAAGCGGTTTAATTTTACAATGAACTGTGCAGCTTCAAACCAAGAGTTTGTTTGACACCACTTTGCAAGCATAAAAGCTGCAACATGTCACCATTGCCAGTCCCCTTCTTCAACTTCTGTCCTAATTCAATCTACCCATGCATATCGCATCACATCAGCCCCTTCCCCTTTCTTTCAGTTAACATCCTCTAGATCTATCAAAAATAGATTAGGCAGTCAGGTGCATTATATATGCATGTAATATGTAATAATTTTAACTCCAAAGGCTGCACCTTCAGTGGATGCACATTATTGCATATTAGTTCCATTTGCCACAAAGCTCATGTCTGCACCATGTGCCCTCAGTTAATGCACCCAAAATGACTAGCAGCCATTAAACGACCACTCCTCACGCAATTCCTTGGTAATAACCCATCACTATCATTAACCGATTATTTGATTTTCGGATTCACGACTGGGTTCTACACTGGAGTCATGGTGTAGCCCCAGCTTTGCTTCTCTAGCGCTAATCTCCAAAATAGCCAGTAAATGGAAGGCACCGGTGCAAAAATATGTTGGGCACCCTCCCTCCTGGGGGGCAGGAGTCCAATTGTTATTTATTATATATCCATATTGCTTGCACTTTCACCTCTTCTGTTTTCTCTCTAGCTCTCACCTTTACTTTCTTCTCTCTTTCCCTCCTCCTCTCACTGCTACTCTCTCTCATCTTTCCTCATCTCTCTCACCCTTCTCTCTCTTTCTCTTGGGCTCTCGTTCTTACTAAGGAAGTCAGACAATGGATAGGAAGATCTCAGGAGAGTAGGTGGCGGTGACCCTGGTTTGCCGGGGTAAGGGCTTAGGGGTGGCAAGTGTTCCCCTATACTACAGATGTTTTTTAAAATAAATATAATTTATAAAAAGTAGACTGCATTGTTGCCCCTAGGAAACGAAGGGCCCCAGTGCACTGCACCGCCTACACTAGCGGGAACTCCGCCCATGACTACATATATATACTGTAAGTACACTTACAAGAAAATATTGGTTATTGATCTTTCTTCCCTTCACAACACTACAGCTCACAGCATAAATTCACTAATTACCTCTGACAAATACTCACTCCAATATGCTAGGGTAGATGATGCTATCACCTTTCTTACTTAGCTTGGTCCCAGATGTTGGCTTTCAAAATCAGACATAGAGGACACCTTTAAGCAACTACCAGTAGTCCTCACACTTTTGCATCTTCAAGGAACATGATGGAAAGATCAATACTATTTTGCAATGTGACTAACTTTCAGATCTAAAATTGTCCCCAAAACATTTGATCTTTTCACAGAGGGTCTTTGTTGGAACCTCCTTAACATTAAAAGGTGTACTATGGTTATCCATTATAGACGACTTTCTGTACATCGAAATACCTCTCACTACACCAACCAACCTACAAAATCAATCAACTTATTCTCAGAATTAAACTCACTGTTTGCTGAGAATAGGATTGAAGTCCCAGCACATAAGCTTGAGTTCTTGGGCATCGTCTTAGACTCCGAACACATGCAAGTTAGTCTACCCGATATTAAACTGACAAAGCTTAAAGATACTCTAACTACCTTCCGATTGTCAGAAAGATGCACTTTGAAATAACTTCAATCGCTACTGGGTTACCTGAATTACACTACCTATCTTCTCCCACAAGGTAGAGCGTTAGTCAGCAAACTATTATCCAAACTCACTCACCGATCGAAATTCCAACAGCCATTTCTCTTGGAAGACCAAACCATAGCTGACATTACCCTGTGTCCTCCTGAGGGAATTAGGTTTCATTCACTATGTTTCCAATTACAAAATCTCCCCATATATACAACTATAGCTTTATCCACAGGACTTCAATTAAATTCCTGAAGATTATTTCATACATACTCAACAGCCATATCTACCCCAAACACTAGCTTTGTTCATCTGCTAACACCAGCCAGAAGTACAATGTACTCAGGACTAGTTGCAAGTACAATAAAGACATATGAAAGACCTTGGCAACTATTTGTACTTTTTTTCATCCAATCCCAAACTTAATCCACCTTAAAATATTTAATATTTTCTAACCTTCGCCGCACACTGCAGTGTATATCTTAAATTACATTTTATTATAAAAACTTATCTAAGTGGTATACAATTCCATATGACCACAGAATTCTCAACCGAAACATTCATACTCACATATACCCAAGTTAAGTAATTTCGACGAGGCCTAGTATCCAGAGCCACACCATCTACACCACAACACCTACCTATAGACAGTGAATTTAAATTTTCGCATTCTATGTGTCCCAGAGAATTTACCATCTCTCTAAATAACCCATGTTATATAATTAAGTCATATGTTTCCTTTTTAAATTATCATTACATACTTACACTCAACTCTACCAAAACTGGCCAAAAGCCCATTTAAATATTATTATCCAACACATAACTCCTTGTGTCCTGTCACATAACTCAGAACCCTTCTACTATCCTTATCCACCAAACCTACTTACCACGCACTACTTAGCGTATTAAGTCAACCCTTTCAACTACTACATTTATACATTACATATGGCTTCTACTCATTAGGTTAGGACTTTACCCATTCTCATATTCTGGTCACTCATTCTACATGGCTGCAGCCACATCTGCATCCAGATCAAATGCACCTACCCATATCATCCAAAACATGGGCACATGGAAATCCAACTGATTTACATGATACACGCCAAACCAGCAGAAATTGGATATGCTATTAATAGCATTACTTCATAATACATTAGTTATCACCATCCCTTCATTCAATAGTATTGGCCTCTAAGCAGGCTAAGGGGTCAAGTAGCTTTTTGCCACCTCATCAGCTATTACCTTCAGGGCCTTCAGTACCATCAGCTTTCATCATTAAGAGAAGGTGATGACCACAAAGGTACAGGTGTTCACCTTGAGTTGTGGGAAGAGCCTTCTCCCCTTCTTTTACCCTTTTCAACCAATCATCAAGTGCACATACGTAGTATCAACCTATCCCTCCTTTACAACTTTATAACTCTCCCAAGCCATGTACACAGGCTAAGGGATCAAGTAGCTTTTTGCCACACCATCACCTACTACCTTCAGTACTATCAGCTTCCATCCTTAGGTGAAGACTACAAATACATTGTATATTGAGTGTTAAAGAGTATGTTACTCTTTGCACATTATAAAGTGTGAAAAAACAATTTACTACCAAGGATTTGACAAAATGCATATGCTGACTGCAGAAGGGCTTTGTTTCCTAGTATAAACTTTTTGGAACAGAAATGCATACTTTTTAAGTGATGTTTTGAGAAACTTCTTTTTCTATAGTGCTGTACGTTGTTTAAGACATGGTTTATGTCAAGAATCTCTGTAAATTTATACTTTTTGCTTTGTACTATCCTCAGATAGATAAGAGCCAGTAAATAATACCTGAGGAAGTGGGATGTTTTAAGATATTTGGACATATTTTATCAACTTTACTATCACTATATAACAGGTAGTAAAATAAATATATCATAAAGTATATAAAAAATATACAAAACCTGTATTTTTATGAACTGAGCTAAAAAAAATCCTGTAAAATAGAAAATAAAAATAAATATTATTAAAAGACTTACTTTGTGGGATGTTGATGGAACACAACTGGCTCTAATCCCCCCAAAAAGGTGGTTTATGAACATATCCTGATGGAATTCTGTATACTCATTACCAAGGCCAGTATCTAAGTAATAAGTGACAGTATCACCAAGGGCCCCCCCAAAAACATATGACCATAATATAGATAGTTAACTGCTTTTTTGACTTTATATCCACCAGTTCCTGCACCATTATTTTTGCTTATTATCTCACTCCTTCCACACATAGGAGCATAGAATTGAAGATACCAGCACTTTTCACCCCTTTTGTTACATTACAGCCTTAAGTTCAATGTTTTGTTAATCTGAATTGTAGGTGATGGATCAGAACACAATAGTCTAAGTTGGTGAAGTGAAATGAGAAAAATATATACATAAAACTATTTTCTAGAAATAGAAAACAGGAAATTGGCATGTGCATATGTATTCACCCCCTTTATTATGAAGCCCATAAAAAGCTCTGGTACAAACAATTACCTTCAGAAGTCACATAATTAGTGAAATTATGTCCACCAGTGTGCAATCTAAGTGTCACATGATCTGTCATTACATATACACACCTTTTTTGAAAGACCCCAGGGGCTGTAACACCTAAGCAAGAGGCACCACTAACCAAACACTGCCAGGAAGACCAAGGAACCCTCCAAACAAGTAAGGGACAATGTTGTTGAGAAGTACAAGGGATGGTTAGGTTATACAAAAATATCCAAATCTTTGATGATCGCCAGGAGCACCATCAAATCTATCATAACCAAATGGAAAGAACATGGCACAACAGCAAACCTGCCAAGAGAAGACCGCCCACCAAAACTCACGGACCCGCCAAGAAGAATCAAAGAGGCATCACAGAGACCTAAGGTAAGCCTGGAAGAGAGGCAGAGTTCCACAGCAGAGACTGGAGTATCTGTACATAGCTCCATAGAGTTGGGCTTTATGGCAGGGTGGCCAGTTTTGAGTTTGTGAAAAGGCATGTGGGAGACTCCCAAAATCTATGGAGGAAGGTGCTCTGGTCTGATGCGATTAAAATTGAACTTTTCGACCATCAAAGAAATGCTATGTCTGGCACAGAGCCAACACATCACATCCCCCAAAGAACACCATCCCCACAGTGAAACATGGTGGTGGCAGCATCATGCTGTGGGATGTTTTTCAGCAGCTGGGACTGGGAAAATGGTCAGAGTTAGGGAAAGATGGATTGTGCTAAATACAGGGATATTCTTGAGCCAAGCCTGTACCAATCTGTGCGTGATTTGAGGCTAGGTCGGAGGAGGATGATGATAAGGGGGGAAGGGAAGATGAGGAGGGTAATGGGGGAAAGGGAGGATTAGGGGAAGTGAGGAGGAGGATAAGGGGCAAGGGGGAAAAGGGAAGAGGAGGAGGGGGGAGGAAGAGGATAATAATGGGGGAAGGAGGAGGAGGATGATGATAAGGGGGGAAGGAGGGAAGGGAGGAGGAGGATAAGGGGAGAAGGAGGGAAGAGGATGATCAGGGGGGAAGGAGGAGGAAGAGGAGGATCATAAGGGGGCAACGGGGGATGATAAGGGGGAAGGGGGGCAAGGGAGGATATAAGGGGGAAGGGAGGATGATAAAGGGGGAAGGAGGGAGGAGAAGGGGGAAAGGGAGGATAAGGAGAAATGGAGGAGGAACATAAGGGAGGGAAAAGAGGAGGACATTATGGGGAAGGAGGAAAATTATAAAGGGAGAAGGAGGAGGATGATGATGATTATGGGGAAGGTAGGAGGATAAGGGGGGAAGGAAGGAGAAGGAGGATAAGGGGGGAAAGGGAGGATAAGGGGAAAGTGAGGAGGAGGATAAGGGGCAAGGGGGTAAAGGGAGGAGGAGGAGGGGGAAGAAAGAGGATGATAATGGGGGAAGGAGGAGGAGGATGATGATAAGGGGGAAAGGATGGAAGGGAGGAGGAGAATAATGGGGAAGGAGGATGATAAGGGGGGAAGGAGGGAGGGGAGGAGGAGAATAATGGGGAAGCAGGATGATAAGGGGGGAAGGAGAGAGGAGGAGGATGATAAGGAGGGAAGAGGATAAGTGGGAAAAGGAGGAGGGGAAGGCGGAAAAGAGGTGATTGGAGAGGGGGGAAGTGAGGAGGAGGATATGGGGGTGGAGGAGGGAAGAGGGAAAGGGAGGAGGAGGATAAGGGGGAAGGGGGGGAAAGGGAGGAGGATAAGGGGGAAATGGCGGTATGATTATGTCAGTATTTTGTAATGTACCGCTTTAACATTTTAAAAACTGACATAATCATACCACCAGGCGGGTTAACCCCTTCACTACACTACACTCTGTATACAGGTTCATCTTTAAACGCTGCAATGGTTACATATTTGGGTCTGCAGGTTCTTTCCAAACTGCCCTTGCAGGGGTTAGGGTCAGACCCCATTGGTTATGTAGATGGGGTGATCGGGTAGGGGGATGGGGTTTGAGCGGGTGAAGAGGGCAATCGGCAGTGAGTAGGGGTATGGGATGTCTGGGGATTCCCTCTAGCTGGGATTTAAATGGAAGGAATCCCCAGGGCATGACGTTTTGGCTTTCTATTGGCTCTTAGAGACATTTCTCATGCATACAGCTTGCAGACAGGGCAAGGATTTATGGATGTGGGATAAGTGCCCTAATGTGGGGGAGCTAAATATTTACATAGAGTGTAAATTAGGGGGAAAAAGTTCAGCAGGTGATTGACGCCAGTGCCCTAAGTAAGAGCACTTGATTTACATGGAGGCCTAATTTATTACTTTTATATGAAATAATGCTCTTGTTCAATCTACCATTTTTATTTCCCACTGGTATCCTTCCTGTGGTGGGAGAAGATTTGCAATACAGAGAAAGTATCATATGTACAGTGAGAAGGTGTAAGATATATCTGTCAGTGATCTTGTTAGCTTTAATGGAAAGCTCATTAGTTTATAAGGACACAGCTCATTGAGACAGACAAGACAAGAAGCAGCCTCAGTAAAAAAAAGGAAGCCTGCAGGAAAGAATTGCGTGAAAAAAAATGTAATGGTTGTATTGATTGTTTTTACTTTATAACATCTTTCACAATATCAAGTTTTGATATTCAAAAACAATATGTAAAAAAATAACAAAGTGGTCCTAAGTTGTATTGATTTACACAATATCATTGACATCTCTTCAGACAGGTTATTTTTTACCATGCCCCAAAGGTAAGGAAAAGCCTGGGTTTAACCTATCAGTAAAATCACCAGTGGACTAATTACAATCGGTAATAGTTTATGATGAGAAGGTATAATCAGGCCACAGAGAGTCAGTGCGTCTCATTGGATTTTGATCTTCTGTTTCATTTGGCTAACACTTACTAATGGAGATTGCATTTAAATGTTAACAAATGCAAGATCCCTGGGGTGAAAAATAATGAAAAGAAGCCGAAACTGAGGATGGACTTTCTGTTACTGCAACAACTGGAGTGTGTCATCACCTGAACAAAGTTACTATGGAGTTTTGTGTTGGGCGGACTGCTTGGAAGGAAAACCAAGGAAATCTCCCTAGTTTGTGTTAAGGGGACATTGTGTTTTAAGGAAAACCTCACATTTGTGAAGTATTTATTTATGTATACTGTATATATATATATATATATATATATATATATATATATATATATATATATATGTTATAAAAGTAGTGCAATCATGTGTTTTCAAAGAAGCAGAGGATCAAGTTATATTTTGTTACTTCTAGAAGTCATACAATTGACTAGTCAAAGCAGAAAGTGCAATGGGGCAAATGGTGGGGCACATGAGGATGGTGAAGTAGACTATCAACTGTCAATTAAAAGATCAGTCTTCAGGGAGGGACAGTGTATATCTTATTGACTACATCAATTGAGTTGTAGTGTTCAAGGTTCCTACTTATCTCCTCATATAAACAAAACTAGTTTGACATGATCTATCCTCTTAAAAATACATGCTGGCATATTCATGATTATAATCCCTTATCAACTCTTTAAGAACCATTAAGGTGAGGCTCACAGTCTATCATTCCCTGGATTTGCCTTAGTAAATACATCTGCCTTATGGCAATCCTTTGTTATAGAGCCTGTGCAGATTAAGGACGCCATTCCATGACTTCCTTAAGAAAATAACTGAGGGAAGGTCACCCGTAAA
Organism: Discoglossus pictus; assembly: GCA_027410445.1. Taxonomy (NCBI): domain Eukaryota; kingdom Metazoa; phylum Chordata; class Amphibia; order Anura; family Alytidae; genus Discoglossus; species Discoglossus pictus. The sequence continues at coordinate 198,524,277 of CM050168.1, read as the reverse complement.
TCACTACTGAGCTATCACTCACGTAAATCTAAACTACTAAAAAATGCAATCTGAGTGCTCAAAATGTACCTAATATCTTAAGCTTTGAGTGCTTGTCCTATAACTGTTTTAAAAATCACTATAACATGCCTCCCGGATCAATATCCCATCTAGCTGAAGTATCTCCTATGAATGAGATAACAACTTAATTGTGTTTAGACTGAATGCTGAAATCTGACACAATTAGGAGGTTTTATTTACAATGTTCACTGTTGCTCATAAATTAGTAATACTTTTACTTCTTATAAAGCACTTTAATATTTCTTTCTAATTAAGGTGCTAAGATTTTGTGACTTATTTATTGACTAGCGACTTGCCTGTCAAAAATGACGGCAATAAAATTTGAAGCCGTGGCAATGCTGTTTGCCTCACAATGTAAGGCTTTTGTTTCTCTGAAGGACCTTCGGCGCTCATTGCGAGCCTCTCCCCTCGTGTACTTCAAGTTTCCTCCTTTGAACGATCACCTTTGGCGCGAAGACAGATATGTAAGTACCGTGTAAAATATAAAATTTTTATAGTACAGTGAATTCATAAATTAATATAAATTAATAAATTAATATACTTTAACCTATTTATATTTAATATGCAGCAATCAATATCCTGAAGATCTAACAATCTATTTGGATTTTCCTTCATCAGCAAATGTACAGATGGACTGTTGATCACCTGAGGAGCAAGTGCCAGCAATGTGCCAAGTGTGCAGTTTAAATAGGCTACGTTCCTGAGGCCAAACCATTTGTGTAGGCGTGTAAAGCGCCATTTTAGTATCGTAATATTCTTATTTGCAAGTTAGTGTTGTAAAATGACGTCTTTTTTCTATGTGTTACTTGGCTTGCGAGCATTTTCCGTCATTTGTAATGGTATATTTTGTATCTCCTATGTTCCTGGCTAACTCGTACGTGCCTGGTGGTGATTTGCGCACCTCGGTCTCCTTTAGCCTCGGTTTAATTTTTTGCGGCTGCCATTTTTTTTTTTGCTTAGCCGGAAAAAAACTCGCCATTTTCGCCTTAAATTTGAGTGCAACCTCACTTCCAGGCATCCTGGCATTCCCCCCATGAAGAGTGATTGTGTTTTTATTTTATTTTTTTTCTAGTTATTTGTGTTTTTCGATTTCCACTGTTCGGCCATTTTGTATTTTTGCGAGGTCGTTTTTAGCCCACGAGATTCCAAGGTCGTTCGTGGCTATCTTGTACGTGTCTGGTGGTGATTTGCGCGCCTCGATCTCCTTTAGCCTCGTTCTCATTTTTTTTAACTGCCTTTTTTTTCTCGCTTAGACGATTTTCTAGTGCCGAAACTCGTCAAATACGGATTAAATTCACGTGCAATCTCACTCTCAGGGGTCCTGGCACTGTGTGTGAGTGTTTTGAATTTATTTTTTTTCATTGTTTTTTGCGTTTTTCGATTTCTGCAGTTCGGCCGTTAAAGTCGTATTTTTGCCAGGTCGTATTTTTTTCGCCCGAGAGATTCCGAAGTCGGAATTTTTTTTTTTCTAAGTCTTGCGTTCCTCAACTGCTTGCAGCCTAAGTAAGTCCTGCATTTCTTAACTGCTTGCAGGCTAAGTCCCGTGTGCTTCAATGCCTCAACTTCTCGCTCGTCCCGCAAGGCTCGCAGGAGCGCCTTCGGCGCTAATTTTGCCTAAATCCTGTGTGTTTCAATACCTCAACTGCTCACCTCGCTTCGCGAGGCTCACAGGACGATCAACGCCGACATGCTCCGAGCTCAGAAGGCTTCTATGTGTCAACGGCTCACCTCGCTTCCCGAGGCTCGCAAGCATGACGACGAAATGCAGTTTGACAACTATTATATGTGATTCACAAATTTTTGAAGAAGAGAATCAAAATTTTTATCTTGCACTTATAATTATTAAAACTTGACTTTTATAAAATTTATTTTTAAAACTCTGACATTAGAGCAAGGACATACACAAAAATAATTTGTTAAAAAGAGGTAGAAATATTTATTTTTACAAAACTTCCCTCTTTGTACCCATTATTTATTTAAAAATAGATAATGTACAGAATTACCCACCAATTTATATATCTTGGTTGAGTAACTATTTCTGGTAATAAAACGTAGAAAATACCAATCTTAAGCTTCCCATAGTAAATATATTGTACGAGCGACTTGCCCGTCAAAAATGACGGCAATAAAATAGTAAGGCTGGGAATGCTGTTTTCCACACAATGTGAGTCTCTGACACTCTTAACCTTTTTGTTATTTACAAAGAAGTACAACAATTATAATACATTTTTTATTTAATTTTTTTAACATTCAACTTGTATTTCAACAACTGTTAAACCATATTAACCTCTTTAATTGTCATGTATGCAGTATTAATATAACAATGGATGAATACGTATGCAACTTATATTGGAAACAGTGGTCAACCAATTATTTTTAACAATACTAACATTTTTAATTCTGAGCTATGCATGAGTAACATAACAATAGGTCAACTTTGTATGAATGAGTATTTTAAACCATTACAGAATGCTTCTTAACATGCCACTGAGAGTTTTCAATCTTGTAGCGTGCTTTGGAAAAAAACACTTTCTACAAAGATTCTAAACTCAAAACAGGGCCCTCCATTTTTTTGCAGTTTGTTAAAATTTATATTTTTCCTTGTTCATTTCCTCTGTATAGCGCTACGGAATATTTGGCGCGTTACAAATAAAAGTAATAATAATAATAATAATAATAGTTGAACTACTGTTAAAGCTCATAGGTATTGAATCCAGAAGAAGGCAAACAGTAAAAACCCCCATTGAAACTAAGCTAATTGTATCAAAGGGTGAAAAAATGAATTCCTTCCTGACCCCAGTAACTGGCGATCGGATTACTACCTGGATGAATCCCGTCTATTTAATTAAACATTGAAATTGTTAACAAATGATTATGCTGCTACTGACATAAAGCCTAATAAGATCCAATAAAACAACTTTTGAAACCTTGTAAAATACAATATTAACAATGCAAATATTAACGTAATCTAATAACATTTAAAGTACAATTGTCAAAAAAAAAACAGTGATCTTGAATATTGAATCCAGAGGAAGGTCAGTTGTTTCAAAGTGGTGAAAAACATTAATTCCTTCCTGACCCCATTAACTGACGATCAGATTCCTCCCTGGATCAATGCTCTATGTAATTAAACATGTAAATTTAAGAAGAAATGGTCATCATTGTAGTAACATGAAACAACTTTCTCCACCGTTTAAAATACAATTTTAACATTACAAACAGTAACTTAATGTAGCAACATGTAACCCTGAATTTTAAGAAAATGCAACATAACTGTTTTATGGAACAATCATGCAAAAAAGGACACTTCCAAGACATTGCAATTTGTTTATTTGTTTTTATGTGCAAGTGGTTCCCTTGAAAAGAGCCCATAAGACTTGTAAGTTTGTCTATGAGATATAACCACTTTTTATTCTTTTTTTATCCTTTTTTTTTACTTTTTTTTTGTTATTCTTATAGTTCTGGAAAATGGCAAATAGAGATTCCTAAGTGAAATAGTGGTCCTCTAAAAAGAGTACCAGTGACATTCTAGTTCATCCTGGAAGTAAAACCACTCTTCTCTGTTTTTTGCCATTTTATAGGGTTTCTTAGTGAAATAGTGGTCCTCTAAAAAGAGCCAGAGTGACATCAGCTTTCGTCCTAAATAAATAAAACCACTGTTCTCTATTTTTACAGAACCTCATAGTACACAATGTTTTTGGTAAAAATGCGTCCATTCTCTAAGAAATCACCCCGGTGTTCTTCAACATGAACTTTAATTTCCTCTGTAATGTTGCATCTGGAAAAAGCAACATAGAGTTGTCCATGGGCAAATACAGGTTCCTGTAAAGAAATACCCACAGACTTAAAAGTTTGTCCTTGTGATTTATTAATGGTCATGGCAAATGCCATGATAATGGAAAATAGTTTCCTTTGAAGGACAAAAGTTAAAACACTCTGACTTGGAGCCAAATCAATTTGTGGTATAAAAACGTGTTCACCTTTATGGGTACCAGTCATAATTTCTGCATGTATAAAATGATCTTTTAAATCCTGCACAATTAATCTGGTCCCATTACAAAGTCCTTTTTTTGGATTCATATTTCTGGGCAGCATGACAAATGCCCCTTTTTTTAAGTTGCAAAACATGTGGTGGCATTCCAGAGGGAGTTAAAGAATTTATAAATGCGATAGAAAAGTTGGATTCACTGTCTTGGTCATCAGCCAGAACCGAATTTGCACTATTGTACAATTTTGTTGGTGCATTGATGAATTTAAAAATTTTGTTATTCAGATTCAAGGCATATATTTTTTGATTTTAATATCACTTTGTTTGCAATGTCTGAGTAATCGTCGTTATTGATTGTATTCAGAAAGATTGATGATATTAGTGATTCTTTGCAAATCATTTGTGGTGGAGTTTCTACAGTGCCATCACGTTGATTATATATTTGTGGATGTTTTAATTTGAATTAGCCAATTATTGAATTTATTTTGGCCTTCAGGTATCATATTTGTTTCTACTTTTAGGTGAGTAAATATTTTCCACACTTTACTTGTCTTTATACATGTTTCGACGATGTCAGTCCTATTTCCATGCACAACAGGTAATGTTTGCCTAAAATCTCCTCCTAACAACATGACCTTTCCACCAAATGGCAAATTATTATTTATAACTTCTTTTAATAATCGATCAATACATTGCAGGGCATGACATGACATCATTGTAGCCTCATCTATTGTAATTATTTTTTTTGATTTTTTTTTTAAATGAGTATAATTTGGAAATGTTGGATCGCTCATTATACTTTCTAAATATTCTGGAAATGTGTGTCTTTATGGAAGTCTTACCCTTCCTTTCTGACACCAACTAATTAACTCCCCATCAGTTGATCTTTCCTTCAGAAAATGATAGGCCCCACAAAACTGACAAACCACATTCATTAATCCACAATAATGAGTGTCTACTGTTAGTGATGTAAATAAAGGACTATCCTGAGCTTACTGAACACAGATATCAATACCAGTGTGAGGCAACATTGGGTCATTAGGCAATGTTTCACAGGCATGTTATTTTACTTTTTATTTTCTTCACACTGGGTGTGAGTCAGTAAGGTTTACGGGATGAAGGGAGATCAAGTATGCCACAAGCTGAGTAATCATTTACAAGGACACTGAGCTCAAAACAAGGCAATGGATATACACAATGAAGAAATACATATAATAATTAATACATTGAAGGCTGATTGTTTTTAATTTTCTAAAACATTTTGCCTATTTTAGAGTCTAGTTCTTCAAAAGAGTTTACTATAAATATGGGACTACACCTTTAAAATAAAAACAAGATCATTTTTCACAAATGCTCCACTTGAGATGTGTTTCTGATCAGATTAAGCAGTTTTAAAACAGCAAAGTTAATCGTATTGATTCCCTTGAAATGTCTGCTTAATTTTTCACGAGGTGTAGATTCCTACGAAATCAATAATTTTCTGCTGTATCTCTATTCTTCTAAATAAATTGTGGCTGTCTGAGAAACTTGATTCTTATGCTCAATTAGATTCATAAAACATTCCCAGACACACAAAGCAAGAAATAGTGGCCGGCTTTATGCATTTACTTGTCACAGATACCAAAGAGCCAGTCAGTGGACGACGACCTGCATCTCCAAGGTTACGCCAAGTAATACAGGTCATATCAAAGCCATTTCATTTGTCTTTGTAAGTCGATAGAAAATCTGAAGCTTTAAATCACAAAAAAACGATTGCAGCTTTATTATCCCCCTGGTATTCGCTGAAAACTTTCTTGGAGCTTGTGGTACAAAAATAGAAAATATATACTTAGTTTAAATCAATGGTTTACAAACAGTGTATCAGGCACACACAGGGACGTGTTTAAGCCAAGCCCAACAAAGTCTGGGCCTATAGAGGGAAATGTAGAAAATCTAAGGGACACAAACAAAAAATGTTATTCCTGTATCTATCTGTATGCTTGTATATAAATAGATAGATAGATAGATAGATAGACAGATAGATAGATAGATAGACAGATAGATTTTTATAGCTATATAAAGCCGGACTGAGGGGTATATTTTGTGAAGCGGGAATAAAAGTAGGGATAAAAACTGGAACAATATATGACTGTATTTTATGTTTTCCTGTTTATCCCACTTGATTCATAGGCTCTATGCAAAACATAGTAAATGGAGCTAATTTAACCACACTAAACTCAGTTTAGCCTCACTCACCTCACTTTAAGCTTGATAAATATACCCAAAATTTAGAAAGATAGTGATAGATAGATAGATAGATAGACAGATAGATAGATAGATAGATAGATAGATAGATAGATAGATAGATATATGTGTACTAGCAATGGTTTGGATCTAAGAGTGAGATACTTTGTATTCTCATTTGCATGTTCTTACCAAGATTTCCTAGAATTCAGTTAATATCTGTGTAAAAGTCTGTCTTGCACCCGCTTCTCCACATACCCAGTCACTCTCTATTCATGTTTTCCCCTGATCAACCTTTTTCTTTTGTCTCTCATGTTTATTCTCTCATTCCTGGTGAGCTCTTACATATGTTTAACAAGGGTGTTCCAAATACGCAATACTGTTTTTCACCAAATAAAGATGATAAATAACAGTGAAATTAATATACATCTATTTACAGTACAACACAAGATATGAGAATAAAACATATTTGAATTACAGAGCAGCATTATATCTAAATTCTAATGCTACAATATACAGATGAATGTCTGCTTGTCTCACCTGCTTCAGGTTTGGCCATAAATCTTCACTTTGTTGCTCTGCAGAGTTTTACATAGATCAGACACTCAGCAAAACAAGCTTCTGCAGTCAGAGCATCCTGGATTTGCTGCTGAGAGTTGGGTAGTAAAACAAAGTTTGTTTTAATGGCGCAAACTAAAATATACTGTACTTTCAGTTCCACTTTTATTTCCCCTTAGAACATTGTAAGTGGTTAATACAGGGAAGAAACTAATTACTTGGTAAATACAATTACACAAACTTATAAGTGAACAAAGTATATATTTTAAATGAAATCTAGGGATGTTTTTAGAGGTATATGGGTAGGTGTAAAAACAAGTGTTATCTAAGTATTTTACAAAGTATCTGCAAACTTTATACAACTTTATAACCTACTGTCAAGTTAAACATTTTATACAAATATCTGGTCAAGAGCCTTTTATATTAATCAATGAGAAATGTGCTGTTTAAATGGGTTTAGTCATATTATGAATTACCTATTAGCACCATTGGATTGCTACCTTGTCGTGGTGAAGGGTATTGTGTACCTCAATGAAGCTGTGAGCTATACTATGTTGGGTCACCCATGATGGGCAGCTCATAGCATATAGGTCACACAAATTGTGGTCCACCGGAGAAGGAACTGGCAATCCACTCCAGTATCTTTTCCATGAAAATCTTGTGGGTAAGCACAACCAGAGACATAATTATTGTGCCAGATGTGCTATGGTACATAGGGTCACGGAGAGTTGGATACAACTAAACGACATAACATTAGCACCATTGATATATATATTCAAAATTTAAATATGAAACTACAAACTAATGTATCAATAATTGTGTTAGCATGTAACATCTACTTCCTAATGGTGCATGTTTAGAATATATCTTTCGGAACTTGGTGGAAGAAGAAAAGCAGCACAGGATTTCTGCAATAGTACTATGTATGGTTCATTATGCATTGATATACATATCAAATAGCATACTAATCAGTCTTACCAAGGGTAGATAACCCAAGCCCTGAAAACTGTGATGTCACCATATATAGATCCATATACTTCTCAATTCAGCCTTTTTTTGTCAAACATTTGCACCACCTTGTCTGCCCACTACAGGATATCTACACCCTATCTTGATTTTGTCTAACCTGAGTAATCAGACTCTAGAAAAATAGTATCTTAAAGGGTCAAAGTCTCCTCCTACCTTAACAATTTGGTCTCCTGAAACAAAAATAGTACATTCCACAGCTGCATAATTGCACATCACATATAATAGTTGTCAAACTGTGAGACGTCACCACACTTTGGGTGGTGCGTACATGTTAGGCAATGAGCACCACAGGCGAGCCGTTAACGCGTAGCACATAGGTGATGTCTCATCGGCGTGATCCTCGCATAGCGAGGCGAGCTGTTAAGGTAATTAAACACACGGGACTTAGCTACTTAGCCTTCAAGCACTTGACAAACATGGGACTTTTGCACCTGGGGTTGAAAGAAAACAAGCAAATCAATCAGACCATTCAAGAACAAAACCATACTTTAAAAACCTTAAAAGACCAAGTGGAACCATATAGGCCCCAAACATACCTTAAAAGACAAAGTGTGACCATATAGGCCCCAAACATAACTTAAAAGACCAATCAGGACTGTATAGGCCCAAACCAGTGGATCTTGGGATTCAAGAAAACAACAAAATGTCACTTCTGTTAAGACAACACAATACTCAATGTCAAACAAACACGTTGAATTAGGATATGGATAACCATATGAGCAGTAACACCATGCCAAGGCTTCAACAATTGTTACTGACCATTCACACACCTTTCATAGCTCCTTCCATATGCACACCCACACACCATTCATACTTTACTTACCACTAGTTATTTTTGGTAGTTCGGTGGTGCCATTTCTGAGAACTTTACTTACCCTTGTAAGTGCCTCCAATTCCTTCAAACCAATGCATTCAACCGCTCCAGGGCCATGGTGCTTCTTAAATACCTTTCTATCCTCTTCAATGTGGAGAAGCATCTTTCTGATTCTGCAGTAGTCTTCGGTGTTGTAAGCAGGATTCCTTATAGCTTCACTGTCTCTGTGAAATCATTATGCAGATTAAATTGAGGGTAAAGTTGGTGCAGAGCAACAGCACTCGTACAGACATGAAATTCTGGCTTCCCATACAGAAGTGACAGCTACCCTTGTAAGTGCCTCCAATTCCTTCAAACCAATGCATTCAACCGCTCCCGGGCCATGGTGCTTCTTAAATACCTTTTTATCCTCTTCAATGTGGAGAAGCATCTTTCTGATTCTACAGTAGTCTTCGGTGTTGTAAGCAGGATTCCTTATAGCTTCACTGTCTCTGTGAAATCATTATGCAGATTAAATTGATGGTAAAGTTGGTGCAGAGCAACAGCACTCGTACAGACATGAAATTCTGGCTTCCCATACAGAAGTGACAGCTACCCTTGTAAGTGCCTCCAATTCCTTCAAACCAATGCATTCAACCGCTCCAGGGCCATGGTGCTTCTTAAATACCTTTTTATCCTCTTCAATGTGGAGAAGCATCTTTCTGATTCTGCAGTAGTCTTCGGTGTTGTAAGCAGGATTCCTTATAGCTTCACTGTCTCTGTGAAATCATTATGCAGATTAAATTGATGGTAAAGTTGGTGCAGAGCAACAGCACCCGTACAGACATGAAATTCCGGCTTCCCTTACAGAAGTGATTGCTATCCTTGGAAGTGCCTCCAATTCCTTCAAACCACGCCAAGGCTTCAACAATTGTTACTGACCATGCACACACCTTTCATAGCTCCTTCCATATGCACACCCACACACCGTTCATACTTTACTTACCACTAGTTATGTTTGGTAGTCAGGTGGTGCTGCTTAACGCAGTTTATCTTTGCACACCCTGGGGGTATGCATTCTTCTTTGCTTCAATCACTTGTATTTAAATTTTGCACGGCGATCTTTCAAAGAACAAAACTTCTCAATGTTTTTTTCATTGAAGTCTGGGATCTCGGAAATCAGTTGCTTTTCCATTGAGAGCATCGCCAATGCATTCAACCGCTCCAGGGACATGGTGCTTCTTAAAAAGGTTTTTATCCTCTTCAATGTGGAGAAGCATCTTTCTGATTCTGCAGTGGTCATCGGTGTTGTAATCAGGATTCTTAATAATTGATGTAAAAGTTTGTGCAGAGCAACAGCACTTGTACAAGCATGAAAATCTGTCTTCCCATACAGAAGTGACAGCTCAGTGCGTAATTGTTCCTTCTTCAGTATTGGATATGCTTGCACGGTGTCTTCCAGAGCTTGAGTTGGAAAGCAAGTGTTATGGGTTGTATACAAGTCACTTTGAACAAGTTTGGCACTGACTAGGTGTTTTGAAAATGAAAAACGTTCTTTTGCATGAACCACCACTATGTCACATACCTCTCTTGAAAGTTGCCTCAAGGTTGAGATCTCCGTACTCAGTCTGCGGAATGTTACATCGCTAGGCAAACTTGCTTCTATCTCGTCAAAAGAATTACGAATTTTCTGGATGCTGCTGACAAATTCTTCTGTGACTTTGTGGATATAAACAGTATCCGTGTCTGGCTTCTGAAGCTGACTATAGAGGATGTCAACATGTGGCATTATTAAATGAAATAGTTTAAGGAAGTAAAGGAACTCGCTGTCTTCCAGCAATCCAACAAAACCTGCGGCTTCACGTATAGATGTTTGATCAAAGTTTAGACATGCTTCAATTGTCTGGAAACACTCAAGTAGTGCATCTCTGTTTTCGTAGATGACGTTCACGGTCCTAACGTTGAAGGTCCATCGTGTTGGTGCACCTCTTGGAAGTCTTCTACCAACTACCTCATCCAGAACTCCAGTCTTTTTTGGAGAGCATGAAAAAAAAGTTGGTATGCCGCCTATGTTGGAAAAAAAAACTTGAACTCTTCCAATCCTTGAAACTGCTTGCTCCATTATTAGGTTCAGTTGGTGAGCATAGCAATGGACGTAGTGTGCGTTCGGGTACACGTCTTTTATTTTTCTTTGAACTCCTCCTTGATCTCCACACATCACACTGGCACCATCGTAGCTTTGAGCTATGAGTTTCATCTTGTCTTCTGGCTCTGGGAGAACAGTATTCAGACTTTCCAGCACAACAGCTGAAATCGAGTCTGCATCCGTTGCTTTCAGTTCCGTGAAGCCATCAAATCTTTCCACCACTTGATGCTTCTTGTCAATGTAGCGATAGACTACAACTCACTGTGTCCTAGCGGAAATATCGGTTGTTTCATCCGCTTGGATTGCCACAAACTGGGCTTCCTTAAGCTGCTGGTGAATCACTTCCTTAATAACTTCCAGCATGCAGTCCAGTAGCTCATTCTGCACGGTTTTGGACGTGCCCTTGAACACAGTTGCAGTCTTCAAATGCTGTTCCATTGCTCTATCGATACTGCCAACTAAATCCACCAGGCCTCGAAACACTCCTGGATTTAGCGATGTTTCACTTTCGTTGTGTCCTCTTAATGCCAGTTCAAAAGCACCACAAAAGCGAACACAATCAATTATCTTCGAAAGGATGTACCGGTTCTTAGCCACTTCTTTGTTGTGTTTTTGAATACTGACTTGGTATCCTTGGTCCAGTTGAACTGCAGTGTTCGCCTGTCCAAGCATCTCAAACTTGATCCTGTTATGCAAGTGAGATTTAGAAGTTTCGTGTTTCGCCATTTTATCTGCTAAATGTTTGATGTCAGTCACTCCAGTTTTGGTCCAAGCAGCGTCACCACCAAATAGGATGCATGGAAAACAATATAAGGACTTCCTAGAAACGCTTCCACAAAGCCAGTTCTTCTTCTTGTACCATTCTATATTGAAAGTACGGATATATTGCTTCCCTCTATCTCTTGCGATTTGCTGCAGATTTATCTCTGGTTGGTCAGGTCCTAACAGTTTTACTTCCACCTTCTCCTCATAGGTTCGGGTGCAGAAAGGCTTCACAAGTAGAGAGTCAATAGTACTCATTTCTGATACCAATAGAAGAAATAGATCACGGTATATTAATTTATATTATGTCACAAAATTACTTTAAAACAACAGTGTGTTGAATTCATTGGTATACATTACAGATTGCAAACCCTCATGTGACAAGACTACATCAACATCAAATTTGCACCTATACGCATGGACAGAAAATTCAAAGCAATGACACTCACCAACAGTTGACTCTCCTTCTCGCGGTATTCACGTTCAGTAAGTGAACCAAGTCCAAAGAAATCTGCTTCCACAGAAGGTTTGCAACTGGGGGTGATAGATAACAAAAAAAAAAAAAAATTTAAAACCTTAAAAGACCAAGTGTGACCATATAGGCCCCAACCGCACCTTAAAAACCTTAAATGACCAAGTGTGACCAAATAGGCCCCAACCGCACCTTAAAAACCTTAAATAACCAAGTGTGACCATATAGGCCCCAACCGCACCTTAAAAACCTTAAATAACCAAGTGTGACCAAATAGGCCCCAACCGCACCTTAAAAACCTTAAATAACCAAGTGTGACCAAATAGGCCCCAACCGCACATTAAAAACCTTAAATAACCATGTATGACCATATAGGCCCCAACCGCACCTTAAAAACATTAAATAACCAAGTGTGACCATATAGGCCCCAACCGCACCTTAAAAACCTTAAAAGACCAAGTGTGACCATATAGGCCTCAACAGCACCTTAAAAACCTTAAATAACCAAGTGTGACCAAATAGGCCCCAACCGCACCTTAAAAACCTTAAATAACCAAGTGTGACCAAATAGGCCCCAACCGCACCTTAAAAACCTTAAATAACCAAGTGTGACCAAATAGGCCCCAACCGCACCTTAAAAACCTTAAATAACCAAGTGTGACCATATAGGCCCCAACCGCACCTTAAAAACCTTAAATAACCAAGTGTGACCTTATAGGCCCCAACCACACCTTAAAATTATTATTATTATTATCTTTATTTATATCGCGCCAAAATATTCCGTAGCGCTGTACATTGGTTGAGTACATAGCAGAAAACAAATTAAACACCTTGTAAAGAATGGAGGGCCCTGTTTTTGAGCATAAAATCAAATGTACATAGAGCTTGTTTTCAAGGCACTGACACAAGATTGAAAACTCGCAAACTTACAATCTGAGGGTTAAAAGACCAAGTGTGACCATATAGGCCCCAACCGCACCTTAAAAACCTTAAAAGACCAAGTGTGACCATATAGGCCCCAACCCCACCTTAAAAACCTTAAATAACCAATCAAAACCATATAGGCTTAAACTGTACATAAAAAAAAAAAAATTAAAAATACAAAATATATATATATATATATATATATATATATATATATCAATATATCAATATATATATATATATATATATCAATATATATATATATATATATATATATATATATCAATATATCTATCAATCAATATATCTATCAATCAATATATATATCAATCAATATATAAATCAATCTATATATATATCAATCAATATATAAATCAATATATATATATATATATTTATATATATATATATATATGTATATATACATATATACACACACATAAAGCAATATACATAAAACAAAAAAATATATTATTGATATTTATTAATTAATTAATTGATGTACTTTATTAATTATTTGATTATTGCTCATGTATTTTTATTAGACATTATTTATTATACATATTACAGTGCTATTTATTTGCTATACATGTTACAGGATATTATCCTGTAACATGTATATCACATAAATAGCCCTGTAATATATATAATACATACAGGGTCACACAAGTTCACACTTTTAAAGACTGATTGGTTGAAATCAATGTCAATCAAAATTTCAGGCAATCAGAGTCCTTCAAAAAATAGAATAAAAGGAGGAGCGTGGGAAAAAATCTTCATTAGATTGTTGTTGTTTTTTTTTAGAGCGTCGGGTTTTTTAGGTGGAGGCCTCTTGCAATGGGCCAGAATGGATGGACAATGGCTTCAATCAAGATGAGGACAAGGGCTTCTATCAAGATTGAAGGACATGGGCTTCAATCAAAATTGATTGTAATGCCCGACTATCCAGGGCAGAAGGCCACCGCTGGAGGGGTAATTTTGACAGGTAAGTATGTGCTGTTGTTTAGCCACCTACCTATCACCCTGACACAGTGACACACACCACACCCTGGCCCAACTACCAAGCTGGTAGTTAGGTCAGGGTGGGGGTCATTAGGTCAGGCTGGTAGGTGGGTTGCTAGTTGGGCCATGGTGGGGTGGGGTCACTGGTTCAGGGTTGTAGGTAGGTGGCTTGGCTTGGTACTACCAAGCCACCTACCTACCCCCTAGACCAAGTGACCTCAGCTGGTAGTAGCTGGGTGAGACTTAGGTCAGGGTGGTTAGTGGGGTCACATCAGGGTTGGCACGGGGCCCCATGGGCCTCCTGTCCTTAGGGGGAGTGATGACCGGGTCTGGGGGGGGGGGGGGTAGGAGTGACCGGGTCTGTCAGGCTTATGCTGGATGGGTGACCACATGGTCCGTCTGCGACTGAGGTGGCCAGATGGGCCTCCGGGGGGGGGGGGGGTGATCGGGGTGACGGGGTCATCACCGGGCTTGGCACGAGGCCACATGGGTAATTGTGTGGCAGGCAGGCAGGCAGGCATAGTGGGGTACTACTAGGGTAGCCCTAAGTTTATTTGGGGGACTAGGGGTTTGGACAGGGCAGTTAGGACTTACTGTAGTAGGTTGGGTCAGTGACGTCAGTCTGAGTCGTTTCAGCCAGGGATGTCTCAGTCTCAGCGGTAGCAGGAAACGAAAAGAAGGCTGGCTTATGGTGGTTTATATTAACAGGCTCTATTAGCTGGTGGGCGCCCTGGGCTAACGGTCTAGGTGGGCTTAGGTGGTTCTCCTGACAACTGTACAGCCTTCCATCATTGATTGGTCAATGATGGAAGACTGTCAGTCATTGAAATGGATATATTTTCACTGCCCATGCATAGCTTCTCCCTGGTTGGTGGGCGGAATCCATTAACGGTCATGACTCATTCATAGAGTCTAAAGGTTAGTGTAAGTGCAGTGTAAGTTACAATAGATAGTGTAGCACACAGCAGTTAATGCATACACACAAGGGGTTATCTTAAAGTGACAGTGTCCCAGGGAATAATTTGCTTCATTCCTTACTATAAAACACTTGAATGGTGATGTACACACTATATTTAATTGTTATTTATGTTTTACTATTAAAATATTGTGTTTTTTTTATTGCAGGTCACGAAAATATTTGGGGGGGCGCTTGCCCCGACGCCCCTATGGACAAGCCGCTACTGGCAGGACGTCTGGGAGTGAGGTGCAACGTATATTTAAGCTGATTTCAACGACTTTCACCACACGAAAATCTCCTAAGGGAGAAAAGAAACGGCCGCCAGAAAAAACGAAAACGAGGCTACACGAGCTCGGACCTCGCAAAATACTGCCAAACGCTTAGCGCTTTACCATGCCGCTTTCCGAGACGCGAGACATAGAAAGAAAAAATATTACAGAGCAAAAATACGAGGTTAACGGTCGAACCGCGAACACCGAAAAAACAATAAAAACACACACAAAGTACAAAGAAATACAACAAAAACATAACCTACAGCACGGGGGAATAGTCAGGACGTCTGGGAGTGAAGTGCAACATGATTTAAATGTGATTTCACGACACAAAAGTCGCCTGAGCAACAAAAAAAATGGCCGCCCGAATTTTTTTTAAAGAGGCTACAAGACCCCAGACCATGCAAAACAGTGCCAAACGCGTAGCACTTTCACACAGGAACGAACAAACTACAAAATGCACTATTACAAAATACGGAAAACATTACCAATCTACAATGACGCTTTACACAACTAAACCAATGGTTTGCCCTGGCGCACACAAACCATTTAGAATGCACAGTTAGGACATTCATTACACTTTATCATCAGAGCACCAACATTCAAACTGTACATTGTATGGTGCCGGAAAAAATATAAACAGATTGTTAGCTCTTCAGACTATAAATTGCTGAATATATTAATTACAAATACGTAAAGTATATTCATTTTTTCAAGAAATAGTTAATTCATTATTGATTAAGTAAATATAGATGAATATATCTCTCTCTTTATAATGAGTGCCGAAGGTGCTCAGAGGAGCAAAATAGACGAGATAAAAGGCTCACCATGAGCGCCAAAGGCGCCCAGCGCAATGCTCGCAATGAGCACCGAAAGCCCTCACAGTACAAAAAGGTTTTCTATTGTGTGTCAAACAGCATTCCCATGGCTTCAAATTTTATTGCCCCGTCATTTTTGACTGGCAAGTCGCTAGTACAAAATAATTGCTAGATGCAGTATTATTTAGATTTTAGATTTAGATTCTAAAAACATGCTAGCGGTTTTCAAGTGTAGTTCTTCAAAAGAGAAAATTTTAAAACCATGACAACAGTGGTCCTTTCAATACAATATATTTGACACATACTTGATATCTTCATCCCCTAAGGTTAGATTGACCATACAGCCATACAACCACAAAAATGAATAATGTTGGCATGTATTTCCCCTTTCAGTTTGTAATGTTCCCCAGCATCTCCTTTAATAGGTCCTATTAATTAGCTGGCTTGTTTTCTTCCAATATGGTTACAGTTAATAACACTGTAGATAAATGAATGTCATTTAATTATTGATTTTTTTCAATATGTTTCATGCACACTTTAGAAAAAGTATTTTCACTAATTAAAAGGGTTAATTTATAAACTCTAAGAGAAATCCACAATTTAAAGGGCAACCTGTTTGCTTAAAGGGCATGTTCTGCATAAAATTAAAGAACCACTAATGTTAAAGAAAAACAACACTTGTTTGTGAAATATGAAACAAACTAACATTAGCAGCTGTGTAAGCCATGGGCATAAACATAATTTTTAGAGATTCTTTTACACCACCCACTTTCCCCTTACATGCCTAGAATCCGGCAAACATGCCTCAATAGAAGCAAGCCATGCTCTCAAAAAATATAATTGCTCCTCTAACCTATACAATTTTACAAAAATATCGTGGATGCTTCCAAGTTTCATCAGAGGCATTAAAATGTATTTTATTGTACTTAGAAATAAGGTGTATGACTAGGTTCTTTTATATATATATATATATATATATATATATATATATATATATATATATAGAAAACAAATAATACATTAATAAGCCCATTTGCATGTCTAAAAGGCGGGGACATGCAAATGAGAATACAATGTACCTCACTCTTTTAATCCAAAAATAGCAACTTTATACATTGCTCCCTTAAAGCACATGCCCGCTGTATTAAACAGCTTTTAAGCAAAGCATCGGGTTGGATTTTACACAAACCAAGAATCACTCATATACAGGCCTGTTTCAAGCTTTTGGCTATCATCAGTATGCGGTAGATTCTGGTTTGTGCAATAGATTTTGTAGGATTGGGTATTCCACAACAATCATTTAGTGTATGGTGAGCACAAAAGTGAGAAAAGCTCTCCACCGTACAAAGTACAGAAAACGAATAATACATTAATAAGTCCATTTGCATGTCTAAAAGGCGGGGACATGCAAATGAGAATACAATATATATATATATATATATATAAAAAAACAGTTGCATTCATTTTTCTGTGCTCTTCAGCGACTTAAGCCAAGTGTCATAAGTATACTCATTCATATAAGAGCTGGTACTTCCCTGCTAAGCTCATATCTTCATAAGGCTCATATTTCTGAAGCCACAGTGTGAATAATTAGAACAATTGGTCAGCTAATCCTACCTCTGTATTCACTAAGCTTCACACATTTCTAGGTAGAAAAAAACAGTTACTGAATTTATGGGAATGAATGACGGAGGATACACCACAATTTTTCTTCAACACACATTAGCTGCAGGAAGCTCTATTATGATTTTTTTAGAAAAACTCTCTATCCATCATTAATCCATTCCTGATGGATGGACGGATACTGAATTGGATGAACATTTTTCCATAGAAAAACAATTTTTCCATAGGAATAAACTAAATTTGAAATAATCTGTTCCCAGACCCATATGCATAAATAAATAAAACTGTAACCAGAACTTTACCTTTCTTGAGGAGCGATGAAGGCAGAAGCTGAAGAGGAGCAAAGGAATTATTGTTTAGAAGGGGAATCATCTCCATTAAACATCAGGTAACTCCGGTTCTGGTGATCAATGTCTTTTTTTGTCCCTTTCCCAACCATTTACCAGCACTCTATTTAGCAAAGAACTTGTCCAATGTTGTCTGTTTCTGTCTGTTTTCATTTTTAATTTCATAATTAAATATTGAATGAATATAGGAGCATTTTTTGAATAAAATAATAATATTGTATTTGACTAATATAGGGGCTGATGAATAAAGAGGTTCCACTATATATTCTAAACTGATTGCTTAACATGTGTTTCTAATTTTAGTCCCAACTTGTTTTTTTATCTTATTTGCCCTTCAATGTAAACATTTTACACCCACTGGGCAAATTCATATTTTATTCTGTGATATTGTATTTGTTTATGTATTCAGCACTCTGTCATTTCTTAATGTTGATTTAATTCTTAACCTTGTTCTTAAAAGGTGTCAGCTATGATTAGACAGTTAGTTAAATATTTAATATATTCGTAGACCTACTTTATATTAGTTGAAAACTCAGTGACCCAGAGAAATGGAAAATGATTTAGTTTGCTCATAATAATCACTGCTTATGCATTCTTACATCGAGCACACAGAGTAGTCTTGCCTCCGGCTGCAATACAAATTAAGAACAACCCAACACATTAAGGCCATACTTACTATTTCATAACATTATTATTATAGGCTTGATTTATTCCAGCACTAAGAAGTCTAAGAACGTTTTTGGGTAGTCATGGAAAAAATGTTGACATTATATAGCATTAAATGATCACTGTGATGGTCCTACTTTCAGAATTTTCAAGTAGTAATTATCAGTATTAATAACATTTCAGTTTCTTTTGATTAAAATAAATTAATCTTTTCTGAAAAAGGTTACACTGAAAATATTGATTTTTTTTTTTTACTTTAAATTTTTTCTTTGGGGTTCCTTTCACTTTAACAAACAGATTAGATTTGGTAGCAGAATATAATTTCGACTGTGCAGCAGTGAAGCAGTTGTAGGGAAGTGCCACCAAAGTTGTAGTTTAGTCATTCAGTCGAGTCTGACTCTCCGTGTCCCTATGGACCAGCACATCTTGTGTCTAGTTGTTCCAATCCATAAGGTTTTCATGGAAAACATGCTGGAGTGGGTTGACAACTCCTTCTGAAGTGAACTGCAATGTGTCTGGCCTCTGCTGTGACCTACCATCTTGGGTGACCCTACATGGTTTAGCTCATAGCTTCATTGAAGTACACAAATACCTTCACCACACAAGGTAGAGATTCAGAAGGGGGCCACCAAAGTTAAGCAACTGTAAAAAAGGGGAGGAGATCCAGCCTAAAGATTCTGCACAGTTTGGATTTGTTGGTTGAATTGAGCAAAGGTCCAGAGTTAATGTTAGTGTGAATGGGCGTAGTAAGTCAAGGTGAGAGATGAGGAAAAGTAGGCATTAATCTGAGCATTAACTGCCTTATTAAATTGCGATTTGGCCAATTGAATAGGGCTCTATATAAGCACAGAGCATATTTTTTTACAGACGTTTTTGGTTAGTAAAGACCTTTCTTTTGGATAGAAGGCCACTAAATAAAACCTTCCATAAAATAAATATTCTATGTGCTTATATAGTGCCTGATAGAGGAGAATAAGTAGTGTATGCAAACAAATTTTTGCATTAAAAAAAATACCAAAATAAACATTTACAAACTCACCCTAATGTTTGCTAAATCTCTTAAGTTTGCAAGCAGGAGCTTTTGTGAGTTACCACTCTTGAAAATCCCTGCTAAAATGAGCATAAAATGAATCATTTGTTTTGGCCAATCACAGGCAACTAAACAGTTTTATACAATGTAACAATCAATGATGGCAGTTTGTGTAGAAAGGCATCATGGGATGTGTAGTCTTCCTGTAGAAGGAAGTAGGAGGAGTCAGACACTGGTCTGTAGATTTCTGCATTGAGCTGCTGTTGGCTTGAAGGTTAGTTAAGGGTTAAAATCTGTACCCAAATGCAGTGTTTCTATTGAGAGGTTCACTGCGCCTATGTAAGCAGCTCTGGGGTGTGGAAAGCAAGTTTTATTTTAAACACAATTAATCTGTATGTGTATAGAATGACTCAATGTGATGTGTGTATCTAATATAGGCAGCATCTGTTAGATTAGAGAAAGGGAAAAACAGGGAAACGTAAGGATCTATTCCGTTGTTTAAGCACAAATAAATCGTTAGCACTGACAGCTGAAGTGCCAGCAAGTAGCTGCTAGATGGCGCTGTCCGGTTTCAGGAAAGGCCCTAATTATTCCCTCATCTGATATGGCGTAACTCAATGGTGCTGGCTGGGCCCTCGGACGCGCCTCTCATAGCTCAAGGCCTCTCTTGTTGGCGCGCCTTATATACATTGTGCAGCACTAGTGGGAAAATTGTCAGCGCCATCTAGCACTGCTGCTGCCAATCTTTGCGTAGGTGAAGAGGGAAAGGACCAAACTTAGATATACCTTTAACAGTGTTTGTTTCTTTTAGTACACTGGTTTTGCAATTTTAAGATTTGTTTGTGGATTCCAAGGAAAGGAGAAAGCATTACAAAGTACTTCTAATACCTCAGGTGTTGACAGTTGAAAGAAAACTGTAGATGGTCACTGAGCTGCGCAGAAGGCATATAACTCAGCTGTTTACAAACGAAATGCTCAAATACAGAACAAAAGCAAATAGGCAATAAAGTAATTGCATCAACGTACCATCTGCATTACCTTTGTGACTTTGATGAATGTACTTCTAAATCAGCTCCTGTGCTATATAGGGTGAAATCAGCAGCGACGTCAGTGGGAGAAAATCCATCACACTTTGAGAGCTGGAGGTACATTTCCTCATTACACATCACTTACTACAATGCTGAATAACATTACCTGCAGCCAAAAACTATGGGCCTCATTCAAATGCTGTTTGTCCAATTGAATAGGGCTCTATATAAGCACAAAGCATATTTTATTACAGACTTTTTTAGTTAGTGAAGACCTTGCTTTTCGATAGAAGTTCACAAACTAAAAGCATCTGTAAAAAAATATGCTCTGTGCTTATATAGAGCCCTATTCAATTGGCCAAATCGCAAATTAATGAGGCCCTATGTGTTTTAAAGCAAAAGACTCAATAGGATATGTTTATCCAATGGGATAAATAAGTGAGGATAAAGGATCACAGCAAAGGTTCCAATTAAAGGACCACCATGGTCAATTGTATTTCCATATTGTCTTTCAAGTAACTAAACATGATAACGTGCAAAAAAGAAAAAAAAAAACGTAATATTATGAAACTTTTATATACAATTATTCTGTCCTACAGGCTCCATTTTTTTTTCTTGCCTGCTGTTGTCTTTTAATTTTTCAGTACAGTGTGTCTATGTAAATTAATGAGCTTCCTTCTAGTGCTGCTAGGAGCATTGGCAGTTGTAACTGCCAAATTACTACTACATATCCCTTCCTGTTCTCCCTCTTCAGGAAGTCAATCTACAAATCCAAAATGGTAGATTCCACAGCAGTGTAATTACACACAAAAAGTAATAAATTATGGCCTGTCTTGTTCATTTTTATATTCTAAAAACATTGTGCCTATTTCAAGTGTAGTTCTTTGAAAGAGTAAATCTTACAACATGCCCACAATGGTCATTTAAAATGTAACACATAGAAAGGTTAGATGATGCCTTAAGTGAATAGAAATTTAAGAAATAGCTACATTGAAAACTTGGCAATCCTCAGTGCTTTCAATAGGACTAATGCAAAAGTTGGCCTGCATAGGTATGTTCATACATTTTCATAATGAAGCATCACTGTTGTAATCAGGGAATTAAAAGATTAACCCAATAGCCAATTTCCAATGTGATATTAATTCTATCACATTAATCAATTATATTAATTATAGCCAACAGCTGAAAGATTTATCTTTTTGGGGAATATGGGAAAGGAATAAATGGAAAATAATGGTGGAATAGAAGGTGGTAATTTGGAAAGGAAGACAGTATAGAGGGAATGGGAAGATTGGGAAAGGAGAGAGTTTTCTTAGGTAATACTTGAATTATAAAAAGAAAACATATATTAAAGCGTAGTATTGAATGCTGAGTTAAACTATGGTGATTTAGAACCACATGTAAATAGTGTCACTAATGGATCAAAAAGCACTAGTCATTTAGATGGAGTGTAGGCAGTTATTACAGAGATACCAGCTTCATAACAACTGGTACTGTATGTTAGGTGAGATGTTAAATGTATATCTGTGTATTACATGCAGGAAAATCAAATAGATATGTATTAGAGTTATTATTATAAAAATATATTTTTTCATGAAAAAATATTTAGCAAACCTTGTTTAAACTTACTGGAAACTAACAGGAAATGCCACAGGAAATACCTCTGTGTGAGCAGAGAGAACACATGGCTCTGGGTCTCATTGGCAGACACTTGTGACTCATACTGCTGTATTGCAGCACATTGGCTGACAGGGACAACGCCAGAAGAAGTTATACATCCAAAGCAGGATTTTCTGCTCCAGGAACTTTATTAACAAAAAAAGAAACACACTATCAAGCACTATCAAATGCCCATGTTCAGATGCATCAAAGAAATACCTTTAATGGCCAATTGTGTTTCTCACTGAAAATTGGGGAAGTCTGTGTAGGCCTTGATTTCTGTGTCTCATTCTCTGGAGATAATAGTGCTCCATTTTAAAATAAGAGTATCCGGGAGTAGATTATTATGTCCCTTGAGTTGCCGTACCTTCAGGATAATGGTGCTTATAGTCTGATAGAGATGGTGCTCTCCTCTAAGGTGCTTTCCTTTACACAGGTATCTTGGGTTGCAGCTCATACAGAAGTCTCCATCTTATTAAATTATAAGGACACATATTGCTGAGTTAGCAGCTCAAAGAAGCAAGTTAGTGGCGCATAATCCCATATAATAGTTGTCAAACTCCGAGACATGGTCACGCTTTGCGAGGTGCGTACTAGTTAGGCAATGAGCGCCTGTTTCCGAGCCTCGTGAAGCGAGGCGAGCCGTTAACGCATAGCACCTAGCCGATGAGCGCCAAAGGAGCTTATCGTTGTAAACCTTGTGAAGCGAGGCAAGCCATTAACACGTAGCACTACAACACATTACAAATATCACCCCAAACACAACAAGGCAATGAAACACGTGGGACTTAACCACAAAACACTTCCTAAACACGGGATCGCCTTGGCCTGCAATCGGTTGACAAACGCGGGACTTCGAAAAAAACAATATGAGACGCAGGACTTCGAAAAAAAAAAAGATATGAGACTCAAAAAATTATGAGATTAACAGACAAACTGCGAATACGGAAAAATAATAAAAACGCACTAAATATACCACAAACATTACAAAAACATCATAGACAGCACGGGGCAACAGCCAGGACGTCTGGGAGTAAGGTGGAACGCAAATTTAACCCGATTTAGACGATTTTCGCCACTCGACAATCGCCTAAGCGAGAAAAAAAATGGGCGCCCCAAAAAATGAAAATGAGGCTACATGATTCCGGACTGCGCAAGACACTGCCAAACGCGTAGCACTTTACACATCACACTATGAACTACCAAATACACTATTACAAAAGCCGGAAAATGCTCACGAGCCGAGTAACACATTAATAACATTACGAATATACAATGCCGCTTTACACAATAAACCAACGGCTTTACCTCGCACACGCAGCCTATTTACAATGCACACTTAACACATTCATTACACTTTATAAGCAGGGCACTAACACTCACACTGTATATTCTTTTCTGTCGGAAAATACAAACAGATTGTTCGCTCTTCAGCCTATTGATGGCTGCATATATTAATTATAAATACTTAAAGTATATTATTCTATTCAAAAAATAAATCATTATTACTTAACTACATATACATAAAAATATATACTGTATCTCTCTTTATCATGACTGATGAAGGTGCTCAGGGGACCAAAAGTACACAACAGGAGAGGCTCGCAATGAGCGGCGAAGGCGGTCAGCGCAAGCCTCGCAATAAGTGCTGAAGGTACTCAGAGTACAAAACGCTTTACATTGTGTGTCAAACAGCATTCCCATGGTTTAAAATTGTATTGCCCCATCATTTTTGATGGGCAAGTCACTAGTTATATATGATACACAATAAGTTTCTAAAAGCTTTTGCCCATTGTTATGAAGAAAGAATATATTATAAGTATTGTTACTACATTATTGGTTCTGCTTCCTTGTACAGTAACTTAGAAAGCAAAACTTTAATTTTTCAAATTTCCTCTGACTTTGTGGTTTTGTTAAGTTTTCTTCATATATATCAATACAAATCAAAGCTTTGATTAATTGTAGAACTACCGGTATTTCACATTAATCTAGTCATTTCATTAATAGAGCATTGCTGACCTCTAGTTCCAAATGTTGACGTTTCCCCATTGTCTCAAGACATTAAAGTTTCTTACTGTTCTAATTTGGCTGTAATTATTGCTTGTCCTTTGCAAACCCAAGGAGAACAGGGAAATATATTCCAAGGCTGGTCATACTAGCTGCTGCACTGTAACTATGTTTACATGATTTGTTTTACATGACCTTTGCTAAAATGAGCTCAAAATGCAAAGTCAAAGACATAAAAAATAGTGCAAATAAGAGTGGTTATTTAAAAGCAAATAATGACTTTGTTCTGTGTTTCTAACAAATGGAGAAAGTAAGCAAAATTATATTTTAGATTTAATATTCCACCTACCTATAAACACGTAGTCCAATGTGAATTTTATTATCCAGCACTGAAATTCTTATTTTAGGGCAAGTGTTGCAGATGACAGACTGTGGTAGGCTTTGTCAGTCGATAATAACTGGTCACCTCTGTGATCGATGAGCAATGGAGGAAGAGACAGTTTTAAGAGAGAATTTTAGCCAAACTAATAAATGAACTGTCATATTGTTTTGCCACCAGCAGGGGTGCCAAAAGCAAAAGATAGTGCTGTGCACTCAATATAACCATATATTCCAAAAAGGGGGAACGTAATGATGCTACTCATCTAGGAAGCCATTTTGTCTACACAACGTCCCAGTTATTTTCTACATACACCTGAAGCTGGTCCTACGTGGTTTAGTCCATGTGAATTGCACTATATTCGGAATCTACCACTTACTCACAGAAGCCACTACAAAAATTCTACATAACTGTTAGGGACAACTGGTGTCTGATGTTGATGTTAAGGGGCTAAGCCTCTTTGCAGAAGAAGGTGTGGAAAACTGGAGGCAAGTTGATCAGGTGTACAAAATGCAGACAAGAATATCGATTTGGAAAGCACTGATAAGAAATCCTTGTTTGACAATGTAGGAGTCTGCATGAGGCAACTAATAGTCAGAACCACATAAGGCTAGAGATGACCTACAATATACCCTGTGCAATGGACTAAGATCCCAAAGGCCATTGGACTATGGCATTGGCTGACCCCACCCCCAAAGTTGATGAATTGGGGAGCTGTGACACATGAAGCAAAGCATCAGGAAGTGAGGCCTGCACAGCACCAAACATACAGTGGAAGTAACCCCACTGAAAGGACTCGGAAGCGGTTCACTGTGTGCAGATGGGGAAGCAGACACACACCTAGTCCTACCCGGTGGCCTACTCAGTACATGTCTCACAAGTGAGTGAGGATTCACAGACCCATCCATGGATGCCCTTCCAGGCCTGCCCGAAAGCTCAACAGAACAGTTACCCCTCCTGACATTCACTCACTTGTCTTTACTTGATTACTGTAACCCACAAGACATGCCTCTCCATCCTAAGGTTTAACTAGGTTATTCTAGTAAGTAAGAATTGGCCGACTAGATTGATTTCATTGGTTCCAATTTGACATCCAATATATGTCTCTTCCCTTTTCTCTAAATACTCCTTCAGCTGCTGCCTTCATTTTGCTAAACCCTTAATACTTTCTTCCTCACTTTTTTACCTCATCATATTCCCGCCTCCGGGACTTATTCTGTGCGGCACCTATTCGTTGCTGTGCCCTATCTCATTTAATTAAACTTTCTCCAGTTTTCAAGACTTTTGTTGGAACTTCGCAGAGTGGGCCTTGTGAATTCATCAGGTAAATCCCACGTCTTCATCTGCTGCAACTGAAATGTTGCTTTCCTTAATGTTTGTGCTTCCAGCATAATTAATGGGTATCTGATGAATTCACAAGGCCCACTCTGTGAAGTTCCAACAAAAGTTGCTCACAGAAATATTTAAAGCACCACTAAAGTGTCATAATTATAATAATCTCTTATGACGCATTTTACTCAATATTGGGAATATGGTTTTAGAAATTTTATATAAATAAGTACAAACTTGAATTATTAACTATTATATTCATTGTTATGATAGTGGCAGCATATATTTTATTTTATTCCTAATAGATTTAAGCACTTGAGAATAACCGAAGAAACAAGGGATTCAGATATGATTTTTGTTAATATCTGTTTAAAGGCTGTCACTGTGATGTATCATATGGAAATAAGACTAAATAGAAGAGCCAGTAGGATAAAGCCTGAAGCTCCAGGCCAACTAGCAGTCCAAGATGGAAATGTGCATAACACAAGCATAGTCTGCTAAAGTTAAGAATTTATCTAAAAAATGTTTCATATATATTGCTTTCATATGTGCAAATATTGTTAGTTTGTTACAATCATACATGAACATGTGAAATTAATCCAAAACTACAGTGGTCCTGCACATAATTTGCCAATAAATAGGTTCTATTTTTATTTTGTAAAATAATGTAATTATTATTCATTTTAGTGCTTCAAACATATGATATATATATATATATATATATATATATATATATATAAACTACCTCATACTGATGATAGCCAAAAGCTTGAAACAGGCCTGTATATGAGTGATTCTTGGTTTGTGTAAAATCCAACCCGATGTTTTGCTTAAAAGCTGTTTAATACAGCGGGCATATGCTTTAAGGGAGCAATGTATAAAGTTGCTATTTTTGGATTAAAAGAGTGAGGTACATTGTATTCTCATTTGCATGTCCCCGCCTTTTAGACATGCAAGTGGCCTTATTAATGTATTATTCGTTTTCTGTACTTTGTACGGTGGAGAGCTTTTCTCACTTTTGTGCTCACCATACACTAAATGATCGTTGTGGAATACCCAATCCTACAAAATCTATTGCACAAACCAGAATCTACCTCATACTGATGATAGCCAAAAGCTTGAAACAGGCCTGTATATGACTGATTCTTGGTTTGTGAAAAATCCAACCCGATGCTTTGCTTAAAAGCTGTTTAATACAGCGGGCATATGCTTTAAGGGAGCAATGTATAAAGTTGCTATTTTTGGATTAAAAGAGTGAGGTACATTGTATTCTCATTTGCATGTCCCCGCCTTTTAGACATGCAAGTGGGCTTATTAATGTATTATTCGTTTTCTATATATATATGTATATATATATATATATATATATATTTATACATACATACATATATATATATATATATATATATATATATAACTAAGCTTTTTTGTTTTTTTGGGACAACAGAATGTCATGAATGCCCTTTGGCACACAGCAGTTCCCTTGGATAATTCTTTGTCCCTGTCCTTTACTTTCTTTTTGCATTGTTTTTTGTTACTGTCCCCTAATAATACCCAACAGTATCCTAACCGCTTGAACTTTTCTATATTTCCCAGCAAATAACACTAAATTGAAGATTATTAGCGACCTAAAATGCCGACAGAGAATTCCATCCTGCTGACTGTGAGGCACTCAAGATGGAAACCTCGGCAGCAAGAAAGCCTGCAGCCATCTCAAACAACCTTTGGTAGGACCCCAATGTAATAACTGTGAATTCTTTGCTTCATTGGTCGAGTAGACTCCTAAGGTTATTTAGTAACACAATCCTGTGTTTTCTGTGAACGGTAAACACTTTGAGTTCTTCCATAATTAGTCACTATGGAGATTTCTAGAAAGGTCAATGGTTTGAAATATGGGCTTGCACTGCAAATTGTGTATACAGAAAACAAAATCTTCCACAATTAAATTTCTTCTGCCCATTATCACTTGAAACAGTTACCCCTGGATTTTCCTGGCAGCATTTCAGGGCTTGTAAGTCTTCTTAAGTGTGCTCTGCTGGGATATGAACATCTGTGGCTCTCCTCGGGCGGCTATTCCCTGTTGGATGGTTCATCATTAGCAATTGACTCCCATTCTGCATGTGTATGACACTGCCAAATGCTGCAAAGTAACAAACAGTACTTTATTACAAAACACAAAAAAGTGTACCTGTTTTTTTTTTTTTTTTCGTTATTAAAGGGACATTGTATTCCTTTTTTTTTTAAAGAACATGTAGCACTAATATTTAAAAGGCATTACATCAGTTGGAATAAACAAAATGGCTAAACTAATCTTACTGAAACTTACACTTATACAGTTGTAAGTTATTTAATTTACTGGAATTTGTTAATTATCCAGCTCTATTACTGTCAGTGGCTGTCATTCTCCCTGAACGCTGAAAACAGTGTATTAGGTAGACAGCTGATAATGAACCAAGTTGTTTATTTGGTGTATTCTTATTATATGAACTTGAATACCTGGTAACCAAGAGGTAAGAATCTCAACATCAGGATAACAGTTATCAGGCAACCTGGCACCAAAAGAAAAGCCAATAGGCCAAGAGAAAACTAAATCCCCAGTAAAAACTCCAGAGAATGTCTCCATCTATATAAGTAGGTGTGTTGTGTCAAGAAACATATTATTGGTGTGAATTAGTGATGTCGCGAACATCACATTTTCGGTTTGCGAACAGCGGACCCGGACTTCCATCAAATGTTCGCGAACGGGCGAACCCAGCAAACTGCCATAGACTTCAATGGGCAGGCGAATTTCAAAACCCACAGGGACTCTTTTTGGCCACAATAGTGATGGGAAAGTTGTTTCAAGGGGACTAACACCTGGACATGCCGGAGGGGGATCCATGGCAAAACTCCCACGGAAAATTACATAGTTGATGCAGAGTCTGGTTTTAAGCCATAAAGGGCATAAATCACCTAACATTCCTAAATTGTTTGGAATAACATGCTTTAAAACATCAGGTATGATGTTGTATCGATCAGGTAGTGTAAGGGTTACACCCGCTTCACAGTAACAGACCAATCTCCCTGTTTAATGCACCGCAAACAACCGCAAACAGTCCCTTTGCACAACCGCAAACTCCCCATTTGCACAAGGTTGGATAGCAAGCTAGCCATGTCCCGTTCCTTGTCCTCACTGATGTCATTGAAGGTCTCTTCCTCCACCCAGCCACCAAGGGTCCCCGAAAGGTGACAACAAGCCCCCTGGGACGCCTGCTGTGTTTGGTCCTCCACCTCCTCAAAGCCACGTTCCTCCTCTGACTCCTCTTCTTCAGACTCCCAGAGTTTGGGGGCTTCCACTGCCCTGCATGGAAGATTTTACACAGGTCAGAGTCTGGGGGCTTCCACTGCCCAGCATGGAAGATTATACACAGGTCAGAGTCTGGGGGCTTCCACTGCCCAGCATGGAAGATTATACACAGGTCAGAGTCTTGGGGCTTCCACTGCCCAGCATGGAAGATTATACACAGGTCAGAGTCTGGGGGCTTCCACTGCCCAGCATGCAATATTATACACAGGTCAGAGTCTGGGGGCTTTCACTGCACAGCATGGAAGATTATACGCATTGCCTCTGTCTGCATTATTATAAGGTGTGTACTGTTAAGTAGTACTATTCCTATCGGTTTAATCCCTGTTACGTCCACTATCAGGGGACGTGTATATGGCATGGATTTTTGGAAGCGGGAGATGGAAAAAGATGCTTGGTCGGTCTTCCCACTTCAAATTTGGTGCACTGCGCGTGCAAGTGTCACTGTGCACTGGCAAAAGTTGGCAGAGTAGATGCAATAGGCTTCACACACACGCCTGTAGGCAGGCAATTGCTATTCAATCTATTACAGTCAAAAAAAATTGTTTTATGTCACTGAGCACAATATAAGCTGTGAGCCTGACAAAGGCAGGCAACTGAAAATCGCCGCGAATAGTTCTCCGGCGAACTGTTCGGGACATCACTAGTGTGAATACAAGTCTCTTGCTGTATTTCTTGGTCTTTATGGAGATCTATGTACTGTATATACTCGAGTATAAGCCAAACCGAGTATAAGCCGAGGCACCTATTTTACCACAAAATACTGGGAAAACTTAGTGACTCGAGTATAAGCCGAGGGTGGGAAATGTGTTGCCCCCTGTGTCCCTCTTGTGCCCTCTGTGTCCCCCTCTTGTGTGACCTCTGTGCCCCTTTCTTGTGTCCCCTCTCTCTCCCCTGTGTCTCTTCCCCCCTCCCTCCCCTGTGTCTCTCCCCCTCTCCCTACCCTGTGTCTCTTCCCCTCCTCTCCCTCCCCTGTGTCTCTTCCCCCTCTCCCTCCTCTGTGTCTCTTCCCCCTCTCCCTCCAATTTGTCTCTTCCCCCTCTCCCTCATTGTGTCTCTTCCTCCCTCTCCCTCCCCTGTGTCTCTTTCCCTCCTCTCCCTCCCCTGTGTCTCTCCCCCACCCTACCCTGTGTCTCTTCCCCTCTCCATTCCATGTGTCTCTTTACCTCCTCTCCCTCCCCTGTGTCTCTCCCTCCTCTCCCTCCACTGTGTCTCTCCCCCTCTCCCTCCCCTGCGTCTCTTTCCCTCCTCTCCCTCCCCTGTGTCTCTTCCTCCCTCTTCCTCCCCTGTGTCTCTTCCCCCCTCTCCCTCCCCTGTTTCTCTTCCTCCTCTCCCTTCCCTGTGTCTCTTTCCCTTCCCCTCCCTTATCACCTTCCTCATCAACCCCCCTCCCCCTCCTCAACCCCCCTTCTCAACCTCCCTCCTCGACCCCCCTCATCCTCAACCCCCCTCCTTAATCCCTCTCCTCAACTACCCTCCTCAACCCCCTCCTCATCCCCCCATCCTCATCCTTAAACCCCCTCCTCATACTCAACCCCCTCCTCAACCCCCCTCCTCAACCTCTCTTCTCAACCCCCCTCCTCAACCTCAACCCCTATCCTCATCCTCAACCCTCCCATCTATCAACCCCCTCCTCATCCTCAACCCCCACATCCTCAACCCCCCATCCTAAACCCCCTCCTCACTTTACCCCTCTAATTACCTCCCCCGCTCCCTTTCCCCTCACTTACCTTCCATTTCCATCTGCAGCTGCTCCTCCGGGCTCCTTCCAGCTGTGTCGGAACCCAGCCAATGACATGACGCGCATGTGAGTGAGGAGGGGGGTTTTGGGATGAGGAGGGGGATTTAGGATGAGGAGGGGGTTTTAGGATGAGGAGGGGGGGTTGAGGATGAGGAGGGAGGTTGAGGATAGGGGGGTTGAGGAGGGAGGTTGAGGAGAGGGGTTGAGGATGAGGGGGTTGAGGGTGAGGAGGGGGGTTGAGGAGGAGGAGGGGGTTGAGGTTGAGGAGGGGGGTTGAAGACGGAGGTTGAGGAGGGGGGTTGAGGAGGGAAGAGGAGGGTTGAGAAGGGAGGTTGAGGATGAGGAGGGGGGTTGAATATGGGGGGTTGCTGATAAGGATGGGGAGGTTGAGGATGAGGAGGGGGGTTGAGGATGTGGGGGTTGAGGATGAGGATGGGGGGTTGAGGATGAGGATGGGGGGTTGAGGTTGAGGAGGGGGGTTGAGGAGAGGGGGTTGAGAAATGAGGTTGAGGAGGGGGGTTTAGGATGGCGGTTGCAGATGGGGGGTTGAGGATGAGTATAGGGGGTTGAGAATGATTAGGGGGCGAGAGGGAAAGAGACACGGGGGTTGAGAATGATAAGGGGGCGAGAGGGAAAGAGACACGCGGAGTTAAAGAGAGACACGGGTTGTTAAAGAGAGACATGGGGGGGGGGGGGGGGGGGGGAGAGACACAGGCTGTAGTGACTCGAGTTTAAGCCGAGGGGGCCCTTTTCAGCCTTAAAGAAAGCGCTGAAAAACTCGTCTTATACTCGAGTATATACAGTAGTTCTTTTTACAGCTCACTTTACACAGAGGTTCTTGTATTGTTACACTGACAGAGGTGAAGAAGTGCCCGATCATGAGAGAGAGCTTGAATTAGTGACATCACTAATTAAAAGAAAACAAACAAAAGTGGGTAGGTAAACATTAATATAAAATGAAGTATAACTGCAAGCAGTAGAAGTAGATTCTATCTGAGCAAAATGGTATCATTCTGAAAACCTCTTATACAGATGGGGTACCACACCATCTCATCTGCCTCCTGAGGAATCTGTGTATGGTCCAAGAAGCCATGCTCACAACCGAGAATGGAACAATCGAACGGGAGGAAAATGGAACAATCGAATGGTAGGAAAGCAATGGCAAGTCTGGATAAGCTATTAAAAATAAAGATACTATACTGTTAACAAAGGTTAGAAGATTGTGTCCCCTGGACTACAAGAAGATCCAGAGGATCAAGCCAAACTGTTCATTAGAGGGTTTGATCATGAGGCTAAAGCTCAAATATTTTGGCCATATCATGAGGAGACCTGATTCTTTAGAAAAGATTCTGATGGGAAAGATTAAAGGCACACGAAAGAGGGAACGTTAGAGGCTGGGAGAAGATCAGGTTGGGGAAGGAGGTAGAGAGAGCCGTAGTAAAGATAATTACATAAGCAATTAACACCTTTTTTTCTCATTTGCCCAGAAGCAGACCCCTTTGCTTCATTCACTGCAAAAATCGAACACCCTTCTAACACACACAACCTCCACCAATGTATCATGGATCCCTCCAGGGTCCTACAAAGGCATCAACATTTAATTTTGTTCTAATTTAAATTATATATATGATTTTTTTTCCTGCTTATTTATGCGCTGAATCAGATTTTACTTTTTTAAACTTTTTTTTAAATGTGCGGTGGTCTGTTAATAAATTCAGGGCTATGTCTTGCTTACTAAAAACATTTAGCACATTATCATGTCTAGTTCTTGAAAAGAAAATGCAACTATGCCCGTTTAATCTACCTTATTTGGGTGTTTGGGGAATTTTCATGTTTTTAGGAATTTGAAGGAAGATGTCCATTTAGTTTACTAATATGGGTGTTTGGGGAATTTGAATTTTTTTGCATGAATTTTTTAACTGAGATTGATTTAACTATATTCCAGTGAGATAATTTGTATATAAATGATTTTCAAAGGCTCTTGTTTTGTCTCAACTGCAGGACCCTGGTGAGAGAGTTGATTTCTGTTAGTAATGTTTTTTTTTTTTAATGTTATCCCTTAAGAGATTAACAAGTGTTCAGTACAAATAACACAAATGTAAATTAATAACTTGAACTAGGAAAGTGCTAAATATAAGAACAGATGTTTGTTTATAGCTAATTGTTAAGGAAACACAGATGTACCATATTTATAATCAAGAACTATAATTGATAATGGGCCCTGTGTTTTCTCTGTGTACTCTTATAATATCACCACAAGTAAATAAAGAAAGACCTTTAGGAAATACCAAAAGTCAGGGGCAGAGCTGTAGGTAATGTTGATTATACTATGTATCAGAAAAGACAATCTTGAACCTTGAGGATTGCACTGTCCAGTTCCTTCACCCATTACTGCATTTTCCATCCATTCCAAGCCTTCAGGTCCTACAGTCATAGAAGCACCAAAGATCTTTACCAGGAATTATCTATGATTTACAAGATTACTATAAGACTCTGATGAACAATAGATGGCACAGGGGCTGCAAGCAGCTTTTAGGCACTTTCCATGCCTGTTAGTAGAGCATGCCCCTCTTCAACAATACATAGTCCATTACGTCTCTCTAAACTAGCAAATATATAATTATTCTCCTCAACACTTTTCCTTATTACCTGTACCTCTATTACCAATTACCCTAATTCTTTTTCTTACACTTATATTGCCATTATGCGTTGGTTAAATGAAAAAGTTTTATAGCATTGTCAAGCCCTTTTAAGTACTTAGAGATCACATATGGGGCTCATCTGGGGAAAGAGGTTATCCGTCACTTGTATAAGAGTGTTCAGACTAACAACATTAGCTAGTTACTCCATTTCATATTGTAAGTAAAGTTTTCAGTTCAAGGTAGAATCAGAGGCGGAAGATATAAATATATCAATTCAGCTGAAGCCTCAGCTTATATTAAACTGCACGTCCTCTAAAACTGAGTCAGATTGATCCTTTTTTCAAAATTATCAAGACTACTACAGGTTTGAGTAAGAAACCAGGCTTGGCAGTGACATGTAGGTAATTCAAAAATCAGAAGCACACCAAAGGCTGGAGTGGATAGCCAAGTAGACACTGAAGGCTGAAGTAGATAGCGAAAAAGACTTGGAAAGCTTGAGTGACTAGTCAAATATTCTCTGACGCTTGGATCAGATAGCCAGATACACCTTGGAGACTTGAATGGATAACCAAGAAGATTCTGAAGGCTGGAGCAGATAGCCAGATATGCTCTGATGGCTAGAGAGGATAGCAAGATAAAAGCTAAAGCTGAGAGCCAGATGCATACTGGAGGCTGGAAAAGCTAGCCTGTTACTCACGAAGGCTGAAACAGTGAATGCAGAATGAGCTAGAACTTTGTCAACTACCACATGCAAGATCTCCCAAAGGCACTAAAAATCCAAACACCAGGCAAGGAGATTTAGGGCAAGTGCCCCTATACAGTCCAGGTGATAATTTGTGTAATTGGCAATCCAGGGAAATTTTACGCTGGCCCTTTAAAGCACAAAGGGGGTATGCTGGGTGTCCCTAATATCCCTATATGTTCAGATATTCTGTTACATTCAGTCCTTATATGGATTATTGTGTTGGAGTCTTGATGAGGTTCTACTGCCCCTCAATGACTGTTCCGTGTGTTACACTAAATCAACTTTTAATTAACAAATTAATTATTTTCTTGATCTACTAGAAATGCCCTTACCCTCTACTATTTAAAAATACTTCTGATATTCATTGTCTTCTTGTTATGGCTTCTCAGAGGACCTCATTAGAGTCACTCCAACTTAATGCCCAAAATTAAGTCACTCTTGTCTCTTACTGTAAATGGAATCACTCTAGTAACCCAGATATTACTTTCTGCTCAGTTACAGGCACACTCTGTCTAAGGATAACACCTTTTCTTTTCTGGTAGGTAACTTAAACGAACACTTAAGTTCCCATATCTCTCTTTAGCATCATATATCGGGATGGAAAATATGTCAACAAATGCTTTCCTTTTTAAAATTGGTGGTAAATTAACAGAATGAAGACGTTTTCAAGTTAGTGGTTTCAGGCTGCTCTTAACTTCCCCTGCATTGGTAGAATATATAATAAACCTAAATAGTGAGTGATAATAATTATACACAGCTGTGCCATTATCAACTGTTATACTTCCAATATTTACTCAATAGTAGATATGTTTTAAACTCATTTCAAAGCATGTAGAGCTGTAGCTCAAGATAAATTCACATTGTGACTATGAAATGAGAGCTCTGCAAAAAGATCATAGAAAATGCATACTCTTAATTCCTTTGCAGAACAATCTAAAGTAGTATTTTTTACAAGAAATGCTAAAACTTGCATTAATTATGTTTTACATTTCTAGCTTATTATGCATTTTTACAAAATAGATATATTAGTGTTTTATTCTGCTCCAGGAAAAAAAATAGTACTCTTAGCTCACTTCTGCACATAAGGAAAGGGGTATGTCTTAGATAAACATTAACTTAACATGTAGGTCTCCTATAATATTTGTTATACTATTTTATAAGTAAGGCATCTGAGTTTTGCTATTATTTACTATAGATCTGGAAGGAGTGTGTGCACAGTTGTGAAAATATTCAATAAAAACAATACATATTTGCTCATGGAAATGTTGGGTTTTCTGTTCATATTGTTTATGGTGTTATTGGATCTCAAGAAATGTTTTCATTTTTGTCATTGCAAGAAGTGACACAAGTACATGCAATACATTAAGATGTCTTGTAATATGAAGCACAACACTTTGAAAACAGCTCTTCTGTTAAATCTCCCAGACATGGGATGTTGCTTCTTGTGAGATAATATGTAAAATAATATTGTTGCTGCTGTTGATGCAGAGCAGACAGAAAATATTACTTGAAACAACAACAAAAATGTTAATAATAAGAGGTATTGCACATAATTTTAGTTGTGGGTTATCTGTGGTACATAACATAATGTTATTTCAACTTCTAAAAATACATCATTAACAGAAACATCCACTTGAAAACCACTGGATAATAGGTGTCCAACAGAGTTACATGAAAACATAAAACTGGCTGCAAATAAGCGCAAGAACAAATAAGGTCAAATAGTCACATGTACTCAGCCCATTCTAACTGACCATCATTTGGCTTAATCACCCACCTAGCTTTATGCATTTTAAGCATATTTAGGGTTATATTAAAATCCAGCCTCTTAAGACCTATGATAACTTTGTCCATTTTACGTCGCTATTAAATTAGAAGTGCTGCGAGTTACGAGCGAGAGACTCAAAATCGTAAACCAGTTCTCGGCCATCAGAGTTGCGGGCTGGAATGCAAACAATTAAGCAAGCACGTAGTTACGGGTTTAGATGGAGCCAATGGCAACAGAGATCGTCATCATTGCGTCACAAGAAAATGGAGGATGGATTTCAAAGTCTTACAGGGTTCAATTATGTAGAGTTGTGGTTGGAGAAGCGCAAATGCTCCTGACCAGTACCTAGATGTTCGGTGAATCTGTGCGGCTGGTTGGAGTGTAGTTATACCATTGGTATATGATCTTTCCAATCTTGTGTGTGAGATGATGTATTGATTTAGTTCTCGTTATACAAAGAACATATACGATCATATATAAATATTCCAGTTTATTTTTGTTTTACAGAATTCTCTGCCCACTGGGTTGGAATTTAGGTCATGTAAAAACAACGATGAAGCAATAAAATCCAAAGTGATAAAAAAATGCTGATATATAATATATACCGAAATGCACGAATAAATGGATGATCAAACGCGTTTCGTTGTGGTGTACACAGCTTCCTCAGTGATAATATAGTTCCGTGGGTACATATGAAAGAGTCAAAAGTCTATATTATAATACAGAGTACAGCTTGTATGACTCTTCTATGATACCTGGATAGCAGCAGGTGGTCCTCAGACTTTTCTGGTCTCTTATTAAAAACTAAAACATTTTCTTGATATACATAAAAGTAATAATAATAAATAATAAGTAATAAATAAACATTATGGGCCTCATTCAATTGCAATTTGGCCAATTGAATAAAGCTCTAAATAAGCACATAACATTTTTTTTTTTAAAGAAGTTTTTAGTTAGAAAGCATCTATCCAAAAGCAAGGTTTTCACTAACTAAAAACTTCTCTAAAAAAAATATGCTATGTGCTTATTTAGAGCCCTATTCAATTGGCCAAATCGCAATTGAATCGGGCTCTATGTATATAATAATAATAATAATAATAATAATAATAATATAATAATAATTCTATAAATCCAGCTACTAAGTACAATTAGTTTAACAGATTGTTATATACACACAGATACGGCTAATACTGGCCTTATAACATTACAATCACAATGCTGAAAAACTATTCATAGTGCATGTTCTAAGTTAGAAAATGAATTCATAATATATATGAGGTCTAAAAATTGTTGTATTTACATATATATATATATATAAATCTATATATATAAATAACATCCTGAAGCCACTAGTTACAAACACCAGCAGCTATATACAAGACACCACTGACTTTCTTAACAAACTTAGATTTAGGACCTACCTGCTAACACACTACTCCGAACCATGGATGTTGAATCACTTTACAGCAACATCCTGCACAAAGGCATGCCTCAAATTGCTCTTGACACATACTCCGAACCACAAATATAACCCTGATACCATTGCCAAAATACTAGAATATATCCTAAACCACAATTACTTCACTTTCAATAAACATGTTTACCTGCAAATAATGGGGACCGCAATGGGGACTAAAATGGCATAACAATATGCCAATTTATTTATGGCTGACCTTGAACAGAGATTCCTGTCCACATATATCCACAAACCTTACAGAAGCTACCATTATATAGATGACCTGTTTATCATATGGACAGAGGGAGAGAAAAAGCTGAGAGACTTACACACTGGTTTTAATACCTTCCACCCATATATTAAATCTAAAATAGATTACTCTGCAACACAGGTGAACTTTCTGGACACCACCATATCCATCACCAATGGTAAACTTAACTCATCTGTATATAGAAAACCTACAGACAGATACAGTTATCTCCACAGCTCTATCTTTCATCCCTGACATATTAAAAAAAAATGATTATCTATAGACAAACCATTAGATACCACCGCATATGTTCTAACAATGAGGACTGTGATAAACATTTAAAAACACTGTCTGACTCCTTTAGGAGAAAGGGTTACAAACCTAATGTCATAACACAGAAAGTAACTTCTGCCATTAAAACACCCCAGGAACACCTGCTGCAATACAAAACTAAAGAAATGACCTCACGTACACCTCTGGTAACCACATACGATCCTCTGGTAACCACATACCATCCAGATCTAGAAGAAATCCGCAAAATAATTAAGGATCTACAACCACAGCTAACAGAGGACGCAGAATTAAAACATATTTTCCCCAAACCCCCCATTCTTGCATTTAGGCAGCCACCAAATCTCTGACAAACATTAGTGAACAGTAGATTGGCCAATGAAGCGCTTAACAAAGAAAATGGAACAAAACCTTGCAATAAAAATTGGTGTAAATTGTTTCAACACATCTGCAAAGAGGACAGAGCCACGGACAAAAACAAGACCTATAACATCAGAGGGTCATATTCTTGTACATCATCCAATGTAGTCTACATGATACAATGTGCTGCATGTGAGAGAGGCTGCTACATTGGAGAAACCAGCCAGAAATTACATATGAGGATGAATAAGCACAATGAGGACAGCTACTGTATTCCGTTCG
The DNA here is from genome assembly GCA_027410445.1 of Discoglossus pictus. NCBI lineage: Eukaryota > Metazoa > Chordata > Amphibia > Anura > Alytidae > Discoglossus > Discoglossus pictus. Next base: position 198,485,326 of record CM050168.1, on the reverse strand, counting down.
GACACCATTTCACCCAAAATAACCACTCCATGAAAAATCTCAAAATTAAAATACTCAAAGGTTTTTTTAAAAACACTAAGGAAAGAAAGACATTTGAAATTAAAATGATTATGCTCTCTAACAGTAATAACTCAGGCCTTAATGTAGACATGACATTTTATCTCATTACCAAAATTTCTTGTAACCTCTAACATTCATGATTGTAAATATATATGTGTGTCTTTTTTTTTTATTTTTGTTCTCTGCCTTCTTCCTGAGTTTGGTTACAGCTCCATGGTTCCTTTAATGTGAAACTATTTACAACCTTACTTTGGTGGGCACCCCCACACACTTGCACAGCTGGCTAAATAGAACATTATTTGTTAATCCTGGAATTTTTTGCTGTATTTGTGAATCTATAATTAGTATTGACTCTGACTGAAACAAATGAGGAATGCTCTTGAAAGCTTGTCATGAAACCTATGAATATGTTTGTCCAATAAAAAAGGTATCACTATATACTGCAATACTCTGATTATTAATCTACATACATACATATATGCATACACATACATGCATAGTTTAATGTGAAAATTATGCACCTAAATCCGAGATATATATATATATATATATATATATATATATATATATATATATATATATATATATGGCTTCTATGTACATTAAAGTATACACATGTGAATACATACAAAGCTGGCTTATAGTAGCAGTCATACAAAATCACAATAAATACAGAGCCGACTTATAGTAGCTGTCATACAGCATCTATATAGTCACAGGGATGAACTATGTAATTGATACTTGTCTGTGATATAAATGGGAAAAGGACTGTGGTCTAGTCATGTGTCTCCTTGTGACATTGTCGGATGTACCTGTACTGTGATTATTGTATATGTATATACTTGTATGCGTGAACTTAAAGCTGGCAGCAAAAGGCACAGTTCTCAGGCATGGATATAGGTAGGGAATACTAGTTTCAGATAAGTGCCTGGGGTTCCCTTTTACAAGTAAGTATGACTTAAACAGATACCACATGTATAGTTAATTATTGAATGGACCATTGTTTCAAAGGACCTGGTAATATACAGGGCACCTCCCTCTATTAGTGGGTTTGTTGCAATTAAAAACAACCCTTGTAGTTCATTGCTCCTGTGTATGGCTCTTATAAGTCTCATTATTGTGGGAACCTTAGAGTAGCTGTGTGGCTGGCTGATCCCCACTTCCTTGTTTGCCCAGCTTGTGGAAGACGGGATAGTCCCTGTTAGGATGGTATGAAAGGGCTATGGAGGGCCTGAAATGCTGTAGCAGAGTAGGGGGGTTTAAAAACTGGCTTGCTGGTGTTATGCTTGCAAGCTAATGGTTGACGCGGAGGCTGCACATAGATGCCTTACTGGCCGAGGTTAGGACCCGGGCCCTAAGCCAAGGGATCAGGTGGGTGCAGGACAGGCTGGGCTGCGCTAGGCCTTCATTACGTTGCACAGGCTCAGCCTCCAGTGGCTGGTGGCCTGGTCAATATCAGAGGTACCAGCGGGAGTAGGGCTGACAGACCCCCGTCCATCAGAGGGCAAGTCCAAGAGAGATGGGGGGTTACGGGTCAGGACAGCCAGGACCCCATACCCCTCAGACAGGTGAGAGCCAGGCCCATGGGCGGTGAGGGTGAGGGCCTAGAACTCCGGCCACCACCGGTCACTTTGCCTAAAGGGCCTCGGCCGTTACAAAGGGCAAGGAACACCCCTCTACCGCCCCGTAAAGGGGGCGCAGGGGGTATGAAAAAAGCCGGGAGCCCTAAAAAAGCTCCTACAGACCCTCATTCCTTACTAACAGTGCTTCTAATGCTTTACAGGGACGCACTCTAGGCGGTGAGCGGGACATGGCGACTACGCGAGAAAGACAGAACAGAGTGGTCAGCGAAATGAACAGTGATCGATGATGTACCTGTGACAGCGGCAGTGGCGATGCCGGCGCACCCCACTAGAGCTAGGAAGACCACAAGCATGTACAGTCCACTACTATTCACACACACCACCCTAAGACGACCGAGAGCTGAGACTGAGGGCGTTATGGGTAGGCCATGGCTAATACCGACCCACAGGTAGACCTTACACCGCCAAAAGAAGTCTCAGTGCAACCCCTACAGGGGGCGGCAGAGGCTGCAGCGCTAGAGTACTCAAGCCGCGCAAGTATAGGTGACCAGGACCAATCCTCAGGGGAGGAGCGGACTGTATGGGCATGGCATGCAGGTCACGGAGAGCTAGTGACTGTTCCTCTTGCACCCACAGGTCCAGAAGGAGATCCAGATCGAGAAGCAGGAGATCCTGCCGTTGCAGTTGCGCCTGCACTGGATCAGTGGGGGTACAGAGGCTGCGGAGGGCCAGATGGTCAGAGTCAGAAGAGCATCAGGAGAGACGCAGGGACACCCCCTTGGCTGTTTCCACTTCGAGGCTTCCAGAAGCAGGTGAGCACAGGATGGTGGGTCACACAGTGGATAAAGGAGAGAGTGAACCCCTACACACATAGGCAGGGTTTTTTTAAGACCCTCTTAGCCACACACAACATTGCAGTAAGTGAGCAGGGAATGGGTTCGTGGATAGCGAAGAGCACTTGGGCCGACCAATCCACCAGTGGGACAGTGGTGCAGGCAGCGCTGGCCGGGGACAAGGGCGCGGGTGGGCCCCCCGAGTCGTTGGGGGTTCCGGGTCCGCTAGTAGGCAGTTCCAATGCAGGGGTTACCGATGCAGCTATGAGACCTGTTGTCTTGTGCTCGTGGGATAACTTGGGAGCGCATCTTCCCCAGGAGGTTAAGGAAAACATTTGGAGGAGGGAGTTTGTGGAATTGTTCTCTCTTCTCCCCATGTCCAGACAACTGGATGCGGGCGAGAGGGGCCTCCGGGAGGGAGATGACCGTTGTAAGTTCTTTAGGAGGCTGCCCAGGACGTTCGATACCTGGCTTCAAGCCTTCTCCATCATGGCCTGTGTTTTATGTGAGCGACATCCCGAACAAAGATCGGGGTTGTTTGTTTACATAGATGAAATTTGGAATGCCCACAAGGTTTATGGGGGCATGGCGTGGTGGCGGTACGACGAGGAATTCCGCCAGTACTTGGCATCCAGGCCAACCATGGCGTGGAGTGACAAAGTGGTGGCATACTGGTTGAATATTATGACACCTATGCGAGTCATGCCGCCCTTTCGTAGCGGGTCCGGTGGAGCCAAGGGCCCCAACCCTGCCGCGGGCTCGGGTCTTAAGACCTGTTTTGCATACAATGAGGGGGACTGTAGATGGGCCCTGAATTGCAGGTTCAAGCACGCATGTTCTACCTGCGGGGGGAGCACCCCCTCGCTAGATGTGTCAGAGCCAAGGAGGGGGGCAGATCAGGAGAGCCCCCTGCAAAAGGGCAAGACGCCCATACGCCTCCCCGCCATGCTGCCGTGGCTAAGACGCTACAGTAGGGTACCAGGCAACTCCACCGCCGCTCACCTCCTGGAAATGGGTTTCCGGGAGGGCTTTTGCATCCCATGCGACATAGAGTTATAGGGTTTTATGGGACCGAACATGCGGTCAGCGAGGAAATTTCCGGGGGTAGCATCTGAAAAGGTTCAGAATGAGGTCCAACTGGGTAGGATGGCGGGGCCATTTGCTTCCGCTCCTATTCAGGATTTGGTTGTTTCCCCTCTCTGCGTCATCCCTAAGAAGGAGAAGGGGAAATTTAGGTTGATCCAACACCTTTCCTATCCCAGGGGGCAGTCAGTGAATGACGGGATCTCTAAAGACCAGTCAACTGTGTCTTATGAATCCTTTAATTGGGCTGCTGAGATGGTCAGGCTAGCAGGCGCCGGCGCACTTCTGGTGAAGGTGGACATTGAAGCGGCGTTTAGGTTATTGCCGGTTCACCCATCAAGTCTCCTGGTTTGTTTCGTCTATGGCAGTTATTTCATCGACCTATGCCTACCCATGGGGCACTCAATATCGTGTGCTTACTTCGAGGCGTTCAGCAAATTCTTACAATGGGTTGCGCGCTCGGAAGCGGGGTATAGGAGCATTACGCACTACCTTGACTTCCTGTTTCGTCGGTCCGGCCGGGCAAGACTCTTGCCGCTTCATGCTGGAGGTGTTCATCGGAATCTGTCAAGATTTTGGAGTACCGCTGGCCCATAACAAAACCGAGGGCCCCACTACAAAGTTGACCTTCCTGGGGATTCGGATCGATTCCATGACAATGGAATGCAGTCTTCCCTGGGAAAAAGTGGTGGACATGCGAGCGGAGCTCGGTGCGTTGGAAGGTGCACATAGGGTGTCCCTGCGACGGTTGCAATCCATCATAGGGAAGTTGAACTTCGCCTGCAGAATTATCCCCATGAGGAGGATATTCTGCAGGAAAATGTCGCTCGCTACCGCAGTCATCTTGAGGCCACATCATTTTTTCAAAGTCTCAAGGGCCATGCGGGACGATGCAAGGGTATAGTCGGTTTTCCTGGCCGAGCTTAAAGGCATTGTTCTTCTTCAAAAGAAGAGCGCCGCCAGTGCTGAGTTCGGTGCATCGGGGTCTGACGGTCGCGGCGCATATTTCCAGGGGAGATTGTGCGTCGCGGCATGGCCGGAGGAATGGGTGGTGGCAGGTCTTACAAAGAACCTGGCATTCCTCGAGTTATTTCCCATTGGGGCAGCAGTACACATCTGGGGCCCGGCGTTCCGGGATCGGCGAGTTTTATTCCATACAGATAATATGGGGGTGGTGGAAGCCGTAAATAACATCATGGCAATGTCCATACCGGTAGTACGATTACTTCGTCACCTTGTGTTATGCTGCCTCCGCCTGAACATATGGTTCCAGGAGAGGCACGTATAGGGGCTTGGGAATGGCATTGCTGACGCCCTTTCTCAGTTTCAGGAAGAGCGGTTCAGGGCACTGGCCCCGCAGGTGAACGTACTGGGGGAATGCATCCCCGCGGAGCTCTGGGAGCTTGGAGCTGCCAGGTGACGAGACTTGTCAGACAGTCTGTTGCCCCGGCAACATGGGCCGCGTACAGACGCGTGTGGGAAAAATGGAATGGCCTAATTGCAATGGCCGGTGGTACTACGTCGGTAGATAAGACCTTAGGGCTCCTGCTTTGGTACCTGCTGCGGTGCGCTGAGGGAGGCGAAACAAGAGCCGTAGTCGGGAGACAGGTCACGGCGCTGGCTTTCATGTTTAAGCTGGCAGGGCAGAGGGACCTTACAAAAGAGTTTCTCATGCGCAGCATGTTCAACAGTGATTGCAGGCCGGATACCAGGCGGCCGATTACTTTTTCCTTGTTACTGAGACTTGCTCAGGTGTTGTTGGTGATCTGCAGAACCCCCTTTGAATCTCTGCTTTTCTGTACGGCTTTTTCCCTGTTGTTCTTCATAGAATTTCGGATAAGGGATACCTGCCTGAGGGAAGGCACGGTGGTGACATGGTTACGAAGGTCTAAGACCGACCAGTTGGGAAAAGGAAAAGAGGTTGTTCTGCACCGGGTTGGTACGGAGTGTTGCCCCTATGTATGTGTGGAGGACAGCGACCGGCGGGACGTTGTTCGCTGCTGGTTCATGCCGATGGAACGGCGTTATCCCGTTACCAATTTGGAAGGGTGCTAAAAGGAGCACTACAACGTCTTGGGTTAGAGCAGTCAGAGTTTGGGACACACTCTTTCCGAATTGGGGCAGCTAACGAATCAGCCAGGCTAGGTTTGCCCGACGCCGCAATAAAGCGTATCGGTAGCGTGTTTCGCGCTTTCGGGCAGAGCAGCCCAGTCTCCAGCCTGAAATCCCACTTACCCACCCTGTCATTTTGGTTGAGTGTTAAAATTGGTAATGTTTATATAAAAAAAAAAAAATATATATATAATAATATTAATATATGTATATATATATATATATATGAAGAAGAGTTTTATTCAAGTACTTAGCGGAGAAGTGGCATTTTGTTGTATATTTTGCTATGTTTTGGTTTGGCGGGAGGTGAGTTGCCCGGCCCACTGGCCTAAGTGGGCGTTGGCCCTACCTCATAGGGCGTGCTTAATATAAGCATTGGGGCTTTGGGCAGGGCCCAAGGCGTGAGGTCACTGTCCGTGGCCGGGCTCTTCCCCCTGAAAAGTATTACGGTATTTATATACATAAAGTTATGTTTATGTTATATATTATTATCGTTTATTTGTAACGCGCCAACATATTCCGTAGCGCTACATTATATAATTGTTTATTTATAAAAGCTGTGGCCCCTGTTTCTCCCATTCAGTCGTTGTGTCCATTATTTCCATCAAAGCCTAAATGGATCATGCCTGGGTCATGTTTTAGCCAGTATTTATGTAGGAGAGATGGTGTACAAAGTGCTACAGACTAGTAGGTGCTTCTGCACTCGTGTCAGGGTAAGTTTGTCTAACCTTTCTTGGTTTTCCTCCTCTGTAGGAAGCTGAAAAGTCTGTTGTGCTGTCCCCACTCCTTTCTAACCCTATTTATTATGGTCTGGTAGATTTTGCACCAAAACGCCAGCATGGTCCCTGAGAGTTAAAGTGGCAATGCCATTGCTGTTTTGGTTCTTTAAGCGGCAATGCTGTTTATTTAAAACAGTGGGCACTAGCCAGTATCTGGTCCCTGAGAGTTAAAACGGGAATGCCATTGCTGTACTAGTTCTTACATCAGCGATTTTGTGTCTTTAATAAAGTGGGGAATGGCCTCTATTTGGTGATTATTTCCCCCAAACTAGTGTATAAAGATACTGAGGCCCATACGCCTGAAAGTGATTCAGTGGTTTCCAAGCCTAGATTACAAACTAAAATAAAGGGAACAATAATTGGGCCAGGCATATAAATATAGCGTTATACTGATCTCTCTGTGTGATTGCCTCATAAGCTCCCCTGAATAAGGGAGGAGGTCTGTGAGTATGTCTTGGTGTTGTGGGAGACTCTGGCTGCCCCTAAAGTTGGACCCTATACTATCTCCTGAGTAGAGATGTGGGTAGGTCTGACTGGGGTGGGCGTGTGTATGGTGGGTGGCTGTATACTGCATATCATTAGATAGTGCAGTGTGTGAAAGCTATTAAATGTCTAAATACGGAAAGAGACGGAGGGAAGGAACCTGGAAACTATGGGACCTGGGCCAAAAAAGAAGAAGATAGTTTATAAAAACATCAGGCGGAGCTTCTGGGTCTCAAGCTGTCAGGAAGGTTGCCAGATCTATGTCTCGGTTGAGTCCTTGTGTTTGAGTGTTTCCAATAGATGGATCCACCTTGTTTCAGCCTGTCTGAGTGCTAGAACTCCTCCTCTCTTGTTCAGTTGGATGTGTTCAACGGCTTGAATGAAGATTCATTCTGTGGCTTTTTATGCATTAAGTGCATATGGGCGGAAAACCCATTGGTGAGAGTGCCCTTGAACGTATGGTACAAATGTTCTCTTAGGCAGACTTTTTATTCTTCCAACGTACTGTTTCCCACAAAAGCAGGTTATCACTTACACCACGTGATCCGTTCGACAATTTGTAAGATCCCGGATTTTGTAGTCCTTCTTATGGAATGTGGAGGTGACAGTGTTCTTGTTGGTTTTCTTGATTAGTCCGCATGAGAGACAATTTCGTGTTGCACACTTGTAGGTGCCTATAAACTTGTTTCTGCAATCTCCAGTGGCCTTAATTTCCTCTTGACCTTTCAATTCGCTCGGAGAGATAATATTTTTTTATTTCCTATTTTTCTTGAAGGTTATAATGGGTCTATCAGGTAAAGCATTTTTAAGGAGTTCATCACTTAGCAGAATGGGCCAAAATGTATTAAAGCTGATTTTGATCAAACGTGAAGCTGTGTTGTATCTGGTTAGGATCTGACTGGGTTTTCTTTTGCTGTATATCGTTCCTTTCTTTGTATGAGCTGGCTTCTGTCGAGGGCTCGTGAGAGTTGTTCTGCCTTAGCTATCAGGTGCTTGTCATAGCCTTTTCCCAGGAACTTGTAGGCTTTCTTGGTCAAGGTCACTCAGATTACTGCAATTTCTCTTGATTCTTCTAAATTGGCCAAAGAGTATATTTTGAATCCATCTACGTTCGTGTTCACTGGTCACATGGAGAAACCCATTGGTATCAGTGGTTTTAGTGTATAGTATAGAAGTGATACCAGCATTGCTGCCAATCAGGGTAACGTCCCAAAAGGGAATTGACTTGTTGTTGCAATTCATGGTAAATTGGAGATTCATGGTGTTTCTGTTTACATGTTCCAAAAATAGTTTTTTGTTGTTCTCAATGACTTCTTCCCAGATAATGATAACGTCATCTATGAATCTTCTGTAATATTCATGGTGTTTCTGTTTACATGTTTTAAAAAATAGGTCTTTGTTGTTCCCAATGCCTTCTTCCCAGATAATGATAATGTCATCTATGAATCTTCTGTAATATATGATATTGGACTGGAAAGGGTTGTTATTCCAGATGTAGAGGTATTCCCATAATCCCATGTAGAGGATTGCAAAGCTTGGGGCAAACTTGGTGCCCATGGCCGTGACCCTTTTTTGGAGGTAGTATTTGCCTTCAAATGTAAAGTAATTATGTTCCAAAATAAATTGTATTGTGTCCGTAATTAATTGAATCTGAGTGGAATCCATATTGCCTTCTTCCAAAAATATCTTAGCGGCTGCGGCTCCTAGATTGTGTGGGATGGAAGTATACAGAGATGTGACGTCTAGTGTGATCCAGCAAAAGTTATTATTCCATGCATGTCCCTTGAGGCATTCCAGTACATGCAGCGTAACTCTTATGTATAATCTCAAGGTGAGTTTTGGCGGCTGGAGAAAAGATTCCACATTTTCTGACAGTTTCTCTGTCATGTAGCCTATTCCTGAGAAAATGGGGCATCCCGGTGGCTTGACTGGATTTTGGGGAATTTTTGGTAAGTGGTAAATGAATGCTTTTTTGGTAAAAGAGATTTCTAGAAACTTGGATTCATGTCTGTTCAGGATACCCTCGCTTGTGGCATATACAATAAGATCTTTGTACAGATGCATAAATTCCCCTGTTGGATCTTTAGTCAGACTTTCATAGGTCTCTGTATCCCTGAGCAGGTGGTATGCTTCCTGTAGATAGTTGGATGACTATTCCACCCCCTTTATCTGCTTGACGAATTACTATTGATGTATTCTTGCTTAAATTCTTTAATACAATCTGTTCCCTATGGTTCAGATTTGCTTGTTTGGTATGATTTTTCTGGCAAATCTTATCCAATTCTTTGGCCCTAAATTTCGTGAAGACTGGGATATGGGGACCTTGGGACTGGATCGGATAAAAAGTGGATTTTGCTCTGAGTTTGGAGTGGGTTTATTTCTTGTCGGCTGTGCTAAATGTGTTCTGGGAAAGCCCCCGAGTAGATTCCCCTTCTGGTATGGTGTGGTCAGAAGTATTGGAGGGGATCTTCTAGTTCTTCTAGAATCTTAAGACAAGTGAAGTCCCTTTCCTCCCATAAGTCGGTCCCTTTTCCGGGTTCTGATCTTGAACTGGTAGGTTCATCATCTTTGGCATGTTTTCTAAAATGCTGTTTCAGTTTGATGTTGCGTATGAACTTATGTAGGTCTATGAATAGCTCAAACGAGTTAGGTTCGGCATGGGGGGCAAATGATAAACCCCTTCTTAGAATTTTCTCCTTAACCTTGGTAAGTGCATGGTTAGACAGGTTGTAGATCTTAATTGTATCTAGTTGCTGTCCCTCATTCTTTTGTAGTTGGATTCATCTTCCTTCCCTACATCCTCGCCTTGTCCTATACATAACGGTCTGTTCCGCCTCAGCGGGGCGATGTGAGAATGGGTGGGCTGTCCTCTTTGTGCTGATCCCTCAGTTGTAGTGGGTGTATATATATATATGTGTGTGTGTATATATATATATATATATATATATACCGTATTTATCGGCGTATAACACGCACTTTTTCTCCCTGAAAATAGGGGCAAATGATGTGTGCGTGTTATACGCCGATATAATGTAAGACCCGTGTCTCTCTACCCCCCCTCAGTGTCTCTCTACCCCCGTGTCTCTCTAACCCCCGTGTCTCTTTCCCTCCCCCTCCTCATTCTAAACCCCCCTCCTCATTCTAAACCCCCCTCCTCAACCTAAAGCCCCCTCCTCGACCTAAACCCCCCTCCTCAACCTAAAACCCCTAAATACCTCCCCCTCTTCCTTTCCCCTCACTTACCTGCTTTTGCTCCGGCCTCCGCTCCTTCTTGCCCCTGTGCGCATGTGATGTCACATGCGCGCCACGTCATTAGCATATACCGGGTGCCAGCACCCGGTATATGCTAATGACGTGGCATGCATGTGACGTCACGCCATTAGCATATACCGGGTGCCGGCACCCGGTATATGCTAATGACGTGGCATGCGCGCCGTGTCAAGGAGGGGAGGCCGGAGCAGAAGCAGGTAAGTGAGGGGAGAGGGGGAGGTATTTAGAGGGGTTTAGGTTGAGGAGGGGGTTTAGGTTGAGGAGGGGGGCTTAGGTTGAGGAGGGGGGCTTAGGTTGAGGAGGGGGGTTGAGGATGAGGAAGGGGGTTGAGGATGAGGAGGGAGGTTGAGGAGGGGGGGGTTGTGGTTGAGGAGGGGGGTTGAAGTTGAGGAGGGGGGTTGAGGTTGAGGAGGGGGGTTGAGGAGGGGGTTGAGGATAGGGGGGTTGAGGAAGGAGCATGAGGATGGGGGGGTTGAGGAGGGGGGTTGAGGAGGGGGGTTGAGGATGGGGGAGTTGAGGAGGGAGGATGAAGAGGGGGTTGAGGATGAGGAGGGAGGTTGAGGATTAGGAGGGGGTTGAGGAGGGGGGTTGAGAAGGGGGGTTGAGGATGAGGAGGGGGGTTGAGGATGAGGAGGGGGGTTGAGGAGGGGGTTGAGGATGAGGAGGGAGGTTGAGGATGAGGAGGGAGGTTGAGGAGGGGGTTGAGGATAGGGGGGTTGAGGAAGGAGGATGAGGATGGGGGGGTTGAGGAGGGGGTTGAGGATGGGGGGTTGAGAAGGGAGGATGAGGAGGGGGTTGAGGATGAGGAGGGGGTTGAGGATGAGGAGGGAGGTTGAGGATGAGGAGGGAGGTTAAGGATGAGGAGGGGGTTGAGGAGGAGGGTTGAGGAGGAGGGTTGAGGAGGGGGAGGGAGATTGAGGATGAGGAGGGAGGTTGAGGAGGGGGGTTGAGGTTGATGAGGGGAGTTGAGGAAGGAGGTTGAGGATAGGGGGGTTGAGGAAGGAGGATGAGGATGGGGGGTTGAGGAGGGGGGTTGAGGAAGGGGTTGAGGTGGGAGGATGAGGAGGGGGTTGAGGATGAGGAGGGAGGTTGAGGATGAGGAGGGGGGTTGAGGTTGAGGAGGGGGGTTGAGGAGGGGGTTGAGGATAGGGGGGTTGAGGAAGGAGGATGAGGATGGGGGGTTGAGGAGGGGGTTTGAGGAGGGGGTTTGAGGAGGGAGGTTGAGGATGGGGGTTGAGGAGGGAGGATGAGGAGGGAGGTTGAGGAGGGGGTTGAGGAGGGGGGTTGAGGTTGAGGAGGGGGTTGAGGATTGGGGGGTAGAGGAGGGGGTTGAGGAGGAGCAGCGATTTCTGAGTAAACTTTTGTAAAAACATAATATCCAAGCTTCTTTGTTAAAACAGTTGCTTTTACTGTCATTTACGTTATTTACGTTATGTGTTAATAATATTAATTAAAAAAAAAAGTTCTGAGCTACCCTTATTTTGCTTCAAAGTTCTTTATTTGAAATTGCATTTTTTTCCTGAAATTTCCTTCTTATAATGAGGTGCGTGTTATACGCCGGTGCCTGTTATACACCGATAAATACGGTATATATATATATATATACACAATAATTTTTAGACCTCATATATATTATGAATTAATTTTATAACTTAGAACATGCACTATGAATAGTTTTTTTGAGCATTGTGATTTCAGTGTTATAAGGCCAGTATTAGCCGTATCTGTGTATATATAACAATCTGTTAAACTAATTGTACTTAATAGCTAGATTTATAGAATTCCTATACATAATGTTTATTTATTATTTATTATTAATATTATTTTTATGTATATCAAGAAAATGTTTTAGTTGTTAATAAGAGACCAGAATAGTGAACCACATGCTGCAATCCGGGTAGCATAGAAGAGTCATAAAAGCTGTACTCTGTATTACAATATAGACTTTTGACTCTTTCATATGTACCCACAGAACTATATTATCCCTGAAGAAGCTGTGTACACCACAGCAAAACGTGTTTGACATCCATTTATTTGTGAATTTCCGTATATATTATATATCAGCATTTTTTATTGCTTTGGATTTTATTGCTTCATCATTGTTTTTACATGACCTAAATTCCAATCCAGAGGGTGGAGAATTCTGTAAAACAAAAATAAACTGGAATTTGTATATACAATCGTGTATGTCCTTTGTATAACAAGAACTATATCAATAGATCATCTCACACACAACATTGAAAAGATCATATACCAATGGTATAACTACACTCCATACAGCCGCACAGATTCACCGAACATCTAGGTACTGGTCAGGAGCATTTGCGCTTCTCCAACCACAACTCTGCGATTTCTACACTCTAATATTGGGCATCTCTATGAACGGTGCCCCCAGAGACGCAGCAGTCTCCTTTTATTTACCAGAATGGTACAACAGCGGCGCCACATACCCTGCATATTTAGAATCATATTGACCAAGGAAGTGCAGGCATTTGATGGACTTAAGATTAAATACCAAAAGTATTTCTTTTCCGGGGTTCAATTACGAGCTACGAGCGAACCCACATTTCAGTCATAATGCAATATTAATAAAGCCGCAAATATGATTTTCCATCACATGCGAGTTACAGCATATGTAATAATATATTGATTGCAGGGATCGATATAACACAATAAAGATACATGAAATCAACTATTTTTCTGAACTGATTTGCGGGCTTGAGAATGTTGTGCTATTATTTCTAAGACCTAACATCACTTTCACTTTCAATATTAGTACAGCAGTGAGTTTTTATTTGATTTACAAGTGTTACGTATTGTACTTTACCCCCCCTGAGCGTGCTCTCGAGCACACGTTGGCCTTTGGGCTCTATTTGCGTGTTACGTGCTTGCTCGCGAGTGACTATGTTGCAATTTAATAGCTAAATTGAAAACGTAATGGTTACTGGCTCGACGGATCTAAGGATTTACGGCTGCTCAAATTCAACGTTGCTCCACACGTAGCCTGTGTGTCCTAACACGCATTTCCGCTGTAGGCTATGTTACAGGGCTAATTTAATACCCGTAACCTGTAAATCTGGAGAAACGGGCTACGTTTTAAAACGTAGCCCCAATTTAATAAGGCTGTTAATTTCCTGTGCTGTTTAAAGCTTCTACTACTTCTGCTGAACTAACTTACTTAACATCTTAATTAACAACTTACTTATCATCTTTCTCTACATGCCTATAAAAACCCGTTAATGTTCACCTACACTTCAATATCTCTAATACACTGCTGCCACCACCAAGGGAAAATATACCTTAACTAGTTATGGATAGCATATGTCAATTTTTTCAGAGCATATCGATAAAATAATTACAATAGGATATAAAAATATGTAGTAAAATTTACTATTATTAAGAGAAAACAAGGATAAAAGCACCGAAAGTGCAAAATATTAGTTATAGTTACCAGGCTGCAGAATAGATTGTTTTTCAGGCAAGAAAACGATATGGTGAAGCTCTCAGATGATCACCCTCATATATTTTAGTTAATTTCCAAGAATGTTTCTTTTAACTTTTAAAGATTTTTGGTGTAATCAACCCCTATCCTTCTCCCAGAGGTGGATTTATTGAGCTGGCACCCATATCAACTCATGCAGTAGCTACATAGATAGATAGATAGATAAACTGTGATACTCTGCTTTTAGTAATAATTTGTCAGACATTTCCTAAGTACTGTATCTCACACTACTGTACAGCGAATGTCATGTCCAAAAAAACATCTCTAATGTCAATAATCCCCAAATTACTCTTGTGTGTACTCTGAGAGATATAGGTACTCTGTCACGCCAAAGTCAAGTTTTTTTTGTTAATCTTAAAGAGCATGAGACACTGGCTACATGTTGTTTTGTTCTTTTTTATAGTCTATCCTGAGAAATTCCAAGATGTTGCTGTGTTTATACTCAAATGATCATCTTGAGTATTTTAATTAGCTTATTTGATATGCCAATTAGCATTACAGTCTGCTTGCCTGTCTTTTTAGTGGCCCCCAAAAAAAAAATACACCCAATTTTATCTGGCAGTTAGACTTCACCCCCGCCCTTACCCAGCACTCTGAGACACATATTAGCATACCAAGCCGCACATTAGCATACAGGGGCATCAAAATCAATTCTAAATATTTCAGAAAAGATTTACTGTGGAGTAAAAGTGCTTGTAGAGTGCCTAGTCAGTTTTATTGCTATTTTAAAATATATCAACTTCCTGTTGGAGTGATAGAATCACTTTAATATACAGATTAATGTAAGTTCATTAAGAGAAACAGAACAAGATGAATTTCACAGAAGCATTTGTGTACATACTGTATGTTTTTCTAAAGACAGAGTATGGCAATGAGTGTCACATACACTTACAGATTTACATGTTTGTGCATAAATACACACACTATTCCATGGCACTGGCCCTTTTTCTTGGCATTACAGCCCCTGCTTTACAACATTTCAAAATAAGTGTGCATTACATATACTCAATATGAGCACTGTATGATCGTGCTGACATCAGCTACAGTGCACACTCCCATACAGTCTGGGCATCTGCATTTCCAGTACCTGAGGCTACAGAACAATTATGATAGTTCTCATATTTCCCGACCGCAATGTTATCTTTCAGGGAGGAACGAGGTTTGGTACAGCTAAATTATAAGCAATTTTAGCTTTAAAAAAGGAGTTTTTGCAAGTTTCCTATTTCTGGCAAAAAATAGTCAAACCACCAAAAATTGTGTGGAACACATCGTCCTATTTCTAAAAAATGTTATTTCTTATTTCTGCAGAAAGAGCTTTGCATGAGGTTAAAATCACATTGGATGTGGTTAGCGAGGCCTATTGCTTGCGTTTATAATTTCCACTCAGTAAGTCTATAATTCTTTTCTTGTCTTTGCTAAGAATTTTATCTTCTGTTTGGGACAGAAGGCTATCATTAGCCAATGGACTTCATCACCCGCAGAAGCACCTGCTTGTTCACTGGTCAGTCATATTGCGGAAATAGTGCTTTAAACGTGGCCATGTTTTTTATGCATTAATATAGAAATTCATATGCATGTTAAGAAAAGGCAAAATATAATTTTATATATATATATATATATATATATATATATATATATATACAGTATACATTAGAAAGTAAGTCTAATATTAAATATTGTCTTTATAAATCACTTACTATGAATTTTATTAAAGAACTAGCCCACTTTGTTAGGGCATTACAGTGGTCTTTAAAGAGACACTAAATTCCTATATTTATATTATGTTCTTTTGAAATTCCTAATCTCCAAAAATAAAAAGAAAACCTTAGATCAACACTATTACTCCCAGGTTCCTTCATAGGCTCACTATATGGAGGACTTTAGACTGAGAAAGTTGTAACCAGACCCTCATTAGGAAATATTGGAAACCATCGCCCATAACGATGCAATAACAGAACACGCTTGTGTTTTTTGTATCAGAAAGCCTGATTGACAGCTAAAAATGGCAATTTTCTATGTAATTTTCTATGTAAATTTACTGTATGATGATTTTTTTAAAGTAATTGATAAAGTACTTGTTACTACCTATAGTTTTAAACTATACAGTACATTTTTGTAGTCTTTATTGTCTCCTTGTTACATATTTGCGAAGTTGGCCAGTTACATTTTTGTCTTATAAGACCTACCTCTTGTGCTTATGTTTTTGTAAGTAGTAGGTAACACTGGAGACTGAGACCAGCGCAATCGAAAATAGGGGAGGGTTAGTATAGTCAATAGGGAGGTATTACTAAGTAACTCAAGTACAGTGGCAGGCACTTCAGAACCACAGACTGATAACATAAGGTGCATGCTTGCTAATGCCAGAAGTTTGCCAGGAAAAATGAGGGAGTTAGAATTATTGGCAATTAAGGAAAATTGGGATTTAATAGGCATTGCTGAAACATGGTGGGATGAATCTCATGACTGGACTGTTAATCTGGATAGTTGTAACCTATTTAGGAAAGATAGGGGCAATGGTAAAAGAGGAGGAGGGATTTATCTGTATGTTAAGACTGAATTTAAGCCTGTAGTCAGAGAAGATATTTATGCTGGAACTAGCCGTAATATTAAATGTTTGTCGGTATAGTTAAATTGTGGAGCAAAAAATTCAAAAATAATATTAGTAGGAGTGTGCTATAAAACCCCAAACATAGCTGAAAGTGAGGAAATACAATTATTGTTCCAGATTGGAAATGCAGCTAAGCATGGGCAAGTTCTAATAATGGGAGATATTAATTACCCTGAAATAAACTGGATAAATGAGACCAGCAGTTCAGCTAAGGGGAGCAGGTTCTTGAGTACCTTCAGGGATCATTATCTGGCCCAGGTTATTCAAGAACCTACTAGAAATGAAGCTATCTTGGATTTAGTTATCAAAAATAATATCGATATGATTTAAAATGTTGAAATAGTGCAACCTTTGGAAAAGAGTGATCACCACACTTTCTCATTTGAGATTGAAGTAAAAAAAAAAAAAATTTAAGGGGCCAACAAAAACTCTTAATTTTAAAAGGGAAGTTTTTAATGGTCTAAGGGCAGCAATACAACATATAGACTGGGACAAAGAACTGACGGGTAAAAATACTGAACATAAATAGACAACTTTTAAAGCCTTACTAAATATACATACTTTCACCATATACCAAGTGGGAATGAAAGTAATGGGAAAGAAAGGAGTAAATCACATCCAATGTGGCTTAATAATGATTTCAAGATCAAGATTCTGAGTAAAAAACGGCATTTCAATTATGCAAACAAGAGGGGACAGAGACTGCTTTACGGGAGTACAAGGAAATCAACATGGCTTGCAAAAGGGCTATTAGACTGGCTAAAATAGAAAAAGAAAAATGAGTTGCAAAAGAGAGTAAGACTAACCCTTAAATATTTTTTTAATATATTAATGGGAAGAAGGCCAGGAATGAAGCTATATGGCCGTCTGACAATTAGGGACCAGGAAAAACAGATGAGCTAAATAGGTAATTTTCTTCAGTATACACAAGGTGTATCAGTGGTTGGGTCACTGCAACATAATGGGGCTACACTACCTTCACCAAATAACTGGTAAATGCAGGAAGTAATCCAAGGGTACTGAGGGAACTGGGCTCTGTAATAGCAAAACCATTATATTACATTTTTCAAGATTCACTCAACGCTGGGTTGCTAGCAGATGGCTGTCGAAAAGCAGAGGTGATACCTACATTTAAGAAGGGAGCAAGAGCAAATCCGTGTGGTATTACAGACCAGTGAGCCTCACTTCTGTAGTGGGGAGGCTTTTAGAAGGGTTAATAAGGGATAATATACAAGAATGTGTCTATTTGAACAGGATTATAAGTAGGAGTCAGCATGGATTTATGAGGAACAGGTCATGTGAAACAAATCTAGTTAGTTTCTATGAGGAGGTTAGTAGGAACCTGGATCAAGGCAACTCAGTGGATGTAGTCTTTTTGGGTTTTGCAAAAGCTTTTGACACACTGCCACATGGGAGACTATTGTGCAAACTAAGGGATACAGGAATTGCAGTAAATATCTGCTCATGGATTGAGAGCTGGCTAAAGGAGAGAAAGCAAAGGGTTGTTGTAAATGGAACATACTCCGATTGGACTAATGTGTTAAGTTCCTCAGGGTTCAGTCTTAGGTCCTCCCCTTTTTAACATATTTATTAATGGCTTAGGGGTGGGGCTGGAAGGTAGTGTCTCCATTTTTGCTGATGACACTAAGTTGTGCAAGGTAATTAAATCAGATAATGATGTACTTTCCCTCCAAAGGGATTTACATAAAATAGAGGAATGGACATCTAAATGGTAGATGAGATTTAATATGAATAAATGTAAAGTTATGCATCTGGTAATAGCCATGCATTTTATAATCTTAATGAAGCAAATATAGGGCTATCAGGTATTGAAGGTGATTTGGGAGTACTTATGGACAACCACCTAGGTAACAGTGCTCACTGCCAAGCAGCATCTGCAAAGGCAAATACAATTTTAGCATGCATTAAGAAGGGAATAGAAGCAAGAATTCCTAGCACGATTTTGGGCACCACTTTATAAAAAGGATATTTTAGAGCTGGAAAAGGTACAGAGAATGCCTACAAAACTATTAAGGGCAATGGAGGGACTAAGTTATGAAGAAAGACTAACCACATTAAGCTTATTTTCTATAGAAAAAAGTCATCTAAGAGGGGATATGATTACCATATATAAATACATCCAGGGTCAGTATAAAGATTTGTCATTGAGCTTTTGTGCCAAGAGGTTTTCAACTGACAAGAGGACTTCCTTTGAGCTTAGAAGTAAAAATATTCCACCTTCACATTAAGGTTAATCTGTGGAATTCTCTACCAAAGGAGGTGGTGACAGCGGATTTGATAGATAACTTTAAAAGGGGATTGGATTTATTTCTAATAAAAAAGGGCATTCAGGATTTATCCTGGATAATTAGAGAGGGAGTATTGATCCAGGAAGGAATCCAATTGCCAGTACCTGGGGTAAAAAAATGTTTCCCTATGAGACAATTGGCTCAGTTTCACTTGTTTTTTTGTTTTTTTTGCCTTCCTCTGAATCAATTAATTAACAACTAATTAATTTAACAACTACTCTGCATATTGCAGATCAGAGGAGATCTTAAAAGGTTGAACTTGATGGACTGAAAGTATTTTTTCAACCTGTTACTATGTAACTATGTAACTATGTAATTGTAACACAGGAAAAATAAAGTAAGAAAAGTCCCACCCAATTTTTTATCTCCCACCTTTTGTGTGGAAGGAGAAGCTTCTCCCTCAAGCCATCTAGACAACCTTTGAAGTATTTCTTTAACATGGCCATTTAATAAAATTGGCATTGTTTTAAGTATCTATTCCAATGCCTTATATTTATAGTGACTTTTTATACTACTTATGCCCTTTCAGTTTCTACTCTTCATTTTAGTGATTTGCTCTGCAACATTTACTAATAGTTTTGGAGAGATTTTTCACTCTTGATTTGCATTTTTTACATTATGTTAATAAAGATCCTTTTAAGCAACCCACTTATACGTTTTTAAACTTCAATAGAAAAGCAGAATTATTTTAAATTTCGGAATTTCAAGAAAAGTGTTTATTTCTAAAATTGAACTATCCTAAAAATGTTTATTATTTCTTTAGTATGTTTTTTCATCAATTTTAAATGTTTTTGACAATTTCATAAAAAAACACATTGTTATCAAGATCTATAAATATTTATTATTTTTCATTTTTGCAACAGAGTTATTCTTTCCTTGAAATATCACCTGCACATGAAAATATAGTATAAAATACATATTCCTGAGCAGAAATAAACAAATTGGTATCAAATATCCCTGCTGTTTAAAAATATTTACAACTGGGAAGTATGTAAGAACCTAATATACTCAACTGTGTAAGCCTTGAGCATTAACTCATATTTAAATCTTAATGTTTGCATTGTTACGACCCAGATTTGGGGGACCAAGCTTACCTCAACTTTCTCTAGGCCGTGCCTTTATGTGTTCAGGATCTCAGCATCACCTGCAATTCCATTCAGGTCAGTTACAGGCACAGTCAGATCCCTTATTTTAGGATATATGAAGCGCACATGTACCGTTGTTTAGTACAAAACAGACTCTCTTTAATGGCTTCCTAAATACCTGAACATTTTAGAAAAAAAAAACATGAAAAAGGGAGGGAGTGAACCACTTTGAATCCCCTACTTGAATGAACAAATACCAATCAGCTGGATAGCTTTACTGTCTGAATTTGCATAACACAATCAGAATAGTCCTGTGTCTGTGGAGAAAGAGACAATGTCACAGAAAGGGGTTACCCTCTTCTGGGGGCAGGTCTGTGTTACCTGAGCTGGACACAGGAAGCTCTAGACAAAGGACATGAATTAAAAACAGATAAGACTAGCTACAGGCTATAGGTGCAATTTTGTTTGGCTACTTATTCTGCTTTTGCATGGAAGCTGACATTGTTGTATTCATTCTTGTTTAAGATACAAAAGGGCAGGTGTACTTGCACCTGCTTGCTTCTCATTATGGGAAGGTGTCAATTACTAAAATAATATCTGACTTATCCAGTGTTGCATCAAATCCCTCGTCATCCATTACTGAATATAAAAACAATATCAGGATATACCCCCTCAACCTTCAAGCTAGAAAGAAGTGTTGATAAAATCTGGAAGCTCTCAAGCACAAATTGAGATTGCTAAAACTAAGATTTCCTCAAAAAAAAGACATTGAATACAATATATTTAAGAATATGGATGTCATGCTGACTTTCCAGGAATATAAATATATTTTTCTTTTAATAATGACAGGCGATTTTTGCAGCCACTTTTCTCTAGAGCAAAAACCATCTCCTGCCATTTACTTGTCACTTAGAATCACATCTAATGCGCCTGTTGCATCGGTTGGGCTTTTTACATGTGTTCGTTTAAATTGTGCACAGATATCTGACATCCCAAGTGAAGATAAGGTAAGTGTCAAGCAGGCTCAGAATCATAATATCGAAATCAGCATGTACTGAAAAGAAGTAATGGATTGAGGCATGTATTTTATGCTTAGTGTCATAAGCATGTCAAGGTAAAGAATCAGAGAGGCTGAGGGTTTATGCACAGTGCCACACATGAAATGTCAAGGGGGTGCACACTAAAACAAAGAAAAATATTGCATAGAGCCAATATAGTGTAGTAATTTATTACATATCATATACTGTGATGCAGTATGCTGGATGCTATCTGATGACGTCACTAGCTAGCATCTAGGCAGCGTTCCACATGGAACTACGCCCATAGCTTAATGCCCCTATCCCTCAACTGCTCAATATGCCAAATAGCTGAATGGTGCAGCTTTTAATAGAATTTAGGAGGGGGTTTGACAATAGGAGGAGTCTAACAGAGGAATTATTCTTTATTGAGACAACTATTTATACAGCATTTCAATATAAGCAATATAGCTCATATTTATACCAATGCTGACATTAGTGTTGGTATAGACCTTTGTAACAATTTATGTTGCAAATTAAGAGCAACTCTTCAGCACCTTATTAATTGCACTTTATATCACATGATAGTGCAATATTTCACTGCAGCACCTCACTGCAGCACTTTTGTCACTTAGCACCTTCACTTTTGCACCAGTCACTTTTTAGTGGTACATATATATTTTTGTTTTAGTCACTCTCTGTATGGTCTGCACCAATACTTTTAGGTGTTTATAATATATGCTGATAATTTTTTGATACCAATAGAGATTCATATTATATTCCATTAGTAGGTCCGTCTGTGTCTCTCTTTATTTTTATCAACAAGGATTTTAATAAATTATTTAATAAAAATTATATTTTAACATGTTTTTGCCCATTTAATTGAGATCAGAACAGGGTGTGCCTCAGTACAAATGAGATCTGTTCTATCGACCCCTTTTCTATTATTCATTATGATCACACGGAGCACCCCTGTAATCTTTCATAAGGCCACCACACCTTTTTTTCTTCTTTTTTTCTCTTCTTTTCATATCATATACAAGTTACTGTATTATATGTTATGTTCAATTGCCTGTGCTGTCTCTCCCTGTGCTGTCTCTCTCTGTGTCTCTTACTGTGTCACAATGTTTCCTCTCACCTTCCTCTTCTTTATAACCTCCTGTCTGTTTCTCAGATTCTTCTTCCCATTTTCCCCACATCATGTCTCCAACAAAATAACCATTTCACCTTCTCTCATCCCCTCCCATCTTTGCTCCCATGCTCCTCTATCTCCTACAGCTCACAAGCAGAGATGCTTCTGTAAGACTCACTCCCATCTCCTATCCCTTTCACTCCTCCTCATGCTGATAGCTGGAGATAAAGCTCCTAAACCAGGGCCCTCACTCATTTCCACCCACTGTCAGACATGCTCTACCACCAGGATTGCAAACACCAAAACCCCTACAACTTAATACCTATCTCCTGCCACAAACCATCTTCTTTGCCCTTCTCCTGTGCACTCTGGAATGTAGGATCTATCTACAATAAACTGACTTTCATCCATGACCTTTGAACTCCCTCAATCTATTGGCTCTCACAGAACCTGTCTCTCTCCTTCAGACACTGCCTCCCCTTCTGCATATCTCATGGTGGTTTTCACTTCAGTCACACACCTCGACCTGAGAACAAACAAGGTGGGGTTGTGGGTGTGTTACTTTCCTCTTGGTGCACATTTCACTCCTTACCCACTATTCCTTTCCTCCAAATATCATCCTTTGAAGTTCACACCATCCGCCTTTTCACACCTATCTCTTTACGTGTTGCTGTGATCTATCCCCCTCCTGGACCATCCTCTCAATAAATTGATCACTATGCCACCTGGCTTCCTCACTGTCTCTCCTCCAACGTTTCTTCACTCATTCTTGGCGATTTCAACATTGCCATTGACACCCCCATCTCCCTTACTACTGCTAAACTACTTTCACTCACCTCTTCCCTCTGCCTCTCACAATTGACAGATTCCTCAATTCACCATGATGGACACACCCTAGACCTTATTTTCACTCATCTCTGCACAACCTTTAAACTTGCTATCTGCCCACTCCCTCTATCTGACCACCAACTCCTATCCTGCAGCCTTTCAACTTTCTCTCACTGCCCTTCTTCTAGCCCGGTCACCATTATCCACAGAAACCTTCAAGCACTTGATCCACAACACCTTTCCACAGTGTTACAACCCCTTCTCAATCCCCTCACCGATTTCACCTGTCGTGACACTGCCAACTCACAGTACAACATGACTCTTACTTCCACCCTTGACACTCTGGCCCCCATAACCACACGCAGACGCCCTCACTCTCATCCACAACCATGGCACACTACACAAATATGATACATCCAGAGCTGCTTGCACACTGCTGAACAACTATGGTGGAAATCATGCTTCATTGCAAGTTTATGTGGCGCTCCTACTACTCTGCCCTCAACCTTGCCAAACAGCACTATTTTACATCTTTAATATCTATTCTGTCCTCTAACCCCAAACATTTGTTTGCTACTTTCAACACCACCACCACCTCCCCTCCCGTCTCACGGCTGAAGACTTTGCCAGCCATTTTAAGCATTAAATTGAAAACATTTGCAACAAACTCTCCTCTCAACATGGATCACACACTCCCTCCTCTCAACTAACTGATAACACCCTGCCTTTACCCTTCCCTAATCCCACAGCCAGTATGCACTCCTTTGACCTTGTAACAGAGGATGAAGTCTCCAGCCTACTATCAACCTCTCGCCTTACTACTAGTCCTCTAGATGCGATTCCATCACAGTTAATCCCTCCCCTTTCTACCACACTTATCTCTTTAACCTTTTCCCAAATATTGGCACATTTCCATCATCTTTAAAACATGCCATAATTACACCCATTAATAAGAAACCCTCATCTGACACTGATTCTGCAACTAGCGCCCTATCACTCTACTTCCCCCTGCTTTCTAACTGCTTAAGCCTTTCATCTACAAGCACCCTAACTTAATTTATTTCCTCCAACTTCTTTCTGCCCCAACGCTCCACTGAGACAGCTCTCACAGAAGTCACTAATGACTTGCTCACCACTAAGTCAAAGGGTCACTTTTCTATTTTACTTCTTCAGGATCTCTCTGCTGCCTTTGATACAGTTGGCCACCCTCTTCTAATTCAAATTCACCACTCTCTTGTACTCCAAGATACACTCAAATCTACCATCATTTGTTGCAGATGACACTCAAATCTACCTCTCAGCACCTGGATGTCTGCCCACCATCTCAAACTCAACATGTCTAAGACCGAACTCTTAATCTTCCCACCATCTACTACATCGTCAATTCCTCAAATCTCTCTAACGGCCAACAATTCCATCATCACACCCACCTCACAAGCCCACTGTCTTGGGGTTCTATTGGACCCTGCCTTCTCTTTTGTTCCTCATATACAGTCACTAACAAAATCTAGTCTTTTCAATTTAAAAAACATCTCCAGAATACATCATTACATTACACAAGACCCAACTTAGATTCTAATACATTCTCTCATCATATCTCATTTCCCATCACCCGTCTATCCCACTTCAATCCATAATGAATGCCTCCGCTAAACTCATCTACCATACTAAAAGTTCAGTGTCTGCAGCACCTCTCTGTCAGTCTCTCCATTGGCTTCTTGTAGCCTCCTGAATAAAATTTAAAATCATGACCCTAACTTAAAAAGCCCTAAATAACACTGTACCACCTTACATCTCTGCTCTCAACTCCAAATATTCTCCCACCCGCCCTCTTCTGCTAATGACCTTCTTTCTTCCTCCTCTCTTATTACATCCTCTCACTCCCGCCATCAGAACTTTTCTTGTGCTGCCTCTATTCTCCGGGAACTCCTTGCCACCAGACTATCCTCTTGCCCTAAATCCTTCAAATCCTAAAAATAGACTCAATCCTGCATGGCGCTTTGGGGAAAGCTCTATGGACACTAGTTTCTAAGCTCAAAGACAGGGCCCTACATTTTTTGTAATTTGTTAATATTGTTTTGCCTGGATCACAACCCATGTATAGTCCTACGGAATATGTTGTTGCGTTACAAATAAACAATAATAATAATATGCAACCTCTTCGTGCGCCCTCTCTCTATCTCTCTCTCTCTGAGCTCTCTGTCTCTCCCTACACTGTCTCTCTGTGCCCTCCTTCTCTCTGTTCACCCTCTCTTTGTGTGTGCGCACTCCATCTCTCTCTGTGCCCTCTGCCTCTCTCTGTACCCTCTTTCTGCTCTCTATGTGCTCTCTGTCTCTCTCCCTCCCCCTCCTCTCTCTCCCTCCTTTCTCTCTCCCTCCCCCTTTCTCTCTCCCTCCCTTTCCCTCACCCTGCCTTTCTCTCTCCCCTCCCTCTCTGTCCATTACTCTCACCTTACCCTTCTCTCTCCCCCTTTCTCCCTTTCTATCTCTCTCTCTTCCTCCTTCCCAATCTCCCCTTCCTCTCTCCCTCCCTCTCTCCCTGTCTCTCTCTCTCCCTCCCTCACTGTCTCTCTGTCTCTCCCTCTCTCTTTCTCTCTCTCCCTCCCACTCTCCCTCTCTGTTCCTTCCTTCCTTTCTCTCCCCCCTTCTCTACCTCTTTCCCTCGTATGTCGTACCACGCATGCATACGCAAACACGGTGCAACTACGTGACACGCTCAGTTGCATGATTCTCCAGGTTGGTATGGCAATCAGCATGTGAGTCACACATCTGATAACTATTATAGTGGATAAATATGAAATCAAACTCTCACATATTAGAAGCTCCAACAATGAGTGGCATATTTTCTCATGGATGTGGTTAACCAGGGATGGTTCTCAATCAATTCCCCACACCTGGAATTATGTGCTCTCCAGGTGGGGAAAGTTACTATTATGTGGAGATGTTATAAATCCAGAGTCATATGGAGCACACCGCCAAGTTAGAAGTCCCAGATAGTGTTGATTATCTGATTCTCGTTTTGGATACTTGCTTCATCAGGGATCTATTGTCTATACCAGACATAACTTGTATTATTTTGTTTTGTAGACACAGAATTGAGCATTTATATAATTACTAATTCATTTCTTAGTTATTTTTACATCAATATTTAAGGCTCATACAATAGGTTTTCATTGTTTTTATGAAAAATGAAATTTAACGTAGCGTTTAAAATTACATTTAAACTTTAGTGTTTCAGACTTGACCACAAATGCTGATTTCCATGCCCTGTCGTGTATCTAAGTGGCATGGAGGATATGCCCAGGAAGGGACTCTTGATCTGCCTCTCTTTCTCCACAGCTGCCACTGAAGCAGGTATGCTAGTCTCTGATACCTTAAATCAGAAATCTAAGTTTTATAAACTATGTTGGATTTATTTTGATAAATATTGATTATCACTAATCAATTACGAAAAAACACATGAAACACTATTGTTTGACTACTACAGCGGTCCTTTTTACGACTTGTCACATCTTGTTTTTTATCTGTTGTGGTCTTGACATTCATTTGAAGAGGAAAGAAGAGCCATAAGTTGATTAGACACTAAGTGAATTGTAATATGAACAGTAATACATTTATTACAGTTTTTAAGTTGTGGAAATAAATATATTATTGGACATTTCATATAATTTTACAATAGTTGCAAATTTAATACCTTGTTTTTTTATTTTGTGTGTTGATTGGATTAATGCAGATAGAATGACATGTAAATGAGAATGTCCAGATGGTGGCCATTAAATTGTATGGGCTATCTTCATTAACTGCCATAGTGTGGGGTGTGTGAGGCTCACTACACTTAGCTGCAGGGAGCTAAAGTGTATTTACTAAGATTTTCTTTCATAATAAACTCTGCAAAGAGTAATGAGCCTTTTCTCAGAAAAGTAATATTTTGTTGACAACTCACATGATTATATACACAATTTACAATAAGAACAATAGGGAGAGATATAATTACACAATTACGGTAAACATCCTCTCTTTTTCCAAAGCTTATTTGTCTCTTTTTTATTGATAGTCCAGCACTTGAGGATTGTAAATCTATAAGGCTGTTGTATGGTAGCTGCATTCAGTGGATACATATCGGCTTCTCAGCGGGAGAACCCAAGATCTATAAACAATGCAACTAATTTGTGGAAAACATAATCAGGATGCAATTATCCCCCTGGGGTTCCAAAGATACCATAAAGGAATCTATCATTTAAGAACATTACAGCACTTGACTGTACATTACCCAAGTGTGCTGATCAGACACTATTAGTGAGTGTAGAGTTAACTCAACCGCTGCAAGATGGTAAAAACAGTCAATAGATATTTTGAAAGCATCAAATTCAAATAGTCACAACAAGTGCAGGAAAAATGTAACCTGAGGCTGTATAGAATAAACATGAAATAATTTACAACAACACACAGCATGGTATTTATCTACGTAACATCATGTGTAAAAAAACTCCCCCGCCAGCCGTGGCGAGAAGGCGAAGATTTAACCTTCATGGCATGGAGAACATTGAATACCTGCACATTTGAATAGAGATGAATTTTCCAGCATGCACTTGTCAATGGCGATAAACAGATGATACAAAGAGAAAATATGCAAGGGCGTGCAAGTATTTCCGAGCATTCATGTGTTTGCGTGAACAATATGTAAAAAAAAAAATCTGTGAGAACTTTGTGTGACTTTGTGACGATACAAGGTAGGGAGACATTATTGTATTATGAAAATAAATATAACCCCACGAACAACAAAACACAGCTAGTTTTATTGAGCCCCAACTCAAATGTTATACTTTTTTTAACAAAGTAATCAAAAAGTATTTATTTGTTTTAATTTTATAGTTGGCTGCTCAGATTAATGTATGGCTAATCTCTATTGTGTTTAACCAAGGGGAAGAGTGATGTCTTAGTGGGGGGCAAAAATGACTAGACTTCTGGACTGTAGTAGCTGCATAGAGGATGCCTTTTAGCAGCTTTTACTTTGGTACAAATAACAGCATCTCAACACAGTGCACAACCATTGGATCCTGAGTACCCAAATGCAATCCAGCTAGCCGATTTGTCTTATTCTGCATTACTCAAATCCAAGTCTGGTATCTCATTACCTTTTAAATGGTGTTTCCTGTCACTAGTGACATGATTAACTGTGTATTGTTGTTGGTGACATACATTGGAAAGAGCAACTTTTAAGTTCTGTTGATACCAGAGGTCTTGAAAGTGCATGTATTGTTAGCTTGCGTGCAAGTGTACGTAAATGCATACATGAGAGAGAGTGGTTATTTGAGAGGATGTTCACGTGCTAGAGTGCTTATGATGGTGTGTGTCTGGGAATTAATGTATGAAACTTATAGAGGGTATGTGCAGAGGCAGAAAGAAGAGTCCCCCATTGTACGAGGTCACCTCCCTTTTGCTTATTCTACTGTTGATCCTATTGTGCTTTTGTCCTATATATATATATGTATCATAATACAGGTATAAACTGCAGCATAAACGATAATGTTGTTGTTCAGTTGTTCAGTCGTTTCCGACTCTCCCTGACCCCATGCAAAGCAGCACCTTGACCTGAGAACAAACAAGGTGGGGTTGTGGGTGTGTTACTTTCCTCTTGGTGCACATTTCACTCCTTACACACTATTCCTTTCCTCCAAATATCATCCTTTGAAGTTCACACCATCCGCCTTTTCACACCTCTCTTTACGTGTTGCTGTGATCTATCCCCCTCCTGGACCATCCTCTCAATAAATTGATCACTATGCCACCTGGCTTCCTCACTGTCTCTCCTCCAACGTTCCTTCACTCATTCTTGGCGACTTCAACATTGCCATTGACACCCCCATCTCCCTTACCACTGCTAAACTACTTTCACTCACCTCTTCCCTCTGCCTCTCACAATTGACAGATTCCTCAATTCACCATGATGGACACACCCTAGACCTTATTTTCACTCATCTCTGCACAACCTCTAAACTTGCTATCTGCCCACTCCCTCTATCTGACCACCAACTCCTATCCTGCAGCCTTTCGACTTTCTCTCACTGCCATTCTTCTAGCCCGGTCACCATTATCCACAGAAACCTTCAAGCACTTGATCCACAACACCTTTCCACAGTGTTACAACCCCTTCTCAATCCCCTCACCGATTTCACCTGTCGTGACACTGCCAACTCACAGTACAACATGACTCTTACTTCCACCCTTGACACTCTGGCCCCCATAACCACACGCAGACGCCCTCACTCTCATCCACAACCATGGCACACTACACAAATATGATACATCGAGAGCTGCTTACACACTGCTGAACAACTATGGTGGAAATCATGCTCCATTGCAAGTTTATGTGGCGCTCCTACTACTCTGCCCTCAACTTTGCCAAACAGCACTATTTAACATCTTTAATATCTATTCTGTCCTCTAACCCCAAACATTTGTTTGCTACTTTCAACACCACCACCACCTCCCCTCCCGTCTCACGGCTGAAGACTTTGCCAGCCATTTTAAGCATTAAATTGAAAACATTTGCAACAAACTCTCCTGTCAACATGGATCACACACTCCCTCCTCTCAACTAACTGATAACACCCTGCCTTTACCCTCTCCTAATCCCACAGCCATTATGCACTCCTTTGACCTTGTAACAGAGGATGAAGTCAACCTCTCACCTTACTACTAGTCCTCTAGATGTGATTCCATCACAGTTAATCCCTCCCCTTTCTACCACACTTATCTCTTTAACCTTTTCCCAAATATTGGCACATTTCCATCATCTTTAAAACATGCCATAATTACACCCATTAATAAGAAACCCTCATCTCATATAAACTGCAGCATAAACGATAATGTTGTTGTTCAGTTGTTCAGTCGTTTCCGACTCTCCCTGACCCCATGCAAAGCAGCATGGCAGGCACAGCTATCATTATGTCGCTGGTCTTGCTTATCCAAACAGTTTTCTTGGCAGAGATACTGGAGTGGGTTGCCAGTTCCTTCTCCAATCGCAATTTGTTTGCTATAACCTGCCCATCTTGGGTGACCCTACACGGTATAGCTCACAGCTTTATTGGAATACACAATCCCCGTTAGCGATCCAGAAGGGAAAAGTATAATGGTGGGATTAAAATGAAAGCCTTTTTGATTTAAACAACAAAACAGCGCAGCTGTGTATTAAAATATTGTACAAATATAAAAATACATATAGAGCTAAGATCTTAATACATGTGTAAATTGGATAGAGTCCAGTTAATAAAGTAAGAAGGTATAAGCTATGATCCCCGGATTCCTCCTAAATGGAAGGCCAAGTTTAATACTGAAGTCTAAGAACTAGCTAGATCCTGCTACACTGCAAATAAATAAAAGAAACCCAGGACCTCTGCAAAATTTACATATTATTGCTTTACCAGCATATACTGGCAGTGTGTTATAGAAGCTAAGCGTCCTTTAAGGCCGTTTTGCGTCTGCGTCTGGCATTTCCGGTTTGAGCATCTACTTCAAAAGCTCCATCTGCTTGAGCCTCCACATCAGACTTTCCCTAACGTATATTTTAACACCCGACTTGGCTTTATTACAGTGGAAAGGGCATATTCTCAAGAGCTGCCCAGACTTAAATATGCTGTTAAATAACCTGGATAATTGTTTGTAGTACCATATGCATACTTATATGTACATAAAGATTGGTATATTGCTGTATATATGTTAATATATTTGAAATGTGTTTCACGGGTTTCTCAAACTTCAAATGATGACTTCTGGAGTTGATTATACAATGGATTTCTGATCTATAAGAAGAAAAACAAAATAAAATGCACAGTTACCACTGTAGTAAATGAATGATCTGTACATAACTGTATGAATAAGGCAGGGAAAGGGTTAAAATATAAGTGATTGGAAGGTGGTTTAAAACCCCTTTGCTGATCACCCCTACAACCACATAGAACCCCCAGGAATCCCATCCTCTCTCATGCAGTGAAGGGAATTTCCAGGCATCCTAAAGCTAAAAGAGCTGGGTGACATCTTAAAAAAACTATTCTGATTGGCTTAAATATGATGGACACCTACTTCAGCCAATCAGAATGCTCAAAATTAGTATTTAAGTATTAGGGCAAATGCCATTTGCAGAAGAGAAGCTTATCATAGGAGGAGTTCCATTAATCAGCCTACATTGTTTTTCATAGAATCACTTTCTTTTTTTTTTTAAGTGTCCTTTCCTAGGTCAGAAGATGAGGACAATGGCTTCAATCAAGACAGAAGAGAAAGTGGATTTCTACAATCAACAAGGATAGCCCAATTATTCCAGGGCAGAAGAATGAGGACCAGAGCTTTATTGATCATCGCTAGAGGATAATTAAGGTAGGTAATTATTATTAATATTTTTATTTTAACATTTTTGATCACTTGGGGGACACTATCAAAAAAGGCTTAATTTGATCAGGACCCTATTAATTTACGGTGCTACAAGCACCAATACAGATATGAATAGCACCCATATACGGTACTATGAATAGCACCAATATACGGTACTATGAACAATTATCCAGGTAAGTTGGCTCTTATGAACACGCCTCTTCCCCTTTGACAAAGCCGCATAGGAAGGCAAAACATATGTCAGGCAGGGTCTGATACAGACACTCAAGTCAAGGGAGCATCTGAGGTAGACTCTCAAACAGGAAAAGCCAGACTGATGCTGAAGTACCATAAAGATAATTAGCTACTATGACTCACTGCCAGTTTATGGCGTCAAAGTAATAATATGTACATCATGCATAGATAACGGACATAATTTATACAATGGAGTAGGGTTTAGCTAGCTATGAAGCTCCAGTATCAGACAAAGCCTTCTAGTTAGGAGGAATCCATGCAGAGATCATAGCTTATACCTTATTTATCTATTACCTGGACTTTATCAAATTTCCATCTTTATTATTAGCTTAGATATATATTTATATTTATAATGTTTTTACAATATTTTAATACACATCTGCTCCGTTTATTGTTTAAATCAATAATGTTTTTATTTTAATCCCACTAGTATTATTTATGCCATTCTATCAGTGTTAAGCACTTTGGGATTTACATGTATTAATCCTGTCTATCATATTAAACTATATAAAATGCAGCACTCATTTTCGTATAATAATAATTACGGTTTTACAGTTGGATAGTTCTTATATCACATCAGTACAATTATATATCTAAGAGATTTACAACCAATTTATGACAGACAAATCTATCTATCTATCTATCTATCTATCTATCTATCTATCTATCTATCTATCTATCTATCTAGCTATCTATCTATCTATCTATCTATCTATCTATCTATCTATCTACTGTATCTTTCTATCTATCATCTGTATCTATCTATACAAAGAAAGGGAAAGCATGTATTATAAAATGTGACTTGCTATTCTCTATGCATGTTGTAATAACTTTAATGTTACATTTGTACAGATAACAAGGGAAAAACTCCCCCAAATTTTACATAATTATGGATATTAGAATAAAGCTAAGAATTGTCTGATCTCCACATTGCCACAGACCTCTCTGGAGACTTGGAAATACCCTTAATGTTAACAGCTGGGGGATTACATTATTGCATTTATCAATATATGTGTGATTTGAAAAAACAGGAATTAAATGATGACTATAGTCCTGTTTTTACTCCTATACTCTGTTGAATAACTACTCAAAATAGGGAAATGAAAAATAATTTTATATGAAGTTATGCAGCTGTGCTGTCCACCATTTTGGTTGAAGCTGATCAACTTACTGAAGCGGGAGAAGTTTTTGAATGCAGATGAATGTTCTATCACACAATGACATTGTACCAGCTAAAATTGCCAGTGCCAGTGCTTTCCATAGGACTACTGGAGAGCTCATTAATTTACACGCTTTTCCAAGGATTGATTCACAAACAAAGAATAAGAAAAAAAAAAAAAACACAACACATTTTTCCATTCTCTTTGGGAATAATCTATAGCCAGATTTTCATTCTCTTTAGAAATAACCCCCCAAAAAACTTGATTTTGGGGTTAGAGAGTTCTTTTAAAGGACTGCTATAATGACCTAGCAAAATCAGTTGGTTACTTTTAATTATTTATCTTTAAAACAATTCCTAGTTAATAATTTGTAATAGTAATATTCAGTATTAAGTACTTTTTTAATTTTGAGAACAATTAGATATGAGAATAAAAAATGATTCACAGGATATCAATTAGCAAAAACTTGAAAATCATTATAAAAAAACAATCTCAATCAAATGAGATAATTGTTAGTTCGCATTGGGCCCTATTCTATTGCCCAATTCATAAATTTGTACACATTTAAAATAACTCTTAATATTGATACATATATGGCAAATATTATGTATTGGCACTAATGAATTCTTAAGTCAATATAATGCATATAAACATTTATAAAAACAAACACCCAAAGCCAAATTTATAGATTTTAAAATTTAAGCTAATAGAATATGGCCATTTTTGTCTGAAAATTTAGCAGTTACCTGCAAGACATTGCCATATGCCTATTAACCTTATGGTTGTTGGATAATAGCAGCAGCTGAGTTTGCAGCAAACAATTATGATTAATATTGAATATTGTTTTTGTTTTTTTAAATCATGGAATTTGATTTTTTTTACTATTCAGTCCGTTAAGTAATTAAAAAACCAAACACCATACAGGAAAAAAAATGAAAATCAAGATATGTTTTATCTATTTTTTTATTTTCTCTTTGTAGATTCTCAGTAATTGCACTAGGAGTTTATATGAAAATGCCCTGAGCAAACACACAGCTCTAAAGCAACAGGTATTCTGCAATCTCTCTTCTCATGCATGCATTCCATCAACAGAGGGAAATAAGCAACTGAGCTTTAGTCATCATCTCGTTTAGATGACTTTCTAGCAAATCTGATGCTTTTACTAATCTTTAGGCAGCAGGATTCTTTGCAACCACTAGTGATAGCAACCAGAAATTTACAAAGTTTAGAATCTATTAAAGTCCACTTTTACACAGTCAGTTATTCCGAAGGGCATCTATTATTCAAAGGCAAGAAAGGACGCTAAATCTGTCTGAAATTGCCTGGCATATCACACAGCTGTGTCCCTGGGAATACTAAGTTGGTCCTTTACGTCTTGAGAATGGTAATGCAGAGTTTTGAGCATTGGTTTCTATGGGGGCACGTGCTTGAACTCTGTTCTGAATAACAGGTGTCCAACTTGTTCACGCGGAATATATTTCTTACAGGAATGGCCAATGATCAAACAACACAAAATATATATTTATATGTAAACAAGCATAAAAAATAATATTTAAAATTTTAGAGTGAAATTTTTCATAGGATCTGCTTGCACAGTTATCAATATCTGTATCCTTAAATGACCCATGAAATTACATATTTATAGTATGCTATTTTGAAAAATGTTAGGACCTTTCCTGTTTTGTCCCTGTTTAGGGTTAGTGGGTATGGTTAGGGTTACCATGTAAAGCTTATCATCTGGCACTACCCTAAACTTTAACCCCTAAATCTGAACACTCACCCCAAGAACAAATTGAAGAAAATCTTGGCGAGCAGTCGTTCCACCTCCTGGCTGCTGAACGCTACTGCTAATGGGGACGAAACAGGAAAGATCTGATAATGTGGATTTGTTGTTTGCAGAATATAAAGAGAATATTTATTTTTACTATTGTATTCAGTTTAGTATTAATGACAGCATCCATTTTGCTTTTGGTTATAATCCTGGAAGGAGGTTTTTGAAACCTGTGGATTTGTGGATTCAGATAACATCTCTATTTAGTTCTTTTGAAAGACTTGTCACTTTACATTTTGCAATTAACTCAATAGAAGAGTAAGCCCCACTAGGTAAACCCCCTGAAATTCAGGCTACAGGCAGACTAACTAAATCCAATGTATTTCTTTTATTTTCAGTGACTTGAAAACTAGACAGGGTGAGTGTATATATGCTCAGCACATAATACAATGCACCAAAATGTATTATTTATGAGTTTATATTATTATGAAGCATATTACATGTTTTTAATATTATTTGGAAGAGGGTTTGAAGAATCTGAAAGGGAAGTCTATGCTGGGAGAGAGAGAAAAGGAGCTAAGAATTGCTACACAGCACTAAAAACGGGTTAACTCAAATTCAGTAGATATAATATTTATCACATATGTGTAATCAGAAGGCAAATATAAGTATAAACTGATAGGTGTAAGTATAGAACAGGAAGTCCTCACACAAATAAAGTATAACAATATAAAAATGACCACCTATTATTTCAAAGTGGTATATGGTGGTATATAGTGCACAGATTAGTCCTGAAATCCCAGATTCTCCTCAGAAACAGTATAATCACTAACACTTAAGGTAAAGCTAAGAGACTATAAGAAAATAGCTCACCATCAAACCTAGTGCTGTAATGTCTTTAATGATAGATAAATCTTAAAAGCTTATATAAATTACAGTAATTTTCAGACCTCATTCAGTATGAGATTTTAGTCCAGTAATTATTTTCTTTTTATATTTTAGTTTAACTAACAATAACGATCTGAATTGATGGGGCATTAAGAGATTGAGTTGGCATGATACAGTATATTGTCCTGTTAGTGGGGTTTCCATGTTAAAAGTAACGGAGAGCAGGATTTATATATATATATATATATATATATATATATATATATATATATATATATTTATGTGTGTAGGTATGTGTTTATATACCTACAGTATATATATATATATATATATACACACACACATATATGTATATATATATATATATATATATATATATATATATATATATATATATATATGTATTTCTCAGAATTCTGGGCATAAAACACGTTTTTTAACTTGTTTTAGACATTCAAATGTGAACACAAATGATAAAGGGAGGACAACACTCTCGAAAGCTTGTCATTTATTTATGATTATGTGTGTCCAATAAAAAAGGTATCACTATATACTGCAAAACTCTTATTATTTATCTAAATATATATATATATATATATATATATATATATATATATATGTGTGTGTATATATATATATATTTATATATATATATACATATACTGTATATAGTTGTTGTTATTGAGTCCTTCAGTCATGTTCGACTCTCTGTGACCATAAGTACTGCAGCATGCCAGGCAGATTTGTATGTTTCTGGTTGGGATTATGGTTTTCTTGGCAAATATACTGGAGTAGATTGCCAGTTCCTTCTCCAGTGAACCAAGATTTGTCTGACCTCTCTACTTTGAGTTACCTATCTCAGGTGACCATACATGGCATAGCTCACAGCTTCATTGAGGTACACAAGCCACTGCACCACGACAAGGTAGTGATCCAGGAGGGGGTTTTACCATAGGGATCCTTTAAATCAGTTTGCAAAAACATTGGTGTGCATAATCTATGGCTCCTTTAGTAGACTTAAAAATCCATCTAAATACACAGTAATGGGAAGAAGGTTTCACAAGAATTTGGAAAAAGCAATTAGGAAACTGAATACCCAATAATGATCTGCAAATGCTCCCAAAAAAAAAAAAAAAACTTGGCTATTTTCAATAGTGATTGAATCTGTAAATATATTTTTAAAATATAAATAAAGAAAACAAAAGCAAGCATGTACCATGTCATTATTTCGTTTTATCTAAACATTTCATGTTGTTCCCACCATAAGAAGTAAAGTACTCTACGGTAGAAAAAGAAAATATAGTTTGGGAATTGATACCAAATCTGGAAGAGCTTTTTAAACTTTGATTTAGTGTTGGCCAAAATCTTTAAGAATAAGTTTTTGTGTGGTCTCTGGCATGGAGTCCACGATCTGGAATAAATTATAGTTCTTATAAACAGTAGGTTGCGAGGTTGATCTGTCATGGCATGCAGAATTAGAAATTAATACATCCAGCTGAAATCCCACAATTAAAACAGAGTGAAGACATGTGTGGCACCAAACAGCTAAAATAAAAGTTAATTTGTAAAAAAACGGGCACGTTTAAGTGGCAGAGTTACATCAAAAATGTAGATTCTTTAGTACAATTTGTTACCACTCAAAACACGTTCTGTGGTTTGCTGAAATTATTCAGTGACATAATATATGGAATACTTTGAAAAATTATTTTATTAAATAATTTTGATGTTTCATGTAAAGCTAAAATAAAAAATACTGTCAGAATAGTGATTATTTAACTATACTTGCAATTCTTGCGTTAGAAGCCAATAACAAGAATATGGAAGATTCCCTGATTTTAATATTAAATAAACTACATAGGTGTTAGTGTTACTCACTGAAATTTTTCAAATAGCCCCTACAAAGGTCCACCACCTATAACTCATGCACACAGTGTCTCTCTGGCACTAGATGTACTAACCAATCACAAATTGTCCGTCAGCAGCATTTCATAAGTCTGCGAGTTTCAATCCTGCGCAGTGCTTTAGGGAAAGCGCTATGGACACTGGATTCCAAGCTCAAAGTGTGAGTGGCTTGTACATATAGGACCAATAGAAGCACTGTGTGCGTGAGCTGCTGGAGGCAGATCTTCGTTGGTACTATTTGGATGATTTCAGTGTGTAAAAACAGATCTCTTAAGCACTTGTAAAAAAATTATGTTTAAATCTGAAAAAAACAACACTTAGGGCCTCATTCCAATGTGATTTGGCCAATTGAATAGGGCTCTATATAAGCACATAGCATGTTTGTTTTTTTACAGAAGTTTTTAGTTAGTGAAGACCTTGCTTTTGGATAGAAATTCACTAACTAAAAACTTATAAATATGCTATGTGCTTATATAGAGCCCTATTCAATTGACCAAATCGAATTTGAATGAAGCCCTAAGGTAGTTTATATTGATATTAAAAACAAGGAACCTTCCATATTCCTTTAAGTATCTTATCCCGTCTCTGCTGTCAAAGTTCCTCTTTCATTGAAGTCTTAGTTTAGATTGAATAATTATTTTATGTAGATCATACTATATTTGGATTGTTGCAGTGCTCAGCATTTTACTCACATAGAAAATTCATATTTCCTAATAAGAAAACTATTAGTGTCACAGGTGTCTTATATTCCTAGGGCCTCATTCTATTATCGGCCGTAAATCGGCCGTAAGGCTGCGATTCCTTGCGGGGGTTCAGTTAACTCGCGATTCTATTATACGGCCCCGCAAGGATCTCCTCTTACGGCCGGCCGCATATCTTGGAACCGGCCGTAAGCTCAAAATTTTTTAAAGTCAAAAATAAATTTAAGACGGCACTGTACAGCTCTGTAAATGCTAGGGATCATATTGGGGGACATGAGGATTAATAGTAACCCACTCTCAAGCTTGCACATCAGCCCAAATCCGAGTTTACATTAACTGTTTATTTTCCGGCCTCAGCGTGGTCGGGTCTGAGGTGCTCCAAGCACTCTGGACTTTTTACATGTATATTTGACATATATTTAAAAAAATATATTTTACGGATTTGAGTATAGGGGAATTTTGTGCTATTTTTGCTAACACCTAAAATCACTTTATAGTCTTCTCAAAGAGCAGGATGGCTTTATTTGGGCTATATTTCGTGCTTAATTGGTGCTAGCGGGACCTTTTTGCTGCAAGTAAGCTGCGGCTCGCTTTTAGCCTTGCAGAGAGTGTTCCCGGAGCAATAGAATTGCATATAGGATTTTCTTACGGACGATTTCCTTGCGGCCGTTTTAGATCAAAGGCTTTCCTCCGGCGCGAGCGGCTGCAAGAGATAGCAAGGCGCCGGCCGCAAGCCTGCCGGAGCCCCCGGCCGTAATGGAATAGAATAGCCGAATAGCTTGCGGCCGGTCCTTGCGGCCCCGCAACGGCTGCGGCCGATAATAGAATGAGGCCCCTAGGGTCTCATGCAATTGCGATTTGGCCAATTGAATAGGGCTCTATATAAGCATATAGCATATATTTTTACAGACATTATTAGTTAGTGAACTTCTATCCAAAGTCTTCACTAGCTAAAAACTTCTGTAAAGAAAATATGCTGTGTGCTTATATAGAGCCCTATTCAATTTGTCAAATCACAATTGTATGAGGCCCCTAGTAAGCACTGTGCTTTTTAATTAGGATTATATAAATATTAGACTTGCCCATTCCAGAATATACTGTTACCATTGCTTTTCAAAATATGATTTTTCCACTTT
The DNA here is from genome assembly GCA_027410445.1 of Discoglossus pictus. Taxonomy (NCBI): domain Eukaryota; kingdom Metazoa; phylum Chordata; class Amphibia; order Anura; family Alytidae; genus Discoglossus; species Discoglossus pictus. The sequence continues at coordinate 198,446,463 of CM050168.1, read as the reverse complement.
TATAATTTATGACTTTTGCATGCAATTTGCAAGCTATGTATACATTAATACTCTCATGTTCACTATATGGACTTTTGGGATAGCTTTATAACAGACAGATGTTTTAGAAATAGAAAATGCAGCCTTTAAATGTTTAGCTTATTATTATTATTTTTATTATTATTATTATTATTATTATTATTATTATTATTATTATGTATCTTTTCTTTACATTCCTGTTTGAGTTGGATGTCCTTGTAAAGTAATGAGTTTTCCATTAGTCCTACTGAAAGAAGTGGCACCTTCAGTAGTTATTTTTTTTTTAGCAGATGGAATCTTACTCTAACTTTAAGGTCTCCGCCCATGTGTAGAAGAAGATGAGCAGAAACCATCATAAATAGGTTATTTTATATATAATAGGTTATTTCTATATAAATGAGCTATATTTTAGAATATGTTATTTTTATATAAATAGGATATATTGTTTTGGCCATTATCCATTGCAGTTCTTCATAGGAGAATTTGACCACTGTGGTCAATTTTTGGTCATTTGAATAACTAAACCTGATAGTGGGCAAATTGGTTTTAGAAAACTAAAATAAATAAATAAACCCAGCCCAGTCTTTCAACTTTTACAACCAGCTTCCTTTTTTTGCCTCTTGTTCTCTGTTACTTTCTTAGTAGAGTGTGTCCTTGTAAACTAATGAACTTCCATTTTGTCCTGTTAAGAAGATTCCACAGCTGTATCTTTGCATACAAAAGACAATACATCTGAGGCCTTATGATTTGTTTTTATATTCCAAATTCATTTTATCTATTCTCAAGTGTAGTAGTTCAAAGGAGTAAATAAAATAAAAATATGACCACAGGGGGCCTTTATTGTGAGGCTCCATTTTGCATTCCTCCCTGCTGATCTCTCAGGTGTATAGTATTGCATTCCCATTAATTCCTGGTGAGTGCATTGTCACATTCCTATGTATTTAAAAACTTCTCCCACCTCAGGATTTGATCGTCTGAAGCCAAAATGGTAGACTCTACAGTGGTATACCTACATATAAAAGACAATACATCAATAAATAGTTTTATATACTAAAAACATATTGCATCTATCCAAGTCTCAATTTGGCAAAACAGTAAGTTTCCAAAATAATATCAAAGTGGTTCTTTTCATATTTTATTCCATGCAGTAAGCAAATGAATCATAACAAATAGAAGAACTGGTGCACCAAAACTCATTTAATATATTTTAATTTCATCTAAAATTTGCCCAACAATGAAGTAAGTGGCCCCCTCCCTCTTAGCAGCCATCTTCACATAGTACCCAGTACCTCTCAACATCACCACACACAAAACTCAACCCTCTTAGCATCCATCCCATACATAGCACCCAGTCCTAGTCAGCAGTCATTCACACTCAGCATCCGTTACCGCACAGCACCCAACACTCTTAGCATACATCTCTACACAACACCCAGTAGTTGTCAGCATCCATCCCTTCTCTGTATCCTATCTCTTTTGCTCCCCTTAATAGAATCATTCCCCTGTACTTTGCTGTCATCTGGCCCCTTGATCTCTCTGACCTCTTTCATGATCCACATCCTCAGAGTTTTGAACTGCTCCAAACTGCCACCTCTTGGAGTTTCAGTAGAAATGCTCTTTTTAATCAGGCACACACCAATATCCAGCAGTGGGGGCAGCCAAGAATGCCTAAAGATAGAAATAATCTCATATCCCAGGATGCTTTTTCTGTTAATTGATCCAGAGCATTGCCAGTTGTTTCATAGAGGAAAAAAATCCTTCCTGACCCCAAACACTGGGAATCAGATTCCTCCCTGGATCAATACTCCTTCTCTAGTTATCTAGGATAACCCTGAATGCCCATTGTATTCAAATATATATCTAGCCTCTTTTTAAGGTTATCTGTCAATTCAGATTTTAACAGTCTATCTTTGGTTAAAAGGTCAAGTTCCACGCAAACATTTATTTTAAGTTTCTTTTATATATAAAAGATTAGCTACAGTATAAATGTAAAAGTTATGGAGCTTGCTTATTTTGCCAGTTATGTTCCATATTTGAATAGAGAAGAAGTCACCATTAGTGGAACAAAATCTGCTCTGTTTCTGTCACTGTCGCTGTAATTTTATTGACTCAACCCAATCAGATCTTAGTCTTCATATTAGTGTGATCTGATTGGGTTGAATCAATAAAATTACAGCTGCAGTCCAAAACTGTGCAGTGAAATTTTTTTAATCCCCCATAGGCAGGACCTGCAGGTCCTTAACGCAGGGGGGCCTAGACATGATGGTGGTTTTTATTTAAAAAAAATCGCTTATAGGTTGGTGTGAATTGCTATAAGATGATGTGAGCAAGCGTTTATATATATATATATATATATATATATATATATATATATATATATATATATATATATATATATATATATAAAAGAATAATAAGAAGAAAGTTCTAAAGGAGGAAATTATATTCTGTTTGTATATGTATTCTGCCACAACGGTTGGCGGGTGGGGAGGAGCTGCCCGGCCAAGTGGTAAAAAAGGGGGCGTCCCTACCCTAGGAGGGTGTGCTGATTGAGGAGTTGGGCCCCTAAGCACATGCTTAGGGTAGCTAGTAGTGATGTCCCGAACAGTTCGCCGGAGAACTATTCGCGGCGATTTTCGCATGTTCGCGTTCGTAACGAACGGCGAACACATGCGCTTTTCGGTCCGCCCCCTATTCTTTATCATTGAGGAAATTTTGACCCTGGACCTTACAGTCAGCAGACACATTCCAGCCAATCAGCAGCATACACTGCCTTCCATGGCCTTCCATCTGAAGGACAGCCTCCATTTTAGAATCATTCTGAAGCTACATTCGTTGAGAGAGGACATATATTCTACCTGCTGCTGATTTAATAGGGAAATAGATAGCCAGGCTATGTATTTAGCTTTCACTACACACCTGAAGGACTCATTTGATATCTGCTGCAAGGACAGCAACCCAAAAGGCCTCTTTTTAGGGCTAGAACATAATTGATTTTATTTTATTATTTTTTTCTGTGTAATCTAATTGCATATGCCTGCCTACAGGCGTGTGTGAGGCCTATTGCATCTACTCTGCCAACTTTTGCCAGTGCCCATTGACACTCATATCTGGTGCAACCGTAGTGTACTGTGACATAAAACAACCCTTTTTATTTTGTAATCGATTGAATATCAGTTGCCTGCCTACAGGCGTGTGTGTGAGGCCTATTGCATCTACTCTGCCAACTTTTGCCAGTGCACAGAGACAATCATATCTGGTGCAACCGTAGTGTACAGTGACATAAAACAACCCTTTTTTTTCTGTAATCGATTGAATATCAGTTGCCTGCCTACAGGCGTGTGTGTGAGGCCTATTGCATCTACTCTGCCAACTTTTGCCAGTGCACAGTGACACTCATATCTGGTGCAACCATAGTGTACAGTGACATAAAACAACCCTTTTTTGACTGTAATCGATTGAATATCAGTTGCTTGCCTACTAGCGTGTGTGTGAAGCCTATTGCATCTACTCTGCCAACTTTTGCCAGTGCCCATTGACACTCATATCTGGTGCAACCGTAGTGTACTGTGACATAAAACAACCCTTTTTATTTTGTAATCGATTGAATATCAGTTGCCTGCCTACAGGCGTGTGTGTGAGGCCTATTGCATCTACTCTGCCAACTTTTGCCAGTGCACAGAGACAATCATATCTGGTGCAACCGTAGTGTACAGTGACATAAAACAACCCTTTTTTTTCTGTAATCGATTGAATATCAGTTGCCTGCCTACAGGCGTGTGTGTGAGGCCTATTGCATCTACTCTGCCAACTTTTGCCAGTGCACAGTGACACTCATATCTGGTGCAACCATAGTGTACAGTGACATAAAACAACCCTTTTTTGACTGTAATCGATTGAATATCAGTTGCTTGCCTACTAGCGTGTGTGTGAAGCCTATTGCATCTACTCTGCCAACTTTTGCCAGTGCACAGTGACACTCATATCTGGTGCAACCGTAGTGTACAGTGACATAAAACAACCCTTTTTATTTTGTAATCGATTGAATATCAGTTGCCTGCCTACAGGCTTGTGTGTGAGGCCTATTGCATCTACTCTGCCAACTTTTGCCAGTGCACAGTGACAATCATATCTGGTGCAACCGTAGTGTACAGTGACATAAAACAACCCTTTTTTTTCTGTAATCGATTGAATATCAGTTGCCTGCCTACAGGCGTGTGTGTGAGGCCTATTGCATCTACTCTGCCAACTTTTGCCAGTGCACAGTGACACTCATACCTGGTGCAACTGTAGTGTACAGTGACATAAAACAACCCTTTTTTGACTGTAATCGATTGAATATCAGTTGCTTGCCTACTAGCGTGTGCGTGAAGCCTATTGCATCTACTCTGCCAACTTTTGCCAGTGCACAGTGACACTCATATCTGGTGCAACCATAGTGTACAGTGACATAAAACAACCCTTTTTTGACTGTAATCGATTGAATATCAGTTGCTTGCCTACTGGCGTGTGTGTGAAGCCTATTGCATCTACTCTGCCAACTTTTGCCAGTGCACAGTGACACTCATATCTAGTGCAACCGTAATCTACAGTGACATAAAACAACCCTTTTTATTTTGTAATCGATTGAATATCAGTTGCCTGCCTACAGGCTTGTGTGTGAGGCCTATTGCATCTACTCTGCCAACTTTTGCCAGTGCACAGTGACAATCATATCTGGTGCAACCGTAGTGTACAGTGACATAAAACAACCCTTTTTTTTCTGTAATCGATTGAATATCAGTTGCCTGCCTACAGGCGTGTGTGTGAGGCCTATTGCATCTACTCTGCCAACTTTTGCCAGTGCACAGTGACACTCATACCTGGTGCAACTGTAGTGTACAGTGACATAAAACAACCCTTTTTTGACTGTAATCGATTGAATATCAGTTGCTTGCCTACTAGCGTGTGCGTGAAGCCTATTGCATCTACTCTGCCAACTTTTGCCAGTGCACAGTGACACTCATATCTGGTGCAACCGTAGTGTACAGTGACATAAAACAACCCTTTTTATTTTGTAATCGATTGAATATCAGTTGCCTGCCTACAGGCTTGTGTGTGAGGCCTATTGCATCTACTCTGCCAACTTTTGCCAGTGCACAGTGACAATCATATCTGGTGCAACCGTAGTGTACAGTGACATAAAACAACCCTTTTTTTTCTGTAATCGATTGAATATCAGTTGCCTGCCTACAGGCGTGTGTGTGAGGCCTATTGCATCTACTCTGCCAACTTTTGCCAGTGCACAGTGACACTCATATCTGGTGCAACCGTAGTGTACAGTGACATAAAACCACCCTTTTTTGACTATAATCGATTGAATATCAGTTGCCTACCTACAGGCGTGTGTGTGAGGCCTATTGCATCTACTCTGCCAACTTTTGCCAGTGCACAGTGACACTCATATCTGGTGCAACCGTAGTGTACAGTGACATAAAACAACCCTTTTTTGACTGTAATCGATTGAATATCAGTTGCCTGACTACAGGCGTGTGTGTGAGGCCTATTGCATCTACTCTGCCAACTTTTGCCAGTGCACAGTGATATGTCATATGAGGTGCAACCGTAGTGTACAGTGACATAAAACAACCCTTTTTTGACTGTAATCGATTGAATATCAGTTGCCTGCCTACAGGCGTGTGTGTGAGGCCTATTGCATCTACTCTGCCAACTTTTGCCAGTGCACAGTGACACTCATATCTGGTGCAACCCTAGTGTACAGTGACATAAAACAAACCTTTTTTTCTGTAATCGATTGAATATCAGTTGCCTGCCTACAGGCGTGTGTGTGAAGCCTATTGCATCTACTCTGCCAACTTTTGCCAGTGCACAGTGACACTCATATCTGGTGCAACCGTAGTGTACAGTGACATAAAACAACCATTTTTTTACTGTAATCGATTGAATATCAGTTGCCTGCCTACAGGCGTGTGTGTGAGGCCTATTGCATCTACTTTGCCAACTTTTGCCAGTGCACAGTGATACGTCATATCTGGTGCAACCGTAGTGTATAGTGACATAAAACAACCCTTTTTTTTCTGTAATAGTTTAAATATCAGTTGCCTGCCTACAGGCGTGTGTGTGAGGCCTATTGCATCTACTCTGCCAACTTTTGCCAGTGCACAGTGATACGTCATATCTGGTGCAACCGTAGTGTACAGTGACATAAAACAACCCTTTTTTTTCTGTAATAGTTTGAATATCAGTTGCCTGCCTACAGGCGTGTGTGTGAGGCCTATTGCATCTACTCTGCCAACTTTTGCCAGTGCACAGTGACACTCATATCTGGTGCAACCCTAGTGTACAGTGACATAAAACAAACCTTTTTTTCTGTAATCGATTGAATATCAGTTGCCTGCCTACAGGCGTGTGTGTGAAGCCTATTGCATCTACTCTGCCAATTTTTGCCAGTGCACAGTGACACTCATATCTGGTGCAACCGTAGTGTACAGTGACATAAAACAACCATTTTTTTACTGTAATCGATTGAATATCAGTTGCCTGCCTACAGGCGTGTGTGTGAGGCCTATTGCATCTACTTTGCCAACTTTTGCCAGTGCACAGTGATACGTCATATCTGGTGCAACCGTAGTGTACAGTGACATAAAACAACCCTTTTTTTTCTGTAATAGTTTGAATATCAGTTGCCTGCCTACAGGCGTGTGTGTGAGGCCTATTGCATCTACTCTGCCAACTTTTGCCAGTGCACAGTGATACGTCATATCTGGTGCAACCGTAGTGTACAGTGACATAAAACAACACTTTTTTTTCAGAATCAATTGAATATCAGTTGCCTGCCTACCGGCGAGATACGTCATATCTGGTGTCACAGTAGCTTGCACGCATAGTACCACTAATCATAAAAAAAATGACAGGCAAAGGCAGGCCACCCCGCAGGGGCCGTCGTGGTCGTGGTGCTGTGATTCCCTTTTTCCCTAGAATAATGCCCAGTTTTCAGAGGCAACGTACCCTGAACTTGAAAAGTTCTGAGGACATGGTTGACTGGCTAACACAGGACACTCAATCTTCTACAGCTTCCGCTCGGAACCTAGACGCACCATCCTCCTCCAGCTTAGCTTCGGGCACCTCTCCAGTTATCACTCACCCGCCTGCCGCCGCCACCAACACTAGCACCACAGCCGCTTCACTTGATCCGTCAGCAGAGCTATTTACACACCCTTGGGTTACCCTAGGGCAGGCTTCAGTAAGCGACCTCTCCTTTCCTGGGATGATTTTGCCGCCGGTTGCTTCTGAAGGGTCTCCAGGGCTCCCCCACTCCCCCACAATTTTTTCGTGTGTCTGCCTCTGACAACAGCGATGCCATTTGCAACCTGTGCGAAAAGAAACTGAGTCGTGGGAAGTCCAACACCCACCTAGGTACAACTTCTTCCGAAAGCACATGATGTCACATCACAAACGCCTATGGGATCAACACATGAGTACAAGCAGCACACAAAGTCAAAGCCGCCATCCTCCTCCTGGTCCAGCATCTTCAGCCACGTCAACCACTGCTGCCCTGCTTGCCCCCTCTCAACCATCCGCCACTCCGTGTCTCGCCCTGAGCAGTCCCTGCTCATCTGCCCACAGTCAGGTGTCTGTCAAGGACATGTTTGAGCGTAAGAAGCCAATGTCATGAAGTCACCCCCTTGCCCGGCAACTGACAGCTGGCTTGTCTGAACTCTTCGCCCACCAGCTTTTACCATACAAGCTGGTGGAGTCTGAGGCGTTCCAAAAATTTGTAGCTATTGGGACACCGGAAGGTACCCGGCTGAAATTTCTTTGCACAAAAGGCAATCCCCAACCTGTACTCGATTGTGCAAAAGGAAGTAATGGCATCTCTGACACACAGTGTTGGGGCAAGGGTCCATCTGACCACGGATACCTGGTCTGCAAAGCATGGTCAGGGCAGGTATATCACCTACATTGCGCATTGGGTAAACCTGGTGACGGCTGCCAAGCATGGAATACGTGGCTCTGCAGAGGAGTTGGTGACACTGGCCACGACTTGCAGGCAGGCCTGCTGCCACCTCCTCTACTCCTCCTACTCCATCCTCTTCCATAACATCCTCGGCTTAGTCCTCTTCTGCTGCTGCTATGTCTTGCTCCACATCAACGTCACCCCCCAGCTCCACAGGTACTATTCCACACCCTGGATACGGCAGTGTAACGCCGTCTTGGGGTTGACTTCCCTGAAAGCAGAGAGTCACACCGGACCAGCACTCCTGTCCGCCCTGAATGCACAGGTGGATCAGTGGCTGACTCCGCACCAACGGAAGATCAGCAAAGTGGTTTGTGACAACGGAAGAAATTTGTTGGCGGCATTGAATTTGGGCAAGTTGACACATGTACTGTGCATGGCACATGTGTGTAATCTGATTGTACATGCTTTGTGCATAAGCACCCAGGCTTACAGGACGTCCTGAAGCAGGGCAGGAAGGTGTGTGCCCATTTCAGACGTTCCTACACGGCCGTGGCGCACTTTACAGATATGCAGCGGCGAAACAACATGCCAGCGAGGCGCTTGATTTTAGACAGCCCGACACGTTGGAATTCAACACTCCTAATGTTCGACCGCCTGCTCCAACAAGAAAAGGCCGTTAACGAGTATTTGTATGACCGGGGTGCTAGGACAGCCTCTGCGGAGCTGGGGATTTTTTTTGCCACGTTACTGGACGCCTGTAGGCTTATGCGTCCTTTTGAGGAGGTGATAAACCTGGTCATTCGCACCCAGGGCACCATCAGCGACATCATACCACATTACATTGCACGCGCAGTGCCCCAAATTTGAAGTGGGAGGACCGACCAAGCATCTTTTTCCATCTCCCTGTTCCAAAAATCCATGCCATATACACGTCCCCTGATATGTGACGTAACAGGTATTAAACTGATAGGAATGAATAGTACAACTTAATACACCACTCCTATCTGGTGGCACATTACATTGCACGCGCAGTGCCCCAAATTTGAAGTGGGAGGACCGACCAAGCATCTTTTTCCATCTCCCTGTTCCAAAAATCCATGCCATATACACCTCCCCTGATATGTGACGTAACAGGTATTAAACTGATAGGAATGAATAGTACAACTTAATACACCACTCCTATCTGGTGGCACATTACATTGCACGCGCTGTGCCCCAAATTTGAAGTGGTAGGACCGACCAAGCATCTTTTTCCATCTCCCTGTTCCAAAAATCCATGCCATATATACGTCCCCTGATAGGTGACGTAACAGGTATCAAACTGATAGGAATAAATAGTACAACTTAATACACCACTCCTATCTGGTGGCACCTTAGATTGCACGTGCAGTGCCCCAAATTTGAAGTGGGAGGACCGACCAAGCATCTTTTTCCATCTCCCTGTTCCAAAAATCCATGCCATATACACGTCCCCTGATAGGTGACGTAGCAGGTATTAAACTGATAGGGATGAATAGTACAACTTAATACACCACTACTATCTGGTGGCACCTTACATTGCACGTTCAGTGCCCCAAATTCGAAGTAGGAGGTCCGACCAAGCATCTTTTTCCATCTCCCTGTTCCAAAAATCCATGCCATATACATGCCCTAATAGTGGACGTAACAGGGATTAAACCGATAGGAATAGTACTACTTAACAGTACACACCTTATAATAACGCAGACAGAGGCAACGCAGAGAGATGAATCTGAAGAAGAGGAGTCAGAGGAAGAAGGTGGCTTTGAGGAGGTGGAAGACCAAACACAGCAGGCGTCCCAGGGGGCTTATTGTCACCTTTCGGGGACCCTTGGTGGCTGGGTGGAGGAAGAGACCTTCAATGACATCAGTGAGGACAAGGAACGGGACATGGCTAGCTTGGTATCCAACCTTGTGCAAATGGGTAGTTTGCGGTTGTGCAAAGGGACTGTTTGCGGTTGTTTGCGGCGCATTAAATGGGGAGATTGGTCTGTTACTGTGAAGCGGGTGTAACCCTTACACTACCTGATCGATACAACATCATACCTGATGTTTTAAAGCATGTTATTCCAAACAATTTAGGAATGTTAGGTAATTTATGCCCTTTATGGCTTAAAACCAGACTCTGCATCAACTATGTCATTTTCCGTGGGAGTTTTGCCATGGATCCCCCTCCGGCATGCCACAGTCCAGGCGTTAGTCCCCTTGAAACAACTTTGCCATCACTATTGTGGCCAGAAAGAGTCCCTGTGGGTTTTGAAATTTACCTGCCCATTGAAGTCTATGGCAGTTCGCCGATGTTCGTCCTTTCGCGAACATTTGATGAAATTTGCGTCCGCGGTTCGCGAACCGAAAATTTGATGTTCGCGACATCACTAGTAGCTAGGGTTTTCCCACCATGGGACCGGGTTCCTCCTCCTTCGCAGGTATTTACGGTATTGATATGTTTATCAATAAAGTGGCTGTGGCCAGTTGTAACTCCACACAGGTGTCGGGTGTGTTATTTCCTGATAGATGGGTGTTTATTTTTGGGGAAGGCACTTATAGACCGTGCTGGGTCATGTGTTGTTCAGCAGCTCACGTCACCCAAAATACAGAAGTCTTGTAGCAATAACAGGCAAGTGCTAATACTGTATACTTATATTTGAACTTCTATGCTGGAAGTTTCTCTTTAAACATATTGCCTTGAAAATAGAAAAAATATATATTTTTTATGTAATACTGGACTCCATTTTTAAATATTTCTTTATTCTCAACTCTTTTTAGATTTTCATTAGGATACAGAACAAATTACCAATCATTCTCCCACAAAATGCTTTTAAACAATCATTTCAAAATAGAAGTATTTATTTTAATAGCTTTTCTGTTCAACTTTTTGATATTTTGTTTCTTAATATTTAACAGTTGAATTTGCAAATATACAACAGACCTTAAATAACAATATTACCTAGGCAACCCATTTTGAGCACATTTCTAACTATAAAACATCTAACCATTATAATTAAAAAATAATAATAAATGCTTCTCATGCGAGTAAAATCAGCCAAGAAGTATGTGGAAATCCTAAAACTTAAAGGGCCATTTAAGTGCTCTTTATTGTTTGAAAGAGTACAAGATTGTATATTAAAATTATCTTTTTTTAATTATACTATTAACAGCTAAAAAAGTAAAAGTACACACTGTAACATATGCTGACACTGTGCAGTGAAGACACGGTGAAGACAAAAATGTATAGCCGTTTTTCCCTGAACTAAGGAATGCAGTGAGTAGTTAACCCACAACTGTACTTTTTAGGTGTTTCCATCATTCCATTCTCTGCACAGATGAATTTGTGAAGGGTTAACTTTCTTTCTCACTGCACGGAGGGTTTGTGGGTCTGGCTGCGGGCAGTCAGTGACACATGTAAACGGAAATTTTATTTCTCAGTTAAAAATGCATGTTTCAAAAATCTATTTCAAAATGCTTTTAGGAGATCTTTACAGTGTTGTGCTCTAAACTGTGCTGAATTAAGTGGCCATTTAACATCTGTATACAGTGTGTTCTAGAACTATCCTTTGTTTCCAACATTGTTGTAAGATGTACAGTATATGAAAAGTGTCAAAAACCAATAACTAACATTTACTGATACTTTAAAGCAGGTGTAGTCAATAGGTAGACCTGTGTCCAAACCAGGAACTCTGGACACTTTCTTCTGGACCTTTGTTGAATTATTAAATGTATCATAGCGTGTAAAGCTTATCATCTGCCACTAACCTAATCCTGAACCTTAAACCCTAAGTCCAACCCTAAACCTAACTCTAACAACAAATTGAACAAAGTCTTGGAGTGCCATGGTTACACCACCTAGTGGCCTTTGCACACCACTGCTGGCGTGGATGAAACAGGAAATGTCTGTAAGTTTTACACTTGTTAAAAAATATGGAAAATATAGCTATTTAAAAGAAATAATAGGATAAACATTCATTAAATGAGTCTGTATGGAGCCCTATGCACATATTAGGTGTCTATTGCCAAAGCTTAGTTTACACATCATATGAATTACAAATCATACCTAATAGTGCATAGTTTTTCAAGAATATAATTGTCCCTCTTTGGTAATATGAAATATTGAGGTATGCTTTTCACATTGTAAAGTGCTTTAAGTGAAATACATTACCCATCAGTGGATTGTAAGGACACTAAAACACCACATTTTAGTCGTATTTAAAAAAAAAAACATCAGAAAAAATGTCTTATATGAAAAACAGGTGTTTGAAATCCTGTAATGTTGCCTTTTATTGTGATCAATTTAAAAAAAAAATCTTCACTTGAAAATGGGCAAAAATGTTTTAAAAAGGAAAAAATATAAAAATCCAACCTTTCCATTTTGTAAATGTTATATACAATTAGTTTTACTTTTCTTTGTCAGCTGTTTCTGCTGCTACTTTCTCAGGAGGGTGTGTCTGTGTCCATATAAAATAGTAGATCACATTGAAACATAATTGTATATACAATGTACTACATTAGAGGCTGTGCTATTTTTTGTATATTTCCATAACAATTGTGTAGTTATTCACAAAAGTATGTTTTACATATTTGAATGCAGTGGTTCTTCAAAGGGATTGTTTGTACATTTTCATTTGTTTTATATAAGTGTTTTAACTAAGTGTAATGTATTCATTTCATCCTCCTTAATGTAATTCCATATACAATTTACACTGTCTTACTTATAAGAGACCTGCTAACAGTTTCTCCACTTCTGAGATCCTTCACTTTCTTCCTGTATTCTCTACTGCAAGCTGCCATTTCCCTTACTTGTAACCTGCAGCACTACATTTTGTGAGGTAAGGACACTCCAGCAGGAGAGGGGTTTTGCATTACTAGTGTCATGCTGTTAGACAGCAACAATTAATGACATGCTGTGTGCAAGTAACTCATTTTCACAGCTCCTTTTTAAATATCAACAGCCTATTATAAATGAATGCATATAAAGACTTTTCAAAATCATGCCAGTTTTAAGTATTGTTGCAGCTACTAACACATAGCAATTCACCCTTGCTGACACTGGTAGGGTGAACCAGTTTTAAAGTACTGTGCTGCAGGCAGGGCTGTATCTACCTTTTTGGAGCCCCTAGGCAGTGAAGTGTAGGAGCCCCTGCGAGTGAGTTGGCAAGGTATGCACGGACCCATTTTTGCCTTTTCTATACTTGTAAGTTCCCTTTCCAGTTGTAACTGTTTTGTTCTGGGTGGTTACCCCCTAGCAGCCAGTCTATGAACTGCAACATTTAAAAAAATGTTAAAGCCAGGAACCAATCTTTTAAGAAGGGGCACCCCTCACAGGGAAGCACCCCTGGCGGCTGCCTAGTTGGCCTAATCGGTAATCCAGCCATGGCTGCAGGTCACAAGTGTGCAAGATGGTAGCATGCATGACAGAATACAGGAAGAAACAGCTCATAAACTACTACTTTGAAAGTCAGTTTGGATAAATGTTATATGAAAATGTATTAAACCTAGTTAAAACGTTTTATTAATAATGGAAACTCTTTTCCCTAAAAAGTCCCTAACATACCTCAATGTTTATTCCTATACAGCACAGGTACTGAGTTGCAGCATTATGTGGGTGTGGGGTCAGACAGAGGGGCAGTGTGTGCATGGTGCATGTCTTTCATGCCCTCAGACTGATTTCTTGCTTTTTTGTACTACACCAATTACTGTCTATTGCACAGTGAAATAGATTGAAGCCATGCTCTGCACCTCATTTGTTTAACCTTTCAAGTCAAGATACTGCCTTCACATTTGATTGAGTAGTTATACATGGACAGTCCATAATTGCACTATTGCAATGATGTGTTTCCAAAATTGATCTTGTTCATTATTTGCTTCACAAACTAATGAATGGGATAGCAGTTTATTTCTGGACTTTAATTAAATGTGACATGTTATTATAACCGTATGATACCATAACGTAGCCTTTTGGTGTCTGGCAGTTGACAGTGTAATGTCAACACGATTTAAAACCAGTTGTCAAAATTTCATTAATCTATAATGGCTGCCGGTAGACGCGTGTGGCTGTTTCCAGTTTCCAAACAGTGTGTCAGTGCTATGAAATTATGTGTTCTCCTTTTTGAAATGTGTACTTTGTATTCTCAGATTCACTGCTATGACCTTATTTCTGAAAGCTGTAACTTTATTCGCTAATACGTCATTTTTATTATGGTTGAGTTAAATATGGCCCCTTTGTTCCATGTATATAGAGCTGTAGACAGGAATCATTCCATTAAAAGTCACTGGGCTAGATTCAATAAATGGAGAAAGATGCAGTGATGTCTAATTCTTTATAGAGAAGCTCCTGCAATGTTTAGTGAATATTCCTCTTAAGCACTGTGGAGTGTGCTTTTGCATCAGAAGCTCCTTCAGATAAATTATAATTAGGATATGTCATGGATGCCCTGTAAGAAGCCCTAAGCAGAACTAGGGCTTGCAGGAGGATCATTTGACGGTGTAGGGGGACGAAGTAGGAAAAGTGATGTGACTTGGCATGGGGAGGAGTTGTTGGCATTTCTTTCCCACTGTAGACTTGTTTGGTGCCATTCCCCCCTTCCAGTCATGAGCCAACTATCACTATTCCCCTCAGTTAGTATACATAATATTTTTCAGTATGGTATTTTGTTTAACTAAAGACGACAGTGGGGAAATTTATTAGAAAGCAAGAAAAAAAAATGCAGCCTTTACATTTTGCAGCTTTTATGTGCAATTATTCTTTGCTGCAGGCACCATCAGACCATGTTGTCTGTCAATAATCTATGGCCATTGGCACAATCATAAGCTTCTATTTCATTGTTTCCTGTTTTGGAGGGAAACACATTATATTATATTTGATACAAAGAATTAAAAGGCCACATCAACCTATTCTACCTCTTGCTAACTTGGGCAATGGTGAAGGGATTGGCTCAGTAGGAGGTTGTTGGGCAGGCAGTTGTGATGTTGGAGGAACCTTTCCTCCAACTGTTGCATTGCTGCACGTGGTCCCTCATTTTGGCCAAGTTCTGGTTTAAACATGGACAGGGCCATGTCAAGTTATTGGAGGCAATAACAGTCTATTCCAACCTACATCCTCAGGTAGTCGTGCACTTGATCTGTCTGTCCTCATGAAGCAGCTCTCTCTGTAAGCCTTCCAACTCTAGGAAATGCTTTCTCATATACAGTAATATTCACACTGCTGGATCTGACTGTGCAGTTCTTCCCTCTTCTGGTGTGGGAGTTGGTGCCGGTGGACGAGCAGCCAATAGGTAGGAAACTGCTGTCAGTGCTGTTGGATGACGCTGGTGGTGGTGCTAATGCAATGAGCCAGTGATAGTGGTGGAGACTGTGTTTATAAAAGATCATATTTATTGAAGCTCCTAGAGGTGGCAGTGTGGAGTAGTTCAGCATGCTGGGGATGTGTGTAAGGGATGAGGTGAGACAGCAAGGTCTGGATGACAGCAAAGTACAGGGGGGGGGTATGTGAGTGGGGAGCAAAGGAGATGGGTGCTATGTGTGTATATATCACCTTCTGGTTAGCTACCAGAACTCAACGCATCTACCAGACAAAAATTGTCTCTTGCTTGCACGCAACTCGAGCACTTGCTGTCTTTCAGGAAGAGGGATAAAGTTATTTACTGTGGCTTAGCATAGTCAGTGCTTACAAGAGTCCAAGAGCAGTTTGTGCCTGCAAAAATCAAAGGGCAGCCTGTGTCTACCAGAGTCAAAGTGTAGACTGTGCCTATGAGAACCAAAGTGCAGATTATACCTATAAGGACCAGAGTGCAGCCTGTGCTTATAATAACTAAAGTGTAGCCTGTGCCTATAAGAACCAAAGTTCCCAGCAATAACCTCTCTCCTCCTCTACATCACCACCATCCCATTGAGCCCTCAAGTCCTCTCAGTACAGTTAAAGTGAAGTTAAATTCTATGTTATTTAATGTAAATATTGTTTTTTATTTAAGTCTGTTTAGTTTTTGTATTAAAAAACAAAACCATCAGTTCAAACTAAAATGTGAAAAACCTGGGTCGAGAACGGATTATTTCAATTTACCTTGATTCCTATGGGAAATGCTACCTTGGGACTGAACCATTTTGGAACTCAGCCTGCCATCCGGAACAGATTAAGGACAAGAGCAAAGGTACCACTGTGTGTGTGTATGTATGTATATGTATATACATATAGTAAATAAATAGTACATTTGTGTTCACATTTGATTGTCTAAAACAAGCTGAAAAACTTGTTTCATGCCTGGAATTCCAAGAAATACAGTTATAACACTGCATTGTGGGAACCTGGGAAAAGGACATTCAAATAGGCCCACAAAAGGCATGGTTCTTGCAATCCATAACCGTTTCAAACATGGCTTCCCTTAAGCATATGCCATGCTGTATCAAATTGCTTTGAGCAAAGCTAAGGGTGAATTATACACAAGCTAGGAATCCCACCCACGTACAGCCATCTCAAGGTTACTGCCTCTCATCAGTGTGGGGTCAGTTCCATAGCTTGTTTAGTTTATTTACATCACAAGAATCATTTGATTTATGGTTGGCAAAAGAATGATAGAATCCCTCTTCTGTACAGTAGTACAGTACATACATATATATTCCCTTCTGGATGGCTACCTTGTTGGGCTGTAGTGGCTTGTGTACTTCAATGAAGTTGTGAACTATACCATGTAGGGTCACCCAAGATGGGCAGATTAGCAGAGAGATCAGACAAATTGCAGTCCACTGGATAAGGAACTGGCAACCCAGCTTGGTGTGCTAAATGACTAAGGACTAAAGGATAAAAGAGTCCCCCTCTGTCTCACATTCATAAAAGTTTTCTACACTATGGACCATTCATTACCATTTTATCTCTTAAAATGTTTTCTTTTAAATGTAGAAAACAAATGGTACAGCATTAGCTCTAAAGGTCCTATCCTGTTATGGTTACGGCACCAGTCCGCCGCCGCGGTGCAGTGACCAAACTCTAGATGGCACTGCCGATATTCCGGTGCCATATCACAGAGCGAAGGCTTAGGTAAACTGTTAGGGTTATCGTGAGGCAGTAGGGGGGTGAGAAGGGAGGAGCGCACCCGGCGTCAAGTTGCTAGGGGCGGCAGCACAGCCTAATGTGTTCAGTCAGGGCTGCGCTTGGCTGGGCTGATCAGACAGGAAGTTGTGATGGCGCTCCTGCCCCTTCCCACATGAGAGAGTTTATGTGGGGGGAGAGAGAGTGAGATTGTGTGTGTGTGTAAAAGAGAGAGTGTGTGTGTGTGTGTGCAAAAGAGAGAGTGTGTGTGTGGGTGTGTGTGTGTAAAAGAGAGAGTGTGTGTGTGTGTGTGTGTGCAAAAGAGAGAGTGTGAGTGTGTGTGCGAAAGAGAGAGTGTGTGTGTGTGTGTGAAAGAGAGAGAGAGTGCGTGTGTGTGCGAACGAGAGAGTGTGTGGTGTGTGTGTGTGTAAAAGAGAGAGTGTGTGTGTGTAAAAGAGAGAGTGTGTGTGTGTTATGGAGAGAGAGTGAGATTGTGTGTGCGTGAAAGAGAGAGAGAGAGAGAGTGTGTGCGTGAAAGAGAGAGAATGTGTGTGGGAAAGAGAGAGAGAGAGAGAGTGTGTGTGTGTGAAAGAGAGAGAGAGAGAGAGAGAGTGTGTGTGTGTGTGTGAAAGAGAGAGTGTGTGTGTGTGTGAAAGAGAGAGAGAGAGAGAGTGTGTGTGTGTGTGTGAAAGAGAGAGTGTGTGTGTGTGAAAGAGAGAGAGTGTGTGTGTGAAAGAGAGAGAGTGTGTGTGTGAAAGAGAGAGAGTGTGTGTGTGTGTGTGTGCGTGAAAGAGAAAGAGAGTGTGTGTGTGTGTGTGAAAGAGAGAGTGTGTGTGTGTGCGAAAGAGAGAGTGTGTGTGTGTGCGAAAGAGAGAGTGTGTGTGTGCGAAAGAGAGAGAGTGTGTGTGTGTGCGAAAGAGAGACTGTGTGTTTGTGTGTGTGAAAGAGAGAGAGAGAGAGTGCGTGTGTGTGTGCGAAGGAGAGAGTGTGTGTGTTAAGGAGAGAGAGTGAGATTGTGTGTGCGTGAAAGAGAGAGAGAGTGTGTGTGTGTGAGAAAGAGAGAGAGAGAGTGCATGTGTGTGCGAAGGAGAGAGTGTGTGTGTGTTATGGAGAGAGAGTGAGATTGTGTGTGCGTGAAAGAGAGAGAGAGAGAGAGAGAGAGAGTGTGTGTGCGTGAAAAAGAGAGAAAGTGTGTGTGTGTGAAAGAGAGAGAGAGAGAGTGTGTGTGTGTGAAAGAGAGAGAGAGAGTGTGTGTGTGTGAAAGAGAGAGAGTGTGTGTGTGTGTGAAAGAGAGAGAGTGTGTGTGTGAAAGAGAGAGAGTGTGTGTGTGAAAGAGAGAGAGTGTGTGTGTGTGTGTGTGTGCGTTAAAGAGAAAGAGAGTGTGTGTGAGAAAGAGAGAGAGTGTGTGTGTGTGTGAAAGAGAGAGTGTGTGTGTGTGCGAAAGAGAGAGTGTGTGTGTGCGAAAGAGAGAGTGTGTGTGTGTGCGAAAGAGAGAGAGTGTGTGTGCGAAAGAGAGAGAGTGTGTGTGTGTGTGCGAAAGAGAGAGAGTGCGTGTGTGTGCGAAGGAGAGAGTGTGTGTGTTAAGGAGAGAGAGATAGATTGTGTGTGCGTGAAAGAGAGTGTGTGTGTGCGTGAAAGAGAGAGAAAGTGTGTGTGTGTGAAAGAGAGAGAGTGTGTGTGTGAAAGAGAGAGAGAGAGTGTGTGTGTGTGAAAGAGAGAGAGTGTGTGTGTGAAAGAGAGAGAGTGTGTGTGTGAAAGAGAGAGAGTGTGTGTGTGTGCGTGAAAGAGAAAGAGAGTGTGTGTGTGTGTGAAAGAGAGAGAGTGTATGTGTGTGTGAAAGAGAGAGTGTGTGTGTGTGTGTGTGAAAGAGAGAGTGTGTGTGTGTGTGTGCGAAAGAGAGAGAGTGTGTGTGGGCGAAAGAGAGAGAGTGCGTGTGTGTGTGAAAGAGAGAGAGTATGTGTGTGTGTGCGAAAGAGAGTGTGTGTGTGAAGGAGAGAGAGTGAGATTGTGTGTGTGTGAAAGAGAGAGAGTGTGCGTGTGCGAAGGAGAGAGTGTGGGTGTGTGAAAGGGAGGGAGTGTGTGTGTGTGCGAAAGAGAGAGAGTGTGTGTGTGTGTGAGAGAAGGAGAGAGAGTGTGTGTGTGAGAAGGAGAGAGAGTGTGTGTGTGTGTGAGAAGGAAAGAGAGTGTGTGTGTGTGTGTGTGAGAAGGAAAGAGAGTGTGTGTGTGTGTGAGAAGGAGAGAGAGTGTGTGTGAGAGAAGGAGAGAGAGTGTGTGTGAGAGAAGGAGAGAGAGTGTGTGTGTGCAAAGGAGAGAGAGTGTGTGTGTGCAAAGGAGAGAGAGTGCGTGTGTGTGTGAAAGAGAGAGAGTATGTGTGTGTGTGCGAAAGAGAGTGTGTGTGTGAAGGAGAGAGAGTGAGATTGTGTGTGTGTGAAAGAGAGAGAGTGTGCGTGTGCGAAGGAGAGAGTGTGGGTGTGTGAAAGGGAGGGAGTGTGTGTGTGTGCGAAAGAGAGAGAGTGTGTGTGTGTGTGAGAGAAGGAAAGAGAGTGTGTGTGTGAGAAGGAGAGAGAGTGTGTGTGTGTGTGTGAGAAGGAAAGAGAGTGTGTGTGTGTGTGAGAAGGAGAGAGAGTGTGTGTGAGAAGGAGAGAGAGTGTGTGTGAGAAGGAGAGAGAGTGTGTGTGTGTGCAAAGGAGAGAGAGTGTGTACGTGTGAAGGAGAGTGAGATTGTGTGTGTGGAGAGTGAGATTGTGTGTGTGAAGGAGAGAGAGTGTGTGTGCGAAAGAGAGAGAGTGTGTGTGTGTGAAGGTGAGTGTGTGTGAAGGAGAGAGAGAAGGAGAGGGAGTTGCTCATTTTTGTCATGGGGGCATGGGGGTGGAGTTGGGGCGGAGTTGCGGGTATGGGGGCAGAGTTTGGTGGGATAATGGTGGGGGGGGGGGAGCGGCAAACTCAGGGGTAGCCCCAGGCGGCAAAAGGTTTAGCTATGCCACTGGGGTGAGATGTAGGGTGAGGGTTAGTTTAATGGTTAGGCTAACATTCTAAGCTTAGAACTTCTCTAACATAATCAGCAGCAATGCAAAATATTGGCAGCAACATGTAGCAGTTGGTCGCTGCACTGCAGTGGTGGACCTGTGCCGTAACAATAACAGGATAGATGCTCTCTAAAATATTACAATATAAGAGTGTGGATATATTACTGTTAAAAAAAAAAAAACATTCCAAACCACAGGTTTGCTTCCTTCAGATGGATTTTATAGCAGTAAGGATATATTTGCAACTTGTTTAGTGGGGCATATAACACATTGTTGTAAACTGTGTGTTCTTCATTAGAAAGGAAGTGGTTAATAGGGATGAAATTCATTTTATTGTTCTCACTATTTTTATAATTAAGAAAAGCTTGCAAGCTGAATGAACACATCACATTAATTGATGTAATGCACTATACATGCACTAATTGCAATAGATTAATACTAATTAGTTTTTCTAATAAAATACATTAAACCTCAGTGCCAGGATTGTTGTTTTTTTATTTGTTAATATGGCAAAACTCTGATGGATATTTATCTACATCATTATACCAACTTTAAACAAACCAATATATATTTGACGTATACTCTCTTAACTGAATTGAAATTAGGAAAATGTTTCTAGATGGCAAAAGAAATACAGCTTTCAATGTATTAACTATTATATGCTGATTTTGATTTTGGGAGGGGATAGCAGACTGTGAACAATCTTCTCTATGTGCAATGGGAATACGGGATCTACAATATGGCATCTAAAAGCATGTGTTTCCAGTAGGACCAATGGAAAGCTCACCCATTTACAAAGATACACTTTCCAATTGGATCACTACAGTACAATTGCATGTCAAAGTTAAAGGACCACTGCACAATGAAAAAAAAATATGTTTTGAAAAGAGCATAATTAAGCCAAGAAAAGGTAGTTAAACCGTTTTTTAATTGAGGATTTGTTTTAAGTTTCTGCTGGACCCTGGAGATATTCTTCATACATTGGTAGAAGTTGAAGTGGCATTTACATTTCTGGAGAGCTGTGGTTGCATCTATTGATGCAAATGTCTTCCTATGGGCCTTTGAAGGGGAAGGAGTGTTCTGTTAATATCAGATCAAGTTATCTAACAAAGCTATCTGATGTTATGTAAGAAACACAAAATGAATTCACACATATGTATTCCTGAAAAAGGATCTATCCCGTTGTGTATGCGCAAGAAATCGCCAGCACTGACAGCTGCAGTGCCAGTAAGTAGCTTCTAGATGGTGCCGTCAGGTTTCAGGGAAGGCCTATAATTATTCCCGCTCCGACGTAGCTCAACTCAACGGCGCTGAATCAACAGCAAGGCCATCAATATGTTCGCCGCAGGCCCTTGAGGCCTCTCATAGCTCAAGGCCTCTTTCGTCGGCTTTATATGCATTGTGCAGCAGTATTCCGATGAGCAGCGCCATCTAGCTGTTGGCGGCGGCACTGCTGCTGTCAATCTTTTGTGTATGGGGAAGAGGGAAAGGATCCCAAAAAATTAATTTATGTCCATGTCTTACACAGCTGCTAATGTTGGTAGTGTCTTACATAAACGGACACATGCCTTCTTTCTTGAAGTATAGTGTTCCTTTAAAATATAACTGTTGTGTTTATTTTCTTTGTTTTTTTTCTAAAATATTTGTTCATTATCAAGTTAAATTACTCAATTAACATAGAAAAAAACAGTGGTCCTTTAATGCACAGGTTGATTTCATGGTTTAAAAGTTCAATTAGGTGTGCCCTTTCAGATAAAGGGCAGCACAGGCATAAAGCAGTCTGGAGACCAGCCTTGGGCCTTTCACACCACACTGGGCATGAAATGAGCGCATGAGGTGTGCCGCTTCAAGCCCTGCTATAGTATTTCACAGAGACATCTGTCGCCTGCGTTAATTGTAGTGTGGAAGTATAAAAACACTAAAAAGAGTAAAATCGAAGAAACTTGTTCGAAAGTCTTGATGCTCAGTTCCATTTTAACACTGAAAAAAGTTTTACGCGCTAGATCTACTTGAACAAGTGTAATATATATAAATATATATATATATATATATATATATATATATATATATATATATATTGTGCATTTAACCTCCCCAGGGCCCCTTTGCACACCATTCCCCTCTCCAGGGCCACTTGGCACACCATTACCCCTCGCCCTTTCTCCTCATCTCTCTTTCCCATCTCCCATTTCCCCCCTTCTCTTAATCTTACTGCATGTTGTGGACAGATGATCAGAGGCTGTGCAGCCTTCCCATGCCGTCCCGTCATTAGGCTGGGGCAGGAAATCCCTCTGCATGCTGAATCTTGGACATGTATTTATACATACATTGAAGGCGATGGAAGCATTTATGTACACACTGATAAAGGTGATCATTTAATTAGAACCACTAAATGTTAACCCTTTGCAAGTTGGCTTGGTTTTTGCTTCTAAATAGAGCCTTTAAATGTTTTCAGTATATCTTCTGTGTTGTATTTTAGATACATTTGACAGTTGGATACAGAATATAAATGAATAAATGTTGTTTGCACATATGTCACTATTTGTGACCCAAGGATAATTGAGTTATACTTATAAAAGCAGTGTTGGTGGTTATTGGTTAACTTACAAATCAATTATTTGATAAGTCACTACATGGATGGTCACACTATATTTTTTTTAACAATTTCCCTTGATTGATTTTAATAGTATAAATAAAAGTAATATTTTATAGGTAAAAATCTATTTTCAGTGGTCCTATTTTTAGATTCTTTTTTTTATTAATTGAATTTTTATTAGATGGAAATCACATAAAGTTACAGATAATATTTACCATAAGTCTTATTTACATCTAGAATATATATACATTCATTGAGTATAAATATACTTCCGTACACAATAAAACATTAGCTTCATTAAAGTATATACAACTGTTCCATCTATAAACAGATATGATTCCCTACAGACTATCCCCATTATCTGGTGATATTATCCCCTTTTGGAGACAGCGTTGTTAGCGCTTTAAGGTATTACGTAGTCCGCATGGAAACATTCTCTGTTAATATTTTATTTTATCATCTTCCAACATTTTAAACATATAACTATAAAATAAAATTGATCTCCATAGTTACCTACTTTACAAGATTGGACATTCCCACTGATCCTTTCTTCTTTACTGTATTACCGGTCTTTCTGAAGTAGCTGGTCCCCCCCTTTCCCCTCTACACCATCTGAGGGTATCTATCTAGTTAGTCGTTCTTTTATAGCAATATAATCTAATTTATCCATGATGGATTAAAAATTCAGATCCCTCGGTTTCCACTGTTTAGCTATCTGAGATTTGGAAGCTAAATATAAAAATTGAAGGAGTCTATTTTGTGCTTGAGAGCGTGACATCACCGGTATCCCCAGCCATCAGGTTTCTATTGTTTCCTGTACTGGAACCTTGAACAGCTCAGAAGCCACTTGAGAGATCCATGTCCAGATCTGTCTAACCCTAGGACATTCCCACCATATATGGATAAATGGTCTTCTAACCCCTGAAACAATTTCGGTCTACAGAGCGGGTCCATTTCGCTATTCTTTCAGGGGTAAGATAGGCACGGTGTAATACTTTGATTGCGGGTTCCAGTATGCTATGATTTAGAGAGCCTCTATAGATATTCCTCTAGGAGACCCTCCATTTTTCATCCTCCCAGCATTTTCCCATATCTGCCTCCCAATCTTTTATATAATTATCTTTAATTGATAACTTTGGCAAGTTGAATATATCATAAATTCCACTAATTATTCCTTTGCTGTGGGGTTGCTAATGCATATACAACCAGGTCCCCTTAGGAAGACCCTGTTTTCTAATCAATGTTTTAATAAAATGTCTAAGTCTACACATTGTGTAATGTTCCTGTAAGGGGAGATGGAATGTGTCAATAATTTGTTTATTGTCTAGAAATTTAAATTTTTGTCTAGATCTTATCTTGATTAATACCAACGTGTATTTTATTATGTTTTAATTAGCTTTTCAAAAACCTTTCTGAGGAACCCCCTCTATATACTGTAAGTAGAGAGTTTTCAATCTTGTAGAGTGCTTTGGGAAAAAAGCACTTTCTACAAAGATTCTAAGCTCAAAACAGGGCCCTCCACTTTTTGCAGTTTGTTAAAATGTATATTTTTCCTTGTTCATTTCCTCTGTATAGAGCTACGGAATATGTTGGCGCGTTACAAATAAAAGTAATAATAATAATAATATATAGACCCTCTTTATTATAGGCTTCTCATCTAAGTCTTAGCTTTATCTGTTAATTAGTAGTTATTGAATCAATGTTTCTCAGGTATATACCTCCCCAACAGAATCCCGATGTGACTCGGTTTCAGGAACCTCACATTCTCTTGCAGTTGCCCCTATTGCCAGAGCTTGAGTGTATGTAATTTTTTGTTTTTTTGCTGGATCTAGCAGTCTGCCATTGAGGTGATGTTCTTTCCCTTCTTGTTGATAAATGAGCCGTGGGTACCGGATCTCCCTTCCATAATTGAAGCTTGGATAAGATTCTGTTACCTCCCTCTAAAGAAAAAATTTAGTGGGTCTAAATTTGAGGCATATCTCATTTAATAGTATGGATTTTGGATAGTGGATCCCTAGTTGGTTACTTAAACTTTATATATGCATGTTGATATCTTTCACCATTCTTAATGATTTATCTCCCTTTCAAAGGGAAGGGGGCATTTTACTCTGTTCATTAAGCCATATTACACATAACCATAGTGACTTTGTGCTAATGCAGATAGGAGAAACCTTGTCAGTATCTAGGGTTATTCAAATCAATATATCCTAGTCTAATAACATTATAAAGTGTAAATTTATTTCTTCCTAGAAAGTATTTTTCTTATTCCCATAAAGTGTATTAAATAATATGTTATTCAGATTCTACAATCTGTAGTATGTGCCTTTCTGGCTAATGATAATGTCTGCTGTATAGTGATGTCCCGAACAGTTCGCCGGAGAACTATTCGCAGCGATTTTCACATGTTTGCGTTCGCCGCGAACGGCGAACACATGCGCTTTTCGGTTCGCCCCCTATACTTTATCATTGAGGAAACTTTGAACATCATTTATTTTATTTAAT
Organism: Discoglossus pictus; assembly: GCA_027410445.1. Lineage (NCBI taxonomy): Eukaryota > Metazoa > Chordata > Amphibia > Anura > Alytidae > Discoglossus > Discoglossus pictus. Next base: position 198,421,327 of record CM050168.1, on the reverse strand, counting down.
AATTTTTTGTGTGTAATCTATGCCTGCCTGCCAGCGTGTGTGTGTGACAGGCTAACACCTAACAGCTTATATTGTGCATATTTTCATTACTCATACCTGGTGGTGTAACATACATTGAAAAAAAACATTTTTTTCCTGTAATCTAATTTCTGTTGCCTGCCTGTGTCAGGCTCACAGCTTATATTGTGCTCAGTGAAATAAAACAACACTTTTTTTGACTGTAATAGATTGAATATCAGTTGCCTGCCTACAGGCGTGTGTGTGAAGCCTATTGCATCTACTCTGCCAACTTTTGCCAGTGCACAGTGATACGTCATATCTGGTGCAACCGTAGTGTACAGTGACATAAAACAACACTTTTTGACTGTAATCAATTGAATATCAGTTGCCTGCCTACAGGCGTGTGTGTGAGGCCTACAGCGCCTACTCTGCCAACTTTTGCCAGTGCACAGTGACACTCATATCTGGTGTCACAGTAGCTTGCATGCATAGTACCACTAATCGAAAAAAAAAATGACAGGCAGAGGCAGGCCACCCCGCAGGGGCCGTTGTGGTCGTGGTGTTGTGATTCCCTTTGGCCCTAGAATAATGCCCAGTTTTCAGAGTCAACGTACCCTGAACTTGAAAAGTTCTGAGGACATGGTTGACTGGCTAACACACGACACCCAATCTTCTACAGCTTCTGCTCAGAACCTAGACGCACCATCCTCCTCCAGCTTAGCTTCGGGCACCTCTCCAGTTACCACTCGCCCGCCTGCCGCCACCACCAACACTAGCACCACAGCCGCTTCACTTGATCCATCAGCAGAGTTATTTACACATCTGTTGGAAGAAATGAGTGATGCACAAACATTAGTGCCAGAGGATGTAGATAACAGGGATATGTCCCAGTCAGGCAGCATTACACACATGGACGTACGATCTGATGATGATGATGATGTTGTACCCGGTGCTGCTTCCTTTGTTGAGTTGTCAGATACAAGTGAAGCGGTTGATGATGACGATGCGTCCGTGGATGTCACGTGGGTGCCCGCTATAAGAGAAGAAGAACAGGAGGAAAGTTCAGATGGGGAGACAGAGAGGAGGAGGAGACGAGTTGAAAGCAGCGGGAGGTCGTCGAAAATAGCTAGTGGCACAGTCAGACAGCATGCATCGGCAACCGGGGTCAGCCAGACAGCACGCCAGTCAACGCATGCTGTTGCCACCACCAGAATGCCGTCATTGCAGAGCTCAGCAGTGTGGCAATTTTTTCGTGTGTCTGCCTGTGACAACAGTGATGCCTTTTGCTACCTGTGCGAAAAGAAACTGAGTCGTGGGAAGTCCAACACCCACCTAGGTACAACTTCTTTGCGAAGGCACATGATGTCACATCACAAACGCCTATGGGATTAACACATGAGTACAAGCAGCACACAAAGTCAAAGCCGCCATCCTCCTCCTGGTCCAGCATCTTCAGCCACGTCAACCACTGCTGCCCTGCTTGCCCCCTCTCAACCATCCGCCACTCCGTGTCTCGCCCTGAGCAGTCCCTGATCATCTGCACACAGTCAGGTGTCTGTCAAGGACATGTTTGAGCATAAGAAGCCAATGTCACAAAGTAACCCCCTTGCCCGGCAACTGACAGCTGGCTTGTCTGAACTCTTAGCCCGCCAGCTTTTACCATACAAGCTGGTGGAGTCTGAGGCGTTCAAAAATTTTTTAGCTATTGGGACACCGCAGTGGAAGGTACCCGGCCGAAATTTCTTTGCACAAAAGGCAATCCCCAACTTGTACTCGATTGTGCAAAAGGAAGTAATGGCATCTCTGGCACACAATGTTGGGGCAAGGGTCCATCTGACCACTGATACCTGGTCTGCAAAGCATGGTCAGTGCAGGTATATAACCTACACTGCGCATTGGGTAAACCTGGTGACGGCTGCCAAGCATGGAATACGTGGCTCAAATTTGAAGTGGGAGGACCGATCAAGCATCTTTTTCCATCTCCCGCTTCCAAAAATCCATGCCATATACACGTCCCCTGATAGTGGACGTAACAGGGATTAAACCGATAGGAATAGTACTACTTAACAGTACACACCTTATAATAACGCAGACAGAGGCAACGCGTATAATCTTCCATGCTGTGCAGTGGAAGCCCCCAGACTCTGACCTGTGTATAATCTTCCATGCTGTGCAGTGGAAGCCCCCAGACTCTGACCTGTGTATAATCTTCCATGCTGTGCAGTGGAAGCCCCCAGACTCTGACCTGTGTATAATATTCCATGCTGGGCAGTGGAAGCCCCCAGACTATGACCTGTGTATAATCTTCCATGCTGTGCAGTGGAAGCCCCCAGACTCTGACCTGTGTATAATCTTCCATGCTGGGCAGTGGAAGCCCCCAGACTCTGACCTGTGTATAATCTTCCATGCTGGGTAGTGGAAGCCCCCAGACTCTGGGAGTCTGAAGAAGAGGAGTCAGAGGAGGAAGGTGGCTTTGAGGAGGTGGAAGACCAAACACAGCAGGCGTCCCAGGGGGCTTGTTATAACCTTTCGGGGACCCTTGGTGGCTGGGTGGAGGAAGAGACCTTCAATGACATCAGTGAGGACAAGGAACGGGACATGGCTAGCTTGGTATCCAACCTTGTGCAAATGGGAAGTTTGCGGTTGTGCAAAGGGACTGTTTGCGATTGTTTGCGGTGCATTAAACTGGGAGATTGGTCTGATACTGTGAAGAGGGTGTAACCCTTACACTACCTGATCGATACAACATCATACCTGATGTTTTAAAGCATGTTATTCCAAACAATTTAGGAATGTTAGGTGATTTATGCCCTTTATGGCTTAAAACCAGACTCTGCAATAACTATGTAATTTTCCGTGGGAGTTTTGACATGGATCCCCCTCCGGCATGCCACAGTCCAGGTGTTAGTCCCCTTGAAACAACTTTCCCATCACTATTGTGGCCAGAAAGAGTCCCTGTGGGTTTTGAAATTCGCCTGCCCATTGAAGTCTATGGAGTTCGCCGATGTTCGCCCGTTCGCGAACATTTGATTGAAGTTTGCGTTCGCTGTTCGCGAACCCAAAATTTGATGTTCGCGACATCACTACTGCTGTATGGTGTTAGGATCCTCAACCTCTGTCTGACTCTTTAATTGTCAATCTTCTGGGGAGATCTTAAATGGCGATTTCCTCAGAGCTCCCAGGTTGCCAGGGCTTCCTCTGTAATTGCCCCAGAACCACCTGCAGGGCTTCCATTTTGAAATGAGTGTAACCTCTGCCTGGCTATATTGCTTCTCCGCCAGACCCACCAGAGATTCCTCCAGCTTGAGAGAGAACTGGGAGCCGCCGCTGCGGGAGACCCAATAACCTAGGCCTTAACCTTGTGGTGATGATACTAAGCTCGAACTCAGTGAAAAATATATATTTTTGATCCTTGTCTATTCCGGTACAATCCCTGGTTCTTTTGTGGGATCTTACCCTACAATTAAAAAGATTAAATTGAGTTGAAAAGTGTGGTGTTGTGAAGCTGAAGCTCTTCAAGTCCGTTTGATTTGACATTTGGTCGGAATCCCTGCTATTTTTAGATTCTAATCTTTGAAAGACATTTGAATCCAAAAGTTAATAGAGTATTTTTGATGTATACAATTCTTGTGTTTATCAACATTTGAAATATATATCTGTAACCCGGTGGTTATTGTTAACTAGCGACTTGCCCATCAAAAAAATTATGGCAATAAGATTGTAAGGTAGGTAATGCTGTTTGGTTGAGACATTCATTTTGTTGGTGGTCCGAGATCCTTTGGTGCTCATTACGAGCCTTCGGTGCTCTACGTGTGTCTCATTGTGAGGCTGTTGTTTGTTGTATCTGTTTTTCTGATGTTTTGGGTGTTATTGTGTTATGGCGGTGATGTGTTTTTTGCGCTTATTGCAAGACTTTGTGTGCTATGAGCAGGGTTGGAGGTCGTTGTGAGTCGCGCGGTTAATGGCTTTTATGTTTATTGTGAGAGTGCTTTTTTGTTTTGAGTATATGTTTTTTTGTATGCTAATTAAATAATTAATAAATTAATAAATGAATATACTTTACCTATTTTGAAGTACTATATGCAGGAAGCATTGTGTTGAAGAGCTGACAATCTGTTTTGATGTTCCTGCAGCATACAATGTTTGCACTGTTGTGGAGCTGATGTGTAAGTGTCAGCAATGTGTGCAGTGTGTAGTGTAAATAGTGTGCGTGCGCGAGGATCCGTTAGGGTAGCTGTGTACTTCCGCATTGTGTAAGTTAGTGTTGAAAAATGACGGCTGATGTGTATGTAGTACGCGGCTGTGGATGATTTAGCGTCCTTGTTAATAGTGTATCTTGGACCTTGTACGGCTTTTTGGAAAATCTGTATGTGCTTGGTGGTGTTTTATGTGTTTAGGGTCCTGTAGCCTCTTTTTCGTTTCTTTCGGCTGCCATTTTTTCTCTCGCTTAGGGGATTTTCGTGTGTTTAAACTCTTGAATTTGGACTTAAATTGAGGTGTAACTTCATTTGCAGAGGTCCTGGGTGCAACCACCCCTTGCTGTGGGTAAGCATTTTATGGATTTGTTGTGTGTATTTCTTGTGTTTTTAATGTTTTTATGTGCGCGTTTGGGCGTTAAGGTCGTATTTTTGCGAGTTCGTAATGTTTTTTTTCATAGTCCCACGGCTCGTATTTTTCCATGTTAAGTCCGGAAATTTTCGGGGGTAAGTCCCGTCTGCGGCAGATTGCAGCCAACGTGGGAGCCTCCACCTCCGCAAATGCGGCCCCTCGCTTCACAAGGGGCCGCATTTCCGGGCCAAAAGTCGTAGGGGGTTGTAGGGGGTCGTAGGTGCTCATCACCTTGCGCTCCTTGCCAGCAACGAAGCGAGGGCCGCAGTTGCTGCTGGCTCGCTACGCGAGCCCGCAGCATTTGCAACAACCCTTATTGCTCACAACTATATATGTGATTCCTTGAGAACAAGGCACAACCAAGGAAACGGACAATAGGAATGGGTTAGATGGATCGGCACATTCCTCAGGAGCAGTAAGAGTTTCTGATGATACTCTCAGTTCCACTGTTGTATGTGCCCTAGATAATCTGGGTGCGCATCTTTCACAAGAGATGAAGCATCACATATGGTACAGAGAATTTATTGAGATATTCTCATTGCTTCCCTCGTCACGATTTTCTAAGCTCACTGAGAAGCACATATATTGGGGGGAGGGAGAGGCTAGGAGAGGAGGGTATCAGAAGATTCCTAGATAGTTTGACACAGGGCTGCAGGCCTTTTCTATAATGGCTTGTGTGATTGGGGAGAAATTCCTGGAACAGTATTAATCACTGTTCGTTTATTTAGAAGAAATCAGGCACAGTACAGCACATATGGTGGGATGACCTGGTGGAAGGGTCAGTATAAAGATTTGTCAAGGGAGCTTTTTGTGCCAATAGGTTTTCAACTGACAAGACGACATCCCTTTTCTATAATGGCTTGTGTGATTGGGGAGAAATTCCTGGAACAGTATTCATCACTGTTCGTTTATTTAGAAGAAATCAGGCACAGTACAGCACATATGTTGGGATGACCTGGTGGAAGGGTCAGTATAAAGATTGGTCAAGGGAGCTTTTTGTGCCAATAGGTTTTCAACTGACAAGACGACATCCCTTGAGCATAGATATAAAAAGATTTCACATTAAAGAAAGAAAAGGGTTCTTCACCGTAAGGGGGGTTAATCTGTGAAATTCTCTACCAGAGGAGGTGGTGACAGCGGATTCAATAGATAACTTTAAAAGGGGACTGGATTTATTTCTAATTAAAAAGGGAATTCAGGGTTATCCTGGATAATTAGAGAGTATTGATCCAGGGAAGATTCTGATCGCCAGTATCTGGGGTCAGTAAGGAATTCTTTTTTTTTTCAATTTGAGACAATTGTCAAATTTTCACTTGTTTTTTTTTCTGTTTTCCTTCCTCTGGATCAATTTATTAATAATTAAAAATACATAAATTAAATAATTAATTAATTAATTGTTGATTAATAATTAACTTACAATTAATTAATTAATTAATTAATAACTAATCTACATATTGCAGATCAGAGGAGATCTTAAAAGTTTGAACTTGATGGACTGAAAGTCTTTTTTCAACCTTAATTATTATGTAACTATGTAACTTTTTTTAAATAACTAGCGAATAGCCCGTCAAAAAATGACGGCAATAGAATTCAAGGAATGGTGTTTGGCACAGACATTATTTTTTGTGGTTGTCTGAGATCTCGGTGCTCATTGCGAGCCTCTTGGTTGTTGTATTTTTTTTTATCAGAGGCGCTTTTGCTTTCATTGTAAGGTCGGCGCTGATCTGCTTTTTGCGCTTATTGCAAGGCTGTCCCCTGTTGTAGTTTGTGTGCTATGAGCAGCGTTGGCGCTCGTTGTGAGGTGCACAGTGAATGTCTTTTGCGTTTTTTTGCGATAGTGTTTTTTTTGTTGTTGTGTATATGTATTAATATACTTTACCTATTTGTAAGTAATACATGCATGAAGCATTCTGCTGAAGAGCTGACAATCTGTTTTCGTGTTCCTGCAGCATACAATGTAGGTTTGCAGTGTTGTGGAGCTGAGGTCTAAGTGTCAGCAATGTGTGAAGTGTTTAGTGTAAATAGGCTGCGTGCGTGAGGTGAAGCCGTTAGTGTAGCTGGTTACTTCCGCATTCTGTAAGTTAGTGTTGTAAAATGGCGCCGATTATGTATGTGGTAGGTGGGTTTGTATGATGAAGGTCCTTGCTAATGGTGTATGTTGTAGGTTGTACAGGTTTTTGTAAAAGCTGTATTTGCTGTGTAGAATTTAACGGCTTTAGAGGACGTGGAGTCTCATTTTCGTTTTTTTTGGCGGTCGTTTTTTCTCTCACTTAGGAGATTTTCGAGTGGCTAAACTTTGTAAATTTGACAGAATTTGAGGTTTAAGCAGTGTTGTAGAGGTCCTGGGTGTCCCCCCTTGGTGTGGGTAAGGTTTTTATTTCATTTTTGTGTGTATTTTTTTGTTTTTTGTTTGGCGCTTTGCGAGGGTCTGCATTTGCGGCCTGCAATGAGCCTGCGGCTCATTGCAGCCGACATGCGAGCCTCCACCTCCGCAAATGCGGCCCCTCGCTTTGCGAGGGTCGGCATTTGCGGTCCGAAAGTTGTAGGGGGTCGTAGGGATGAGCGCCTATGGCGCTCATCTCCACCAGCACAAGGAGCGCCTTTGGCTATGCAAGCCCGCAAGTGTTAGCAACAACCCGCATGCTGACAACTATATATGGGATAGCACAACATTCTGAAGCTCGCAAATTTGCAATATAAAATACTTTTTTTTCTGTTTAATTTCAGTGTTATATCGATCCCGGCAATCAATGTATTAATACATATAATGGAGCTAGTATGGACTTGAATTTCATATTTACAGATTTATTAATATGCATTATTTTGGGAATGCTGGTCCGATCGTAACTCGTAATTGAAACCCGTAAGGGATTGAAATCTAACCTCCATTTGTCAGTGACGTAATGATGACAATCTGTTTTACTATTGGCTCCATCGAAACCCGTAACTACGGGTTTGACTAATTGATCATGTTCAGGGCCGCACATATAACGTGCGCATTAATGGTTTACGAGCTTGCTTCTCCAGCCCGTTGGTTGTGGCCTGGTTGAATGTAATATCTCTGTAACGCCGGCTAATTTCAAGCCTGCAGGCTTTGCGGGTGTACTAGTGCCGTTACGGGCTTGGAATTTAATATGGCCCATAGTATGTAATGTAGTGATAAAGTTGTTTCCTATTGACTCAACTTCATGATTCCCATGCGGGTATATATGCCCTTTCGGGGAGGTGCTGGCGGGCCCAGACTCTCCGCCTCGTTGCTTGGTTGGGCAAAGAGGGTATGCTATTATTTTAATGAGGGAGTATGCAAGTAGTCACCTAACTGCCATTTCAAGCACATCTGTTCAGGCTGCGGGTTTGATCATCCAGTGGCAAGGTGCTTTAAACCACAGGAGTGAGCCATCGTTGGGGAAGCAGTGCAAAAAGGGTAAAAGGCTGGTGCGCCTCATTTTAAGTCGATTCATGAATTCTCAACGGTGGTAAAAGACAAATTAGACAAGGAATTAGCGTAGGGTAGAATGGCAGGCCCATTTGGTGAACCCTCAATTTCACCATTGAGATTTTCCCCCTTGGGGGTGGTCACTAAGACAAAGGTGGGTAAATTTAGACTTATTCACCACCTGTCTAACAATACCTAAGGGAGATTCTGTCAATGATGGCATTAACAGTGAACTGATGTCTGTGTCATATGTATCTTTTGACATGGCCACTGACATGGTCCGTCGGGCATGAATGGGAGCCATGATGGCCAAAGTGTACATTGAATCATTACTCCAGCTGCTACCGGTCCATCCGTATAGTCATCACTTGCTAGGTTACCGTTTTGACAATTTGTACTACATGGATCTGTGTCTGCCGATGCAGTGTTCAATTTCATGTGTGTACTTTGATGCATTCAGTTCATTCCTAGAATGGGTGACTAAGCAGGAATCTGGTTATGCTTCCATGATGCATTACCTGGATAATTTCCTCTTCGTCAGTCTTGCTGCACAGGAGGTCTGTTGGCATATGTTGACAACATTCCATAGGATAGCAGGAGAGTTTTGGGTTCCGTTGGCGGCAGATATGACAGAAGGACCACCCACAGTCTTAAGTTTTCTGGGGAGACAGATTGGCTCAATCAGGATGGAGTGTAGTTTACCTGCCGCGAAAGTTGCTGACCTTAAAGCAGAACTGTTAGCCCTTGAGGAAGCGAATAAAGGAAGCGAAAATGTTTTCCTTACGTCAGTTACAGTCTGTGTTGGAGAATCTTAATTTCGGTTGCATGATTATCCCCATGAGGAGGATATTTAGCAGGAGATTGGCTTTGGCAACAGTCGGAAATTCGGGGGCAACATCACTTAATTGGGGTAACTTTTGCAATGAGGGAAGATGTGACGGCATGGAGAGAATTCCTGGATATTTTCAATGGAAAGACCCTTATTCATCCAAGGAAGTTATTAAATGTTGACATGGAATATACGCATTTGGGTTCCTAGGGTTTGTTGCAATCTTGCGCGGACACTGGTGTGCAGCCACATGGCCAAGCGAGTGGGCTGGTTGGTTTGACCATGAATCTGGTGTTCCTGGAGTTATTTCCCATTGTTGTTTCCTAGTTTTTATGGGGAGAAAGTTTGAGGGATAGGCATATTGTGTTTTTCACAGACAACATGGTGTTAGTGCAAGCCATAAATACCATGTCAGCATCATCAATTCCTGTTGTTCGAGTGCTGCAACAATTAGTGCTTCACTGTCTGCAATTGAACACATTGTTTAGGGCAAAACAGGAGCTGGGAACTAAGAATGCGATTGCGTGATTCACTGTAATTTTCAGTGGGAGAGCTTCAGATCACTGGCCACAGAAGCAAGGCTGAACGGAGACCCTTGTCCTCAACAACTTTGGGAGCTTGGAGCAAAAAAGTAGCTTTATTGATCTGCAAGTCTCTGGCACCATCGACATGTCATGCATATAGGAAGGTGTTGCACAGGTGGTATGATTTTGTTACATTGGCTGGTGGAGCAGACTTTGAGGAAAAAATGATGGGGATATTGTTGTGGTTCCTCTTACGCTGCAAAGAGCAAGGTGGATCGGTTACATCGGTTGGGTGTCAGGTTGCAGCCTTAGCGTTTCTATTTAAGCTAACAGGGTCAATGGATCTGACTAAGGAATTTGTGGTAAGGCAAGCAGTAAGAGGGATATCACAGGTAAGGAGAGACAGGCGAGATAAGGGGCACCTCCTTTCATTCTCTCTGTTACTGAGATATCTGTGATGCTTGGTGAGGTGTGTTACATGGATTATGAAGCAGGGCTTTTCCATATAGCGTTCTCCCTGGCCATCCTCGATGGGGGAGTTGGTTGCAGAAAACTGAGAGACTGAGAAAAAAAGAGACTGTGTAGCGATATGGCTAAGACATTCTAAAACAGATCAGGCGGGTCGAGGATAGAATATCCCGTTGTACCGGGGGGTACAGACTGCTACCCATATGAATGTATTAAGGGATTCCTTAAGCAGCGTCATTACTAATTCATAACAATGGGCTAGCTCTCTCATGCTAGCTCTCTCACGCTTCCAATTCTCTAAGCTGTTGAAAGTTTGTGTACAACCCTTGGGCCTTAATCAGGCAGAGTATGGCCCCCATTCGTTCTGCATAGTGGCAGACTCACAGGCATCACAATTGGGTCTCCTGGATCAGGTGATGAGGAAAATTAGAAGATGAGAGTCAAAGCGGTTTCAGCTGTACATTAGACCATGGTCTGCAATATTTTAATGTTTTGTCCCCTTACAGGCCACGCGAGACAGCTGTGGATTTTCAACCACTCATATATATATATTGGGCCCAGAGGTTTGCTGCAGTTTCTCCCAATTGACTTCAGCTGCCCGTTCCACAAGAGCAGATGCAGGTTCGCCAGTGTGGCATACGGGGCATGCTTTGGTCCCACGTCAGTGGGCTGGTAGTTGGTTACGCCCTCCTCTTTGAGACTCCACATTGCTGCTTATCCATGCCAGGGGTAACTATATTCGATCAACACCAATTAAGAGACTTGTACAGTGAATAAAAAAGGACATACTGGAGTGGAAAACCTTATTCCTAGAAATTATATTTTTGTGGTCATGCATGATCAAGAGGACATATTGGAGAAATGCTAGGAACCCAGCCAGTGTTGAGAAGTCCAGGCAAAAATGTAATAAGCTTATGGCCAATTTTGTTAGGAAGCAAGGGTTTCTGTCCATAAGGCATCATGAAATAGAACTAGAGGATGCATAAGAGATGTTTATGCCTGATGGGGTGCACCTCATGGAAATTGGGTTGGAAGTTATGATGTTTGAGTTTAAGGAGGGAGTGCGATGAGCCATGGCTATTAGAGGGAGACGGATGAGGTTTTCCTTCGGCAGTGCTGGGGGGGGGGAGTTGCCTGGGCTATTGACAAAAAAGAGAGGGCTTGGGCCTAATGTGGCTGCCACTGCCCGGGCTCCTCCTTTCCCCTGATGTTACGATTACATATCAAATTATGTTATTAATGAATGCTGTGGCCTGTTGTACTGCAAATACAAGTTGTATGTGTTTTATTTATGGTTAAACCTGCCCTACATGCCGGGGTCATGGCTGTTGAGAACCACTGGCCAGGAAATTCTCTGTAGCAGGGGTAGTCAGCAGGCGGATGTTGGTCCAAATCAGGACCTCCAACCAATATAAAAAATACCTGATTTAAAAATGTATTGTTACCCCTATCTATATGGCTTTTCAAGCAGCTATAGATGTAGTATGTTTATTGATCAGCCAATGTTTCTAGTGCTGTATCACATGAGTGGGAAGCGAATGCTACAAATTGATTGTGTCCTTGTAAACCTAAACAGGCACTTAATACCACACAAATGCTTTGTTGGTTATGCTCTTGTACATGAACCAATGTTACAGAATAACTTGTTCCTATCTTTTGTCCATTCAAAATAAGTAAAGTATGGAACATACACTAAACATACTTCATACACCAAAGCTATACAATGTTTTGTTCTATTCAATAGTGACTGTTCAAAGGATAAATTGCATTACTCTAAAATCCCATTACATACTGTAACTCAAATGTGTTGTTTATTTGTGCTCCAAGTCAAGATTAGGCGTTTGATCTCTCAATAGAAGAAAATATGTATATCTTTATATGTAACTAGAATTACATACGTGAAAGCACCATTGAAAGCTCTTTAAAAGTGCTAAAGAAAATAATTTGAAAAATTAATGCATTTTAATATCAATTCATATTTAATTTATTACAGTGTAAAAAACATACTTTAAAAGTATTTGGAAATTTACCTGTGGTTAGGATTCAATGCTATCATCGCTGCAGCCTGGGTTTGATTCCAGTCAGGGAGCCAAGAGGTCACACCACCCTGAAACCATGCAGGGTTGGGCCTGGACAGTACTTGGATGCACTGGCAGGGCTAACGCCGGTGTAAGCGGTGCAAAGCACCTGGGGGCCCTGCACTGCTGGGACCCCAGTGCAGTCAACTTATTATTTCACAATTCTGTACTGTAGAGCCTCTTCTACCCCTACCCACTTCCCATAACCTCCCGGGCCCTCCCATGGAAGTGGATGGGGGCCAGGAGTGCTCAAAATGAGTCTTCACACAGAGCTGTGCAGGCAGGGGTGAGACACAGCCAAGGAGCAAGGGCCCTCCTTCTGCACTCACATTCCATGCTGACAGCAGTAGGACCTCCCCCACTCTCAGCAGGCACAAGAACAGGACATCCCTGCACGGAGCTGTCAGGAGCCGGAGACTCCTCACAGCACAACCCTCTCAAGACACCCCCAGCATTGACAGGGACTCTCCCTGACAGGACACGTCTAGGATGGGCCACTTGCCTCAGTAGTTAAGTACAGATCTCCCTCTACCCTGTGATATATAAATAAATAAATATGAATATATATATATATATATATATATGTGTGTGTGTGTATATATGTATATCTGTGTATATATATATATATATATATATATATATATATATGTGTGTGTGTGTATATATATATATATATATATATATATATATATATATATATATATAGTAAATAAAAAGTACATCTGTGTTCACATTTGAATGTCTAAAGCAAGTTAAAAAACCTGCTTCCAGCTCAGCGTTCCGAGACAAACAGTTATTAAACTGCATTGTAGGAGGCTGAGCCGGGACACACAAATATGGCCACAAATGCCTCGCTCTTCATTCCATAGCCATTATCAATCATGGCTTCATTTAAGCTTATGCATGCTGTATTACACAGCTTTAATGCAAAGCCAAGGTTGGACTAAACACATATATATGTGTGTATATATATATATATATATATATATATATATATATGTATTGTGATAATGTGGCCTTTGGCTACCGGTTACTTCTGTGACTTTATATAAACAAATCGAGTCCCAAAGTGCTTTTTATCCCTTTTAATAAAAAGTTTTCAAACATAAACAAAAATAGCTTATTTTCAGCATGAAATAAACATCTACTTAAACGCACTGGCTTAACATCAGGAACACCCTTGCTAGCCCTGAAGCCGCTTTTTGGCCTTCAGGTGAAAACATAAAGTCTTTGAATAGTCCATATTCAATAGTTTAAAGCGTCCTTTCTCTGCAGACAGTCGTCTTTCAATTTTATACAATAGGATGGGGTTCTGGCCCACCAGATACCCCAACCTACAGGGACCCTTAACACCCTCTTTTGGTGAAGGCTACAAATCTGTTAACTTCACAGACTTCTTCCTGGGGTGTATTATCAGACTCTGTAATGGTACCTTGACATCCAGTCTCTCAGCTGTAATGGATCCTCTGTAAAAAGTGCTGTGGCAAAATCCTTGCAGCAGCTCCTCGGCAAATCCCCTTTTCCTCTACAGCAATCAGTCTCCTGTGTAAAGGCTCTTTGTGGCACAAATCCTCTGCAGCAAACAGTCTCCTCTGTAAAGGCTCTTTTTTCCTCTGCAGCAAACAGTCTCCTCTGTGAACTTTCGGCTCTCAATGCCTGCTTTCAGCAGACAAACACACTGCCTTCGCTCTCACTGGCAGATGAATACAAGCGTCCTTCTTAGCTTGTAGTGAGGCCCTGGCCTCACTCTGCTGGGCCAAACAGAGCCTAGTTGCAGGGTGCCCCCACCGATCTCTCTATGTGTGCCTTTAACAGGCTTACAACACCTGCAGGTTCAATTAGTCACTTAGCACTGCTCCAGCAAGTTAACTCTCTCTTTCCTGGAGAGAACTCTTCACTACATGTCTTACTCTCACCTCTGGGGGGCACTAAGTACAGTATGTATATATATATATATCTTAACAGGTTGAACTTGATGGACTGAAAGTCTTTTTTCAACCTTAATTACTATGTAACTATGTAACTATATATATATATATATATATATATATATATATATATATATATATATACCTAAAGCAATAATTACTTCCTAAATGCAATGCAAATATATTTTAACAAGAGCTAGGAAAGTCAAATGCTCTTTAGCACTGACAGGCTGAATTTGATCTTGTGCAATGAGCACCCAGGCTCTATACAAGCACAATCTTTGCCCTAATGAGGGAGCCTTATAGCGCTATATATAAATAAACAATGTACACACTGTTTTCAGCAAGCAGTCTCTGTGCCAATACAAAATAGGACCTTACTTGTAGTTCAGGTGCTCTGCAAACCTCTCATGGTGGCTGAAAGGCCGTGATGTAGCCCCAAGCGGACCGGGTTTCGTTGATAGGCAACTTACTCATGGCTTGCTAAAATTCAAACTGACCTCGGCGGGCTTTTTATCCGATACTTCCTCCACACGTCAGAGAGACGTCATCCGGTTTAGCTCTTTTTTTTCTGAAATCGGATTGGTTCTGATATCTATGCATTGTTTCCGGGAGGTGAAGCCTTATACACCCTTTCCTTGCTGTAGACTTCCAACCTTATCTCTGTGTGTGCCGATGATTAATTATTAATAACGGCGTCCATAATTTCACTGTTATATACCCTGATATCTTTATTTAATGCTATTTAAACTGTGTTGATGGTGCTTGGAGTCCCATTCTTAGTCACTCAATTGTTGTGGATAAATGATTGACATGCCCTAAATAGGTGTCGTGAGTTGATATTAACTTCCAAAACGAATATATTTTTTGACATGACGTTTTAACTAAGACAATACATTACATTTAAACAACTCTGTATTTATAAAAAATTACACATAAGTATCTTTTAAGCCATGTTGATACATGGTATAGATTAACAGTTAATGTTACTACCTTTATTACTGTATGTTTCTTCTATGTATTTTAAATAGAGAATGATAGTTTTATTATTACTATTATTACCACTTGTATTCAATGTATTATATCTGTCAGATTGAAGATGACTTAAAGAGAGGGATTTAGATCATATACTTCCTGATCTTTAGGGAGAAAATAGGTTGTGAAATCTCTTCACAGTACATTTTATTCCTTTCATATAAGGTATTTTTATGGGGGGTCTTTAGTTTACCGCTTGTAATTTCTTCAGAGAAATGCTGAAAATTACATGTCTTCATTGAGTCCTTTTGTTATGACAACAGTAAAAACAAGAAGGCCATGATGGACTCCCAAATCAGATGTATCATGACATACAGAATACACAACGCTGAGCAAGGTAATTCTGAAAAAAGCCACAATTACATTCAGACAAGGCAAGAATTTGAGTGACAGACTGACACACAGCCTGTTTTCCCAACAACATGAGACCAAGTGGTTAGAGCACACCAAGGACCTCTTCCGGTGTGAAAATTGGAGAGGGTTCAGATTCATCAGTAGTTAATGTCATTGTTTGTCAATGTAAAAGACTCTACATCGGAAAAACGGACAGGCAATTGAGAAGAAGGATCCTCAAACATGTGGCATTGGTTAGAAACCTGATTAGACACTCCAGTGTCCAAACATATCCACTTATACCATTAGGGCAGAATGGACTGCCTGGAATTCCACATAGTGGACAATGTTGTCTTAGGAATCAGAGGAGGAGATAAGAGAACCTGGCTTTTACAGGTCGAGTGCCAATGGATCTATAAATTGGGAACAATGAACCCAAAAGGACTCAATGAAGACATGTAATTTTCAGCATCTCTCTGAAGAAATTACAAGCAGTAAACTAAAGACCCTCCAAAAAAACATCTTATATGAAAGGAAAAAAATGTCCTGTAAAGTGATTTCATAACCTATTTTCTCCTTAAAGATCAGGAAGTATATAAACTAAATCCCTCTCTTCAAGTCATCTTCAATCTGACAGATATAAGACATTATATACAAGTCAGAATAATAGTAATATCTTTGACCTATCAAAACTATCATTCTCTATTTAAAATACATAGAAGGAATATACAGTAATGAAGGTAGTAACATTAACTGTTAATCTATACCATGTATCAGCATGGCTTAAAAGATACTTGTGTCAATTTTAATAAATACTGAGTTGTTTAAATGGGCTTCAAAACTATTTAAGTGTAGATTTCCACAATGGCTACACTATATAAATATTGTCTTAGTAAAAACATCATGTCAAAAAATATATTCTTTTTGGAAGTTAATTTCAACTCACAACACCTACTTAGGTCATGTCAATCATTTATCCACAACAATTGAGTGACTAAGGATTGGACTCCAAGAACCATCAACACAGTTTAAATAGCATTAAATAAAGATATCAGGATATATAAGCATGAAATTATGGATGCCGTTATTGATAATTAATCATCGGCACACACAGAGATAAGATTGAAAGGCTACAGCAACAAAAGGGTGTATAAGGCTCCACCTCCGGGAAACAATGCATAGATATCAGAACCAATCCGATTTAAGACATACAGAGCTAAACCGGATGACGTCTCTCTGTGTTGAGGAAGTATCGGATAAAAAGCCCGCCAAGGTCAGTTTGAATTGTAGTAAGTTTTGAGAAAGTTGCCTATCAACAAAACCGGTCGGCTTGGCGCTACATCACAGTCTTTCAGCCACCATGAGAGGTTGCAATAGCACCTGAACTACAGGTAAGGTCCTATTTTCTATTGACACATAGATTGCCTGCTGAAAACAGCGTGTACATTGTTTATTTATATACTAGCGAATTGTTTTGATGTTCCTGCAGCATACCATGTAGGTTTGCAGTGTTGTGGAGCTGAGGTGTAAGTGTCAGCAATGTATGCAATGTGTAGTGTAAATAGGAAAACCGTTTGTAACTGTTTGTAACCACATGTGAGGCGCTGTAGAGCCTCCAGCTCCGCAAATTCCGCCCCTCACTTTGCAAGGGTCCGCATTTGCGGACCAAACTGCGTCCCTCACTTCAAGAGGGACGCAGTTCTTGCGAGCTCGCGAAGCGTGACAACAATTTGTAGTTTGACAACTATTATATGTGATATGTGAGCTGGGCCATGCAAATGTGCCCCCAAATGCCTTGCTCTACAGTCCATAGCCATTTTCTAACATGGCTTCCTTTAAGCTTATGCCTTCTGTATTACACAGCTTTAATACAAAGCCAAGGCTGGATTTTACACAAGCTGAGAATCCTATCCATGTACAGCTGTTTCAAGCTTACTGGCTATCATCAGCATGGAGCGGGATCTCAGCTTGTGTTATATATCACATATAGTCTAATGAGTTGGCACCGGAGGGAGGCCCGGGGGGCTAACATCCCCAAACCAATTTGGGCTCCCACTAGGGCACCCAATTTCTTTTTTTTGCACCAGGGCCCTCCATTCCCTATCTGAGCCACTGCTTGGATGGGTGATCATCTAGTAATACCAGGAGCTGTATGCTGTGGCTCATTGGAGAAAGAACTGGCAACCCACTCCAGTATCTCTGGCATGAATACCAAGCGGATCAGCATGACCATGGACATGAAGATGTGCTGGTGTGTTATGGGCCATGAGGTCACGGAGAGTTAGAAACGACTGAATGACGCATGCTTCCACACTCCCAGAAGTGCCTACATACTCGTGTGGTACCTACCAATAGAAATCCACATTGTAAAGTCTGAGCTCCTCCTTGATTCCTTGTGGAGGGAAAAAAAGGCTATATATCCCACAATGCTTGCTGCAAACTGACTTCCCAGTCATTGAAACAATGTTAATGCTTTCTGTGATTGGCCATAACAATTTTGAATTTTATGCTAATTTAGATAAGGTTTTCAAGGGGCATGTCTTCTCAAAATCAAGTGGCAGAAAACTGAAGACATTTGCAAATGTCAGGATAAATTTAATGTTTAATGTTTATTTGGGGATTTTTTTCCTACAAAAAAACATTTTCATACACTACTGATTCTCCTCTATCAGATGCATTCATAATCCATGAAACTTAAATATGCCTTTAAAGATGTGCTAATTAGTTTGTAGTATGAGAGTTTAACTCATTTCACACCAAAGGAAAGTCCATGTAAGAAAGACTGCTGGAATAGGCGTAATCTAGAGATCATGTTTGACTTTGTTTGGATTTGTACATCATGGTATCTGGATCCTGCCCAACTGTTATTCTTTTTGTCACTACCCTTGCAGCCCTATTAAATTCGAAGCACATAGCGGCTGTGGGCTTGAAATTCGGCTGCATTAAAGAGATATTAATTTAGACCATGCCGCGAGTTACAGGCTTGGGACGCAGACCCGTAAACCATTTTCCACACGTTGGATGTGCGGCTGTGAACATGATCAATTAGTCAATCCCATAGTTACGGGTTTAGATGGAGTCAATGGCAACAGAGATCGTCATGATTACGTCACTGAAAATGGAGATTTCGAAGCCTTACTGGCTTCAATTAGGAGTTTCGATCGGACCCACATTCCTGAAATAATGCAAAATGGATAAATCCATAAATATGATAGTTCATGCAAGTTCCATTATATGGATTAACACATTGATTTCCCGGGATCGATATAACACGGGAATTAAACTGAAAATAAAGTATTTTATATTGCAGATTTGCGGGCCATTCCCTTTTATAATAAGTACAGTACTGTGTGTATATTTGCATTTACAGTGCTACGGATAGGACTTTAACCCACTAGCGGGTCCTCTCTGGTACCCGTTGTTTTTTTGGTTCCATTTAAGGGTAAGGGCTTGAACACCAGTGAATTTGTTGCAATTTGACAGATGAAAGGATTTGCAGGAGCGCAGTTCAATTTTCCACGTCCCGTAGCCTTTTCTAGCCCTTTGTCCCCTTTCTATTCTCCTTCTCTCTGCCTTGTATTAGCATTACTTTTTCTATTTATGAATATTCTCTTGCCAGTAGCCACGATTTGTTAACCATTTGTCCAATTGTATTTACCCTTTTGTCAGCTTCCAGCTTCCAGCCCTGACTAGAATTTGTATTCTGACTGCACTAAAGTATGTTTCAAGGGCCAGTCCAGGGGCATAGGAACTAAGGGGGATGGGGAGGACAAATCCCCCCCCCCCCCCGCCCAGATTAAATGAATAGGGGACAAAAAAATAGCAAAATTAAACTTAGTCACGCCTTAATGGATTTGGCAATTAGAGCACAAGCAATATGGAGCAATATGTATTGCCCATGAAGGATTTGACTCATAATTTATATATTGTAAAGTAGTGTCTCCATTTTCGCTGATGACACGAAGTTGTGCAAGGTAATTAAATCAGATAATGATGTGCTTTCCCTCCAAAGGGATTTACATAAAATTGAGGAATGGGCATCTAAATGGCAGATGAGATTTAATTCAAATAAATGTAAAGTTATGCACCTGGGAAGGAAAAATAGCCATGTGATTTATAATCTTAATGGAGCAAATCTGGGGTATCAGATATTGAAAGGGATTTGAGAGTGCTTGTGGACAACCACCTAGGTACCAGCGCTAAAAACAAAGAAGCAGCTGCAAAGGCAAATTAACTATAAGCATGTATTAAGAAGGGTATAGAAGCAAGGGAAGCAAATATAATTCTGCCACTATACAAATCTCTAGTACGCCCTCATTTGGAATATGGAGTACAATTTTGAGCACCACTTCATAAAAAGGACATTTTAGAGCTGGAAAAGGTACAGAGGAGGGCAACAAAACTAATAAGGGAAATGGAGGGGCTAAGTTATGAAGAAAGACTAACCAAATTAAACTTATTTTCTCTAGAAAAAAGGCGTCTAAGAGGAGATATGATTACCTTATATAAATACATCCATGGTCAGTAATAAAGATTTGTCAAGGGAGCTTTTTGT
Source organism: Discoglossus pictus (assembly GCA_027410445.1). Lineage (NCBI taxonomy): Eukaryota > Metazoa > Chordata > Amphibia > Anura > Alytidae > Discoglossus > Discoglossus pictus. Next base: position 198,401,533 of record CM050168.1, on the reverse strand, counting down.
GCCAAGAGGTTTTCAACAAGTGGACATTCCTTGAGGTAAGAAGTCAAAAGATTCCACCTTAAAGAAATAAAAGGGTTCTTCACAGTAAGGGTGGTTAAACTGTGGAATTCTCTGCCAGAGGAGGTGGTGACAGCGGATTCGATAGACAACTTTAAAAGGGGACTGGATTTATTTCTAATTAAAAAGGGAATTCAGGGTTATCCTGGATAATTAGAGAGAGAGAGTATTTATCTAGGGAGAAATCCGATCGCCAGTATCTGGGGTCAGGAAGGAATTCATTTTTTTCCCCCTTTGAGACAATTAGCTAAGTTTCACTTGTTTTATTTTTCTTTTTGCCTTCCTCTGGATTTATTAATAATAAAAAATAAATAAAATAAAAAAACAAAATAAAAAAATTGATTAATATTTAATTAACAACTAATTAATTAATAACTAATCCGCATAATGCAGATCAGAGGAGATCTTAAAAGGTTGAACTTCATAGACTGAAAGTCTTTTTTCAACCTAAATTAGTATCAGCCTTATTAAATTCCAGCCTCGTAAATAAGAGGCTTATACTTAAACCCTACATACTGCAAAATTTCTCAAAGTTACGACGCTATTACATTAGCCCTGCAACGTGTGAGCTATGCAGCAGGGTGTCCGTATGAACACTGCGAAAATGTACATGAGGAGTGACAGCCTGCGAGATGATCTTGCAGGCTCCCACACCTCATCAATTAGTGCAGGGGTCCTAAACGGGACCTCTGCGGCAGTCCCCCACATAAGCCCTGCCGTGGGGGGTACTCCAACTACCCTCCCGGCACCTAAAATTAACCCCCCTCTATGCGGGAGTCCCCATCGGGACCCCCAAATTGTCCTCACATTAATACCATGCTGCAGGGGTCCATAGGTCCCCCACACATTAACCCCTTGCAGCGGGGGTCCCTGATCGGCACCGATCAGGCCCCCGCTGCATTTAAACGTTTTAAATTCCCCGCCGCGGCTCCTTAAAGGGCCTGCGACACACTATTAACAATCCCGGCCTCTGCAAAAAAAATGAACCCTCCTCTATGCTGGGGGTCCCCATCGGGACCCCCGAAGTGTCCCCACATTAACCCCTTGCAGCGGGGGTCCCCGATCTGCATAGATCAGGCCCCCGCTGCATTTAAAAAATTGAAATTCGCTGCGGCTCCTTAAAGGGCCCGCGGCACACTATTACTAATCCCGGACTCGGCACCTAAAATTAACCCCCCTCTATGCTCGGGGGGCCCCATTGGGACCCTCGAAGTGTCCCCACATTAACCCCTTGCTGCAGGGGTCCATAGAGACCCCCGCAGCCCCCCCACATTAACCCCTTGCAGCAGGGGTCCCCGATCGGCACCGATCGTGACCCTGTTGCATTTCAATTTTAAAATTTCCAACCTTGCGGGTCCATAAAGGACTGTAAAGGTCCTGAAAGGACTCGCACTAAAAAATATTAACCCCAGGCAACTAAAATTGACCCCATAACTCATGGGGGTCAATACAGACCCCCATAAGCACTTAATTATCCCCATAACTCATGGGGGTCTATACAGACGCCCATAAGCACTTAATTAACCCCATAATTCATGGGGGTCAATACAGACCCCCATAAGCACATACTTAACCCCATAACTCAGGGGGGTCAATACAGACCCCGATAAGCACTTAATTAACCCCATAACTCATGGGGGTCAATACAGAACCCCATAAGGCCTTAATTAACCCTGTCACTCATGGGGGTCAATACAGACCCCCATAAGCACTTACTTAACACTGTCACTCATGGGGGGTCAATACAGACCCCCATAAGGCCTTAATTTACCCCATAACTCATGGGGGTCAATACAGACCCCTATAAACACTTAGTAAACCCTGTCACTCATGGGGGTCAATACAGACCCCATAAGCCTCTATTTAACCCCATCAGTCCCATATGGGTATATTATGACCCTTGTGGGGCTGTTAAAACCCTAGCATTAACCACATAAGTGCCATGACGGCACACAAGGACCATCATGACACTAACTACAAACACTAGACTATTACCCCCAATAAACCATTAAATCTAAACTAACCCACCTCTAAACTAACACTTACACTACCTACCTACACTACCTACCCCCTAATAAACCTCCCCACCACTCTAATTACAAAAAATAAAAAAACCTACCTTACAAAAATTTTTAAAAAACTACCTACGGAAAATAAAAATCTACATTACAGAAAAAAAAAATACATTACAAACCCCCCCCCCCGCCCCCCCACTACAGAAAAAAAAAATGTACACACCTGAAAAGGAAAGACAGACATACACAATACATACATACATTACATACAATACGTCAAATTACATACAATACATTACATACAATACATTACATATAATATCTATCTAACATACAATCTATTTAATATACAATAAATCCTAACTATATCAAATACATCCCCCTATCTATCTAATATACAATAAATCCTAACTACATACAGAAACCCTAATTCTAAGCTAAAATCAAATAATTAAAATCCTAACTACATACACAGACCCTAATACTAAGCTAAAATAAAATAATTAAGACCACTTACCTTTAAGATGTCCCTTCAGCTCACTAACCTAGGGGTAAAACAAAACAAAAAAAATATTTCAAAACATTAACATAAAATAAATAAACATTATACACATTCTAAATATTCTACTCAGCTTTCCAGCATGTTCCGTCCTTCTTTTCTTCTCCGGTGGCGGCCCTGTTAAAAAAAAACACAATACATTAATACAATATACAGACACAAAATAAAATAAACATATAAATATACATTCAGCTTACCTCCCCGCAATGTCCCCGGCCTCCTCCTCTTCAGCCCCGGCTGGGCCCTGCACCCGCAGACCTCCCCGACGTTAATGAGCCTCCCGGAGCCTTTTCCGGAAGGAAATTGGCAATGGCGGCTTCTGATTGGCTGAAAAAGCTGTCTATCAATTTCAGCAATCAGGATGGGATACACCCCAAACTCCCACCCTGATTGGCTAAAGCACCTGTCAATCTTTATTGGAATTAATCACAAGGCGCAGATGCCTTCAGCCAATCACAATGGGATACACCCCCACGGAGTGATTGGGTTAAGACATCTGCGCCATCTCATGAGTGACAGGGTTAATTATTGGCTTATGGGGGGTCTGTATTGACCCCCATGAGTGACAGGGTAAATTAAGGCCTTATGGGAGTCTGTATTGACCGCCATGAGTGACAGGGTTAATTAAGTGCTTATGGGGGTCTGTATTGACCCCCATGAGTTATGGGGTTAATTAAGTGCTTATGGGGGTCCGTAGCTCTCTCAGAGCTTATTCTCGGCCATTTTTCGTAGTCATCTCGAAAAGCAGGCTGCGAGAGATTCGGTCCTTGCAAACAGCAAAGAAACTGCCGTTTGCGAGGACAGAGAGAACTACGAGGGAGAATTTAATGAGGCCCTATGTAACTATGTAACTATGTAACTATTAATTATATCGGGGGCAGGGATATTGAGAATTTAAACAAAGAAACAGCAGTGCAGCAATGGAGCACCCCACCAGGAGCACCGGCAGTAGATTTGCCCCTGCTTCCTGTCCTGGGAGTAGAGTTTAATCCCCGCCGCGGCTCCTTAAAGGGCCCCCCCCCCCCCACACACACACAGATTTTTTTGGGCTCCTACGCCCATGGGCCAGTCTAATAATATATCCACATGATCCCTGTTGGTCCACATCCTATTCAGCAACCACCAGCCTAACTAATTGACTATTTAAAGGGACACAGAACAAATATTCTTTAAACTCTTATACCAAGCGCACTAGTTTCAGAAAAATATTGGCTAATCCAGTTATCTATGTATATTTTATTTTAACATTCATACAACTGATCTGTGAACTGAATAATTTATTCTTAAAATACACAATGGCAGAAGTTACAATGATTTAATTTTGCATGGAAATATTCTAAAGTAGAATAGTTCTGTTAACTGACCAATGCATTTAAAGAAAAAGACACTTGCTTGTCAAGTATGTACCAAAATAACAATATTAGCTGTGTAAGCCATGCACATGAAACATTTTTTGGGAAAATATGATTTTTTAAAGCTAGGATTCAATTTTGTGTTCTTTACATCACATCCTGAGATCAACAGGCAAATGTCCAGAGACTTTTGTTTGATACGATTAAAATTCACACCATAGCCCTTACTCCTCACTGGCCCAGATGCAGACCCCTTGCCTCATTCAATGCAACCATAGCTCTTCAGAAATGTAAACTCCCTCTCACTTACACAACTTTCACAAATGTACCAGGATCTCTCCAGGGTCCTGCAGAGGCATCAAAAAGTGTTTTAATGAAAAACTAGCTTTATGGCTTTTCAAAACATATATATATTTTTTAAAGTCTTTTAAGTTACCCTAAAATACATTAAATATTAACTTACCGTTCACAAAAGCTGAAAGTAATATTTTCTTAATAGTATTGGACAGTAGAGGAAACATACCAATGTATTTACCTCTATAATGAGTAACAAAAAATTCCAACAGTTGACACATGAATAGCTATGGTAAACAACATATTCCATTATATTAAACAATATTTTAGTGGTATGAGTAATCTTTAAAAATGTCATCCCTTCAATAATAACCTTTTCACAGCTAAAGTATAATTTAATAAAAAATCTTAACTACTTCTATGGATAATTTATACATCATTAAGATACTGAAAATACATCATAAATCTAATAACTAACCATCAAATATACCAACCTACTCATATTACTGCAATGCAAATATGAGATATGATATCTGTTACATGTGTGCAACTGTTTTCTCTGAGATAATTAAATTACTTATTTTTTTTATTTTTTAATGAGTAATGCATGATTAAAACAACGTGCAACTCTCGCTAGGGTAATGCAGTGGTCCTTTAGTTCCATTTGAACGCCACTTCTGCATTAGTAGAACTTTAAAAATAGGAGGGATGAAGGAAGATAAGTGAGCTAAGAGTGGAAAAAGAACAGAGAACGATCAAGAGAAAAAGGCTGAGAGAGTGAAATAGTGCGAAAAAATAAAGAGGAAAGTAATAAATATGCTGTAGAATTTGGGGAGGTGAGAGAGATATGTGCAGGAGAGCAACAATTGTGAAAAAGGGAGGATGATCAACAGTAAGGATGCTGGAGGCAGAGTAATAAGAGGAGTTATAAAGGCCCATGAATTGGACAGGAAGCAAGTGATGATTAAAGTGCATTTAAATGACACAGAAGAGATTCCAAAATGTAATATAATTTAATATTATAGGTAATAAGAAATAATTTAGCAATGGAATGTTATTGAAAAAATAGTATTTTCCTAGAGTAGTATAATATAGTATACAAGAACATGTCTATTTAAACAAGATTATAATTAGAAGACAACATGGATTTATGAAGGATAGGTCATGTCAAACAAACCTAATTAGTTTCTATGAAGAGGTTAGTAGGAACTTGGATCAAGGCAACTCAGTCGATGTAGTCCTTTTGAATCTTGCAAAGGGTTTTGATACAGTGCCACATGGGAGACTATTGAGCAAACTAAGGGAAATAGGAATTGCAGGAAATATCTGCAGTGCTGGCAAAAAGACAGGAACCAAAGGGTTGTTATAAATGGAACATACTCGGATTGGACTAATGTGGTAAGTGGGGTAATCTCAGGGTTCAGTATTAGGTCCTCTCCTTTTTAACATATTAATTAATGACTTAGAGGTGGGACTGGAAAGTAGTGTCTCCCTGTTTGCTGCTGACACTGTTTCACTTTTTTTTCCCTTCTGTTTGCCGTCCTCTGGATCAATCAACAATTAACAATTAATGTGCAAATTGCAGATCAGAGGAGGTCTAAAAAGATTGAACTTGATGTACTAAAAGTTTTTTTTTTAACCTCAATTACTATAATTTTATGTATGCAATTTTATATGTAACTATGTAACATTCAAGTTTGACATTTTTACTGTTTGTTAGCCTTTCTGATCACCCCACAATACAAGATCCTGAAGGGTCAGATAAGCACAATTTAACATTACTGTTTTTCGCCCCAGTGCCATATTGGTTGGCAATCCTGCAATGGCTGGCAATACTTTAAGAATGACGTATGACAAGAACAAACCCGGTGGAATAATTTACCCATGTATTGCCATCAGCATAATATATTAATAAAATAGCTTAGTAATGTGAACACACTACACTAACCTTCCATCCCCTAATAGCCCAGGTATCCCCCGGGAGCCAACCACCCCTTGTTCTTTGTTGTGGGGAGCACATTAACCCATCAGGGTCTCTTTGGGGTCTCTAATGTATAACCATAGGGGTTCTTAGGCACCCCACTATGTATTCACATGGTATCTAATATTAACCCATTAGCATGGGGGTCTAGTTACTGGTGATCCAATTATTAAATTCCCCTTATTGTTTTTGGCATAGTCGGCAGTACAAAAACAAGACTATGCATGAACAGACCCAGGTGACTACACAGAAAACAATGGGTCTTAACAATAATAAAATGCAATGATCTCTCATTAACAAATCTTCTTTTTGTGGGGGGACCAAAAAGGTTGGCTGCCAGCTCAAAATGGCAAACTTCAATGTTATTTTAGTGCACGAAAATACAGGTTCAATTGAATGGTATTAAGGAATGTTACTGATATTACGTGTAGTTAAAAATTATGGCATATTTGAAAACTCAACTTAGGCCCATGAAGCCGATTCCTAGGGCAGCACATTTTCAGGGGGCAGCAGGCTGTCTGGAGATGCAGTACAGTGAGGAGCAAATTGCAGTAGTTGAGGTATGATATGATTTAGTTGTGAGCATGCGTGTTGTTGCTAACGCTGCAGGCTCGTGTAGCGAGCCCGCGGCCCTTGCTTCGGCGAAGGCACTCCTTGCCAGCAACTGAGGACCTCGCAAAATTAACGGACTTACGACACAGAAATACGAAACTCGTTACGACCCATTACGACCTTGCAAAAAACGGCCGAAACCCGCGCACATAAAAACATGAAAGACACAATAAAAACAAACAACAAATACATAAAAATCTAACTAAAAGCAAGGGGAGGCAACCAGGGCCTTAAAAAGTGAAGTTACAGCTCAATTATAGTGAAAATAAAAGAGTTTAGACACACGAAAATCCTCTAAGCAAGAGAAAAAATGTCCGCCGAAAAAAACGAAAACGAGGCTACAGGACTCTAAAGACGCAAAACACCACCAAACTCCTACGAATTTACCGAAAAACACCTATGACATCCGAAAATAAGGACGCAACCCGCGCGACCCGAAAACCATTACAAACACAAGAAATATACACATATAAAAAGCTTACCCACAGGAAGGGGGTGCACCCAGGACCTCTGCAAATGAAGTTACACCTCGATTTAAGTCCAAATTTAAGACTTTACACACCCGAAAATCACCTAAGCAAGAGAAAAAATGGCCGCCGAAGAAAACAAAAACGAGGCTAAGGACGCAAAAACTTCACGAGGCACGTAACACACACTATGCGGCACGTACCACACTGCTATTACCCACCATTTTACAGGAAAAAGACAACTATTAGCCGGAAAATGGCGGATGGAATGCAAATTTAACGCTGGAACGCAAATAGTGCATGCGTATTGCATTCTAACGGCCTCAAGCACCTGAAAGTTTATAAATACTGCCTACTTTCCAGAAAATTCTACATTTCTCATGAGGTGATGAACAGTGTAACTGGATAGTTCACTGCTGCCGTTAATTCAGAAGAGAATTACTTCCTAATTTACAACTTCACAATCTGCAAATTCAAACTGAGAGGTAAGCTATAATCTATTTAATTTATTAAGAAAGACACCAAAAAAAAAAAAAAAAAAAAAAACAGTTCAAACATTCTCAATCAAAATGTGATTCATGTATAGTGGCATGTGAAATTCACATTTATGTGTATAGGTCCTACAACAAGCTAATCTTAACTCAAAGTAATCAAAGAAGTATATTCAACTGACATTAAGTCGCAGCAACTCATAGCAAAAAAAAAAAAAAAATGACACTAATACACATTTAACCTGCAGCTCAATCTTTCCCGTTTTTTTACTATTCAGACTCTGCATCAACAACGTCACTCAAGAATTTGCACCATGGACTGTGAAAAAGGAACACTTTTAAAGAACAGAAAGAAAGAGGAAGAGGTAAGATAGAAAAATACATTACATGCAGAAATACTTATGTTACTAACTAAACATCCTAACAATCTCATTGCCATCATTTTTTGACGGGCAAGTCGCTAGTGGGGAACTAATGAATCAGAATTTTAGTTGTGTCATGAGTAAGATAGGGATGTAATCTGGAGATGTTTTTTAGTTGAAGATTACAAGATTTCTAAAGAGGCTCAACTTCTCTCAAACCAAATTGTTTTAGCAGTCAGGAACACTATTGCTAAAACTTGGAAGACTTCCATTCCTGAATTTGGGGAAGTACTAAAAAACCTTAAATACATACATTCAATGAGCTTGATCTCTGCCAAACTTGATGACAACTATAAAAAGTGGGCTTCCTGTTGGGACTTCTGGGAACTACGAATTGGGTGGTAGCATGAATAAAAAAGGTAATACATATACAGACCTCAGTGACGATATTATACTAACCTTCCCCCCACCCATCTTTCCCCACCCTCTTTCTCTTTCTTTCTCTTTTCTATATATATTTTTTCTTTTCTTTTAATTTATACTGCATATTATGTCATATTTAATTGTAATTTATGCAACAAAGACCTAACAAATTGGGAAAAGTAGACACAAGCACTTTCTGATCTCTTTTGAATAGAATATACAGTATGTTGTTCTTGTACTGTACATCTTACTCTGTCTCACTGACTTTTATTCCCATTAATAAAAACGATAAAAAAAAAAATGATTTGGTTATTGCTTGTATGGGAATTATGAAAGAGAGGGCATGGTCCAGCAGAACACAAATTCAATGGGACTGGGAAGTGGGAGTGATGATGGTATTGTCAACAGGGAGAGATATTTGAGCTCCTAGTCTTCCCATCCTCTACTACAGCTTCCACCCCTCAGTTTTTGGCATTTTAACTTTGAGTTGACTGGGGACATCCGGAAGGATATGATTGGGAGGCAGTAGGCAACTAGTGTTAGAATAGAGGGGGATAGATCTGGTGCATATAGATTAAACTGAAATCCAAAAGATTTTATTAGGGAACCAAGAGAGGATGTATAGGTAGAGAAGAGGAGAGACCCAGGACTAAACCTTGGGGTACACCAACAGTCAGAGGGTGATGCAAAGAATAGCTGCCAAAGACGGAGACACTAAATGTTCGATCTTCTAGGTTTTATATGAACAATGAGAGAGCTGTGTCACCAAGAGAGCAGAGAATTTTGATTAGCAGAAAGTTGTCAATTGTTTCAAAGGCAGCAGAGAGATCCAGAAATATTAGAATAGAGAAGTGACCCATTGACTTGGTGAGCAGGTAATTAGTGACTCTTGTCAAAGCTGTCTCAGTGGAGACACACAAATGTAAATAGTAACATAAAACCTAAACAGGTTATACTAAGTTTGTAGCAAAAGGAGTGGAGCAGTGATTAAAAAGGATGAATGAAGAGGAGTTATAAGTGCAATGACACTGTAATGGTGGAAAAACTATCAGTGTTATAATACTTTATTGGAGGTGGTTACCAAAGGCAGAGCAACTGCCTGTGCAACCTGGGCAAGGCACCAAGGCCCCTGGTCTCTGAGGGGCCACTGTGGACCTTTTGCAGGTCCCCTGGGGCCCTCGGGGGCCCCCACAGCACTCTAGTGGCCCCCACGATACCCCTTTGGCCCTTGTGGATCACCTCTGGCCCTGTTGCCCCCACGGCTTTCTAGTGGCCCCCACGTCTCCCCTATGGCCCCACCACGGCCACCTGTGGCCCCTGGGGATCCTATCTGGCCTCTGCGGGTCCCTTGCTGCCCCCTGTGGACCTCCACAGTCCTATAGTGGCTTTTTAGTGGCCCCTGTGGTCCACCTGTGGCCCCCAGGGGCCCTCTGCAGCCCCAGCATGCCCCTTTGGCCCCCACAGGTCTCCTGAGGCCACCATGGCCCCTTATGACCCTTGCGGCCCACCAATATGTCCCCATTGGCGCCCACTGGCCCCAGGGCCCCCAAGTGCCCACTGCATGCCCTGTGGCCTTCACAGATGCTATGGCCCCTGCAAGTCCTTTGTTCAATGTGGCCCCCCACAAGCCCCAGGACCCCACTGTGCCCCCTGCAGGCCATGTGGCTCCCCACAGCCCCCTATGTTCTCCCTTAGACTCCTTTGGCCCCTTGGGAACCACTCCGGTCTCCTGCAACCCCCTTTGTTCTCCCTCAGCCTAGTGTGGCCCCTTGCAACCCTCTGTGGCGCCTCCCTCAGCACTCTATGACCTCCCTCAGCTTTTTGTGGCGCCCCCACAGACCACTGCAGTCCCCTCGGACCTCTGTGGCCCCCCTTTGCCCTTTGGCCTGCAGTGCAGGAAAATAGTAAGCCTGGCAATGGTGTTTGCCACACAATGTGAGGCTATGGGCCCTCTGAGCACTTTTTACTTCCTTGGGGCTAGTTTTGCGTCCTTCAGGATAGTTTTACATCCTTCGCCCTTGTTTTCGTTGTGTTTGCGTTTTTTCGGCAGCCATTTTTGTTATCGCTTTTTCTGTTTTTCTTGAAAAAACTTGAAATATGCCTCAAATTAACTCGCAACCACACTCACAGGCTCCCTGGCTCTCCCACTGTGCTATGTGTGAGTGTGTAAGTTAATTTGGGGCATATTTGTTGTGTTTTTCCAGTATTTGCAGTTCCGTGGTTCGGGCGTTAACGTCAGATTTTTGCGAGCCATACAGTGCATGTACGGGTTTCGGTTCTAAGTGATAGGGCTCGTAAGGCCTGCATGCCTCAATGGCAAAAAGTCCTGCATTCTTCAGCTGCTCGCCTTGCTTTGCGAGGCTCACAGTGCAGCCCATTGCAGAGTAAGACCCGTGTGACAGCTCACCTTGCTTTGCAGGCTCGAGGCTCGCAAAGTGTGACCAACATAGTAAGCACCCGCAATTCCACAACTATATATACAGTATGATATATTGTGCCTGCCCCCTCCGTGGGGGGGGGGGGGGTTCTTTTTGCACCGGGCCCCCTCATGCACTAGCTCCACCACTGGTGGTTACCAATGTAAAATTATATTGGTTAGGTGCATTTTAGAGGTACTTACCTGTGTAATATTAAAATTATTGTAGATATACTTGACAATGTAATAACAATGTATCTGAGAATTACTAGTTTGTGAAATAGCACTGTAATGGAGAGGTGCATAGTGCAATAATCATACAGTTTGGTAATTTACTTTATGTTGAGAACCGGCCACTAAGGAAAATAAAAAATGTAAAATATGTGTTTTTGTTGTTTTTGGTTTCATAATAACAGTTTATCTTGGCTTATCTAATGCTGCACAAGAGCATAATGCTCTATTTTGTGCCATACTTTTAGAGAGACCTTTAATTTAAATATCTTTGATGAGGTTATGTCAACTCAGTGTAACCTTGGCTAGGCTGTTGTTTGAAGGAGGAGTAAGACTTCTGATAAGAGGCTGAGAACTGCAGTTTTATCAATTCGTTAATAATATCATTTTTCATACATGAAGTATATTGCAGTGTTGCTTTGCTTAGTGTAGACTACAACCTGTTGTATAGAGTTGTTGCTCTAGTTTGCCTGCAAATCCTTTTTTATCTTAGAATTTTATTTGGTATTAAGATGCAAGACAAGACTTACAATTTTGAAGTATCTTACAACCCTCAAATATATATAGTAACTTTGCAGTACCATTAAAAATACATGTCATGGTATTAATCTTAGTAAAAAAAAAAATATGTGATATTATATAACAATGATGCCATCAAGGTTTGAGTGGATTACTGTGTTCAAAAGAAATATTTTGTATTAAACTACACAAATATATACTTTTGTTACACCGTATATGAATATTTGTAGCAAGAAATTCTACTTATGAGTTCATATACATGTCATCTATATTCAGTGTTTACAACAAAGCCACTTTAACAGACCATTGTAATGCCCTAACATTAGAAACGACTTGATCATTAATAAAATGATTAATTAATGATGAATAAGAATAATATTCAATATTAAATTCACTTTCAAAGATGAGAGTTGTAGCCTCTAGTTCAGCTAACTGCCTGGAAAAGGTCATCAATGGGGAGAGGGTGGTTAAGCTGAGAAACAGGTTTAAATGTCTTTAAGAACAATGGCCTCCTTGCTAGACAAAGCCACCTGCCTCATTGACAGTATGGTGGATGGATACCATTTTTGAAAACAACTTGAATATTGAATATTTCTTTATTAAATTATTAAAGCTGAATTTTACGAACGATCAATGCCTAATTTAAACTTCTAGCTCGTATTATTAGGATGTTACAGTGTTGCTTTATTGGATAACTGAAGTGTCATAATTATTATAGTTTATATGAAGATCTTCACTTCTGTAGATAAGTCACTCCAAGGTTTTGCACAGGGTAGGGGGTGAATGTCTAGTGTATGTTCTCACAGGCATAACTTTGTTGCAAAATGAAAAGCTACAGGATTTCAGATCAGTCCAAACATACAATACATTATCTCCTTTAATTATTCTCTCATTTTGCATTTGTTATAACCCATTCTTCAAGACCCTGTCCCTTCTTTCTCTCCTCTCTTTCTCTTCACATGTTTTAAATGGAAAGACTAATCAAATGTCAACTAGTGGTACTGAAGCACTGGCATCTCTTTACATTCACAGGACACAGTCTTACAAAGGAGGGCTGGCTTCTACACCCCACTGGCAGAGCATAGCTGTACTGATCCTCACTGATTGGACAAAATACACCTAATTTGTTCCTCTGAGGGACGGTGCTGTGGCATGCCTCCACTGCAAAGCAAATATCCACTTACTTCTCATATAAAAATTGCATAATATTCTTCTAATTTTCCACAAACTTTCTTTATTCTGTAGGCCAAATATAATTATAAACTCCAAACAAAATAAACCAAAAAACTAACATATAAAGGACTGGTGTGGTCCCATTTGTTTCTTTAAGGTGTTTTTAAATATCTAACATTGATAACGCCTACATTTTTTGGATAGCAAAAAAACAACTTTCAAGTTCTTAACTCTTATATGGAATTATTCTCTACTGTGTTGTTTTTCATGAACTCATTCTATTTGCTATTTTCTCAGGAAGGTGTGGCTGTATAAACGTATGGAGCCCGATTCAATTCCAAGCCCGCACCTCACAGGATTGAGGCCATATGTCTGCGGGCGTGCTGTGGGCTCCTGTTCGTCTCCTATTCCGGAGCTATACAATTGAAGGAGCACGCAAGTTACAGGCCGAAAGCTGACTTTATAAACCATGCACTCTTCCGTAGCAGTTCAAGGCGGGAATATGATCAATTAAGCAAGACTGTAACCTCCCATTTCGAAACAGCCAATAGAAAAATGAGACCTTCATCATTACAGGTGTAAAACATGGAGGTTACATGTCAATCAATTAGGTTCAGGGGTCCAATATACAATGGGACTCGCAAACCATCAAAATACAAAATATTTAAAATGAATGTCAATACTGTTCTAGTCCATGTGGATGGCCTGATAGGTATTAACTCATTGATTCCCGAGATCGATATAACTCCGAACTGACACATAAAAAAATATGAATTTATATTGGCGATTTGCGAGCTTTAAACGGTTGTGCAATTAATTCTAATGTCTTTTATCGCTTTCCCCGTTATTTACAGTGCAGTATAAATGTTTTATTTGCATTTACAGTGCTGCGGACAGGGGTTAAACTCCCTTGCGGGTCCTCTCTAGCACTCGATTTTATCCGAAATTTGCCTTTTACGGGTGTGAAAACATGTGCGGGCTTGGGGAATTAGAGCAATAGAATATCGATTTGTGATTTTAGCGATCATAACTCTTGCGGACAGGAAAGATCAAAGGGTTCGGGAGGCTGTAATTTCCGGGTTTACCATTGCAGAGTTTTCAAGCCCGTAACCCATCCAGAGCCCGCAAAAAGACGCAAATTGAAAAACAAATTAACTTACGGGCTACAGTAACTTACGATTGCTCACTTGAATCGGGCTCATGATATTTACATAAGTCCTGTAGAAAGCACTGGAAGCACTTCCCACTGTGCAGTTTGGAGCTTCTTCTACATTCAAACTCTTCTTGCAACTGTGGAGGCACATAAACAGACAACAAAATGGAATTTACCATATAAAAGTAATATAAATTGAATATAAAATTTAACAAATTAAATACCGTATTGTTTTTAAATTCTAAAAACATTTTGCATATATTAGAGTGTATTTTTTCAAGGCAGTAGCATTTCAGATTTTTGTAATACCAGACACAACTGCAGCTGCCCCTGTGTAAGCCTGATTCATAATAGACGATTACAATATTAGAACTAAATGCAGAATCATGGAAACATCCAATAATGGTTGTACTCACTCAGTAACAGTGATATAATGTACCCATTGGACTGAAAATACATATTCAGAAACCTATACTCTCGTATGTTGTCTTTGAATATATCTTATATTCTAAAAATGTTAAATACTATATCATCATCTAATCTGTGGTAAAAATTAATGATTGTATGCTCTGGAGAATCAACCAAAGGTTTAAACTGTTTGCACAGCCGCTTAATTAAATTGTAGTTGGACAAATTATCATATTTAATATTGCAGTAAATCAATCTACTGATTGTTCATTATTAACCACAGCAATGCTAAATGGTGTTTCTAATTAACTGTACATTCATTAATATTATATACTTCTTGGATATTACTGCAGCCTAAGGTTGGACTTACATAGAAGGAGTGAGGTATATAACAAGGCACAGGCCTAGGCCAGCAAATTCAAAAGGAACAGCATGTTTTAAAGGACTTGTGTAGTTCAAGAAAAAAGGCACTTCTATGTGAAGTATGTAAAAAAAAACAGGAATCCATCTTGTGTTTGTTAAATCACTTCTGAAAACTAGATCACAAGAGTGTGGTTCTTTATCTATCAGTTGAGGAAGAGGCGAGGGCAAAAGGAACAGGGAGAGTTCAGTTGTCTTTGTCTGATAATTGTATAAGATTAAATGTATACAATATGACTCCCCATTGCAGGGCATCATCATTTCCACCAAAAGATCATGACTTTTACCCAATTTAATTATGTTCTTAGTCAGAGACAAGGTTTATATAATATATATATATATATATATATATATATATATATATATATATATATATATATATATATATAATATATACACACATATTGGTACAGTGGCCTTAATATTTCTCCAGTGCCAGGTAGGTACCCATGACTGCTGTTCTTTCCCTTTTATAGATAACCACTGAGGTTAATTTTTCCATATAGTAGTTTAAATAACTAAGCCTGTGATGGGCAAAAGGATATTAGGAATCAAAAGACGTAAACATAAACTTTATATTTTTGAGTTTTATATGTTTTTTTTCTTACTGCCGGCATCCGTTTTTTTTTTCACAGGTGATTTGGTAAGTTTCTCTCTTGGGAGAGTATGTTCAAGTAAACTAAGGAGCTTTCCATTAATCCTATTAAAAGCACTGGGAGTTTTAAATGCCAAATCTCCATTGTGCAGATAGAAATATCTTTTTCCTTCAGTCGCCTCCAATTTCCTGAAGTTAGAAGAAACCACAGCAGCTTAATTACATATAAAATGTAAAAGAATAGCGGATATACATTTAGCCCTTTTTTAACTATAGTTCTTCAAAAGGATATGTTTTAAATATAGGACTGCAATGGGTATTACAAAAATGATATGTGTATATATACATACTTGAAAAATGTGTCTTGAGCTTTGATAATTCATTAAGGAAGAACAAATGATGTGAAAAATGTAATATCAGAAAATGAGTAAAAAAAATAAAGTTTGGACCAATAGCTAAATTATTGTGAGTGAACATTAAAGGAATACCACATTAGTGTTGTTTAATCATTCAGTCATGTTCGACTCACCGTGACCCCATGGACCGCAACATGCCAGGCACATCTTGTGTCTGGTTGGGCTTGTCCATAAGGTTTTCTTGGTAAAGATACTGGAGTGGGTTGTCAGTTCCTTCTGCAGTGGACCAAGATTTGCCTGACTTCTCTGCTATGACCTACCCATCTTGGCTGGCCATACATGGTTTAACACAGGTTCATTGAAATACACAAGCCCCTTCACCACGAATCCAGCAACCCAAAAGGGGAATACCACATTGTTTTACTTTCAAACTGTAAGTGGAGATTGGGGGATAATGAAAGGCATCAATTAAGGTTTGTGGAGTAGATTCAAAGACTTAAGGTAAAGCAGATGAACAGGGGAGGTAGTGACCTCAGCACACAATATTACTGCTGGAAGCCCTACCACCAACTTAAAGCACCACTGCAGTGTAAGTTTGCTCTTTTTAAGGACTTGACTTGATAATGGATAAAATGTGTTTACAAAGATAAAATTAAATAATAACAGCTTTTAATTTTTAACTATTGCATTCATCTTTGCTTTAATGATAATGAACATTTTGTCTATGTAAAAGGATTAGAAACCTGTAAAAAGTGGGAGGAACAAAGGGCATATATAACATCTGTACTGACTTATGATACAAAATGTCCTCTTCAAACAGCCCCTTGACAGTATTCCTACATAAAGCATTCTTTATCTTTATGGTCTAACTATCGATTTAAATAGAATCTTTCTAAAGGACAATGACTCATCCCCAGTTGTATACCAAATAGACAATTTACAGGAATATAGGACATTTCCAAAGTATAATTATGAATTTGAATAGAGCTGCTGTTAAAAAAACAGTCAGATAAGAATATCATAAGGGACTAATTTGCAATCACTCTCCAAATCTTTTTAGCAATATATTTCTCTTGGTCATATCTAAATCTAGAAAAAAGTGATAATGTGGAGAATAGACCTAAGACCTTGGTGGTTCCTCCTACCTGGAAGGCTCACTAGTTGAATCCCCAAAACTATTCAATCTATTACTAGATAGGAGGAAAAAGAGGTGGCCTATATATCAAAGAACCACTAATACCACAATTGATTGACAATTCTGTGGAGATTGAAATGTTTTCCATTCCACAGATTAAAATATAGAAAGTGTTTATAGCCCCTAGTATAACTAAAAAGCAATGGACTGCAATATAAAAATTATCAACTATACAGTCATTGAAAGTTAGCAAGTGTGGATTGTACATCGAACAAACACAATAGTATAAATGTCCTAATCAGGGACACTCGTGGCTGCTCAATGCTAGGTCTAACTAACTATTCAGGAGACTGCCTGATGGCTGTATTTTTTATTTTTTTTATTGCCTTATGGCTTACTCATAGGCTTAGATTATAGACAGAGGCGCCTGCATGAAGGTCCTTAAATACCCTATTTTTGAAATTGCCATTTCACCTGTTTTGTGATGTCACTGTGGCTGACGATCAAAGCACCACAGGAAGCAAAATCACCTGTTTTGTGATGTCACCTCCTGTGGCCAGAGTTCAAAGCACCATTGTCCTACTCTGGGAAAATGTTTTAAATAAACGGAATCCATGTTTGTTTATTGCTGCTAGATATAACCTTGAAACAATCTGAATATTTGTTGCAATAAAATCACAAGAGTTGCAAAATGTATGCTCGATCAAACTTATGTATGTGATCACATACAGTGGATATAAAAAGTCTACACACCCCTGTTAAATTGTCAGGTTTCTGTGCTGTAAAAAAATTAGACAAAGATAAATAATTTCAGAACTTTTTCCACCTTTAATGTGACCTATAAACTGTACAACTCAATCGAAAAACAAACTGAAATCTTTTAGGTGGAGGGAAGAAAAAATATAAAAATAAAATAATATGGTTGCATACGTATGCCCACCCAACTAATACTTTGTTGAGGCACCCTTTGATTTTATTACAGCACTCAGTCTTTTTGGGTATGAGTCTATCAGCATGGCACATTTTGACTTGGCAAGATTTGTCCACTCTTCTTTGCAAAAACACTCCAAATCTGTCAGATTGCGAGGGCATCTCCTGTGCACAGCCCTCTTCAGATCACCCCACAGATTTTCAATCAGATTCAGGTCTGGGCTCTGGCTGGGCCATTCCAAAACTTTAATCTTCTTCTGGTGAAGCCAATTCTTTGTTGATTTGGATGTATGCTTTGGGTCGTTGTCATGCTGAAAGATGAAGTTCCTCTTCATGCTCAGCTTTCTAGCAGAAGCCTGAAAGTTTTTTGCCAATATTGACTGGTATTTGGAACTGTTCATAATTCCCTCTATCTTAACTAAGGCCCCAGTTCCAGCTGAAGAAAAACAGCCCCAAAGCATAATCCTGCCACCACCATGCTTCACTGTGGGTATGGTGTTCTTTTGGTGATGTGCAGTGTTGTTTTTGCGCCAAACATATCTTTTGGAATTATGGCCAAAAAGTTCAACCTTGGTTTCATCAGACCATAACACCTTTTACCACATGCTTTTGGGAGACTTCAGATGTGTTTTTGCAAAATGTAGCCTGGCTTGGATGTTTTTCTTCGTAAGCAAAGTCTTTCGTCTTGCCACTCTACCCCATAGCCCAGACATATGAAGAATAAGGGAGATTGTTGTCACATGTACCACACAGCCAGTACTTGCCAGATATTCATGCAGCTCCTTTAATGTTGCTGTAGGCCTCTTGGTAGCCTCCCAGACAAGTTTTCTTCTCGTCTTTTCATCAATTTTGGAGGGAGCTCCAGTTCTTGGTAATGTCACTGTTGTGCCATATTTTCTTCACTTGATGATGACGGTGTTCCATGGTATATCTAATGCCTTGAAATTCTTTTGTACCCTTCTCCTGACTGATACCTTTTAACAATGAGATCCCTCTGATGCTTTGGAAGCTCTCTGTGGACCATGGCTTTTGGTGTGGGATGCGACTAAGAAAATTTCAGGAAAGACCAACTAGAGCAGCTGAACTTTATTTGGGTTTTATTAGAGGCACTTTAAATTTAACGCGATTTGGAATGTGATTGCTTAATTCTGAACACAGCTACAATCCCAGTTATAAGAGGGTGTGCAGACTTATGCAACCACATTATTTTTATTTTTTATTTTTCTTCCCTCCACCTAAAAGATTTCAGTTTGTTTTTCAATTGAGTGGTACAGTTTATAGGTCACATTAAAGGTGGAAAAAGTTCTGAAATGATTTATCTTTATCTCATTTTTTTACAGCACAGAAACCTGACATTTTAACAGGGGTGTGTAGACTTTTTATATCCACTGTATATAGTTCTCAGCAGTATAGATTTTTGCTAACGCTTGCGGGCTTGCTAGGCGAGGGCCGCAGTTGCTGGCCGTAGGCGCTCATCCTTACAACCCTGTACGACTTTGGCAGGGAGTGCCAAAAACGCTCACTGCGCTGGTGGAGATGAGCGCCTACGGCGCTCATCCCCACGACCCTGCATGACTTTACTATCAAGCCTACGACCCGCGGTACTACACATAAACAGAAAACTTGAATACACAATTTACAGTGCGAGACCCGTAGCACTTGTAAAAAATCGCATGAAAAAAAAAATGGCCCATAACACTTACAAAGCGAAACCGCGACTTAGAGAAAAGAAAATACGAGCCGCAAAAAATACGAACTTAACGGCGAAAAATACCAAAAACACAACACAAAATACAAACAAAAGTAAAAAAAAAACATCACACACAGCAAGGGGTGACACCCATGACGTCTGGAAGTGAGGTTACACGACAATTTAAGTCCAATTTCCAGGGTTTAGGCACTCGAAAACAATGCCACACACATACTACTTTTATACAGGAATAAAATACACTATTACGATGGACGCAAAATGATCCAAACCCGCCTAACACATACACAATCGCCACCATTTTACACCACTAACTTGCACATACTAACATTCACATTACAGAATGCGGAAGTACACAACTACACAAACGGTTTCCCCTCGCGCACTCAGCCTATTTACACTTCACACTGCACACATTGCTGACACTTACACCTAAGCTCACCAAGAATGAAAATCTACATTGTATGCTGCAGGAACATCAAAACCGATTGTTAGCTATTCAGCAGATTGGTTGCTGCATATATTCATTACAAATAGGTAAAGTATATAAATTTCTGATTTCATTAATTGATTAATTATCATTAAAAAAATACATATGCCGAAATATTTAAAAAACACCACACCACACGATCGCAATAAACACCAAAGGCGTTCACTGCACTCCTCACAAGGAGCGCCAACTAGACCAGGGGAGACTCGCAATGAGCACCAAAAGGTAATCAGCATTGACCTTGCAATCAGAACCAAACGGGTTCTGAGAACAAAAAAAACACTAACCCAGAGGCTCGCAATGAGAGCTGAAGGCCCTCATTGCGAACCACACAATGAGCGCCAAAGGCGCTCACCTTGAGGCTCTCAATCAGCGCCGAAGGTACTCACACAACAAAAACACTTCATCGCAATGAGCTCCAAAAGCCCATCAGTGCAGACCTTGCAATCAGCGCCAAAGGGCCTCTGACAACCACAAATACACCAACCCAGAGGCTCGCAATGAACGCCGAAGGTACTCAATCAACCAAAACACTTACTATGTGTGCCAAACAGCATTCCCTGACTTACAATTCTATTGCAAGTTGCTAGTTATATATATATATATATATATATATATATTCGGGTCACTGTTGGAGTCCGTTTATTTACATTTTTTTGTTATTTTTTTGTGTATACTTATTTTCTCCTCTTAAAAAAGTATTCAAGTAACAAGATTGAAGAAAACATTTCTTAATATTACAGGGGAAGTAAAACATGTCTTTAATAGAAACTTAATTAAAATATGTACATACAGTAGAACCTATATTGTTCCTTCTAAATCAAATAAAATGTTTCCATAAATATCTAATAAATGCTTTAGATATTGTGACCAAAAAGGTAATATTGTTCATACTCTTTGGAATTCTCCAAATGTCTTACATTTATGGTGTAAAATTTGCAAGTTTCTATCTGATACTCCAATTTTTTTTCCTGGTAATGATGCAGTGTTTGAGGGGGTAGAAACTGGATCTGTGTAGGTAACTCCATCTGTATGTGGCTTCTTTATACTGTATATAGATGAGTAGAGTGTGACATTTGTGATGGATATGGCAGTGTTCAGAAAGTTTGCTTGTTCTGCAGAGAAATCCATTTTCATTTTGATAGATGTGTTAAAGATATTGAATGGATTGTGAAAGTCTCTGACAATGATGGACAGATCATCTTTGTATTGGTAGTATCTGTAAGTTTTGTGAATGTATACAAATAAGAATGTCTCTTCCAGATCACTCTATCCATCTATCCATCTATCTATCCATCTGTCTGTCTATCGTAAATTTATATAATCAGAGTATTGCAGTATAATGTGATATGTTTTTTATTGGATAAACATTTAATTTAGGGTGACAAGAGGTATAACCTTCCTTTATCAAGTCTGGCATTACATGGACCCTTAATTTGAACATGTAGAGAGAGTGGAAACAGAATCTAAACTAATTGGAGAACTATATATATATATATATATATATATATATATATATATATAGTGGGGAAATCAACAGAATATACTATTGGAAACATACATACAGATATTATGTATACATGTTGTGATGTTATGACAAGTCAACAGTCTTTATGTTTGAATCTATAAATGCGTGTGTGGTCTGACTGAAAGATAGTATGCAAGATACTAATAACAGTTACCTTAATTGAATATATGTAATTTAATAAAAATAGAAACAAAAACAAATATAACAAAGGATATTTTCCTTGAACTGTTACATTTTTCATATTCTGCCCTGAGTCCTCAATATTTCATAAGAGGTCCATTATCAAAGCACCGGAAAGTTTTGAGTACAATAATTGTGTTTTATTTTTGTTTCTTTGTTGGTTTTATTTAAGATAGATCCTACATCTTGTCCTTTTCATCATTATAACTACAGAATTTTAAACTAGGACATTTTGTAACTGAAAAATAGAACAGCCCATGAATTTAGTTGAAAGAACTTCTCTGGAAAGTGGGGTATATTCTTTAATGTAATATACATATTAGTTGATATTTTTTTAAAATAAAAATATGTTCATGTTCAGCAAATTGTATATAATTTGTTTTCAACACATATTATACTTAAAATAAAAAAAGTAATACAGAAATCATTACTGGCAGTATATTTAAAACAGATTAGGAATCACCCCCTCAATGGACACTTAAGAGAGAAGAGGATGTTATTGTGGCATATATTTAAAATATACTGTTTTCATAAACTGTACTTGAAAATATGCAACATGTTATAGAATGGAAAAAATACAGCCTGTAGTTTATAATACAATTGAAAAGTTAGTTGCAAAAGAGAGTAAGACTAACCCTAAAATGTTTTTAAAATATATTAATGGGATGAAGCCAAGGAAGGAAGCTATAGGAACATTACAATGTGACACAGGCCGTCTAATAATTAGTGACCAGGAAATGACAGATGAGTTGAATAAGTTATTTTCTTCTCTATACACCAGGGCGGTACCAGTGGTTGGGACACTGCAAAAAAATGGGGCTACACTACTGTAACAAAATAATTGGTAAATGCAGAAAAAAATAAAAATGAATAAAGTCCAAGGGTACTGAGGGAACTGTGTACTGTAATAGCCAAACCATTATACAGTATATATACTAGTAACTTGCCTGTCAAAAATTACGGGATAATATAAGATGTGTCTCTTCCCCCTCTGCCTCCCCTGTGTCTCCCCCCCTTCCCATGTGTCTCTTCCCTCCCCTGTGTCTCTTCCCCCTCTCCTTCCCCTATGTCTCATTCCCCACTCTCCCTCCCCTGTGTCTCTTTCCCTCCCCTGTGTATTTCCCTCCCCTGTGTCTCTTCCCTCCCCTGTGCCTCTCCCACGCTCCCTCCACTGTATCTCTTGCCTCTCCTGTGTCTCTTTCTCCTCCCCTTACCCTGTATCTTATTCCCCCTTCTCCCTCCCCTGTGACTCTCCCCCCTGTGTCTCTTCACCCTCTCCTTCCCCTGTGTCTCTTTCTCCATTTTCCTCCCCTGTGTCTCTTTCCCCTCTTTCCCTCCACTGTGTCTCTTGCCTCCCCTGCGTCTCTCCCATACTCCCTCCCTTGCTTCTCTTGCCTCCCCTGTGTCTCTTCCCCCACTCCTTTCTGTATCTCATTCCCCCTTCTCCCTCCCCTCTGACTCTCCCCCGCCCCTGTGTCTCTTCCCTCCCCTGTGTCTCTTCCTCCTCTACTTCCCCTGTGTCTCATCCCCCCTCTCCCTCCCATTTGTCTCTTTCCACCTTTCCCTCACCTGTGTCTCTTCTCTCCCCCTCTCCTGTCTCTCTCACACCCTCTCCCCTGTCTCTCTTCCCCATGTCTCTCTCTCTCTCTCTCTCTCTCTCTCTCTCTCCATGTTTCACCCCATGTCTCTCCCCCATGTCTTTCACCCATGTCTCTCTCCCCCATGTCTCTGTCCCCCATGACTCTCCCCCATGTCTCTCCCCCATGTCTCTCCCCCCATGGCCTCTCTCCCCATCTCTTTCCCCCCATGTCTCTCTCCCCCATGTCCTTTTCCCCCATGTCACTCCCCCACCCTCTCCCCCATCTCTCCCGGTCTCTCCCTATCTCTCCTCCCTCGCCACATGCAGCGCGGCACAGCATGTGCGAGGCAGCACGCATGTGCGAGGCAGCACAGCCTATTGCGCATGCTCATCAGACACCAATGTGCATGCGCGGCTGTAGTGTTACACAGTATCACAACCATTTAATGTCATTTTCAAGACTCACTCACCACAGGGTCACTACCAGTTGACTGGAGAAAAGCAGATGTGATATCTATATTTAAGAAGGAAGCAAGAGCAAATCCAAGGAATTATAGACCTGTAAGCCTCACTTCTGTAGTGGGAAAGATATAGTATACAAGAATATGTCTATCTGATTAAGATTATAATTAGGAGTCAACACAGTTTTATGAGGGATAGGTCATGTCAAACAAATCTAATCAGTTTATATGAGGAGGTTAGTAGGAACCTGGATCAAAGTAATTCAGTGGATGTAGTCTTTTTGGATTTTGCAAAGGCTTTTGGTATACTCTACAGTAGAAGTGTTGGTTTTTCTATCAGTTTATATTTGTATGTATATACATTTGTATAGAACCTTTCCTCCTATCTGACGACACTCTGTGGTGTACTTCCCAACAGTCTTATAATGAGGCAGAGTATTAATTGGGGAATGGTGGGCGATAACAGTGTTATATCAAATCAGCGTTGAAATGGAGAAGTATCTAAATGAAAATTATGAGACTAACTAAAAGCATATGTAAGCAATGAAAAAGTAAGTAAGCATGTTTTAATTAGTATAAACCAGTGTTGGACTCTGGAGGCATCCATTACACATTGGTGGAAGTTGTATGTGTGAGAGGGTATTTGCATTTCCTGAGGCAAGAAGTTTGCTTTTGGGTCTGTAAGTGGGAAGGGATGTGTTGTCAGTTTCAGTCTTATCTAACAAAGCCCCTGACAGTCTCGATCCTCCAATCCACCAAACTTCCCTCCAGCGATAAAAAAAACACCCTCATGATCTAGCTCTCAGGAACTGATGTATTTAACATAAAATTGATTCCTGCACTCATAAACAGTCTTCAAAATTTTAGATTTTTACTAAAAAATCTTTCTATGGCTTACGCAGCTTCTAATGTTGTTAGTTTGTAACATAGTTCACAAACAAGTGCCTTTTTTATTGAACGACATTGTTCCTTTAAATTCAGAGCACATTTGTTTAATGAAAAACTGTATTTTTGCTTAATAAAGATCTCATTTAAACATTCTTCTGTGGTCCTTTAGGAATGACAGGGTTGAATATGTTTAATCCCAGTCCTTGTAGATTTTATATCTCCTTGGACTTTACAATGTACCAAGGAAGGTTAAACCATTTCTTATGCTGTAATATGGATGATTGAAACTCAAGGGAGGGCAAAGGATCTAATCTTCCTGCTTTGTCTAGAGCTTGGGTTACACGTTGAATACTCGTGTTGCATAGAGCTACAAAATGTTTTGGCTCTGTATAAATAAATGATAATTCTTTGAACGAGAGAAGGGCTTATAGGGATTTCACAATAACTAAAGCAGAGTTTCAGTCATCTCCTTCATGCCAAAACATACAATCGGAGATGCAGGGTTGTCTGGAGCCAATCATTCTATGGCATATTTTGTGTACTTAAGTGAAATGTAAGATTTTTATTCTCGATGAAAGTCATCTTCCCAAATGCTTATTTTATGTCTACACTGGCATATTTCTAGGGAATTACTTTTATTAAAAAAAGATTATTGAAGGGTGTATAATTTTATATGCCCATTCCTTGATTAAAACAAGATTTCATTCAAAATTGTGAAGCACCAGCAAGCCAGCTCCCCGTGATCCCTTGTAAGATCTTGGATCTCACTGGTGGTTTTGAGTTTTTCCCATCCCACCCTGTATTTATGAGTGACAAAAGTAACATGTAAAGTGGCATTAGAATGAGAGAAACTGAAAGTGATACCCAGCCCCACACTAAGCCCCTTTAACTTCTGCCAGCATACAGAAGCAGATTGGTTTTTCAATTTTTAATCAAGGAAAATATACGACTTTGGCAAAACAATTCTGTGTTTTTACTATGTGAAACAAGTCTACCTTTTACAAAAACTATGTGGTACAGTTTCTTCTTATTCAACTTCTTTTTCAATTGAAACAAAATAAATTAGATAGATAGATAGATAATTATGTTGAACATGTGCCTATTACTAGAAGACTCTTCTCACACTGGGGAATTAAAACATTATGAGAAAAATATATAAATGATAAATACTTTAAAATTATATCAGAAATACTACTAATACGACTATTACTAATACTATAACTACTGATAGTATGAGCTCATAATTACAAAAAAATAGTAATATCACTAATAGTTATTATTACGACTGATAACTGCAAATTAATAGCTTAAAGAAATACAAATAACATTACTAATCGTAGAACCACTAGTACTATTAATATTGGTATTTAATATTACAGAGTATTTATAAAGTGCCAACATTTTATGTAGCGCTATAAAATGAAAGTAATTACTAACTAAAATGTTCAAATAATGGAGAGAAGAAATACTCTGCTATTAATATTACTAATTTTAAATCATGTAATTACATTAATGTTAAATAGTAAGATACCCTAAAAGTAATATACATAATTGATCAATTTATCATCAGTTAAACTACTGCTTTTTATACAATATTTGAGAAAAAAGATATCATACAGTAATAGAGTAAGAATATTGACAATATTACTACAAAAAATAAAATAAATAATTAAATAGAATGATAGCAAATATAAAGATATATTTTAATATTTACCAATAATGATGGTATGGAGTAATAGTTAAGTGCAAGTACAATTATTAATAATAGTAATACAACTACAGCTAATATTAAAAGAAATAGTAATTTTGAATACTAATTATAAAATTAGAATTTAGTTTTTTTATTACTGACACCACACATACTTATAATGCTAGTATCAAATATTAGTTCAACGATAAACAAATTAAAATAATACTAATACAGTAGACTCTCAGTTTACCAGAACTCAAGAACCAGAAAAAAAATGGAATACTGTACTTTAAATGAAAATTTAATTTTCCAGGGCTCAACAAATGCCAGGAGCCAGGTTGTCATGCCACAAAATGCTTACAGGCACCTAGATTTTATCCACTGTACATCTCTGCAGTTCGGTTTTACCTGGAAGCAGACAGACATGAGTGACTGAGCCAGGGCAGTGTTGGTGTTACATTCCACGGGTTTAGCTCTGCACCCTCCAGACAAAAGTACATGTGTGTAAGTGAGGAGTGAAAGCTGCTGCTGCTAGAACAGCACTCACTGACAAGTATACCTAGCAGAGCATCCTATGTGCAGCTAATCTAGGCCTCTTTCAATAGTAACTCTCAAGCAACCAGAAACTACATTTATCTGTCATCTACCGATCCCCATGATTGCCGATAACTGAGATTCTACTGTATTAATTATATGAAATAGCTTTAGTTTAGTCCTTTAATAGTCCAGGGAACAGCTAAACAGATGAAAAGCAAGTAAACAACCAAATCAATGGCTAGCCCCACTACAGCATAATTGCCTATAAAAATTAATAAATTCAAACTGTATTTTGTTTTATTTTAAATACATTTTGCCCATTATGAAATTTTTAAGGGGCATACTTCAAATACAAGACAGCAGTGGTCCTTTAACTGGTACTGATAGTGAAGTTTCGTAACGTTTCAAATGAATCTATTGAGTAGTTTATAATTTCCAGTCTTTTTCCTTAAGGGGCAGATTAATATTTTTTGATGGAGTGTAGTTTCCGTATGCCCTCTGTTTTAATATTACATTTAAAGGCATTTGCTCGTTTTCCGGCAATTAGGTTCTTCATCAAATAAAATGAAGAAGTAGCACATTTCAAATCAGGATAGTCCCCATAGCTATCTTATCCTTGGGAACTTATTTAGGAGATCCATCTCTGACAGATAACGGGAATAGCCAATGAAAGCATACAGTATATTAACAAACTGTCCTATTACCAATTATTCATTGTAGAAATAAAAAATGTGCTTTTCCATCAACCAAGGTTTATGCCTGATGTGCTTTAGGAAACTCAGACTACAGTTTATAGCTCCACTGGTCCATTAATAGAAAGATGATGAAAATCGCTGTGTACATATAAAGGGATTAGCATTTGTTGGAATCAAGAGAACCAATATTTCAACTCGATTAGCATACAATCCTCAAGGCCTACAGTGACAAATGATTCACGTCTCACCAGCTGTAGTCGGTAAAACATTTTGCAATGAAGGATATGACAAATGCAGTTTACTACTTCTACCTTTCTTATTTCCATAGGAAAAAAACGGATGACGTTCTGAAATCAGGATGGGTGATGTTAGGATAGTAGTAGGTGATTGTAAAAGATGACAGTAAACAGTGAAATTTATATCATTTATCAGTAACAAAATGAAAAATGGCCATTCCTTTCTTTTGTAAGGCAGTTTTGAGCGGGCTGGTTGTGGACATTAGTGTGTATGTATCACATTTTAGTAGATACCTTCAATATATGCTAATGGTTTGGTAGTAAGCTGACTGGGTGCTAGTTACAGAATGTAATTTGCATATCTGTCACACTGTGCCAATCACTGTGAAGTTAATGGGCCAGGAAGCATTGTAAGGAGACACCCCCTTACTGCCTGACCTGAGCAACCCAGTGACCCAATAAAGCTGTACAGATTCTTGGCCAAATTCACTTAATTTTATTGGGAGGTTGGCCTCACAAGGGTTAAAGAGTCCCCTTGTTGAGGAAACACTGGTAAGCTAAGACACAGCTGAGAGTCTCATACTGATTGTGATCCAGGTCTCGCAGTACACCCACACAATCTACCATGTGTATATATGTTAGTGTGATGTCTCAATATATGCGTTGTTGATGATGAGAATACAAGTCTTGTGCTGCATTCCTTATGTTTTAGCTCTTTTCAAATCTTGCTTTGTGTAGTATCTTCTGCTCCTACCTGTCTAGATTGTGCTAGTGGTGTAGGATTCTGTATCATGACACTGAGGTTAAACAGTAACTTCACTAGTTGCCAATAATTGTCATACACGTGTCATCACAATTGTGTAATGATGCATACATTATTTGCCACTTATTTTCTTGGAAAAGTGTTTTTTGGCTTGTTCTGTAGCAGTTGATTATAACCTTAGTAGTACCTACAATATTTGCCACGCGCTTATTTATAAACGAACGACTTGCCCGTCAAAAAATTACGGCAATAAAATTGTAAGGCAGGTAATGCTGTTTGCCACAGAGAGTAAGGCCCTCATTCAATTGCAATTCTGCCAATTGAATAGCGCTCTAAATAAGCATTTAACATATTTTTTTAAATAAGTTTTTAGTTAGTGAAAACCTTGCTTTTGAAAAGATGTTTACTAACTAAAAACTTCTTTTAAAAAAATATGTTAAATGCTTATTTAGAGCGCTATTCAATTGGCAGAATTGCAATTGAATGAGGGCCTAAGTGTTTTGGTGGTCTGAGATCCTTGTGTGCTCATTGCGAGGATGTCGCTAAGCGCCTTTGGTGCTCATTGCGTGGCTCACAATGAGCACCTTTGGCTCATTGCGAGCCTCTGGGTTGGTGTATTTGTTGTTATCATAGTCGCTTTTGCGCTTATTTTAAGGCCCGCAGTGATCTTGTTTTGTAGCTTATTGCAAGGCTCTCCCCTGGTGTAGTTTGTGTCCTATGAGCAGCGTTGGCGCTCCTTGTGGGTGGTGCGGTAAAGTTGTTTGTGGTTGTTTGTGCTAGTGTGGTGTTCATTTTTTGTTTGTTTTGTGTCTATTTTTTTTTTGTCCCCGATCAAGTACAGAGCTGTACAGTGCTGCATTGAATATATATTTACCCCTAAAGATCCGCCGTGGCTCCTTAAAGGGACCTCAGCACACTAATGGTTACCCCAAGTCGCGGGGGTACTGTAAGTACCCCGCAACAACTTACATTAACCCCCCCAGAGGGTCCCCACAATAACCCTTGCATAGTGGATCCCCATCGCGGCCCCCGTTGCATTAAGAATTCAAATTTCCCACCCTGCACAGGTCCTTAAAGAATCAGTAAAACTATTAACCCCTGCCGCAGGGGTACTATAAGTACCCCCGGCACCTAAAATTAACCCCATCACTCATGGGGGTAAATATAAAATGAACCCCCTCAGTCCAATAGGAGCCTATATAGACCCCTATAGGACACTATTAACCTTCCTAGATTAACCCTACAAGTGCAATGATGGTCCTCCAGGACCCTCATGACAAAGTCTAAGCACTACACTACAATATTCACCCTAACTGTACCCCATTAACCCCTTCACCCTAACTATACCCCATTAACCCATACTTAACCCTATTTAACCATAACTGGGCCTATGTAACCCTAAAACTGGAGCTAATAACCCTAACTGGGCCTATCTAACCTTAACTAGGCATATTTAACCCTAACTGGGCCAGTTTAACCCTATCTGGTACTAATAACCCTAACTGGGCCTATCAAACCCTAACTGGGCCTATTTAACCCTATCTGCAACTAATAACCCTAACTAGGCCTATCTAAACCTAACTGGGCCTATTTAACCCTACCTGGAACTAATATCCCTAACAGGGCCTTGTAACCACTTCTAGAGCTATTTAACCCTAACTGGGCCGATTTAACCCTATGTGGAACTAATAACCCTAATTGGACCTATCTAACCTTAACTAGGCCTATCTAACCCTAACTGGGTCTATCTAACCCTATGTGGAACTAATAACCCTAACTGGGCCTTTTAACCCCTTCTAGATCTATTTAACCCTAACTAGGCCTATTTAACCCCTTCTAGGCCTATTTAACCCCATCTCTAACCTCATCACTTATGGGGGTCTATACAGATTCCATAAGCCATAATTTAACCCAATCAGTCCCATACGGGTATATGAAGACCCTCATGGCACAAATAGACCCCTAATATTAACCCCATAGGTGCCGTGAAGGTCATCCAGGACCCCCATGACACTAAGTACAAACACTACACTACACTATTTCCCCCCAAAAAACACTAAATCTAAACTAACTCCCCTCTACCCTAACCTATTAACCATTACTTACCTAACACTACCAACCTAACCCCTATTAAACCCCTACCCCACAAAATAAAAAAAACTATGTTGCAAAAAATAAAAAAAGAACATTACACAACCCGCCCACTACAAAAAATAAAAAGAGAACATTACACAACCCCCTCACTATAAAAAAAATTAAGAAATAGTTACACACCTGCGAAGAAAATGCATACATAGATATACATAACATTACAGTACAGTAATAAATAAATTACAAATATACCCCTAACTACAATACATGTCCCCCTATCTATAAAACATTACCCCCTATCTATACATTAGCCACTATCTATACATTACCCCCTACTTATACAACATTACCCCCTATCTATACATTACCCCAATCTATAAAACATTACCCCTATCTATAAAACATTCCCCCCATCTATACATTCCCCCGTATTTATACATTCCCCCCTATCTATACAACATTACCCCTATCTATACATTACCCCCTATCTTTACAACTTCACCCCCTTTCTACATTACAATAAAACCCCTAAATCTAGCCTAAAATATAATAAATAAGATCACTTACCTTGCCTAGATGTCCCTTCAGTGATGATGGGTTTCCAGCCGCAGGTCTCACCCATAGGAACAAAATACATCAAATTAGTCCAAAATAAACACTACATAAAAAAAACAATACACATTCTAAATATTAAACTTACCTTTCCACCATATCCCTGTCCTTCTACTTGTCTTCTCTGGCTGGGCCCCTGAAATAAATAAAACATAACATCAGTGCACACATAAACATACACAAATCATAATAAACATAATATATATTAAACTTACCTTGTCACAATGTCCCTGTCCTTGTCTTCTTCTGCCCCGGTTGGGCCCTTGAAAAAACACTGCTTTAAAAAAGAAAAAAATAAATAAATAACGGAGCTCCTCCCTGGAGGAGCTCCCCGACGCTAATGAGGCCTCTGGTGCTTTTTCCGGTAAAAAACGCAATGGCGCCCTCTGATTGGCTAAAATGACTGTCAATTAAATTTTAGCCAATCAGAAGGCACTATTGCCTTCAGCCAATCAGAATGGAATATAGGTGTGTATCCCATTCTGATTGGCTCACACCTTGGCTCCTTCTGATTGGCTGAAATTTGATTGACAGCCATTGCAGCCAATCAGAAGGCGATATTCCGTTTTTTTATCGACAAAAAGCACTAGAGGCCGCATTAGCGTCGGGGAGCTCCTCCAGGGAGGAGCTCCATTAGATTTTTTTTTTATTTTTTTTGAGCGGCGCTTTTTTAAGGGCCCAGCCAGGGTAGAAGAGGACAAGGACAGGGACATTGCGACAAGGTAGGTTTAATGTATATTATGTTTGTTATGTTTTGTGCATGTTTATATGTGTACTGATGTTATGTTTTATTTATTCCAGGGGCCCAGCCGGAGAAGACAAGAAGAAGGAACATGGTGGAAAGGTAAGTTTAATAGTTATAATGTATAACCATAACTCCAGATAGGGTTAAATAGGCCCAGTGAGCGTTAGATAGGCCTAGTTAAGGTTAGATAGGCCCAATTTTTTCTTCTTAGTTCCAGATAGGATTAAATAGGCCCAGTTAGAGTTAAATAGGCCCAGTGATGGTTAGATAGGTCTAGAAGGGGTTAAATAGGGCCAGATGGTTAGGTAGGCCCAGTTAGGGTTAAATAGGTCTAGAAGGGGTTATAGGGGTATAGACCCCCATAATTCATGGGGTTAGATGGAAGCTTATGTGGGTCTATATAGGCCCTCATTAGAGATGGGGTTAATTCGGCCTAGAAGGGGTTAAATAGGCCCAGTTACGGTTAAATAGGCATAGAAGGGGTTACATGGCCAAGTTAGGGTTAGATAGGAGTAGAAGGGGATAAATGGCCCAGTTAGGGTTATTAGTTCCAGATAGGGTTACATAGACCCAGTTAGGGTTTAATAGGCCCAGTTAGGGTTAGATAGGCCCAGTTAGGGTTATTAGTTCCAGATAGGGTTAAATAGGCCCAGTTAGGGTTAGATAAGTCTAGAAGGGGTTAAATAGTCCAGGTTAGCAATAAATAGGTCTAGAAGGAGTTAAATTATCCCAGTTAGGGTTAGATAGGCCCAGTTAGTGTTAAATAGGTCTAGAAGGGGTTAGATAGGCACAGTTAGTGTTAAATGGGTCTAGAAGGAGTTAAATAGGCCCAGTTAGGTTAGATAGGCCCAGTTGGTGTTAAATAGGTCTAGAAGGTGTTAAATAGGCCCAGTTAGGGTTAAATATGGTTTATTATGGGTTAATGGGGTATAGTTAGGCTTAAGGGGTAAATGTGGTATATTTAATAATGTAGTGTAGTGCTTAGACTTTGTGGGGTTATGGGGTTAACCTAGGGTTTAATAATATCCTATAGAGGTCTATATTGGATTGAGGGGGTTACTTTTAGTCTAATGGGGGTCTATATTGACTCCCATGAGTGATGGGGTTAATTTTGGGTGCCAGGGGGGTTCTTACAGTACCCCTGCGGCTTGGGGTAACCATTAGTGTGCCGCGGGCCAGTTAGGGACCCGTGGCGGGAAATTCAAACCCCACTATTCCCCGTGCTTAAATTTTGAATCACAATCGGGACCCCTGCAGCAAGGCAAGTGGTAACTGTGGGGAGCCTGCAGGACCCCTGCAGCAAGGGTTAATATGTGCACATTACAGGGGTCCCAATGTGGACCCCTGCATTATAGAGTTAATGTGTGCACCCTGCAGGGGTACCGTTCGGACCCCTGCATAATATGGTTAATGTTAGGACTTCAGGTGTCCCGTTCGGATTCCTGCATTATAGGGTTAATGTGTGCACCCTGCAGTGATCTCAATCGGACTCCTGCATTATAAGGGTGATGTAGGGACACTGTAGGGACACTGCAGGGGTCCCGATCGGGTTACGATTGGGTCTTCTGCAGCCAGCGGGGGGCTTAATTGGAGTAGCTGCAAGGACTTCACAGCCCTTGTGACGGCTCCAGTGGACAAGTATGCTGCAGTGTTTTTTTATTGTTTTGCGGGGTTGGCGGAGGGGTTATTGGAACATTTGAATAGGGATAAGTGGTGTATTGCGGCCGAATCTGTTGCGGCCGTGTGACATCAAAGGCTTTCCCTGCAGTAAGCTGCAGGGGTGGCCGCTAGGGAAAGCATGCGCAGCGGATTAGAATAAGGAAGTAGCTTGCGGCCACTTCTTGTGGCCACGCAGCTCCTACGGCCATCATTAGAATGAGGCCCAAGGTATATATACTCTAACGTCACCGAATTTTCACATACACACAAACACACACACATATATGTTTATTAATTATATTGTTTGTAATGCTTTAACATATTCCGTAGCGCTATACAGGGTATGAAAACAAGAAAAAGTATATGTGTGTGTGTGTATGTGTATATTTGTAAAACAGAAGTAAACTTTAATTGACTTGTAAAATATTTTTGGTTTTACACACTGAAAATCC
The DNA here is from genome assembly GCA_027410445.1 of Discoglossus pictus. Taxonomy (NCBI): domain Eukaryota; kingdom Metazoa; phylum Chordata; class Amphibia; order Anura; family Alytidae; genus Discoglossus; species Discoglossus pictus. The sequence continues at coordinate 198,367,270 of CM050168.1, read as the reverse complement.
ATTTCAGTTTACTTAATCTGTGATTAACTGGGCTGTATTTGATTTACGCAAAGACTAATCTAAAGCCTGAACACTCAAATAATTTACTCTGCAAATCACAGAAAAGGAGAAAATTATATTGAAGCACATTTCATGTATCTAACATTTAATTTGATATTATGGTTCAATTTGCTGCTAAGGCTTTGTTCCCATAAATGAAACTATTGCCAATTATGACAATCTGTGATGGAAAAACAATTTGAAAATGATCTGTATATTTACAGATGGGTATTGATAGCTGGTGCTGTGCTTTTATTCTCCTTGACATCTTTAAGACATTAGTTAAACAGTCTGCCTATCTTGCACAATGCAACTCTCAGCAAAGCACGCTGCCAGTTTTTTTTTTTTTTTTCTAACAGTGACCTTGATATCACAGAATAAAAGGAAAAGATTTGTTTGGGTTCTGAGCAGATTATAGTCCTGGGAATATTAGCATCTTGACAATGAAAGAATAATATAAAACTCACACAGCATTATAATCAACATAAATGGGAGCAGAAGAAAGTCTCTGACTACAAGACAATTTAAAAGGACACAGATATATATATACAGTAGACTCTCAGTTATCCGGCACCAAGAGGGATTGGTAGATGCCAAATAAATGTAGTTTCTGGTTGCTTGAAAGTCACTAATAAAAGAGGCTTATATTAGTTGCACATAGGATGCTCTGCTAAGTATATTTGTGAGTAAGGGCTGCACTAGCAGCAGCAGCAGCTTTCACTCCTCACTTACACACAGGTACGTTCGGCTGGAGGGTGCGGTGATGAACCCGGGGAATGTAACTCCAACACTGCTCTGGCTCAGTCACTCATGTCTGTCTGCTTCCAGGTAAAACTGAATTGCAGAGACGTACAGTGGGTCAAATCTAGGTGCCTGTAAGCATTTTGTGGCATGACAACCTGGCTCCCGGCATTTGTTGAGCCCTGTAAATTTAGATTTTTATTTAAAGTACAATATAAACATTGAGTTCTGAATAATAACTGAGAGTTTACTGTTTATGCGTTATTATGAATATTTACGTGTGTAATGCTCTATTAGTTAAGGTTCTTATAACTTTGCATTGGTTTTATGTACCGGTTTGAAAGTTTGTATTTTAGGAGGGATTGGGAGCGTAATTTTGTTTTGTCAATTTTCATAAAATTCTGTCTTGCTAAAAAAGTAAATTTATATTTAATATGCCAAATGTCTGAGATTGAGTTGCGATCTTCCGTTCCCCTCCGATTGCAATGCTTTTCAATTCCCCAAGGCCGCAAGTCCCGGCTCAATAGCGCACATCACAAATCATGTTATCGACAGTAGCATTTGCGAGCTTGAACATGATCAGTTATGCAGGGCCGTAAATCACGGTTTGAAACAGCCAATGGAAACAGAGATTGTCATCATGACGACCTCTAAACTAAACCTTGCTGCAGGGTCCCCACATGAACCCCATGTTGCAGGGTTCCCAATTGGGACCCCCACAGGGTCCCCACATTAATCCTTCCTATGGGTCCCTAAAGGGCCTGCGGCACAAAAATAGTTACCTACCATCGGGACCCCCGCAGGGTCCCCACATTAACCCTTGCTGCTGGGGGCCTCACATTAACCTTTGCTGCAGAGGTCCCGATTAGGACCCCCGCATTTAAAAATACAATTTTCCCGCCACAGGACCTTAAAGGATCCGTGCTACAATTCTAATTAACTCCTGTCTAAAATTAACTCCATCACTCATGGGCTCTATACAGATCCCCACAAGCCTCTTATTAACCCCATCAGTCCCATAAGGGTCTAGATCAGGGGTCACCAAACTTGGTCCTGGAGGGCCGACCCAGGCCTGGATTTGTGGATATCCTTGCTGCAAACAGGTGAGTCAATCAGGATGGCTGAAGAAACAAGATTCTCACCTGTTTGCAGCAAGGATATCCACAAATCCAGTCCTGGTGCGGCCCTCCAGGACCGAGTTTGGTGACCCCTGGTCTAGATAGACCCTTATGGGACAATAATTAATCCTGACATTAACACTATACTCATCCAGGACCCTCATTACAGTAAGTCTAAGCACTACCCTACCCTACACTATTATCCACCCCAATAAACGGTTACATTTAAATTAACCTTCCTCTAAGTAATTAACTCCCCTCTAAGTAATTAACTCCCTCTAAGTAATTAACCCCCTCTAAGTAATTAACCTACTCTAAGTAATTAGCCCCCCTCTAGGTAATTAACCCCCTCTCGAAGTACTTAACCCCCCTCTAAGTAATTAACCCTATCACTACCACTTAAGACTGTCTAAACCCAGTTATCCCTATCTAGTCCTATTTAATTGGACTTAATTATCCCTAACTGTACCCAATAAACCCTAACTGGACCTAATTACCCTTAACTGTACCCAGTAAATCCTAACTATACCTAATTACCCCTACCTGTACCTTTTTAACCTATATCCTATTAACTTCTACCCTATACTATTAACCCCTATCCTACCCTATTAACCCCCACCCTACCCTATTAACCCCTACCCTATTCTATTAACCCCTACCCTATTACCCCCTACACTACACAATTAATCGCTATCCTGCCATAATAACCCTTTTATTCTACCCTATAATCCCCTATGCTACCCTATTAACCCTTACACTACCCTATTAACTCATACACTACCTACCTAACCCTCTAATAAAATCCCTAACACCTCACTAAGTAACAAAAAACAAACTGCTAATTGCATGAAAATAGAAAAACATTATAGAAAAATAAAAAAAGACTTACACACAAAATAAAAAAGATTACAGAAAATAAAAACCACTATTAAAATAAAAGACTTACAACCTGTAAAAAGGAAAGGGTTATTGAGTCCACTGACTTGGCCAAAATGCCCCTCCAGCGATGTCCACCGCTGCCTTGGTCTCCAGTCTTCTAATCCAGGAAGGCGCGAATGCTTTCAGCCAATCACAGTGGGATACAGGCGTGTATCCCATTCTGATTGGCTGAAATCTGATTTACAGTGATTTCAGACAATGAGAACGCGAAATTATTTTTTTTAGATCAGAGCATGCGCGGGAACCTTAATTTGTGGCGGGGAAATCCTCAAGGTAGGAGCTCCGTTAGCAGTTTTTTTTATAGAACGTCAGGATTTTGTTGGAGGGGCCTTTTCTGGACCAGAAGACTGAAGACCAAGACATCGATGGACACCGCTGGAGGGGCATTTTGGCCAGGGCTGTAGACTTTTAACCCTTTCTTTTTAACAGGTTGTAATTTGTTTTCTATTTTAATAGTGTTTTGTTCATAAGACGTTGGGATGGAGGGGCCTTTCCTGGCCCAGAACAGTAAAGACCAAGGCATCAGGGATCACTGCTGGAGGGGCATTTTGGCCAGGTCAGTGGATTCATTAACCCTTTCATTTTAACAGGTTGTAAGTGTTTTTTATTTTGATAGTGGTTTTTATTTTCTGTAATCTTTTTTATTTTATGGTACTTAGTGTGAGTTTTTATTTTCTTTAATGTGGGTGCTTTTATTTTGTGTACTAAGTGGGGTATTATGGATTTTATTAGGGGGTTAGGAAGGTAGTGTAAGGGTTAATAGGGTAGTGTAGGTTAATATGGTAGGGGTTATTAGGGTAGGATAGGGGTTAAAAGGGTAGGGTAGGGAATAATAGGGTAGGATAGGGATTAATAGGGTAGGATAGGGGTTCATGGGATATGGGTTTAATAGGTACAGTTAGGGTTAATTAGGTACAGTTAGGGGTTTAATGGGTACAGTTAGGGCTAATTAGTTACATTTAGGGGTAATTAGGTACAGTTAGGGTTTATTGGGTACAGTTATGGATAATTAGGTACAGTTAGGGGTTTATTGGATACAGTTAGGGCTAATTTGGTACAGTTAGGGGTAATTAGGTACAGTTAGGGTCTATTGGGTACAGTTAGGGTTAATTAGGTACAGTTAGGGGTAATTAGGTACAGTTAGAGGGAATTAGGTACAGTTAGGGCTTATTAGGTACAGTTTGGGCTTATTGAGTACAGTTAGGGTTTATTGGGTAAAGTTAGGGGTAATTAGGTACAGTTAGGGGTAATTAGGTCCAGTTAGGGTTTATTGGGTACAGTTATGGGTAATTAGGTACAGTAAGGGTTTATTGGGTACAGTTAGGGATAATTAGGTACACTTAGGGTTTATTGGGTACAGTTAGGAATAATTAGGTACAGTCATAGTTTATTGGGTACAGTTAGGGTTTATTAGGTACAGTTAGGGTTAAATAGGACCAGATAGGGATAACTGGGTCTAGATAGGGTTAAGTGGTTAGTGATAGGGTTAATTAGTTAGAGGGGGTTAAGTACTTAGAGGGGGGTTAATTACTTAGAGGGGGGTTTATTACTTAGAGAGGTTAATATAGATTTAACAGTTTATTGGGGTGGATAATAGTGTAGTGTAGGGTAGTGCTTAGACTTGGTGTCATGGGAGTCCTGGAAGACCCTCAAGGCACTTATAGTGTTAATGTCAGGGTTAATTATTATCCCATAAGGGTCATTTAAGGTCCTTTAAGGACCTGCGGCAGGAAATTAAATATTTTAAATGATTGGGACCACTGCAGCAAGGGTTAATGGGGGGACCCGGTAGGGGTCCCAATGGGGACCCCTGTATAATGGGGGTTTAATTTAGGAGTGGGGGGATTGAGAGCAGTGGGGACATTTAGGGGGAGCATACATAAGGGCTTTTAAAGCCCTTGTAAGTCCTCCTTGGTACCCTTAACTTGTGGTTTGACTTTTGCATTTGGCTTTGCGAGGGGGAACCAAAGCAATTGAATAGCAATTTGGGATTTTAGCCTTGCGAAAGTGAAAGATCAAAGGCTTGGAGGGCATTAACTTGTGATTTTAAAAAATCGCTATGAATCGCAGCTTGGAGCCAGTAACCTGATCAAAAAATTGCCAATTGTAAGGTAACTTGCGGCCTCCATTTCCAAGCCTGGATCTCCAGAAAGCCTCAATTGAATGAGGCTCATAGTAATCATCTAGGCACCTCGCTAAATTAACTATTATTTAAAAAAAACACTGGGGTCATAATGTTTTAAATTACTGTTGCAAAGATCTAAGTTTTTCTAACATATTATCTAAAATCAACCATGACACAGAAAAGGCCAAAGTTATGGAAAGTACCTTATAAATAACTATTTATAACTAGGAACTTGCCCGTCAAAAATGACGGGAGTAAAATTGTAAGCATGGCAATGCTGTTTGCCACACAAAGCGAGGATATGGCCCCCCTGAGGCCCTTCGGCGCGCATCGTGAGCTCAGCTCTGTGCCCCTTCAGCGTTCATTATGTGTCTCACAATGAGCGCCTTCGGGGCTCATTGCAAGCCTCTTCCCCTGTGTACTTTACAGGCCCCGCAATGAGTGCTTTTGGCACTCATCTCGAGCTCCGCTACGTTCATTGTGAGCCTCTCCCCCCTGTGTAGTTTAGGAGTCTTGCGATGACTGTTACTTTCTTGGGTTAAGAGTTAGTGCCTTGGGTTAAGTGTTACTGCCTTGGGATACATGTTACTGCCTTGGATTAAGTGTTACTGCCTTGCGCTAAGTGTTACTTCTTTGAGCTTGTTTTTACGTCCTTTGTCCTTGTTTTACGTCCCCTGTGCCTCAACTGCTCGCCTCGCTTTGTGAGGCTCGCAGTGCAATGGTCGCCTTAGGCTCGCTTTGCAACGCTCGCAGTTTACTTTATACCAGCCATAAGTCTGTAGGCTTGAAATTTGCAACAGTACAGAGCGATTCAATTGAACAAACCCGAAAGCCTAAACCATAAGTAGCATTTCAGAGCATGATCATGATCAATTAAGCAAGGCTGTAACTACCGATTTAGAAAAAGCCAGCAGTAAATGAGACCATCATCAATGACGTCAGTAAAACATGGAGGTTTAACGTCAATCAATTAGTGTTTAGAAGTATCCCGCAATGTACAAAATAATAAAAATGAATGGTGATACTGTTCTAGCCCATGTGGTTGGCCTGATGTGTATCAACTCCTTGATTCCTAGGATCAATATAACATGGAAATAAATGTTAAAAAAATAATTTTTGGTTGGAGACTTGAGACTGTTGTGCAATTAGTTCTAATGTCTTTCATTGCTTTCCCTGTGTTTTAAAGTGCAGTATTGATGATATATTTGCATTTACAGTGCTACGAACAGGGGTTAAACCCCTTTGGGAGTCCTATCTGGTACACGTAGGATTAGCGATTTGCGATAGTAACATTTAAGGGCTTGAAAGATCAAAGGGTTGGAGTTACAATTTTGACAACTGCAGGGATTGGCTAAAAGACGCCAGTTGAATAGCAAATTAGTTTACGGGCTACATTACAGGCTCCCGTAACTTACAATTGCTCAATTGAATCGAGGCCCATGTTTCCTTGTCTTCAGATCCATCTATGTATTTGGTGTGCAATGACTGTGGTTTTGAGTATCATTGTGCTTTTATAGTCCATACATTGCACTACCTGCTTTATTCCAAGTAGCTTGAATGATTTGTGTTAACCTCTCGTGTGTTGCCCGGGTTACCATTACAGTTTATCTATGTGATGATGACGTATTATTGACAATAGATGATGATTACAGATGTTTGCAGACTTCACACATAATACTAGCTTAATATATGTTTTAGAATTTAACATTTCTGATTAGATAATGTTTTCTATTGTACCCATGATGTACTTTATTCCTCTTGAAAAGCAGATTTCGACTTTAAATAGCAATCCATTCTTCTCGGAGGCCTTTTTTCTCCCTTAATGACCACTCAGAAAGACGTCTGAGCAAACTTCTGAGTGCTCAGATTTTGATGCTGCAGCCCATGATAGCGATTTTCAGAATATCAATGGCACAGGTACTCATGGCTTAAAATATTAGGGACATTATGGCATTTCTCTGAGGCAGTACACTTCACTTAGACTTTTGCTTACGGGAGTCATGGAATAAAGGTCACAGACCCTACTCTTCACTCTTTAGTGAATGCAGGCCAGTTCTCTAGGGCAGAAACATTTTATATAAATTGGTCATGCTGTGTCATTAAATAACCACTTGTGTCTACCTTCAGGGTGGAGAGCACACAGTTTTGTATTGATTTATATTGATTAATAGTAAATAATGAGTTTTCCAAGGCTATAATGAGAACCTGAGAAAAAAAAATACTTTGAGGTTATGACTTCAAGATTTATTTCTTGGAAGCCTGACCAGAACACCATGTCTAATAAGAGAATGTCACAGATGACTTACACACCCACGTTTCTGCTGTATCTAGAAAATTATAGTTGAAGTATAGATTTAAATGTTCATAAATGCATTCTTTGTCAGAAATGAGCCTAATCCTATCGTTATTCACATTAGTATATCTATTTTATCTAAAATGCTTTTAATAGTTAGATTGTATATATCATAGATTCCAGGTTTATGATGGTTTAAATTACAGATATAAATATACAAGTGGAGTAGTAAAGTGATCAACAGTCTAGTATAAAGGATGTTTTTATACAAAACTCTCTATTGAGCCATTTGTACACATGCTCTTAGTCCCGTATGAGACACTGGTCTGTACTGATCAACGTAGGATGGAAATTGGGGTTAAATACCCAATACCCTATGCTTTGTTTAGGAGCTTTTTATCAAACAGAGTTATACATTATCCCCCTTCAAAAAAGCTACAAATGAAAACATAGGAATTGAAGATATTTTATGTTTTTTCTCAGCATGTTACTAAAATACTGCTGAGACATACTCTTTGATGGGATAGTACATCTAGTATTCTATATATATTGTATACATCAGCTCCAGGGGAAGGACCTTTTTAGGGAATGTTTGGAAGGAGTAAAAACCAAACTTTTAAGATCTTAATAAAATAATGTTTAAATATGCAAATAATCATTACGGTCGTTTTTTTAATAATAAAATCAAAGAACCCTCCATGTCCCTTTAACTCTTCTTATCCCCACTTGATAAATATATCCATTCTGCTTTTTAATTTTTAAGGACTACTGCAGTCCATTTTTCTGTATGCTCTTTTTAAATGACTAACTTTGATAATAAGTGTTTTTAGAAAGCAAAATAAGTACAGCCTTTAAATATCTAACTTATGTTTGCAATTAATTAATCAATCCATACTAAAGGAAATCAAGCCAAATTATTCACTGGAAGGTTTGATCATGAGGTTAAAGCTGAAATATTTTGTCCATATCATGAGAATACAGAATTCCATAGAGAAGACTCTGATGCTGGTAAAGATTGAAGGCACACGAAGAAGGAGACGACAGAGGCAGAGATGGATTGTTGAGGCTATTGAAGCTATGAACATGAGCATTATGGATCTCAGAGGGGCAGTGACTAAGATATGTACCTGGCATGCTGCCGTCCATATGGTCATGGAAAGTCGGACACTACTGAATAACTAAACAACAACATGCATTTATTCGATAGTGTCAAGTAACATTTACTTTAGTGAGTTGCTTCTTACAGCTTCTGTCTTGAAAGGGTGTAAACAAATGAGCTTTCCATTATTCCTGATGAAAACACTGGCAGTTTTAAATGCCACTATCTCATTGTGTAAATATAAAGTTGTTGTGCATTTAAAGTAGATTTAACAGAAAAAAAAAACGAAAGATTCCTTTGCAGCATAATTGCATATAAAAGGTAATAAATTATTTATTTAGATATTTTTGTTCTTCCCATTATTAAAGGACCACTGTACTGCATTTCAAAATGAACTTCTATGTTTGTTTGTTTGTTGGACTATAGTATACAGTTAAAATAAATACAATTTTAAATGTTCAGTTTTCACCTCAAGTAGAGCTGCATACCTCCTCCTACATTTATCTATAACAGGTGTGGGCAGCTCTGCTTGGAAACTGGTCTAAAAAAAAGTCCGACCAGTCAAGTTCTGTTTCAGACTGAGGGGAGTGTTTTCATACATTGTTACTGATCAGGACCAAACAGGTGCAAACAGGTTCACAATAGAGCTGTTACCTCTGTGTAGATAATGAGGGGCAGGCCAAAGACAGCATAGACCAACCTGCAGCATCCAAGTAGCATGATGGTTCAGTCCCCTGGCAGAGCTGGCAATTCCAACTGGTAAGGCAAAGGGAAGTGGGGATACAGATCATTTAAAAAGTAAGAAAAAAATATTATTATTATTATTATTATTATTATTATTATTATTATTATATTTATTTTTAACTGTGGTCCTTTAAGTGTAGATCTTATTTTAAATACATAGCTACAGTGAACATGTAAACATCAATTTCTGTGATTTTTCTATGAAGTATCCGCACAATCCTTATGTTGTACCATACCATGTTCTTTCAGATTATACCATTTGTGGATATAGGTGGTTATGAGAAAAAAATCTAAATGGAAAACGGAAAATTCCGCAAAAGTGGATTACAAATAATAGTGTGTGAGTGGCTATTTACTAAACTCAGCCATTAGGATAGTCATGAGTGTACATTTAGTAGGAAACCCTTTTCCACTTAGAATTTTTTCTCATAACATCTTTATCCACAAATTGTAGAAGTGCTTACCTTTCTTAAAAAAAAGAAATAGCAGTATACTTACGTTTTTATTAAAAATCAAAAGCAAAATGATACCTCTTTACACTTCTGTTATGCATGTATGTATACAGAGATTTCAGTGATTATTTTTTGTGTACTGTCCAAATAAATCTGTGACGATCCAACGGTAGGAAGTTGGAAATCAAACAATATTTATATTTACAGAGGGGTAAATCAAATCTGTGAGATAACAGTGACTATAATAAGCATTTGAGTTATAATACATGATTAAGATAGAGCTTACACTTATCAATTGCATGTTTAGTTTGCCATGCCTGAGTATTTACACTTTCCCTTTGGCACCATTTGGAGCACACGCTCATGTGATCACCACTAATCAAGTGTGCAAAGAGTTAGAGAAAGCTTTGCTGCTCTCTGATAACCTCATTATCAGCAGTATGTTTTAGAGAATAGTGTGAAGGTCAGCAAGGATAGCTGTGGCAAATCCCTTCTCAGTGAAAACTAGTTAATTTAGCTTAATGAAAACTCTGTTCGTTTTTTTTTAGCAGAGTATCCAAAATAGGCACAATCTCTGAAACATTTAGATAATTAAATCCATTTAGAACATGAAGTTCTAAGTTTCAACAAAACCTTTATCTATGTCAAAAATAATTATTATGCTAAAATTGTACTATTTGCAGTTGTAACTAGAGCATAAATATAGTGCATTTATTTTTATGAAAGTAATTTTTTACTTTATGTAATAAAAGTCTGCAATATTAGATAAAGTAGACCTTATCTACTAGTCCTCAGGGAAAGTTAAATGGGAGATTACATTCTTATTTTTAACTTGTTAGGTATTTTAAAAAGCATACAGTATATATTTATAAATGGGCTATCCCAGGCTCCTGACCTCAAGAGTCAAAGACGAGTCACAATTTACAAAACCATTTTAAGTTACTGCCAGTCTGAGCAACAGGAAATATACTGAAATGATAGAAATTGATTGGCCAGCCTCTTCAAAAACTGGAATGATGCATCCGACTAGAGCTGAACAACCCCAAGACAGCTTACGGGTACAAAGGCTATTTATTAAATTGTACTATATAATCACCTTTTTGTTTATGCAATGCAAAACCCTGGGCCTTATTTAATTGCAAGCCCACAGATTGCGTTGTACAGGCCGTATGTCTGCGGGTTTAATTACAATTACAGAGCGATTCAATCGAACAAGCCCGCAACTTATGGGTCAAAAGACAAAACCGTAAACCATACAATCGTAAGTAGCGTTTCAGAGGGTGTACATGATCAATTAAGCAAGGCCGTAACTACCGATTTAGAAACCACTGTCAGTAAAACATGGAGGTTACATGTCAATCAATTAGCATTTAGGGGTCCGATATGCGATCAGATTCGCAATCCTGCACTGTACAAAATAATACAAATGAATGAAGGAAATGTTCTAGTCCATGTGGGTGGACTGATATGAGTTAATTCATTGATTCCCGAGATTGATATGACACAGAAATTCAACATAAAAAATAATATTTTGAATTGCAGATTTGCAACCTTCAAACTGTTGTGCAATTAATTCTAATCTCTTTAATTGCTTTCCCCCCTATAAATGTAATCTAAAATGGGGTGGGAGTAACCCATAGACTGTTTTCGGCTCGCAAAAAGACTCCAATTGAATAGCAAATTAGTTTACGGGCTCCTGTGAATAACAATAGCTCAATTGAATCGAGGCCCCTGTTTTTAAAACAAATTTGAGTTTTGAATTCCCTAGTTTATGGTCATTGAGTCCAACTCTGATGTTTTATTATTAAGAAGAGTGAGACTTTTCTCTTATATGGTATTTAGAGCATGGTTTTCAAGCAGAATCTTTAAAGCAGGGTGTTTATACTGATCACTAGCTTGTTTTTAAGCATTTTATGCAATGCTGTATATTTATGCTGCTTTAATGTACTTTTAATGCATGATACACAGTACAAAGACCTTAAACCTATAAACTGGATATCCATCTATATATGATTGCCTCAATACAAGACGGCTAGGTCTCATAAAAGCTAATTGGTTTATAAGAATAGACTTTTCTTTTAGTTGAAATAAAAACCATGAAAGTGAAGTTATCTGCAGTTTGGGTAATTGAGTTCTGATCAATACTATAAAAGCAATTAGTATGTGAATGGATGTTCCATGAGTATGCGATTATACATTTTGACAAATGATACATAACAGTAATTATATTCACGTTCAATAGACATTGTTGATATAAGTAATATGAAGATCTAGAAACTATTATTATCCTTATAATGTTAGTTGTGACAATATCTCAAAATGAATGGTTAGTTGTGATGTTATCTCACAATTAATGGTTTTGACATCACTGATGTGCAGTTTTAGTAAGTACTGTACACCTACCAATAAAATGATTACCCACATTATTTCAAGAAATATAGAAACATTTAATATACAGTATCTCACCAAAGTGAGTACACCCCTCACTGTAGCAATGCTGGCAGCACTCATACGTCTATTTCCCAAAGACAACCTCTGGATATGACACTGAGCACGTGCACTCAACTTCTTTGGGCAACCTTGGCGAGGCCTGTTCTGAGTGGAACCTGTCCTGTGAAACCGCTGTATGGTCTTGCCCACCGTGCTGCAGCTTAGTTTCAGGGTCTTGGCAATCTTCTTATAGCCTAGGTCATCTTTATATAGAGCAACAATTATTTTTTTCAGATCCTCAGACAGTTATTAGCTATGAGATGCCATGTTGAACTTCCAGTGACCAGTATGAGAGTATGTGAAAGAGATAACTCCAAATTTAACACACCTGCTCCCCATTCACACCTGAGACCTTGTAACACTAACGAGTCACATGACACAGGGGAGGGAAAATGGCTAATTGGGCCAAATTTGGACATTAATGGCTGTGTATTGAGTTATTTTGAGGGGACAGCACATTTACACTGTTATACAGGCTGTACACTTAGTACTTTACATTGTAGCAGAGTGTCATCTCTTCAGTGTTGTCACATGAAAAGATATAATGAAATATTTTTAAAAATGTGAGGGGTGTGCTCACTTTTGTGAGTTCCTATATACTGTAAAAAAAATATATATATATATTCTGTTCATCTGTGAAGCATGTTGTAACATTTTTACACATTGAATATTTGAATAAATTAAATACATATGTATAAAAATAAAAATATTACATCAACCCAGATTTCTGTGACCTTAGATAAAAGCACTTGGCATAGAGGCATTAGACATGGAAGACAGAATGCCTGGAGAACTTTGGTCCGAAGATTGCAACATTATCCAGGAAACAGCAACAAAGAATTCCCCCAAAAGGAAGAAAACTAAGAAGGCAAACTGGCTGTCTGATGAGACTTTGAAAGTCGCCCAGGAAAGAAGGAAAGTGAAAGGTAGTGAAGACAGAAAAAGATTTTTCCAACTGAATGTAGAATTCAAGAGGATAGCAAGAAGAGACAAGGAGACATTCTGTAATGAGCGATGTAAAGAGATAGAAGAAGATAACAGAATGGGAAAGTCAAGAGATCTGTTCAAGAAAAGTTTCATGCCAAAGACACAAGCTAAAAGACTGCAAGAAGATCCAATCAATCAGTATTTCAGGAAATCAAGACAAACTGTTCACTTGAAGGAATAATCATGAGTTCAAATCTTTTTCCCTAGAGAAGACTCTGATGCTGGGAAAGATTGAAGACAAATGAAGAAGGGGACGGCAGAGACGGAGATGGATAGATGAGAAAATTATAGCAATGAACATGAGCTTGATGGAACTCAGAGGGGCAATGGCTGACTGATATCAGGAACAGCAGAGTAAGCTGAAATGCCTAATGTATAGTCAGGACTGAACATTTGGCAAAGCAAGGGTAAACAGGCAAGAATGATTAGACTGATATACATTAAGGACATATGGCATGGATATTCAGACTGGTAGAAAAACAGACAAGAGGTTCCAAGACAGGGAAGCAGAGTTGCAAGAAGGGGTCCCATTACTGCTACATGTTGCTGGTCCTAAATCCTATAGGTGTATTGCAAGCTTTGAAGACCACATGCAAAGTAGAAGTGCTTGGAAATCTGTCAGACAATTTTATGCTTGGCAGATATCCCTTACTGTATATAATTGTTTATTAGCACTAATTGTTTTTATGAGAAAGTATTTTTCTCTTCACTGGAAAAATTGTTTTCGGATAACACAACTATGTTGTCATCAATACCAAAAAGACAATTAACATGTAAATAGATGTAATCATAGATAAATACATTTTGATTAATGATATGTAAAGAAGCATTAATGTATAAACTGTAAATGCAGGGTCAACATAAAGGATTTGATGATTTATTCAGATTATTACTTTGGAATTAGAAGTCTAGTACATTTTCTATAATTAAACCTTTATTTGAATAGCATTTAAAAATTAATAAAGTAAAATAGATATACTTTGACAGTTTAATTTATTTTCCATAATTTCTAAAAACAATTAAACAGCTGTTCCAATTACATTATCAAAATCACAAACGACCTCACTGTGGAATACATAAAAATTTAAATGAAATGAGTTGAATTTTCAGTAAATAAATGACAAAATATGATATTTTTAATTAGAACACAAGGTTTTAATGAAGTGCTTTGCAACCTTCTTCTTGTGAACCACCAACACAGACTATGATTTAGGTTTAACAGTGTGAATATAGGTGAGGCAATTAGAGGCTCCAGTGCATGTTGAGTACTAATTGCCTCATGTGCAACAGGGAGAGGTTTCAAGACCTTATTTTTATATATTTATATATTTATATAACTGACTAGAAGGAAAATATGTATTATAAGAAACAGCAATGCAGCTTTTAAAACTTACCATTGACTATAGTATTTCAGGCTTCAACAGACATTTTTCTGTACTCCCTCCATAAGGTGTAAAGAGATGTGAGATGATGTATTGAGAAGACTGTCCAGAAAGGAGTCTTGGCCACTGCAAACAAGTTGAGCCCGATTTACCACCACTTTTCTTTTGCACAGCACCTAATAGGAGGTGGAGAGAAGTTGTGCTATACCCTGAAACACTACAATTCAGATATAAGTTTAAAAACGACATTCAATCTTTTTCCTCAAATACTGATGTTATTAATAGTTGCTTACTAAATAAAAATGAACAGATAATAAAATTCTATAATAGTCTAATTAATAATTTAGGAATGTTAGCACAGACTTGTCTATCTTACTCACTTTGGATGTACCATCACAACCAATAATAGCTCAAAAGGTAATGCATTCAAAGCATTCAAGCTTATCAGATAAAATGTCAGACTCGTTTGTAAACAATGTCTGGAATTCAGCATGAAAATTTATATTTTATGCTTTGGTTTAGCTGTATTTTGTTTTGAGGTTCCATTTTACTTTGGTTAAACCAGAATTCCACCAAACAACCCCATCAAACCATTCTGGATATTCCAGCTGGAAGCTCTTGGGAAATAATTTTATCATATTCAATCCTCCGGGCAAACTTTAATTATCTTGATGAAACACTATATCAACATTTAGACGTGGAATACAGGTCAATAGTTGAACACTGTCCTTACCAGACCTCCCAAAAAGTTTGGCCATTACTTCCTGGAATAAATTTGAAACAAACATGGATTTCTAAAATGGTTTGTATTTAAGTATAAACAAGAAAGACAAGAAAGGAAAGTTGCCACATAATATGTTTATTCTTATTTGAAATGTCCTTCAAGTTGAGCTGCTGCAATGGTGTACTTTTCATTCTTTATAATTAATTCCTTGGCCATTATTCAATCTATAAATATATTCAATTACATGAAAATATCAGCTAATTATGACATCTCTTGGCCTGCTTGTAAGAAGCTCTGGGCATATCTGCTCAAGGGTGATGAGTTGGCGTTGGCAGTAGTTGACCTTTAATTAGAGAAGAATAGCAGGGATTGGGATAGTGGGGTAAGATGACTAGTGATAGTGGTCCCAATCATTGCCATTAAATCTAAAACCAAAAAATATTTTGAAAGGCACAATGTGCTCTATAATAGACAAAAAGGCTGAGGCAAGACTTTTTTTTAACAAAAAGTAACCCTATAAATCAGTGATTGGTATAGGACCTCTTGCACTAGTTATCACATCTATAGTTGTCGTAATTGCGAGTTTGGCAAAAGTTGTTGCTAACGAAGGTGCTCATTGCGCTGGTGGAGATGAGCGCTGCATGTACGACTTGGGATTAAGCGACGGCGAGAAATGATGGACCACAAAAATACGAATTTAACAGCCGAACCGTCAAACAGCAAAAGCACACAAATATGCCTCAAATAAACTTACACACACAGCTCAGGGGGAGTGCCAGGGAGCCTGTGAGTGAGGTTGCAAATTAATTTGAGGCATATTTTGGCTTTTTTTACGATCGAAAATCGCCGAAGCGAGAAAAAAAAATGTCGGCTGAAACACATAAATAAACCCGAAAACGTGGCCGTAGGACGTATATACCAGCTCTAAGCACTAAGACTTAACGCAAAACAATAACACTTAATACAAGACAGGAACATTAAACTTAAGCCAGTAACACTTAATAAAAGGAAGTAACACTTAATCAAAGCCAGTGACACTTAACCCAAGGTAGTAACACAGGGATAGAGGCTCGCAATGAGCGCCGAGGGTGCTCAAGTGCTAGGTCTATAAAGTACACAGGGGGAGAGGCTTGCAATGAGTGCCAAAGTTAGAAAGGTGTGGCTCACAATAACCCCCAAATGGCGCTCATATTGAGCCATGCGATGAGCGCAGAGCGCCAAAGCTGCTCAGAGGGCCCATAACCTTACATTCGGTGGCAAACAGCATTATCATGGCTTCAAATTTAATTGCCGTCATTTTTTGACGGGCAAGTCGTTAGTCTTAAATATTACCCAGTAGTGCAAATATCAATAATGCATACAAGGAGAGAGAACGTACACTATGTGAAACTGGCCCATATTCCCCTTAGGCACGGAACAAGTTGGAGAGGGAAATGATCAGAAAGATTTAGTGCTCATTAATACTTAACTTTTATTGAAATATTTTAAAATCAATAATTTTAAAAACAACAATTAAAAATATATAAACAAATCTATAGTTGTGGTATCAGGTCCACAATACAATACATAGAGCTAGTGCTCCAAACTATTTCACATAGTACTGGCAAATGCTAGGAGTTATTTCACAAGATATTGGCAAGTATGATATTAAGGCTAAAAGGACAGCCTCACAGTCTCTAGGGAAATATTGGCAACATTAAAATTTGTATTAACAGATAGTCAGGAGTTTGCATCTATGACAAGTTATCAGTCACAATAGATAATTAATTGGGTTGAAGATGTGCCTGTTGCCCATATACACTTTCTTCCACAATGTAATACAATAGGTATATTAGCGTCTTCACCTTTAAGGACCATATAATAGATGTATGGAGGTGGCACTAAGTAATTATATTGTAGTCTCTTATCTGTAGAGATAAACTATTAGGACCCGCTATTTGTTATCTGACTTACTAATGAACACAAGTTCTAGCTGGCTGTCCTAGTGCCCAATGCTTTAAATCAAACCGATCTGCATTAGCTAACACCACAACTATAGATTTTGTTTATATATTTTTAATCATCACTTTTTAAAGTATTGATTTTAATATATTTCAATAAAAGTTAAGTATTAATGAGCAGTAAATCTTTCTCCAGTTTTGTACCCAAGGGGGATATGGTCCAGCTTCATACAGTGTACTTTCTGTTTCCTTCTATGCAGTGAATAATCAGAACAGAAAAATAAGGTATCATTTAAAACATATATTGTGTACATAAATCAAAAGACAGTTGCAAGATGTTAATTTGATGAACAGGTAGCAGATATTAAGTATGAAAACATTACTTTCAAAGAGACCACTTATATGAATCCATTTAAGTAAAATGGGAATAAAACAAAACCTTTAATAGAATCATTAAAAATACATGCACAATAAAATAATTGCCATCACATATATAGTTGTGAGCGTACGAGTTGTTGCTAACGCTGCGGGCTCGCGTAGCGAGTCGCGGGCCTCGCATAGCGAGGGCCGCGACTCGCGCAGCGAGACGCGGGCCTCGCAAAGCGAGGCCCGCGGCTCGCGTAGCGAGCCCGCGGCCCTCGCAAAGCGAGGGCACTGTGCCAGGTTCTCAGTTGCTGGCATGGAGCACCGCAGGCGCTCCTTGCCAGCAACTGAGGACCCTCGCGAAGCGAGGGCCTCAGTTGCTGGCTTGGAGCGCCGCAGGCGCTCCATGCCAGCACCTGAGGACCTCGCAAAGCGAGGTCTTCAGTTGCAGCAACTGCGACCCTTGCAAAAAAAAGTTTACGTCGCAACACATTACGACACTCGCAAACAACATACGACACACGTTCACACACATTACGACACTCGCAAACAACATACGACACACGTTCACACACATTAC
This sequence comes from Discoglossus pictus, assembly GCA_027410445.1. Lineage (NCBI taxonomy): Eukaryota > Metazoa > Chordata > Amphibia > Anura > Alytidae > Discoglossus > Discoglossus pictus. The sequence continues at coordinate 198,349,254 of CM050168.1, read as the reverse complement.
GGCCTCGCAACACTCGGACGCAACTCGCGAACATTACAAAATTACAAACACAATACATACACACAGCACATACATAAAAACCTTACCTACACAAACAGGAAGCACCCAGGACCTCAAAAATGCAACTTACAACTTAATTGCACTCAAAATAAAAGAGTTTAGACACTAAATAGTTTGTTAAGCGACACAAAAAATGGCCGACGAATAAAACGAAAACGAGGCTACACACGCAAACACCATACGAGACACGTTACCACACATTACGACTTCGCAAACATCGGACGCAACACGCCGACATACAAACATTTAAAACTTAACAAAGACACACAACAAACACATAAAAAGCTTACCTACAGCAAGAGGAACCAGCCAGCACCTCAAAAAAACAAGTTACACCTACATTTAAATCAAAATAAACACTTTAGACACTAATACCATCGCTAAGCGAGAGAAAAAATGGCCGACGAACAAAACGAAAACGAGGCTTCAGACGTAACTACACTACACTTACTCGCAATAATGAAACACATACTATGCGGAACGTATCACAATCAGATTAAACACCATTTTGAACAGTAATACGCAGAAAATGGCGGATGGAACGCAAATTGTAAGCTGGAACGCAAATAGCGCATGCGTATTGCGTTCTAACGGTCTCACTTTCCAGAACTTTCTACAAGTTTATAAATACTGCCTATTTCAAACAAAAAAATACATTTCTCCTCAGGTGATCAACGGAGTGACTTCTGAGATAACTGCTGCTTTTACTTGAGAAGACAATTCTTTACTAATTTACTACTTTGCATTGTGCAAATTACAACTGAGAGGTAAGCTATAATATATTACATTTTATTATCAGGACAGGTCAAACAAATAAAAAAATAAAATTGGATTTATGTAGTCATCATGTATGACACATTTATGTGTATAGGCTCACAAAAAAAATACGGTTCATTTAACAAAACAACAAAAAAACATAATTTAATATTAAACAGAGCTTTATGTATAGTGACATCTGACACGCACATATATGTCTATAATGTATAGTGACATGTGACACGCACATATATGTCTATAATGTATAGTGACATCTGACACGCACATTTCTGTGTATTGCCCCTTCATAGTGACATGTGACACGCACATATATGTCTATAATGTATAGTGACATCTGACACGCACATTTCTGTGTATTGCCCCTTCATAGTGACATGTGACACGGACATATATGTGTATAATGTATAGTGACATGTGACACGCACATTTATGTGTATTGCCAATGCAACAAAATTAGCTTACAACAAAATCAGTAAACAACTACATTTAAATGACATTATTAAAATTACACAACTATATTTAAATTTCATTCCTTTACTGCAATTCAATAGATCATATAAAGCTGAATCTTTCTATTTCTTTTAATATTCAAACAGACTCTGCATCAACAGCGTCTCTCAACAATTTGCACCGTGCACTGTGAAGCACAATCCCTTTTAAAGAACACCAACAAAGAAGAAGAGGTAAGATACAACAAGACATTACATGCTCAAAAGGCTATGCTTTGCTAGATGAAAAATTATAAATATACAAATAACTATTTCACTTTCTTTTTCAAACAGACACTACAAGAAGACCAGCGGATTAAGATTGGCAGGAGGGGACCGTCTGTCATTCAAAACTTCAATCAAGGTAAAGTATTAAGTATAAACAAGAAATAACCATGAGCCTTATTCAATTGCGACTTCCTCAATTGAATAGGGCTCTATATAAGCACATAACATATTTTTGAAACAGAACTTTTTAGTTACTGAATTTCTAACCACAATCAAGGTTTTCAATAACTAAAAACTTTGCTCAATAAATATGTTATGTGATTATATAGAGCCCTCTTCAATTGGCAAAATTGCAATTCAATGAGGACCTATATGTCTTTAATGGCCAAGGGCCTCACTCAAATGTGATTTGCCCATTTCAATAGGGCTCTATATAAGCACAGAGCATATTTTTTAAAGGAAATTTTTCTTTTGTGAACACGTTGCTTTTGGATACAAGTTCACTAAATACAAAATTCCGTAACAAAATATGCTCTGTGCTGATATTGAGCTCTATTCCATTGGACAAAACACAATTGAATGAGGAGCTCACAATATAACAAATGCAGTAACCAAAGGCCCTCATTCAATTGCTATTTTGGACAATTAAATATGGCTATAAATAAGAACTTTTAGGCCCTTATTCTATTTTAACAAATATATGTGATGTGCTTATTTACAACCCTATTCAAATTTCTACATTGCAATTCAATTACGGCCTTAGAGTACTATTACATTGTAAAAAATGCAATTGAATGAGGGCCAAACTATGCAACATATGGTACACACAAAGGACCTCATTCAATTGCAATTTGCACAATTGAATAGGGCTCTAAATAACAACATAACAATTTCTTTAAAATAAGGTTTTAGTTAATAAAAAAATATCAAAAATACAGTTTTTCAATGACTAAAAAATTATTTAAAAAAATATGCTATGTGCTTATTTAGGGCACGATTCAATTAGCCAAATCGCAATTGAATGACACACAAACTGCTACACACAAAACAGAATTTCTTATTCAATGTTTAACAACCTATAAGCCTTACAAAGAAGCAAAAATAAGAATAACAAAAGTGTTGTGCACCTAATAGCATTGTATAAAAAATCACACAAACTCATAGCAAACTATATTAACATTCTTCTTTAATGTTTAACAACCTATAACCAGTACAATCAAGAAGAAATAAGTTTTGCACAAGTGATGCGCACCAAACAGGATTGTCAAAAACTAACACAAACACATAGCAAACTACCTTAATTATATTATTTCATGTTTCACTAACTATAACCATCCTAATAAAGGTTAAATAACTATACCACAAGTGGTGTGCACAAAACAGGATTGTACAAAAAATAACATAAACACATCTTATTTAATATATCACAACCCACAAGCCTTACTAAGAACCTTCAATAAGAATAACAAAAGTTGTCGGATTGTACAGAAAGTTAAAAAAAACAAAGATAGAAAAAAATAACCATAACTCATACAATACAGTCAAATTAATACATTTTTAATTTATTTAACAGACATTTCACTCAAACAACATTTTCTATTTTACATTACAACAGATACTGCGTGAAGACAATCGGACAAGTACTTTTTCCACAGGACCGGACCATCGGACGAGGACTCGGACCAGACCAGCAGACGAGGAATTTCAACACAGGACCAGACCAGCAGACGAGGAATTTCAACACAGGACCAGACCATCGGACGAGGACTTTCACCAACGGACCACAACATCGGACGAGGGATATCGACACAGGACCACAATATCGGACGGGGGCTATCGCCACAGGACCACACCATCGGACGAGGACTTCCAACAGAGGACCACACCATTGGACAACGATTTTGAAACGAGGACCAACAAACATTCGGATTTAAATCACACTTCAACCAAGGTAAATTATAATAAGTACTAAAGTATAAAACTAAAGAAACTGCTTTCAGTTGCATCCGTGTCAACAGAAAAATAAAATAATTAATTTACTATCTCCCTTATTTTATTTAAATTGCTACTATGCAATACATAGCTCAATAACCACATCACTTTTTTTTTCAGCAAAGAAGTTTTGCAGTGGTAAATATCTATCCACAAACAAAGTTTTTAATAAATAAAACCATTATTTTAAATAAATATGTTACATGCTTATTTACAGCAGAATTCCATTGGCCAAATTCTTAGCCAGTGAAGACAGGAATTATAAATTTAACTAAATATAAATGATACATTCATGATTTGCCTTTTATTTCACCAATTGTGCACAATAATCTTTAACAGGAATTACAAATTTAAATATACACAATTACATTTATTTTTTTTCCTTTACAGATTAATATGGCTGATAACGAGACCAAAGAAGAGAAGAAAAGACGTCAAACTAGAGAAAGACAAGAGAGATGGGCCGCCCAGCAGACACCGGAGGAGAAAGAAATTCGAAGAGAAAAAGAACGCAAAAGACTTGCAAATAAAAGAATATCAGCTGCAAAAATGAAAGATACAACCAAAAAAAAATAAACAAATAATAAAGCATTTACAAACTGTTCCTAAAACATCAGATGACATTTTACAACATACCAGTCAAGACAGACCAAAAAAAACAACTACAAAAACAAAGCATTTACAAACTCTTACTAAAAACTTACAGGACATTTCAACCGAACAAGTCCAACATATACCAAGAAAATCTACGAAAAAAACTAAACATTTAGAACCTGTTGTTGAAACATTTCATGACTTTTCATCTGATGAATATCAAAGTCAACATCCAATATGCTTTGCAAATTGTCCTTTACTGAAGTCTTTAGCAGTAGAGGTTCATAGTTGTGGGGACATGACTACTCAATGTCAATTTTGTGAGGCTTATTATTTTAAACAGGAGAGACCCCGAGATGGACAATTTATTAGTTGTTGTCAAAAAGGAAAGTTCAAACTTCCACAAAGGAAACAATTTCCAACCTATTTACTAAATATTATGACTGAACCTACTTTTCCAAATTACAACAATTTTAAGACAAACATAAGATCCTACAATAGTGCCATATCATTTGCATCTATGGGGGCAACATTGGCTGCTAATGTACCAGGACATGGTCCTTACCGTTTTAAAGTCCAAGGACAAATTTATCATCGGACTTCACATTTACATCCAGAGGAAGGAGAGCAAAGAAAATTCGCTCAACTATATGTCCTAGATACAATGGAAGCTGTTGACCAACGTATGCAGATGGAAGAAAATAAAAAATGCTTACCCAGTGTTTTTATAGAGCTAAATAACATTATGGACAACAATCCCTACAGTAAAGCTTACAAAAAATTGGCAGAAGTAGAAAATGAACAACTACTTCATGCACAAAGACATCAATTACCCATGCCAAAGGTTAATATGGTGCTTAAAAGAGACAGACATACTGATAAACGTCGTTATAACTTGCCAACATCAAATGAGGTTGCAATGGTCTTTCACAATGATGAAGGAGAACCACCATTTCAAAGAGACATTAGAGTATATCCCAGAAATGAGGACCAACCATTTATTAATATTAATATCTTAAGTCCAAATTTAGATCCAATGACATATCCCATGTTTTTCCCACACGGAGAAGCAGGTTGGCAACCAAAATTAACCCTTCCCAGTTACCCAAATGCTAAAGCCAGAATCCGAAATAATGTTTCTATGCTTGAATTTAAAGTTGCTCAAATTGCCATTAGAGATGAATTTAATCCAATTTTATGTGGTGGGAAACTAACACAACAATGGATTATTGATTCATATTTGCAAGTTGAGGCAAATAATTTAAACTTTATAAAATATCAACAAGATAAACTACGTGTAGAACAATATTGTGGACTCATGGACTATGTTGCTGACGTGGCTACAAGCAGAGACATGACAGCTGGCAAAGCCATCATTTTACCATCTTCCTTTCAAGGATCTCCTCGAAATATGAGAGAAAGATACAATGATGCTATGGCTATTGTGACAAAATTTGGAAAACCAGATTTATTTGTCACATTTACATGTAATCCACAATGGCCAGAAATTAATCAAAATCTACTTCTTGGACAAAGTGCTTCAGATCGACCAGATTTAGTAGCCAGAGTTTTTAAGATAAAATTAAATGAATTAATACGTGACTTCACTATAAATCAGTTATTTGGCAAATGTCTTGCTTATGTATATACCATTGAATTTCAAAAAAGAGGCCTTCCACATGCACATCTTCTCATAATACTTCAAGAGAAAGATAAATTAGATACTTCGGACAAAGTGGATGCAGTCATAGTTGCTGAACTACCGGATCCAGAACTATATGGTAGACTATATGAGATTGTTACTCATCGCATGATTCATGGACCCCTGTGGAGACCTTAATCCACAATCACCATGTATGGAAAATAATCAATGTTCAAAAGATTTTCCAAAAGATTATAGAGGCAAAACATATGCAAATTGTGATGGATATCCACTTTATAAAAGAAGAGAAGGAGATAGTGCCATTATTCGTGGAAAAAAAGTGGACAATAGATATGTAGTACCCTACAATCCACATTTACTCATGAAGTACAACGCCCACATCAACGTAGAAGCCTGCACTTCCATCAAATCCATTAAATATGTCTACAAATATATTTACAAAGGTTACGATGCAGCTACTGTAGTCGTCAAAAGTGCAGACAACCCTGAAAGTAGTGAGTTAGTACATGATGAACTTGCATCTCATGTAGATGCTCGCTATGTCAGTGCGCCAGAAGCTATGTGGCGGCTTTTAAAATTTGAAATGCATGATAGATCACATGCAGTATATAGGTTAGCAGTACATTTGCCACAACGACATTTAGTCTATTTCCATTCTGGAAATGAAATGAATGCATTGGCCCAAAGTGAAGATCGTCACACTACACTAACTGCATGGTTTGCATTAAATTCCACTGATGCTCAAGCAACACAATACTTATATATTGAAATTCCATATCACTATGTTTTTGTGAATGGATTATGGAGAGCAAGAAAAACCAGAGGCAATAAAATAATTCCACGAATTTACACAGTCAGTCCAAGAGATGTTGAACGATTTTGCTTACGGATATTACTTTTAAATGTTCCAGGAGCACAAAGTTTTGAACAATTAAGAACTGTTAATGACATTGTATATGAATCCTTCCATTTAGCTGCAAGAAATAGAAACTTACTCGCTGATGATACAGAGTGGGAAAGATGTTTAGAAGAAGCAGCACAATGTCAAATGCCACGACAGATGAGAGAACAATTTGCTTTTATTTGTATCTTCTCAAATGCTCCAAATGCATTAGCTTTGTGGGAGACTTTTAAAAGTAATACGGCTGAAGACTTTATGCGACGATACAATGAACCCATTGCACACTTAAAAGCCTTAATGGAAATTCAAGAAGTCTTTTTAACTCATGGATTAAGTTGTGCAAGTTTTAATTTGCCTGATCCAGGTCTAATAGATGACATTAACTTTGAAGACTATGACATTCAACTACAAGCAGAAAGAACAGAAGAAAGACTTGCAACTTTAAATACACTACAATTGCAAGCATTTCATGCCATTAAAAATGCTATAGATGATGACATGGTGACAGAGCGTTATTTCTATCTTGATGGACCTGGCGGATCAGGGAAAACATATTTGTACAATTTATTAATGAGTTCAGTACGAGCACAAGGACAAATAGCAATGGCGTTTGCCACTACTGGAATTGCTGCACTTTTATTAGAAGGTGGAAGAACTGTTCATAGTGGATTCAAACTGCCAGTGCCTATTTTGGAAAATTCAGTGTCAGATATTCGCATGACATCCTTACAAGCAAAGAAATTGAAGAAATGTAAATTAATTATAATAGATGAGGCCACAATGATGTCATGCTATGCCCTCCAATGTATTGACCGTTTGCTTCGTGAAGTCATGGATAATATTTTTCCATTTGGTGGAAAGGTAATTTTGTTGGGTGGCGATTTTAGACAAACATTACCTGTCGTTGTACATGGAAATCGAACAGACATTATTGAAACATGTATAAAGTCAAGTACAGTATGGAAACATTTTACCCATCTTCAACTGCAACAAAATATGAGATCAGAAGGCCAAACTGATTTCAATGATTGGCTTATTAAAATTGGAGAAGGGAAGAACAGAAAAAATACTACATTTACCTGACGACACTGTAGAGATCCCACCTCATATGATTTGTCAACAAGATATTATATCGGCTATATTTGAAGGGAGCATAAATAACGAAGAATATTCTGAGCTTGCCAACCAAGTTATACTGACGTGTAAAAATAAAGATGCATTAATACTCAATAATGAAATCTTAAAAAAAATTAATGCACCACAAAGAAATTATCACAGTGCTGATTCTGTACTTGCTGATGACAATGAAAGTCAGGCAAACTTTTCAACTGAATTCATTAACTCTTTAACTCCTTCTGGAATGCCACCACATATTTTGCAGCTAAAGAAAGGTGCAATTATCATGTTACTGCGAAATATGAACCCAAAAAAAGGCCTATGCAATGGCACAAGATTAATTGTTCAACAATTAAAGGACCATTTTATAGATGCTGAAATTTTAACTGGGACCCATAAAGGAGAGAGAGTTTTCATACCAAGAATAGATTTAGCACCAAGTGAAAGTAGTCTCCCTTTTATACTTCAAAGAAGACAATTTCCCATTATTATGGCATTTGCCATGACCATTAATAAATCACAAGGTCAAACTTTCAAATCTGTGGGTATTTACTTGGAAGAACCAGTTTTTGCACATGGTCAATTGTACGTTGCGTTGTCACGGTGCAAAAAATCCACAGGCTATTAAAGTTTACATTGAAAACAATGAAAGTCAAGGTGATTTATTAGAAGATGGACGTATTTTTACTAAAAACATTGTCTACTATGAAGTACTATAACTTTGCAGGATACAAATTAAAGATGCCAACATTTTTAAAAGCATTCCAAAATACATAACAATTGGTTGTTTAATTCAGTCATAATTAATGAAAGTACTGTTTATGAATGATTCGCCTCACAAAATACTTGCCTTGCATTTTTAGTAAAAAATTATGTTAAAATGTTAAGTCACTATGTTAATGTTTCTAATGTTACAAGTTTAAAATATATATTTTAAAGTTATTTCATTCAACAGATTACAAAGTGGATGTTAAGAGGTCAAGCACCTTTTAAGTCACAATGTAAATATTGTCTGTTATCTTAACATTACTAACTACATTAATGTTTATCGCCAGTTTATGTGCTCAGTAATGAATTACTTTAATTACGTACGTTTTAAGGAGAGTTTTACTGTATGCCTTCCTCTACATTCAATGTATATTCAAGTTAACAATTATTGTGATAGAAATTTCATGTTAATACTGATTAATTTAAAGGTCAATTGTTTTTACATTCAAATGTTAATACTTTTAATAAAAAATTAGGTTACAAAATGTATTCACTATGTTCCTGTTTATAATGTTCAAAATTATATCAATGTTTTCTCAACTTCTAAACTTACATAAAAAATAAAGTTCAAGTTTCAAAATATATACTTTGAAGGTTATTGCTTACATATATTTTAAACTTCATGTTAAAATTAGCAACGTTTCAAGAATGCTTTTTACTTTTTGCTTTCCTATTCATTCAATGTATATTAAAGTTAACAATTCTTCAGTTACAAATTACATTTTAAAAAACCATTACATCAACATTTTACAAAAATACACGTTCATATTAAAATACTTACAAGTGTCAAAAATATATGTTAATAACTAAACAACTTGACAAACATATACATCACATTGCCGTCATTTTTTGACGGGCAAGTCGCTAGTACATTAATATCATGCATACACGCTACCTGGTTGAAGCAGCAGCCTGAAAGTCCACAGTGTGCAAAAATCCTGCACTACAATAGACTACTAGGACCTCAGTGGGTACCCCCTGATGATGACAGAAAACCACTGATGAAACGTGCGTCGGAGCTTTGCTTACTATGCAGTTTACACTCCTGGATCGAAGCAGATTTATTTTATCATATTTTTAACGATTGTCTAAATTGTGTTTCAATGGTTTGCTGTATTAGGATTCCTAACTCTGCTAGAACTCAGCCTATGCTGATATACAGACTGTTATACATACTTACCTGTACAGTAATGCTACATTTTCTTCCCTGACAGTACTTTACATATTGTTTGCAGTGAATTTTTTTAACTATCAAATTCATCATGTTTATAAAATTCAGTTTATCTAAACATTGCCCCTGGTGAAAATGAATATGAAAAATTTAATTGTTTCAACATGAAACACAGCCTATGTAAAATATTTGTCATATTTCACTGAATTAACATTTTATCCATGAGAAAATATTTGTTTATCTCAAGTGTCATTTATGACATTTCAAAAATTCAATTTGGCAATAAAAAAACAACTTAACAGTAAACAAGCCCCGTAATAGCTATGGAGATTATTCAAATTTCTGACCTGAGCAAGCATTTTGCTGGCTATCTCTTCTTCTAATGTGATTTGATAATTTCATGCATCTGCAGTGTCACTAAGGGTAATAAAACATCAATTTAAAGCTACATTAAAAGCCAAGAGTCGAGTAAATGGCCTCATTGTTTTTATGGTAAAAAAAAAGAACAACAATATAACAGGATTTAATTTCTCTGTTGAATTCTTTAAAAATGCATGCTCAACATTAAATGCTCATCCTCATCTCTGTGTGCTTTAATGTATTAGCGTATATTTCCAGGCATTAAAAATGACACAAATATATTCAGTGTAAATTTGTAGATGTTTCCATTTGTTATAATCAGTGCTCTGAAAATTGTGATATCGCACAATATATTTTAATTTATATTGTATTTATTTTTGTCAACGTTAATTTAAAGTTATAGTGGCTGTGCAGCATATTTTTTTTATATATTTTACATTTTAGAATTTTATTTTAAATGCAGGTAATACATTCTTCTGCTTTACACAGTTGTACAAAATGTGTTTCCTGAATGTATAGATAATTTTGTTTTCTTTAATTCATTTATTTGATATAGCATCATTAATGCTTAGAAATATCTGCAAGTATTTTCCTTTTGGGTGTGTATTGAGAAGTTAAAACAATTTCATTAATGAATTTGAGATTTATCAACAACTAAATCCAGACTTCGACACATCTTGGCAACTGATTGCAGAGAGGTGTGAATTTAAGAAAACCCGGTCCTTAAGATATGAGGTATCACGCAATGCATACACAAATAATATATACAGTATCTCATAAAAGTGAGTACACACCTCACATTTTTGTAAATATTTTATTATATCTTTTCATGTGACAACACTGAAGAAATTACTCTCTGCTACAATATAAAGTAGTAAGTGTACACCCTGTATAACAGTGTAAATTTGCTGTCCCCTCAAAATAACTCAACACACAGCCATTAATGTCTAAACCGTTGGTAACAAAAGTGAGTACACCCCTAATTGGAAAAGTCCAAATTTGGCCCAATTAGCCATTTTCCCTCCCCGGTGTCATGTGACTCGTTAGTGTTACAAGGTCTCAGGTGTGAATGGGGAGTAGGTGTGTTAAATTTGTTTTTATCGCTGTCACACTCTCTCATACTAGTCACTGGAAGTTCAACATGGCACCTCATGGCAAAAAGGTCTCTGAGGATCTGAAAAAAAGAATTATTGCTCTACATAAAGATGGCCTAGGCTATAAGAAGATTGCCAAGACCCCGAAACTGAGCTGCAGCATGGTGGGCAAGACCATACATCAGTTTCACAGGACAGGTTCCACTCAAAAATGGTCTCGCCATGGTCGACCCAAGAAGTTGTGTGCACATGCTCAGCGTCATATCCAGAGGCTGTCTTTGGGAAATAGACGTATGAGTGCTGCCAGCATTGCTGCAGCGGTTGAAGGGGTGGGGGGGGGGGCTGTCAGTGCTCAGACCATACGTCACACACTGCATCAAATTGGTCTGCATGGCTGTCATCCCAGAAGGAAGCCTCTTCTAAAGATGATGCACAAGAAAGCCCACAAACAGTTTGCTGAAGACAAGCAGATTAAGGACATGGATTACTGGAACCATGTCCTGTGGTTCAATGAGACCAAGATAAACATATTTGGTTCCGATGGTGTCAAGCGTGTGTGATGGAAACCAGGTGAGAAGTACAAAGACAAGCGTGTCTTGGCTGCAGTCAAGCATGGTGGGGGGAGTGTCATGGTCTGGGTCTGCATGAGTGCAGCCAGCACTGGGGAGCTACAGTTCATTGAGGGAACCAACATGTACTGTGACATACTGAAGCAGAGCATGATCCCCTCCCTTTGGAGACTGGGATGCAGGGTAGTATTCCAACATGATAACGGCCCCAAACACACCTCCAATACGATCACTGCCTTGCTAAAGAAGCTGAAGGTAAAGGTGATGGAATGGCCAAGTATGTCTCCAGACCTAAACTCTATTGAGCATCTGTGGGGCATCCTCAAACGGAAAGTGGGGGAGTGCAAGGTCTCTAACATCCACCAGCTCCATGATGTCATCATGGAGGAGTAGAAGAGGACTCCAGTGGCAACCTGTGAAGCTCTGGTGAACTCCATGCTCATGAGGGTTAGGGCAGTGCTGGAAAATAATGGTGGTCACACAATTTATTGACACTTTGGGCCCAATTTGGAAATTCCTTCTTAGGGGTGTACTCACTTTTGTTGCCCACGGTTTAGACATTAATCGCTGTGTGTTGAGTTACTTTGAGGGGACAGCAAATTTACACTGTTATACAGGCTGTACACTTACTACTTTACATTGTAGCCGAGTGTCATTTCTTCAGTGTTGTCACATGAGAAGATATAATAAAATATTTACAAAAATGTGAGGGGTGTAGTCACTTTTGTGAGATACTGTACCCTTTTTTACAAGAGAAAATATGCTGAGGACTCATTAATGTTTCTTTAAAATGAACCTATAAGGGGTTCCGATAACCAGATTAGTTTTATTGTAAATATTTAAAAATTGCTTTATAAACTTAATTTAAAGGACAACTTTAGTGACCATGTAATAACATTATATTTGTTTATTAAATAACTGAGTAACAACAGAAATCAGTGTTTGAATAAAATGTAGTTTTTATATCTTACATTTGAACTTTAGTTTCAGATTTAAGCAGAAATGCATCTCTCCACTCCATATAAGGTATCCAAAGAATGGGCGGTGATCTGCCTAAGAGGCTGATATGAATCTGTCATGGATACTGCATTAAACACAGAACAGTAAAGTTTACATTTTAGGGCAGCCTCCTGGACATATATGCTTTGTTCCCTGTGTGCCTAACAGAGGCTGAAGCGTTTGCAATTCTGCTTTTTGCTAAAGTACAAATGTTAATTTTAAAAGCTACAATAAATTTGAGGTGAGAGGGAGGGGGGTTTACATTTCTTTAGGATTTGACACCTAGCCACCTCAAAAGCAGGACACTTGCAATGATAACTTGAAGTGCTACAGAGATGCAAATATCCCTTCATAACAAAATATTCACTAAACATGTGTAGGTGCACCCAGGGTCCAGAAGACCTCCTTCATATTACATTATGACATTTCTCCTGCCAAATTCTGTTCCTAGTAAGACTCAAAAATATATTTTATTTTTTCATTTTACAGTGTTTCTTTAAGTCAGCTTACAAAAACTGGTCTTATTAGTATGGATATTTCAGAACAGTGGTATCCAACTGGCGGTCTGCGGGCTGGAGGCAACCCACCTCCTGTTTTATGTGGCCCACAGTCCGCCAGGGAGATTCTCCTAACATAATATTACAAAAATATAGCACTTAGGACTTTAAACACATGGAACATCCTTTATAAAATCCCAACATATATTATCATTCAATATATTATAAATATATTAATTTTATATTAAGAAACACATTTTCTTGACATTATTATTTAAGTCTGTTTCCACCTTCTCACTGGCCAATAAAATTCTGCCCCACCTACATTAAAGAAGTTGGACTGCACTGTTTTTGAGAAATTAAAAATTATTATTCTGTAAAATATATTTAAATCATATATTTCTGTATAGTGCGCACGTAAGGCCGACTGACTCATTCTCTATGTGAGATACCTTCATTAGTCTGCATTCACCTACTGGTCCTGTAGTAACAAGTATATCCAATTATCCTGGAGATATTTGCACTTGTCCTGCTGACTTGTTCTAGCTGTAAGAGATGAATAGAAAAATATCCCTATGCTCTGAATATTAATTTCCAAAGAGATATGATGTCCCTTCAGAAGCCGAAAAACTAACTTCTAATCATTTGCTCTTAAACGGCTAATGTTATTTTGGGGTCAGAGTAATGTAACTAAAATTTTCAAATTATCCTCTTTTATATTTATATATATTATATATTTATAATAATATATATATTATATATATATATATATATATATATATATTGTAACGGAACCCATCACTGTTTTACCCTGTTTTATGATTATTATGGTTAAAATATGATCCTACTTATATGTATGCTGGTTTATGCTCTGCAGAATATTAGCCAGACATTTGGCAGACCTAGGCTAATAGATAATCCTATTACAGAGATTCAAGAGATAAGAAAGTTGTAAAGGATCCTTGCATTTTCCAAAGTGTTTTCATTCTTTGATAAGAACAAAGAAGGATGATCTAATTAATGTCTGATTGTATCCAAGTTGCAGGGAGGTGTGACTCACCTATTGTCCTATATGTTGATTGTGTGGGGGATATGTGAAATGTTTGTGTGTTATGTGTAAAACATACTTTTACTAACTTTTGAACCCCTGGTCTGATTCATGCCATTTTTTATATGTTGTTCCCCTGGGTGAGAGCTATTGAATGGTGCGGGACTTAAAGGTGTAACCCCCTGTATTTGGGGTACATCAGAATGTGGTTAAAATTGTCTGTTTTAATTGTGTTACCTGTTATCTGAGGGGAGGAGACGTGGGGGTTGAACCATGTATATAATTGGCTGTGATAATTATGTGGGTGTAGCCCTTCAGAGGGCACCATTGCATAAAAGGAGATCCCCTGTCATTAAAGAATAGTTCTTCTTGACCCTTCAAAACGTAGCCTCGTCTCGTTATTTGAAGGGATCGCTATATCATACTGGGGATTGCTATGCTTTTGCATACTCCCTTGAGCTGTACCAACTGAACCCTTGTTCCTGATGTACTATCCTTGGAGTCTGTGGTGGTTTTGGTGTCCGGTGTGGTGCTTGTAGGCCTCGACGCAAACTAGGACGCGTCCATCAACGGAGGTACCCGGTCGGGGTGCCAGGAGATCCGTTACATTGGTGGCAGTGGTGGGATGGCGTCCTAGTAAGAGGAAAAGCAGCACGGAGACACCGGTAACGTTTGGAGTTACAAATTGAGGGCAACGCTAGTATCCGTACAGCGCCCCTGGCTACAGCAGGATGGAACCGGCTAGTTTTCAGACAGCGTTTCATGATGAGGAGGAGGAGGCGGCCGCGGACTACAGGGATGCAGACAGAAAGGAACTCTGGTATGATGCCCTGGAAGATGCCCAATGGCGGCGAGGTGAGAGTCTCCCCAGTGATGAGCAGCGGCTACAGAAGCGTGTGGCGATGCGGATGTATCTATTGGGAGAGCAGCCCCTGGATGAGTGGGTGACAAGACTAGAGACCCTGGTATGGCGAGAGCTCTGGCTAGACAACGCATACCAGGCCCTCTGGTGGCATACCGTTCGACTTACCCCTGGACGTCTGAACACGGACTTACCGGAGGGGAATGATTATGATGGCCCGGGGTTTATTATTGGGATGCCTTGGAGGACGACATTGATCTTGGCAGCACGGAGGGGTATAGGTTTTGGGGACTATCTACGACTACCGGATGGGCATGTATGTCTGGGATGATGAAGGCGAGGTGAGCAAAGACATGACCCACCTGGTATGAGAGAGTGGGAGCTGGAGCAGGACTACCAACACCTGCTCAGCTTCGTGCAGCCCCCAACCTACTCGACAAGCAGAACCAGACTTCATTGACTGGTCCTGGGATGACCTCCAGAGGGCAGGTTGAGATGGGACCGAGGTCTCTCTACGGCCTACAGGGGGCAGAAGGTGTCGTCCTTCCCCCCCAGCGGCAGTGTGAACCCCAGGGGGCAGAAGGTGTCGTCCTTATCCCTCCCAGCGGCAGTGGTGAACCCCAGGGGGCAGAAGGTGTCGTCCTCCCCACCCAGCGGCAGTGTGAACCCCAGGGGGCAAAGGTGTCGTCTTCCCCCCCAGCGGCACTGTGAACCCCAGGGGGCAGAAGGTTCGTCCTCTTCCCCCCAAAGCGGCAGTGTAACCCCAGAGGGGCAAAGGTGTCGTCCTTCCCCCTCCAGCGGCAGTGTGAACCACAGGGGGCAGAAGGTGTCGTCCTTCCCCCCCAGCGGCAGTGTGAACCCCAGGGGGCAGAAGGTGTCGTCCTTCCCCCCCAGCGGCAGGGTGAACCCCACGGGGGCAGAAGGTGTCGTCCTTCCCCCTCCAGCGGCAGTGTGAACCCACAGGGGGGCAGAAGGTGTCGTCCTTCCCCCCAGCGGCAGTGTGAACCCCAGGGGCAAGGCTGGCAGTGTAAACCCCAGGGGGGCAGAAGGTGTCGTCCTTCCCCCCCAGCGGCAGGGTGAACCCCAGGGGGCAGAAGGTGTCGTCCTTCCCCCCCCCCCGCAGCAGTGTGAACCACAGGGGGGCAGAAGGTGTCATCCTTCCTTCCCAGCGACAGTTTACCCTGACAAGGGGAGACACCAATCTCCCCGCGGCGCAGATGGGACCGTGGTCTCTGTGCCCACAGCCTGTCCAGATCCCCAAACTACCCTCACTGGGACAACCGGAGGAGGGGGTGGTAAGTACAAATTCCCTTCCCAGCTAACTTCTAGAGTGGCCCAGGGTTAACAGAGGAAATGTTAACCCCCACTGACCCCCACGTTTCCCTGGCTACTGAGCTGGAATAGGTCCCAAGTACCACCAGCAGAAGAGCTGGCATCAAGGCAGAGTGCCGCTGGCCTCTGCCCCTCAAGTCCCCTAAGCGTGTTGCCCCATCACCACAGCGAAATATCCAGTTGCAGTAACGGCAAGTTGTGGGTGGGCTGCTCTTGCACTTTGTTGTTGTGGGGGGGGCTGCTCTAGCACTGGTTTATTGTGGGTTGGTGGATCCTCTAACGGAGGCACGGACCGGCAGAAGGTCAGGTGCCTGGTTAGACTTCCCCCCAAAGGGGAGATGTGTGACGAAGTGCCCTTCGCCACTTTGTTTTGCCAGCCTCCTGCCCTGCGACTATGGCCCTGGGACATATTGCCCTTCAAACACAGTATTCGGCCATACCAGAGTGTATGTTCACTCATTCTGGCCCTTTACATACAGGGGGGTCATTCTGTACTTGCCCCTGTGGGAGCGGTGATACCCCAGATAACTATGCCATGGAGCCCATTCATAGGATGAAAGACTATGGGAAAGACTTTAGCTACATGGCAATTGAACTGTGTGAAGAGGATCTGAGCGCTATTCGGTAGTTTCTGCGCTCAGATCCCAGCTATCTGGGGATATGTGAAATGTGAGTAAATGTGAATTGCAGTAATGCCGATGGGTTGTCAAACTAGATAATTGACCAACAAATACTTTTGTCCGGACATCCCCAGGCCGATCCGTTGGGATCAGACCGTGTATGCCGGCTTATGGTCATGGGGGAGGTGTGTAATGGAACCCATCACTGTTTTACCCTGTTTTATGATTATTATGGTTAAAATATGATCCTACTATATGTATGCTGGTTTATGCTCTGCAGAATATTAGCCAGACTTTTGCAGACCTAGGGCTAATAGATAATCCTATTACAGAGATTCAAGAGATAAGAAAGTTGTAAAGGATCCTTGCATTTTCCAAAGTGTTTTCATTCTTTGATAAGAACAAAGAAGGATGATCTAATTAATGTCTGATTGTATCCAAGTTGCCAGGGAGGTGTGACTCACCTTTGTCCTATATGTGTATTGTGTGGGGGATATGTGAAATGTTTGTGTGTTATGTGTAAAACATACTTTTACTAACTTTTGAACCCCTGGTCTGATTCATGCCATTTTTTTATATGTTGTTCCCCTGGGTGAGAGCTATTGAATAGGTGCGGGACTTAAAGGTGTTACCCCCTGTATTTGGGGTTACATCCAGAATGTGGTTAAAATTGTGTCCTGTTTTTTATTGTGTTACCTGTTATCTGAGGGAGAGAGACGTGGGGGGTTTGAACCATGTATATAATTGGCTGTGATAATTATGTGGGTGTAGCCCTTCAGAGGGCACCATTGCATAAAGGAGATCCCCTGTCATTAAAGAATAGTTCTTCCTTGACCCTTCAAAACGTAGCCTCGTCTCGTTATTTGAAGGGATCGCTATATCATACTGGGGATTGCTATGCTTTTGCATACTCCCTTGAGCTGTACCAACTGAACCCTTGTTCCTGATGTACTATCCTTGGAGTCTGTGGTGGTTTTGGTGTCCGGTGTGGTGCTTGTAGGCCTCGACGCAAACTAGACGCGTCATCAACGAGGTACCCCGTCGGGGTGCCAGGAGATCCGTTACATTGGTGGCAGTGGTGGGGATGGCGTCCTAGTAAGAGGGAAAAGCAGCACGGAGACACCAGTAAACGTTTGGAGTTACAAATTGAGGGCAACGCTAGTATCCGTACAGCGCCCCTGGCTACAGCAGGATGGAACCGGCTAGTTTTCAGACAGCGTTTCATGATGAGGAGGAGGAGGCGGCCGCGGACTACAGGGATGCAGACAGAAAGGAACTCTTGTGATGATGCCCTGGAAGATGCCCAATGGCGGCGAGGTGAGGAGTTCTCCCCAGGTGATGAGCAGCGGCTACAGAAGCGTGTGGCGATGCGGGGGAATGTATCTATTGGGAGGCAGCCCCCTGATGAGTGGGTGACAAGACTAGAGACCCTGGTATTGGCGAAGCTCTGGCTAGACAACGCATACCAGGCCCTCAGGTGCATACCGTTCGACTTACCACCCTGGACGTCTGACACACGACTTTACCTGGAGGGGAATGATAATGATTGGCCCCGGGTATATTATGGATGCCTTGGAGGACGACATTGATCTTGGCAGCACGGAGGGGTATAGGTTTTGGGACATCTACGACTACCGGATGGGCATGTATGTCTGGAATGATGAAGGCGAGGTGAGCAAAGACATGACCCACCTGGTAATGAGAGAGTGGGGAGCTGGAAGCAGGACTACCAACACCTGGCTCAGCTTCGTGCAGCCCCAACCTACTCGACAAGCAGAACCAGACTTCATTGACCTGGTTCCTGGGATGACCTCCAGATGGCAGGTAGAGATGGACCGAGGTCTCTCTACCGGCCCTACAGAGGGCAGAAGTGTCGTCCTTCCCCCCCAGCGGCAGTGTGAACCCCAGGGGGGCAGAAGGGTTGTCGTCCTTTTCCCTCCCAGCGGCAGTGTGAACCCCAGGGGGCAGAAGGTGTCGTCCTCTCCCACCCAGCGGCAGTGTGAACCCCAGGGGGGGCAGAAGGGTGTTCGTCCTTCCCTTCCCCCCAGCGGCACTGTGAACCCCAGGGGGCAGAAGGTGTCATCCTTCACCCCCCAGCGGCAGTGTGAACCCCAGAGGCAGAAGGTGTCGTCCTTGTCCCCTCCAGCGGCAGTGTGAACCACAGGGGGGGCAGAAGGTGTCGTCCTTCCCCTCCAGCGGCAGTGTGAACCACAGGGGGCAGAAGGTGTCGTCCTTCCCCCCCAGCGGCAGGGTGAACCCCAGGGGGGCAGGCTGGCAGTGTGAACCCCAGGGGGCAGAAGGTGTCGTCCTTCCCCCCCAGCGGCAGGGTGAACCCCAGGGGGCAGAAGGTGTCGTCCTTCCCCCCCCCCCGCGGCAGTGTGAACCACAGGGGGCAGAAGGTGTCATCCTTCCTTCCCAGCGACAGTTTACCCTGACAAGGGGAGACACCAATCTCCCAGACGGCGCAGATGGGACCGTGGTCTCTGTGCCCACAGCCTGTCCAGATCCCCAACTACCCTCACTGGGACAACCGGAGGAGGGGGTAAGTACAAATTCCCTTCCCCAGCTAACTTCTAAGGTGGCCCCAGGGTTAACAGAGGAAATGTTAACCCCCACTGACCCCCACGTTTCCCTGGCTACTGAGCTGGAATATGTCCCAAGTACCCCAGCAGAAGAGCTGGCATCAAGGCAGAGTGCCGCTGGCCTCTGCCCCTCAAGTCCCCTCAGCGTGTTGCCCCATCACCACAGCGAAATATCCAGTTGCAGTAACGGCTTGTTGTGGGTGGGCTGCTCTTGCACTTTGTTGTTGTGGGGGGCTGCTCTAGCACTGGTTTATTGTGGGTTGGTGGATCCTCTAACGGAGGCACGGACCGGCAGAAGGTCAGGTGCCTGGTTAGACTTCCCCCCAAAGGGGAGATGTGTGACGAAGTGCCCTTCGCCACTTTGTCTTGGAGAGGACTGCTTGCCAGCCTCCTGCCCTGCGACTATGGCCCTGGGACATATTGCCCTTCAAACACAGTATTCGGCCATACCAGAGTGTATGTCACTCATTCTGGCCCTTTACATACAGGGGGGTCATTCTGTACTTGCCCTGTGGGAGCGGTGATACCCCAGATACTATGCCATGGAGCCCATTCATAGGATGAAAGACTATGGGAAAGACTTTAGCTACATGGCAATTGAACTGTGTGAAGAGGATCTGAGCGCTATTCGGTAGTTTTCTGCGCTCAGATCCCAGCTATCTGGGGATATGTGAAATGTGAGTAAATGTGAATTGCAGTAATGCTGATGGGTTGTCAAACTAGATAATTGACCAACAAATACTTTTGTCCGGACATCCCCAGGCCGATCCGTTGGGATCAGACCGTGTATGCCAGCTTATGGTCATGGGGGAGGTGTGTAACGGAACCCATCACTGTTTTACCCTGTTTTATGATTATTATGGTTAAAATATGATTCTACTATATGTATGCTGGTTTATGCTCTGCAGAATATTAGCCAGACTTTTGCAGACCTAGGCTAATAGATAATCCTATTACAGAGATTCAAGAGATAAGAAAGTTGTAAAGGATCCTTGCATTTTCCAAAGTGTTTTCATTCTTTGATAAGAACAAAGAAGGATGATCTAATTAATGTCTGATTGTATCCAAGTATCCAAAGAGCTGTCTCCCCCCCCCCCCAAATTTCACAATAAAAGTAATAAACAAAACGTTTCTTTCTTTTTTTTTTTCTTCAAGTTTTCTTACAGTGCCTTGTATATATATTCACTACTTCTTGGATTTTACACATTTTTACTAGGAATTAAAATATATTGAATTGAGATTTTGAACTGTTTAATTTGCACAGAATACTTAACACTTTAAAGGTAATATTTTTTATAGACAAGGAAAACAGAAATTTGTTGGTTGCATAAGTATCCCCTCATGGGTCAATACTTGGTAGAACCATGTTTGACTGCAGTTAAAGCTATGATATAATAAAGTTCAAGATGAATATGTCTTCAAAAAAGATAGGAATGCAAGAATAAGAAGTTGTGAATTGAAGTTGGAAGGTAAAACATTTGGGGGTAATGTGAGAAAGTGCTTCTTTACAGAGAGGGTAGCTGATGAATAGAAAAGCCTTTAAGTTGAAGTGGTAGAGTCAAACAGAGTTTAAGCACAAGGGTATCCCGTGAATAAATTACGCTGATCGTTTAAGTTGATAGAATGGGCAAACTTAAGGGTCCTTTTATAGTTGATATCTAAAATCACTTGGCGTAGCCAGTGTAGTGTTGGCTGGGTGTTTAGAATCATTGTTCTGCTGGAAGGGCAACATTCCCTTCCAGTCTCATGTCCTTTGGAGATTGAAAAAAGTTTCCTCTAGAACCACCATGTATTTGGACTGCATTCATCTTGCCCTCAATCCTGACCAGAGACCCAGTACCTGCTGATAGAAAGCATCCTAATAATATAATGGCAACAACACCACCATGTATCGCTTTGGGGAAGATGTTCTCAGGGTGAAAAGCACTGCTGGCTTTGCATGACACATAGTATTTTGATTATTGCTAAACTTGTTCAACTTTAGTCTCAAAGGTCAAGATAACCTTTTTCTATGTTTGTTGTGTCTCTCACATGCCTTTTAGTAAACTTCAAATGAGGTTTGATATATTTTTTTCACAACTCGTCTACAAAACCCAATGTGTAGATCATCAGCATTACAGCCGTCCCATGGATCTCTCCAGCTACTACAGAGTTAACATTGGCCTCTTGGTTATTCCCTATCTAGTGCCCTCCTTAGCCTGTCACTAAGGTTTTGTGTAAGGCCTTCCCTAGGCAGATTTACAATTGTACAATATTAATTCCATGCTTTAATAATGGATTGAACTGTGCTCCAGGGGATGTTCAAATTATGGGATATTTTTTTATTAATTAGTTCCTTGGTCTTCAATATGCTGTTTTGTTTCAGTATGCTCTCTAACAAACTCAGGTGCATTTATTCTGAGATCATGTATCATTTTAATTGCACACAGGTGGACTCCATTCAACTAATCTTGTATTTGTTTGTGATACAAAATCCCAATTAATTACATTGTTTTTTTCAGTTTTTACCATAGCAAAATGTGGAACAGTCTTTGGAGGTGAATACAGCACATAGGGGTAAATATGTTTTATTGTTCAAATTATCATGGCAATTCAAAACTCTCTGACCTAGATTTAATAAAGTAATAAACTATGGAGAAATGAGCCCCTCTGTTTTCCTTTACCTGATCACATTGGGTATGTGCATAGGCATGGGGCACATCAGTTGAACTAGTGTTTGTATGGAAAACAGCCCCAGCAATTTTAATCCCAAAACAGTGAAGTGAGAGTGAGCAGGGGAGTATCTACCACCAGTGCAGATAGTACAGTGCACCTGGGCCCTCCTTTTGGGGGGCTACACTATCTAGGGGGGCTGCCCTGTCTATTTTTTTGTTTATATTTTTAAAAACTTTTTTTTCTGTAGTGTAGGCAGTGGTGACATTTATTATAAATGTTTGCATGGTTGTTAAAATATGTTGGCGATCCCCACTGGGGCCCAGAGGATCAGCACTGGGCCCACTGGGCAAAGAAGTCACTTGAAGATTCTCATTAACCCATTTTGACCCCCAGGAATCTCCATTAAACCTGTGAGCCCATCAATGCTTACAGAGCTACCCACTAGACATGCAGGGCCCAGGGAGACCTCCAACTTGGTCACTGGGCACAGTGAGACCTCCAGCAAACATGTTCGGTCACTTTGATGGTACATAGCTGATTGATCTGATCCCTGTCATCCTTTCATAACTACAGATTATGGTATACACCTGATCTACCCATTCTGGACTGGGCATTAGAATAGTCAAAACTCCAAAACCTACCATTTGTGTTTGGGGAACCAGCATAGATTAGCTCTGTGAGCGATTGGTGGTTCTCAAACCTCTCCTCAGGACCCACTAGAAGGGCAATGGTTTAGATGAAACACTGTATGAACAAGAGTCAGGCAACTAGTATTCAGCAGGCGGTGGAGCCTTAAATTGCTTCACCTGTGTATTCAAAAAAGTGTTTTACCTAATCATGGCCTATCTTTGTGGGTCCTGAGAAAAGGTTTGAAAACCACTGCTTTAGACAAAGAGTAGTAGATAAATGGAATAGACTTCCATAGCAAATAGTAGTGAAATATATTTAAGAATGCATGGGATATATATATATTTCAATATTTTAGTAAGATAGTGAATAGGCATACTAAATTGGCAAAATGGTTTGCTTCTGTCTTCAAATCCATTTTCAGGTGGTGCAGCCACCAAAAAGGTAGAGATTATGAGCACAAGGTTCATTGACAGACTTGATAATAATAGAAGACTTACAATCTGGGAGTTCCATATTCCTTTAATTCCTTAATCGCTGTGTATTTTCCACTATTGTATCTGGTTTGACACAGTGAAAAGAATCCACTATTGTTCACTGTCATGTTTATTTTCTACAGAGAAACTTATTTCTCCATGGAAAATAAATTATCAAGGCCTAGCTGCTGTCAAACATTAGTGAATCCTGCCCTTTGTCAATGCTTATGGTGAAAGATCGAAATTGAGCTGAGAAAACTATATAAAAGGATGGGAAATTGAAAATTGGTGTATACTGCTAATGATTTAAACTTAGCTTAGGCATGGCTACAAATGTTCTGAAGACAGCATTGGTCCATAGAACCACACACAGTGTTGCTTATACTAAAAGACACACACTAGGTGTGGATGGAAAGATACAGCTGTAAGTAGAGGAGAGAGGAAGAAATCAAACTGATTTTTCTTTACATATAGCAGTGGGATTGTATTTATATTGTACAGTATGCCCGTTCAAATGTTCTGCCCTAGGCCTACTTCAAAATGGCTTAAAATAGGCACTCTTTGACCTTGTGAGCTTGAAGAGTATACCTTTAGTTATGAGGCATTGACCTCAATAAATCTATCACATAGAACAGAAACACATATATCCAGTATTAAAAGCCTTAAATGTTATTATTATGAGTTATGCACTGTGCTTTCAATTCCTGAGGTTAGTATCTATTCATATATTTGTGAACCGTAATCCTATTCATATTTTCAAGTGAAATGAATTCTGGTGCATTTAGCTGAAGAGACTGAGCGGGGAAAAATGATTAAATGTTTATAAGGTGGGAAGAATGCATGAAAGATCTCTAGCATATGTTTGTGGGAGCGAATATACATTTAATCAAGAGCAACAATAATGGCAGTTAGTCAGAAGTGCTTACAGTGCAAGTTGCCACCACAGAGTAATATTTAGAATTGCTTCTTTTCATTTCATTCCTGAGCACATTCTTATACTGTCTATTTACATCAGGTCAATAATATTAATCGCCAATAAATGTTCTTATAAATGTTAATAGAGTAATTTCCTTACTATCTCTATCAACAATATATGCAGAGCAGATGCAAAAAGTACTAGGCCCTAAACAGATTGTGTTGCCATGGAAACAAAAGCTAAGCAGCTTTCACATAGAGGACAGAGAGACAATTACATTAGTGAGTTCATTAGCTCTAAACTTGGTTACAAAGTTCAAATAAATTAAAAATGGTTATTCACTTATTTCAATGTAATCGGCCTGGATTTTTTAGTGAAACTCCAGTTTGTATTATAATTGAATGTTGGGTAAATCCACTAAGTGTTATTGTGACAGAAACCCTACAGATGTCTATCTAGTCAAATTAAAAGACCACAAAAGTCACCATATGTGCTCTGCACCATGTTAGAGGGTGGAAAATCATGTGGAAAATGTGTTTGCATGTTTAAAATTGATCAAGAATTGACTTAGATATTGTCATTTTAATTTAGCTGTCCCACAAGACTGCATAAATAATAAAGCTGGGGTATGTAACTGTTATACACTGAATTATGGATTTATACTCACTTTATAAGCAGACTATAGTGTCACAGTGTTTAAAAGATTAGTAAGTCACAGGTTTGATTCCCATGCCTTTCACTGTTTTTTTATTTAAAAAAATTATATATATATATAAAAAACAATAATTTAGTATATGGTGAGCACAAGAGTAAGAGAAGCTCTCCACCGTACAGAGTATATTATTTGTTGTACTGCCGGCACTGGGGAGCTACAGTTCATTGAGGGAACCATGAATGCCAACATGTATTGTGACATCCTGAAGCAGAGCATGATCCCCTCCCTTCTGAGACTGGGTCGCAGGGCAGTATTCCAACATGATAACGACCCCAAACACACCTCCAAGATGACCACTGCCTTGCTGAAGAAGCTGAAGATAAAGGTGATGGACTGGCCAAGCATGTCACCAGACCTAAACCCTATTGAGTATCTGTGGGGCATCGTCAAACGGAAGGTGGGGAAGTGAAAGGTCTCGAACATCCACCAGCTCCGTGATGTCATCATGGAGGAGTGGAAGAGGACTCCAGTGGCAACCTGTGAAGCTCTGGTGAACTCCATGCCCATGAGGTTAAGGCAGTTCTGGAAAATAATGGTGTCCACACAAAATATTGACACTTTGGGCCCAATTTGGACATTCCCACTTAGGGGTGTACTCACTTTTGTTGCCAACGGTTTAGACATTAATGGCTGTGTATTGAGTTATTTTGAGGGGACAGCACATTTATTCTGTTATACAGGCTGTACACTTACTACTTTACATTGTAGCAGAGTGTAATTTCTTCAGTGTTGTCACATGAAAAGATATAATAAAATATTTACAAAAATGTGAGGGGTGTACTCACTTTTGTGAGATACAGTGTATATATATATATGTAGTAGGAATTGAAACCAGAAACACAAACCGTGTGCCACAGGCTGCTACATTAGCTACTATAATATAATGAAGTAGTTACAGTGACTCAGCCATTGCTTGGTCCAACCCTGTTATACCTGATTCTAATTAATTTTGTGTTCCTTTACCCCCCTGACAGTATGATTATGTCAGTATTTAGAATGTTAAAGCGGTACATTCAAAATTACTGACATAATCATACCACCTTTTCCCCCTTCCCCCTTATCCTCCTCCTCCTCCCTTTCCCCTTTCCTCCTCCTCCTCCCCCCCTTATCCTCCTCACATCCCCCTCTCCAATCACCTCCCTCTCTATCCCCCTTCCCCTTCTCTCCCTCCTTTTCCCCCTTATCCTCCTCCTCCCTCCTTCCCCTTATCCTCCTCCGACCTTATCATCCCATGGGGGACCACAGAGGGCCGAGGGGGCCCAGGGGTGTCTGAGATTTATCACAGGGGCCGGCAGAGGGCTGTGCGGGTCACTGGGGGCCAAGGGGAACCACAGGAGACTGCAGAGGGCAGAGGAGTGTCACAAGGTGCCGTGGGAAGGACACAGGGGGGCGCAGCAGGCGCTCCAGGGCAGTGCCCCAGTGCCTTGCACTGGCTTAACCGGAGGTAGTTGCGTTACTGTATACCACACAGTATTCCTTATGAACAAAAAAACATAATTGTATTGGAATGTGCAATGCTTAAGAAGTGCTTATTCCCATATTTAGAACTTATTTTAAAAAGTTATTTGACTAAAGAAAAAAAAAAGAATTATGAATATATTTAGAATTATCTTATGTTTATTTATCAGCTTTCAATAAAAAATCTATTTATAACTTCTGGTGTAACAGCAAATTACAAAATTATATGTATTTTGTTTTGCCTGCACATTATTAAATATTTCTTCACTCTGATTGCAGCATTTGCAAAATATACTGTTATTAAATAGCTTGAAGGGGGAGGGTGCTATGAGCAGTGAAGGACTGCTATCTATAGCAGCTCATCACAGCCATTCTTATTGAATCATCCCCATTCTGGGCCTATACAATGGGCCTATTTCACTAAGATTCTCAGACAATGGAAAAGTAAATAAAAGACAATATTACACCGGAGAACCAGTTTGCAGCCTCTGAATATTAGTGAATCCTGCCCGAAGTGTGTAAAGAAGATAAAGCAATACAAATGTGTTAGTGTAAAAAGTTCTAGTTTATGCACTTAAGATTCTCAGACAATGGAAAAGTAAATAAAAGACAATATTACACCGGAGAACCAGTTTGCAGCCTCCGAATATTAGTGAATCCTGCCCGAAGTGTGTAAAGAAGATAAAGCAATACAAATGTGTTAGTGTAAAAAGTTCTAGTTTATGCACTTGAGATTTTTACCCTAACACATTTTATTTCATATATAAATTCAGAAAGCAATTGGAAAACAATCTTAGACAAATAAGAATCTTAAATAGTTGTATTATTTTTCTACTAAGATTAACCTTTTTTTTTTAAGTGATGTTATTCTTATATATCTTACTCCATGGATTAGTTGTTTTATGTTACACATGAGGGTGCTCACTTCAGGGGTTCTCCATTTAAGTATGCATATTAGCTATGTGATCTTTCTTCAAAACAAATGCAATCTATAATTAACAGCTAGTTTTTTTATTGTCTTTAGATAGAGACACTTGGGTTCATTTTAACGACTTAAATTTGACCGGGGTGGAGCTACAGGTGGTGCAGTTGGTCCTATACACCAGGGCCCTCCTGTGGGGGAGGAGTGCTGTATATATTCTTTTCTTTAGTATTTAATAAATAAAAAAAATATCTGTAGACTCCCTATCCTAGCCCAACACAGCACAGCCCCACCTGGACCCCCTTCAAACCCTACTCGGCCGGAAATTGATCCATGCCTATTTAACAAAGAGAGTTTCTGCTGAAGTCCAAGAAGTGGCAGCGTGGAGCAGTTCAGCACTCTGGGAATGTGTATCAGGGAAGAAGTGAGAGAGAGCAAGAGCTGGATGACAGCAAAGTACAAGGGGGGGGTGTTCTGTGAGGGAGGAGCAAAGGAGATAGGAATGGGTACTATGTAAGGTGGATGTGGAGACGGTATGGCTGCTGAAAAGGGCTTGGTGTTATGTAGGGATGAATGCTAAGAAGGATGCTGTGGGGTAACTAGGTGCTATGTACACATAATTTGTAAATATATATATATATATATATATATATATATATATATATATATATTATTTTTATTTTTTTCCATGTATACCACCAGGTAGTGAGCAGATGTATTATATATTATTTATTTTGTAATTAAAATCTAGTTTATATATTTTTCTAAGCATTTTAAGCTCTTGGACTCAAATTTTTTAAACATATATATATATATATATATATATATATATATATATATATACTGTATATATATTTCATCACACAATTGTTCTTTAACACGCATGTTTCATTCATCATGTACTGTCTTTACCAATTACACTGTATAATAAATCTATGTCTGCAGTCTAAAAATATACATGAAAATACATATTTCACAATAATTGCATTTCATTTTAAAATGGATGTTTATTTTTACTCTGAAGATGAAATTCTACAGCTTCAAACAAGGTTGTACTTGTAAAAGCTGCTAAATTATAAGAATGCTTAGAACTGTTAAATTGAATGGGTTAACTTTTTAATTGATTTTTTTCTTTACTTTTTAATTACATTTAATTCAGCTAATTACTTTTAATTAGAGATGCGCGAATCACTCTCAAACAAATCCATGAGCTGGCAAAATTTTTTGAAGGTTTGCAAAGTTTTTGTGGAGATTTAAACTGCAATTTAAGCTGTCAAACACTGCATAAACCTGAACTCACTTCTTAAAGTGTCTGTTTGTATGATACGTGTATACTAAATTATTTGATTTCTTAATTTTAAAGGATAAATGAAAATATTTTTGGTGTTAAGAATGTGCAAAATAATAATTTGCATTGCACATTCCCCTTGATTCATTAAAATTCATTACTGCAGCTTCAAGGATCATTGAAGGCTTGGATATTTTTCCAAGGCAAATTGCGATTTGGCCAATTGAATAGGGCTCTATTTAAGCACATAGCATATTTTTTTACAGAAGTGTTTAGTTAGTGAGCTTCTATCCAAAAGCAAGGTCTTCACTAACTAAACACTTCTGTAAAAAAATATGCCCTGTGATTATATAGAGCCCTTTAGAATTGCCGAATTGCAATTTTATAAGGCTGTAAATTAAAACATTGCAAAAGAACGGAGGGCCCTGTCTTTGAGCTTAAAACAAAAGTTTGTTTCCAAAGCACTTTAGAAGATCAAAAATTCACTGTTTTACAATCTAAAAGGTTTGGACGTGATACAGGAGGGTGATAGATACAATGTGGCAATGTGAAGGCAATAGGCTCAAGCAAGTGAAGGTGGCTGTGTTTTGCACTGTAGACTGTGGGTATGAGTGATATACAGTTGTGCTCAAAAGTTTGTATACCCTGGCAGAAATTGTGAAATTTTGCAAAAAAATATATTTTATTGAAGGATAGTGATCATATGCAGCCTTCTATTATCACATAGTTGTTTGGCTCATTTTTAAATCATAATGACAACAGAAACCCTGCAAATGACCGTGATCAAAAGTTTACATACCCTTGAATGTTTGGCCTTGCTACAGACACACACAGGTTATAATGGGAATTAAAGGTTAATTTTCCATACCTGTGACTTTTTAAATAGCAATTAGTCTCTGAGTTTGTTAGCTCTCACATGGATGTACTGAGCAGGCTAGATACTGATCCATGGGGAGCAGAAAAGAACTGTCAAAAGATCTGTGTAACAAGGTAATGGAACTTCATAAAGATGGAAAAGGATATTAAAAGATATCCAAAGCCTTGAAAATGCCAGTCAGTACTGTTCAATCACTTATTAAGAAATGGAAAATTCAGGGATCTCCTGATATCAAGTCAAGGTTAGGTAGACCAAGAAAGATTTCAACTGCCAGAGGCTGCTCTGGAAAAAGACGGTGTGGTTGTTTCAAGGAGCGCAATATGACAATACTTGAACAAAAATGAGCTGCATGGTTTAGTTGCCAGAAAGAAGCCTTTACTGCTCCAATGCCACAAAAAAGTCCAGTTACAATATGCCCAACAACACCTTGACACGCCTCACAGCTTCTGGAACACTGTAATTTTGTGACAAGACCAAAATAGACCTTTATGGTCACAACCATAAGCGCTATGTTTGGAGAGGGGTCAACAAGGCCTACAGTGAAAAGAATACAATCCCCACTGTGAAGCATGGTGATCGCTCACTGATGTTTTGGGGGGTGTGGGTTTGTGAAAAGTGATGGCAAGATGAATGCAGCATGTTATCAGACAATTTGCATTCTTCTGCACGAAGGCTGCGGATAGGACGCTCTCCAGCATGACAATGATCCTAAGCACAAGGTCAAGTTGACCATCCAGTGCTTACAGCAGAAAAACGTGAAGGTTGTGGAGTAGCCATCACAGTCTCCTGACCTTAATATCATCGAGCCACTCTGGGGAGATTTCAAACGTGTGGTTTATGCAAGACGACCAAAGACTTTGCCTGACCTGGAGGCATTTTGTCAAGACAAATGGGCAGCTATCACCTGCAAAAAGTAGGGGCCTCATGGACAACTATTACAAAAGACTGCACGCTGTCATTGATGATAAAGGGGGCAATACACAGTATTAAGAACTAAGGGTATGCAAACTTTTGATCAAGGCCATTTGGGTGACTTAAAAAGGAGCCAAACAACTACGTGATAATAAATGGCTTCATATGATCACTATCCTTCAACAAAAGACTTTTTTTTTTGCATGATCAGTCATATTTTAAAAATATATGCCAAGATTTCACAATATTCAAACTTTTGAGCTCAACTGTAATGCTGTGTGCAGTTGTGCATTTTAAGGCTGAAAGTGATAAGCTTTTTAAACAAATTAGTTTTTAGTGATATTTGAAGGATTTGAGGCAGTAGGATAGCCTAGTGGGGCAAAGCAAGGAGTAGGGGCAGCACGAGAAGTCCTGAATGTGGGAGTGAGAATAGGTGATAAGAGAGGAGGAAAGGAGAAGGTCATTAGCAGAAGGAAGAGGGCAGTTGGGGGAGTATTTTTAGACAAGAGCAGAAATATAAGAGGGTGCACTGTTGTTGAGGGCTTTATAGGTTCAGGTCATGATTTGAAACTTTATTTCGGAGGCTATGGGAAGTTAGTGGAGCGACTGCTCCCTTGAAGCTAAAATTACGGCACTTGTAACTGCACTCCCCCCTCATTATAAGATTTATGATGCTCAAATTTCCTATTTGCTTCTTCAGCCCTGTCTCATCCGTAAAGCTTGTTTTGGCTGCTCCCTGCACAGAAATCTGTTTGCTGTTTGCTGAGTGGCCTAATGTGGGGCAGCTAAAGCCAATTTACAGCTAGTTTACACCGTGTGATTAGCATATGGCCCATATTTTTGGAGATTTTTATTAGGCAAAACCGACAAGATTTTGTTATTGATTGCATGTGAGGAATGAAAGGGAGAGGAGCTGCAAGTGATAAAGGCATTGTCAATAGTGAGAGATATTTGGGCAGTGGACACTGTAGTAGAGGGTGGGAAGGTTAGTTGCTCAATCTTTGACACGCTGAGTTTGAGTTGATGCGTGGATATTCAGGAAGAATGTACAAATTCTGTTTACATTGTCACACTGGAGGTTTCAAATATGGTATAATTTTATATGATATGTAATAACAAGTACATTACAAATATTATTAAAAAATTGTTTATTTACTGTAAACTTACATTGGATTTTTACCCATGAGTCAGCCTTCCTCTTCTACCCACCAAGCAAAGGCTGAAATATTTGTGTAATATGCCCATTATTCCAATAACTTACAGTCACCTTTTATGGCTCTGGTTGTATTGTTTTCAGTGCAAATCCATATGCAGCTGAAAAGTCAGTTTGCTCATACCCCAGGAGTAATTAGCATTATTAGATATTCTCTGGAGGGTTGCAAAGTATTTTCTTCTGCTATGGCTGTAGACTTATATTCATTCTGTGTTCAAAATTATGGTATTATTATATATTATCGCAGGGTGTGCTTCACCTCCCCAAATCTGAGCCACCTAACAATACGATAACACTAAAGCACTAATCTGGTAAGAGAGTTATAATTAATCAATGTAAAAAACACAGAAAAGAAAGGAGAGTCTGCTGTACACACCAATAAGGTGGTATTTTCTGCAATTCCATCATCGTATAAGCCAAAGCTCCCTTGATGTAACAAGATTAGGAATGTTACTATAACTGGACTTCCAAATTGATCTCTTAGCTAATATTGGAGAACTAGCGACGTGCCCATCAAAAAATGACAGCGATAAGATTGTAAGGCAGGTAATGGTGTTTGGTTAAGAGATTAATTTTGTTGGTGTTCCAAGATGCTTCGGCGCTCATTGCGAGGCTCGCGCTGAGCGCCTTTGGCGTTCATTGCGAGGCTGTTGGTTGTTTGTGTGCTATGAGCATTGTTTTTTTTGTTAATGCTAATGAAATAATTAATAAAATAATACATGAATATACTTTACCTATTTCGAAGTAATATCTGCAGGAAACATTGTGCAGAAGAGCTGGCAATCTGTTTGGATGTTGCTGCAGCATACAATGTGTGTTTTGAGGGCTGTGGAGCTGCTGTGTAAGTGTCAGTAATGTGTGCAGTGTGTAGTGTAAATAGTGTGCGTGTGCGAGCAAAAGCCGTTAGGGTAGCTGTGTACTTCCGCATTGTGTAAGTTAGTGTTGTAAAATGGCGCCTAATGTGTGGTACGCGTCTGTGGCTGATTTGGCGTCCTTGTTCTTGGATCGCGTCCGTCTTTTTTGGAAAAACCGTAGGTGTTTGGTGGTGTTTTGTGTCTTTAGAATCCCGTAGCCTCGTTTTCGGGTTTTTTGGCGGCCATTTTTTCTTTTGCTTAGGGGATTTTCGGGTGTTTAAACTCTTCTATTTCGAGTGAAATTGAGGTGTAACTTCAGTTTTCGAGGTCCTTGCTTCCTCCACTTGCTGTAGGTAAGCTTTTTATGTATTTGTTGTGTGTATTTATTGTGTTTTTAATGTTTTCATGTGCGTGGGTTTTGGGCGGTAAGGTCGTATTTTTTCGAGGTTGTAATGCGTCTCGTATTTGTTTTTTGTAAGTCCGTAAATTTTGCGAGGTCCGCAGTTGCTGGCAAGGAGCGGCGCTCCTTGCCAGCAACTGCAGCCCTCGCTTCCCGTGGGCCTCAGTTTTGCTAAGCGAGCCCGCAGCGTTAGCAACAACCCACATGCTCACAACTATATATGTGATAGCAAAGGGTATGTGAGACAGGGTCCTGTATTGATCTTCCATCCATCCCTAGTCTCGTTATGACCAATCTTAATTACACGTTGCTGTTAAATTTGGAATCATTGCAGTGAAAAACTATTGTAATTATATTACCTACAGCTATACTTTGTTAAATTACATTATACTCAACACATTAGCCATATTATAGCTAAATAAACAGAGTGTATTACTGCCAGTATAGGGGGCTAATGCATTATCCCGGGGGCAGGCAACACTTGAGAAGTTAGGAGCTGAGTATTCATTTCTTTGCTCTAATTTGAGGTACTGGGTACCATTAACATTTTTGTAATGTTTAGGAGATCTTTTTATTGTGTATAACTTATTTTGTAACTAAAATAAAGGTTTGAAATAAAGATTAAAGTGGCTCTGTCACCACAAGAGTAAGTAGTATGTCTGAAAGTTACTTACATGGACACAGAATGGAGTATCTGAGATGATGCCTATAGAGGGAGAAACCCTTAAATATGCTTTCATCTGCTGCAAATGAATTGCGTCAATCCTTACCCTACCAATAGGAACAGAAATATCATTAATTTACAATGACCTGTTGAAAAAGCAGATTACTCAGAGGATCCATGACCTCGTTTCCCTATTTAAAGAAGAATTTATATTTTAATTCCAAAAACATTTTGCTCTATCAATTGTGGTTCATAAAAAAACTATTTAAGTTTCATGGATTATGGATGCACCTGATATAAGAGTATCAGTATTTTTTGCATTAAAAAAATATTAATAAACTTACCCTGATACATTTCTTCAGTTTTCTGGCAGTTGATTTTAATAAGGAATGGGAAGTCAGTCTCTGCCAAGGATCATGGGATGTGTAGTCTTTTTCCAACCACAAGGAAGCTAGGAGGAGCTCAGATATTGCTGCTGTGGGTTTCTGCATTGTTATGCTGTAAGCACCTATGGGGGTGTGAATTGTTTATTTTAAATAAAATACATGTGTATGTGTATAGAATGACTCAATGTAATGTATGTTTCTGATATAAGCAGCATATGCTATTTTAGAAAAAAATAAAAACAGGGAAACTTCCATATACCTTTAAATGGTAAGTTTCTCCTAAAATATTTTTCATTTATATTAAAGATCACTTTTTAATAAAAAAGAAAACGTTTATTATGTGTAAAGGTTATAGAACTTTCCTGGTTTGCTACTTTACTCCTCCGTTTGAGGAGAGCAGAAGCTGACAATTTTATAAAGGATTTCTGTTACTGACTCTAAGCTCTGTGAGATGATTGGATCAAAAGTTCAAGAGTTAATCAAACTGAGTTGCAAGCTGTGACGTTACATTCTTGTTTAGTGTTCCTCAGCAACTCACATCGACTTACCTTTTGAGATCTTGTAGGGAGGTTCTAAATCTTTTTCACATATATTAGAAGTTTTAAAAGTGAACTAATTTATACAAGTAACTTGCCCATCATAAATGACAGTATAATATGTTATGATCAATTGTCTGTTCTGTCTCTCTGTGCTGTCTCTCTCTGTGCACCCTTTTCACCCTCTGCCTCTCTAAAACTCTCTCTCTCTCTCTCTCTGTGATGTCTCTGTCTCTCGGCACCCTCTCTTACTGTACGATGTCTCTCTCTCTCTCTCTGCACTCTCTATTTGTGTGCACCATCTCTTTGTGTCCTCTCTCTCTCCCTGTGCCCTCTCTTTCCCTGTGCCCTCTGTCTCTCTTTGTGCCTTCTCTCTGCTCTCTGTATGCCCCCTGTCTCTCCCCTCCCTCTCTCTCCCTCTACTCACTCCTTCAATATCTCTCCCCTCTATCTCTGCCTTCCTCCCTCTCTCTATCTGTATTCCTCTCTCTCTGTTTCTTCTCCCTCCCTCTCTCTCCCTCTCTCTCTGCCTCCCTCTCTCTCTCCCTACCGCTCTCTCTGCCTCCCTCTCTCACTCCCTCCCTCTCTACCTCCCTCTCTCTCTCCCTCCCCCCTCTCTCTCTCCCTCTCTCCCATCCTTTCTTCTCTCCCTCCCACTCTCTTTCCCTCTCTATCTCCCTCTCTCCTTCCTCTCTCCCTCCTCTCTTTCTTTCTCCCTCCTCTCTCTCTGCCTCTCTCCTGTCTGCCTCCCTCCCACCCTCCACCTCCCTCTCACTCTGCCTCCCTCCTCTTTCTCTCCCTTCCTCCCTCTATGCCTCTCTACCTTTCTCTCTCTACCTCCCTTTCTCGAATTGGACACAACTGTGCATACGCGACTTTGTCGTTTCAACGGAGCAAATTGGATGCAAACGGCACGTCGCGCATGCTCAGTTGCTACTGCATGAATTGGACACAGCTATAGTTGCTACAGCGCAAAGAGGTTGCAACTGTGCATGCCCAACGAAGTCGCGAAGGTGCAGTTGCGCGATTTTCTGGATCTCTGGAATTAATAAGTTAATACATATCAGGCCTCCCACATGGACTAAAACAGTATCGTCATTAATTTGTATTATTTTGTACATTTCCGGATTGCGAGTCTGATCGCATATCGGAGCGCTAAACGCTAATTGATTGACATTTAACCTGCATATTTTACTGACGTAATGATGATGGTCTCATTTACTACTGGCTGTTTCTAAATCGGTAGTAGCTTGTAAGTAACGTCTGCTCAGAATGCACCTCGCAGGCGTTAATCACAAGGTCAACACTGTTATAGTAGATAATGACAACTTGTATTTAGGTGAAACTTCTCCTTTAAGAAACCTGCTTTTACTTTCTTTCTTTCCTCTGTTGATCACAGCAACACTATCACCCTACAGCATTTGTCTAATGTAGTTCACACTTATTATAAGAACAGTGTGTATTGAACACATCAAGATTCTTGCAGCCTGGCTTTTAGTACGGCACGTTACAATACCCCAATCATATTCCCATGGTGAAGCCTACCTCTTTGCAGAAGCAACAGTCTTCAATACCAATTTAAAGGAAATACACATGATCATTAAATTCTATTACTATGATCACTTTTAGCCATTACCTACCTACCTAATGTGCATGGCCCATGTGTCATCAGAATGACTCATTAATTCACGTTGGCTGCAATTGACTTGTGTTTAACTTTTATAGCTTCCATTTATTTCTGTAATGGTTCCTTTTGCCTAAAGCTGGCCTGCTTATTCTGATTGTGCATAATTAAATGTAGAATAGGGTTAAATTTATTTGGATTAAGGCTATCAGAGGGGATGTGAGATCTGATAGTGCTTGAACCCATGCTGGTAGGAAGATAATATGATTCTGATGGGAAACTATAAATAGTGCACCTGTTGTTAGTGTGGGGACAATTACTGCAAAGCAAATCAGAAGCAATCATTATTTTAGGCTTAATTGAAAGAGCCTAGCATCTGCATAATGTAAGATATAGAAAAGATATATAATTATGGACTTGGGTAATTATGAGCAAGCTTCAAACATAAATGCAATGCACAGCCTTCTTTAAAAGTGATATTAAAACAATAATAGTGGTGTTTGGACACTGTGCCTTCTTATGAAGAGATAGAATGTGTTAAAAGTTGATATTAGAACAATGAAGGTGATGATGAGCAAGATGTTTTTAGAAAGTAGAAAAAATAAACACAGACTTTAAATGTTTTACTTTTATATTTAATTATTATTTACTGCAAACTGGACATTTTCTAGAAAATCTGGCTATCAGGGTGAAACCCCAATAGGTGCCTATACCAGACCGTCAATGTATATAAGATAAAGGTCACAACCAAGAGATGAGGGTCTTATGCACCCTAATTCTCCTGCTTTTAGCTTACAGGAATTCCTCTAGGTTTTGAATCTGGATGTTAACTCTCAGTGCCCAGCCTGCATAGTCATCCCAGGAAAGACCAGTCCTCATGATACAGGATCACAGGAAATCAATACTACTCCCAGTGGTTAGGAGCAGAGTTGCAGGCAGAGTCTGTAATGATTATTTTAATGGTTAAAATCATTATATTCCCTCAAATGTTGTATGTTTAGAAAGACCAAAACATTTATTGATGATACAGTATTTATCCACACTCAGTCCCAACATGTCCCCATCACCACACCTCTACCTAGGAAGTGGTCAGCTCCCAGTCCCATCCATATTAGAACTATTCTCCCTCTCTGTGTACCTGGCAGAGGGTCATTTGTAGTCTGTTTGTCCAGCAAAAGAAACAATTAATTCCTGTCAGGAAGCCTGCACAATAGGGAGGATAATATTGCTAACAACTGTTTGCAGAAAAGGGGCCTTGTTCAATTGAGCAATTATAAGTTACTGGAGCATGTACAATAATTTTCTATTCAATTGGCGTCTTTATGCTTTATGCTTTCTCAAGCTCGCAAAAGTTTTCACACCCATAAATGGTAAATGTAGAAGAAAATCCTACGGGTACCAGATGGGACTCGCAAGGGGGTTTAAACACCTTTGAACACCTGATCGTAGCATTGTAAATGCAAATAAAAAATCAATATTACACTTTAAAAGATGGGGAAGGCGATGTAACATCATTAACGTGTCAAATCAATCTTGGGAATCAATGAGTTAATACATATCAGGCCACCCACATAGACTAAATAAGTATTGTCATTAATTTGTATTATTTTATACTTTTCTGGATTGCGAGACCGATCGCATATCGGACGTCTAAACGCTAATTGATTCACAGTTAACCTCCATGTTTTACTGACGTAATGATAACGGTCTCATTTACTACTGGCTGTTTATAAATCAGTAGTTATGGCCTTGCTTAATTGATCCTGACCACACTACTTAAATGCTACTAACAATTGCATAGTTTACGGTTTTGGCTTTCAGCCCGTAACTTGTTCAATTGAATCGCTCTGTAAATGTAGCAAATTTCAAGCCTGCAGACTTACGGCCTGTATAATGTAGACCTAAACAAGGTGTGTAGGTACCCAGCTGACCATTCAAACATCTGCCTGAGAGGGGTCCAATTACCAGGCCAGTTAGGTAATTCTTAAGATACTGTTGAAATATGCTGCTACATTTATGAAATACAACCAGTAATATTGAGCAAGTCACTAGCACAGCGCACAGTCTGAACACATATCATTTGTTTACACATTACCCATACAGACAACTTGTCACATTCCTTAGCAAGTCCCATGTCCACTGAAATATTTAGTAATCACACAGGCTGAGTCCATGATTCAGGTATCAGTGTGTTATCTGCAGAAATAAGCAATATATGGATAGTGTGAGTGCTTGAAAGAAAAAACATTGACATGTATATGTAAACACAAATAACACTGAAGTGTCAAAATAGACTCAGCATTCAGCTTTTTAAAGGACCACCGTAATTCAAGAAAAAGACACTTGTTTGTGAAGTATGTAACAATCCAACAACATTCACAGCTGTGTGAGGCATGGAGAAAAAATATATATATTTTGTGCAAATTTGCATTCTTGAAGGCTATGTTTATTTGTAGAAGATTACATTTTGTGTTTGTCAAATCACTTCTTTAAAGCTGGATCATGAGGGTGTGTTTAATTTATAATAATTTATATTCATTGTACTGTGGTCATTTTAATGAAAAGAACTATCCAACTGATATTATTATCTAGACCAGTGATTGCTAAACCTCTCCTCAAGGTACCCCAGACAGGTCAGGTTTTTCATTTAAAAGTGTGAACACAAGTGAGAAAATTAGAGGTTCCTGTTGAATATTGATTGCCTCATCTGTATTCACATTGTTAAAGCGAAAACCTGACCTGTCTGGAAAGCCTTGAGGAGAGGTTTGGGAACCACTAATCTAGACTATTGATAAATTCAAATTATTTTATAGTGAAACTCTTTAAAGCAATCAGGGAATGAGGGATTGTACAAGTTCTAATGGCTCAGTAGAATTTATTATCAAATTCCGTTTTGCAGCACCACTTAATAAATATATATTAAATAAACACTGGCATGTTTAAATGAGTATGGAATTTAAAAGAACATTATAATGGATAGACCAGGGATACGTTTTAAAAAGATGTTACCACAAGATCAATCATACTATGTATAAAAATGGGATAATGTAAACGGTAAGTGTAACCTAATATTTTGCTTTCCATCTTTCTTTCTTTATTTTATTTGTGCTGGAAGCTTCATTTTTATTTCAGCAGGGACAGTTTTAGATCAAATCGCAGATTTAGCAAAAATGCTTTTTTGGCTACCCAGTTAGACCTTATTTAGTCACACAACTCCAACATTGTTATTCAATCATAGAAATATAGATTTGATGGCAGATTACACAACTAACAGCCTTATTAAATTGCGATTTGTCCAATTGAATAGGGCTCTTTATAAGCACATAGCATATTTTTTTACAGAGGTTTTTAGTTAGTGAACTTCTATCCAAAAGCAAGGTCTTCACTAACTAAAAACTTCTGTAAAAAAATATGCTCTGTGCTTATATAGAGCCCTATTCAATTGGCCAAATCGCAATTTAATAAGGCTGTAAATTCCCACCTAGTCTTCCCATTCAATTACTTGGCTTCATTAAATCTGACAATAACTTTTGTGTATCCCATACATGCTTGAATTGATTTACTGTGTTTAACCCTACTATAACCACTGGATGGGTGTTCCACTAATCAACTACCCTTTTGGTAAAGTACATTTGCAAATTACCCACTAATTCTCCTTCTTTCATGCAGTTATAGAAAACACTATCAATCATGCATTTAAAATAGTTTGAAACATTACAAAAGGTTGATTATTATGCATGACAAACAAGAGCTGAGAAGATTAAAAAATGAATCTCTGTTAATAAAAAATAGCTTTTGTAAAAAGCCCCAGCAAACTCTTGACACATCAGCTACATCTGATCGCTAATAATTTCACATTACTAAAACACATGTACATTTGAAGAAATAACAGATTGCAAGCTGTGTTACCATAATACAAGAGTTAATAGATTGCAGGCTTTTAGGCTTGTCTTTATTAATTACAATTTTAGTGTATGCTTTTGAAAAACACCATTGTCCATTGGGTTTCTTTAAAGGGACTTGTGGGACCATATTGCTACCACTGAGGCTGACAAGCAGTCCAAGAGATATAAGGAGCTTTCAAGCTACCCTTCTGGTCACACTTTTGCCACAGAACGCAGATGGACTGTTGCCGTGGTCTGACCTGTCCAAATATCACCTTTACAAAGGGAAATCTGGACATTTTGAAAAAAGGAGACCCAGTAACACCAGATACAAGGTTGCAATGTTTGAGAACTCTTGATAGTGTCAAATATTAGAACATATGTCCCAGGTTGGATATGCTACAGTCTGCATGAAAATGGTGTCAGGGTGTTCCTGTACATCGACAGCTGTAGTAACCAGTATTGCTGAAAACAGTGATATTCAAATAATTCAGGCATAAACCTTTATTGGGAAGTTTTTTACACTGTTACTTTTTTTTACAAAATTATCAGGGTATTTAATATCAATAAGCAATGGGAAACCATCACTGGTCTGCCATGTTGCTTAATTCTATCCTATCAGTCCTGTGTGATGAACAGCACTTTTATGGATCACTCTGGGCCAGTCAGTGGTGTGTGGAGTATTCCCTTTAGACTTGGACTCTTGTCTAGGGAAATAACTTTACTGGTTTTATCATTCTTAGTTCTGAGTATATTCAGTGTACTACAGAAGTGATTGCTTTACCATATTATAATACTGGGTGTGGACTGGCTGGTCTATGGAGGTGTAATCAAGTAATTGATTTGCACGGGCAGACCTAAGAGGCCTCCTGTGGAGCTGTCAGAATTAGCTACCTTTTAAAGCAATGAAAGGGTTCAGCATTGAATGCTTCATGTGGAGAGATGCAAACAAACATCTACTGACCAGTCAGATATTATGTAACAGCTATGAGTTGTTACTTTACCTTGGTCTTCTGATATAGAGATCTTACTCTCAGCTTATAACTGATTGGGTTACTGTCACTACTGTTTAGTTAATTTGGGCCCCATTCCGTTCCATGCCCCCAACTTGATCGCTGTAGGCTGCATGTCTGTGATTGAGTTGCGTGCTCCCGTTGGTATCCGTTTGCGAGGCTATTCAATTGCTCCAGGACACGAATTGCGATCCTGAAGCAAACTCTGTAAACCATGCACTGGTTCAGAGCAGTTGTGGGCAGGAACCGTATCCATTCACCAAACCTGTAATTGCCCATTTAGAATGAGGCTGTCATAATTACGGCAGTAAAAAATGGAGGTTACGTGTCAATCAATCAGGCTAAGGGGTCTGCTATGTGATCGAACTCGCACATTTTTAAAATGAAGAATTATGAAAATGAATGCCAATACTGTTCTAGTCCATATGGGTGGCCTGATATGTATTAACTTATTGATACCCAAGATCATTTAACCCCAAAATTACACATAAAAATAAAACTTATTTTCTGCAGTTGTGCGAGCTTGAGACTGTTGTGCATTTAATGTCTATCGTCGATCTCACCGTAATTTACAGTGCAGGATTACTGTTTTATTTGCATTTACAGTGCTACGAATTGGTGTTTAACCCCTTTGCGGGTCCTCTCGAGTACATGTAGGATTTTCTCCTCCATTTGTGGTTTACGAGTGTGGATACTTTTGCGAGCTTGGGGAATTGGAGCATTTGGATTGCGATTTGCGATTTCAGACCTGCGAAAGTGACAGATCAAAGACTTCTGGATGGTGTAAGTTACAAGTTTGATGGCTGACATTATTTCAAGTTCGTAACTCGTAACTCGATCTGAGCCTGCAAAAAGACGCCAATTGAATAGCAAATTTCACTGCGATATTACTTACAGGCTCTTTGTGTTAATGTCTAATGTTACCACTGGTTAGGACATAAGTGGTATTATGGGATTCCATGCTTTGTTTGTAGCTGTCTGATCTGCTAAAAGGCTACCAAAAGCCTGCTGTCTCATCCAGATGGTTAGGTGTAGAAAGGAACCCTGTCCAAGGGTGGAGTGTTGAACCTGTTCTGTCACACCCACTATGTAATGTTGCCACAAAGTCTGCACATGCAGATTTATACAACGCTTTAATTCCTCTCCTCTCAACTCTTGCACATGTTTTGCAAGTCTGATGCCCCTGATCAGTACAGCCACTGGACATATGAATTGTAATAGGCTTGGCCATTCAACCCCTACAGTCTTGCAAAATGTTTTTCCCCTATTATAGGAAAGTAGCCAGGGGTGTAGGAGCCAGAATAATTCTGGGGGGGATACAACTCATTTTATACAAAGGCTGTAAAAAAGCTTATATAAACATACATACAAAGAAAAATCTGGGGGTGATTCCTTCCTGACTCCAGATACTGGCGATCGTATTCATCCCTGGATCAATACTCCCTCTCTATTTTTTCAGGATAGCCCTTAATGCCCTTTTTATTTAAAAAACCCTTTTTAAAGTTATCCATTGAATCCGCTGTCACCACC
The DNA here is from genome assembly GCA_027410445.1 of Discoglossus pictus. Classification (NCBI taxonomy): domain Eukaryota; kingdom Metazoa; phylum Chordata; class Amphibia; order Anura; family Alytidae; genus Discoglossus; species Discoglossus pictus. The sequence goes on along the minus strand of CM050168.1, from coordinate 198,306,583 downwards.
TCTTTTGGTAGAGAATTCCACAGATTAACCACCCTTACTGTGAAGAACCTTTTTCTTTCTTTAAGCTGAAATCTTTTTACGTCTAATCTTAAAGGATGTCCCCCCTTAACCGAGAAACCTCATTCTTGCCTATTCTACTCCTGGACCAACTCGCGCACCGGGAGCACCAAACCGTCCTTCCCATTAGGCCCTCAATTTTTACGTGTGCCATTAACAGGACCAGTCAACAACTTGAAACCTGGTACCTGTATTCTTTTAAATGATAAGCTCCATTACTGGAAATGCACCTAAGCGTAACCAACTCTGACACCCTGGGCGGGACCGGGACGTGGAGATGCCTCTCATGTGCGGGAGCATCGCCACGAGCTGTAACCCAATGCTGCTTCCCATCTGCCACTGCTCCAGCCGGACCTCCAGACTGCCCCCACTCCTCCCCTGACCTCCAGACACTGCCAGGCTTCCTCTTTCTCTGGTTCTCTGCTGGAAGACAAGCGCTGTGTGGCATATCCGCAATATCCCATGATCACCCTGGGTCCTGGGCGCCACCTGATGGCCCCCGGGGGACTGTCCAGGGATGCCCCACAGTGCCCGTGCCTTAGCCGCAGCTCTGGCCTCCGCCTCGATCCAGGCTCACGCGATAGGCACTCCCGATGGGGAAAGAGGGTGAAGTGACAGAAGGACAGCAGGTGAAAAAAACCTGGAGCTACTTCCGAGACCATGTAATTACTTGGCTAGCTGGGGGCATAATGGGAAAATGGTGTCAACTCCTATTATTGTCCCTGCCCCCAGCTAGCTACCCCTTCTCTCCCATACTCCCGGGCCTGCCAGGTCACGTGGCCCTCCTACAGCCCGTTCAATACACACTGTGTAAAAGTAAACAAAGTATACATGTATGGACCCTCAAAGAACTGTATATATGTATGTATATTTAATATTTAAAATAAAAATATATTTAAACTGCTGATTACCGGTTGAGTCCCCTTCCACAGAGGGCTCTATACAGCAGCCACCCCTATAACCACCTGATGGAGGGTCTGATATGACTATTTAAATCTCATAGTTGTGGTAATTGTGAGTTTGTCAGTAACGCTATGTTAAAAGTTACAACACACTCGCAATTACTACAACTAAAAATGTGCAAGTTGCGTGTTGCGCATTGCGACGCGAGTTGCACAATGCGAGGCATCGGACGCACATGTGCATTGCGGATGGGGCTGCACGGGCATAATGCACAGCTCGTGTGCCCGGAGCTGGAGGAAGAAATGAGATACAGAGGAGGGAGGGAGAAAGGAGACACAGGGTAGGGAGAGGGAGGGAGAAACGAGACACAGGGGAGGGAGAGGGAGGGAGAAAACATAATTTACTTTTTGAAGAAAAAGAAAATCAGGAAAGGGAATCTGGATGAAAACAAACAGACTGGAAAGGAAATTTATGGATGGATCCCAGAACCTAACTCTAGAACTATCAGTGTATTCATAGAACATGGCATACTGCTAGAACTAACCCAAAAAGAAGCCAGAGCCAAATGTTGGCTGCACCCTCTTGTCATTCTTTACAGTGATAATCCCATCTCATATTAATCACAGGTCATATCTTAAATTGTTATTTTTCTCCATGATCCATTGACATTGTCTGAGAACTGGTAAAGGAGAACTGATAGGAGTTGGAATAAGCATTGGTCTCTGAGGGTCAGCTATTGAATTTTTCACATCTTAAAAGCATTTTTCCATCTTCTAAAGGTTCTGCTACTTACAGTGCTCTCCGGGCCCTTTTAATGGTTTTGTTTACTGCTGTGGGGAATAAAGCACCCTGATTTTAATTGTTTCTCGGGCAAAAAACAATAGTCTATATCAGATTCTATATCTCAGCAGGGAATTCATTCCTCCTGAAGAGATTTGTTTGTACAAAAGATTCTCTGCTTTTCTATGTATTTTTTTCTGTAGCTAATATGAATATAAATAACTCAAAGTTTCTTCTAAGAGTTTCTTTTTAAGAATTATTTTGAGTAGCTAATAGATAATCTAGTATAGACTTTAAAATGCACTGTGGGTGGCAATTTTAAATCCATCTTTTAAGAAAATGCTGGAGTCAATTGATCTTGCTGTTCCCGCGATACAAATTTAATGTAAATTACAGAAACTAAAACTGAAATATGTTTATTGTTATTATTCCTGCAAGACCTTTTTTCATTTTCTTGCTTAGTACGTGTCATCTCCTTTTATGCTTTCTATACAGAGAAATGTACATTTTATAACTTTGCAAAGATTTATTACACACTTGGTGTTTTCGTATTCAGAACACGTGTTAAGGGAACAAATTAGGAGTCGTACTAGCCAATTTTTCATTAAAATATTAAGCTTTTTTTTTGTTTAGCTTCTACTGCTAAGTAAACATTGTATCATATTGTGCAGACAGCCGAAATATTACATTGCATATATTAAAGCTCCTATTCCAACTACTCTACTGGATATAATACTTTTAAACAGGCGTGAATGATTTATGCTGCCCTAGTTCTATTCAGCTCACTCCTTTTGCTTAGTTTTACTACACCCTCTTCTTACTCATATCTCTAACAGCTGCTTGTGAGGAATTTATTATCACCATAAGTTTCCAATCCACCTTAAGGTGACCAGCAAGGAACTACCTAAGAGAGAACCAAGAAGTGAACTAAACTTGAAATCTTCCCGAATGCTATAGCTGCACCTTTGAAGGCTACACACACTGCCTGCCTTGCCAGTGAAAGGGATTTTTATACTGGGTGAGTTTTGCTTCCTGATTATAATATTGGTTTATCTGTCAGCTTTCTTGAACCTGGTGTATGACACAAACCTACCTCCTGACCTACAGCCAATGCTATATATATGAACATCCTAATATTATAGATAATAATAATATTATATTATTATTATGTTTGGAATAGCCTAGTCAAAGCGCAGACCTCAATCCAATAAAAAATCTGTGGTCAGTAGTGATGATGCGATCATCAAATTTTCGGTTTGCTGATCAGACGCGAATTCCATCAAATGTTCGCGAACGGACGAACATCGGTGAACCGCCATAGACTTCAATGGGCAGGCGAATTTTAAAACCCATAGGGACTCTTTCTGGCCACAATAGTGATGGGAATGTTGTTTCAAGGGGACTAACACCTGGACTGTGGCATGCCGGAGGGGGATCCATGGCAAAACTCCCACGGAAAATTACATAGTTTATGCAGAGTCTGGTTTTGAGCCATAAAGGGCATAAATCACCTAACATACCTAAATTGTTTGGAATAACATGCTTTAAAACATCAGGTATGATGTTGTATCGATCAGGTAGTGTAAGGGTTACACCCGCTTCACAGTAACAGACCAATTTCCCTGTTTAATGCACCGCAAACAACCGCAAACAGTCCCTTTGCACAATCACAAACTCCACATTTGCACAAGGTTGGATACCAAGCTAGCCATGTCCCGTTCCTTGTCCTCACTGATGTCATTGAAGGTTTCTTCCTCCACGCAGCCACCAAGGGTCCCCGAAAGGTGACAACAAGCCCCCTGGGACGCCTGCTGTGTTTGGTCTTCCACCTCCTCAAAGCCACCTTCCTCCTCTGACTCCTCTTCTTCAGACTCCTCTCTCTGTGTTGCCTCTGTCGGTGTTATTATAAGGTGTGTACTGTTAAGTAGTACTATTCCAATCGGTTTAATCCCTGTTACGTCCACTATTAGGGGACGTTTATATGGCATGGATTTTTGGAACAGGGAGATGGAAAAAGATGCTTGGTCGGACCTCCTACTTCGAATTTGGGGCACTGTGCATGCAATGTAATGTGCCACCAGATAGGAGTGGTGTATTAAGTTGTACTATTCATTCCTATCAGTGTAATACCTGTTACGTCACCTATCAGGGGACGTGTATATGGCATGGATTTTTGGAACAGGGAGATGGAAAAAAATGCTTGGTCGGTCCTCCCACTTCAAATTTGGGGCACTGCGCGTGCATTCTAAGGTGCCACCAGATATGAGTGGTGTATTAAGTTGTACTATTCATTCCTATCAGTTTATCACCTGTTACATCACCTATCAGGGGACATGTATATGGAATGGATTTTTGGAATAGGGAGATAGAAAAAGATGCTTGGTCGGTCCTCCCACTTCGAATTTGGGGCACTGCGCGTGCAATCTAAGGTGCCACCAGATAGGAGTGGTGTATTAAGTTGTACTATTAATTCCTATCAGTTTAATACCTGTTACGTCACTTATCAGGGGACGTGTATATGGCATGGATTTTTGGAACAGGGAAATGGAAAAAATGCTTGGTCGGTCCTACCACTTCAAATTTGGGGCACTGCGCGTGCAATCTAAGGTGCCACCAGATAGGAGTTGTGCATTAAGTTGTACTATTCATTCCTATCAGTTTAATACCTGTTACGTCACCTATCAGGGGACGTGTATATGGCATGGATTTTTGGAACAGGGAGATGGAAAAAGATGCTTGGTCGGACCTTCTACTTCGAATTTGGGGCACTGCGCATGCAATGTAATGTGCCACCAGATAGGAGTGGTGTATTAAGTTGTACTATTTATTCCTATCAGTTTAATACCTGTTACGTCACCTATCTTTCCTCACAATAGCACATTCTATATGTCATCAACCGGCCTGTGTTTATTTAGAGAACCACACTTTAAGGCCCTTAATCTGGGACAAGGTGGCTTGGCTATCAGAATTGCCTCAGAGCCTTAAAAACTCGCCAAACCCCCTAATCAGACACTCACTATCATACTGGAAATGGGCCAAGAAAAACACGGGTTTGTTCCCTGGATCCACCCAAATGACCCCAATTCTTGACCACCCTCAGGCCCCGAAACACATGAGCACAACATCACAACACTGGTGGAGGTCAAGGAAACTAGATAGACTGGGAAACTGGTTAGTAAAGGGCCAGATGCTCACCTGTGAGGAACTGAGGGACAAGCATGAGCTACCGCTGTCAGAACATTACAATTAAAGTAGGCTGAGGCATTTCACACACTCCCTGACCCAGAAACAGGGGACACCGGTCTTAAATTGATTCTCCACAATTTGTAAAGATAAACCTCTATCAAGAGGGATCATTGGGTCGCTTTACAAATATAAAACATTTGTTACTGGTTGAAGTGACACTGGGGAAGGACCGGAGTGGGGGAGCCCTGGAGACCCTTCAGAAGCAACCGGCGGCAAAATCATCCCAGGAAAGGAGAGGTCGCCTACTAAAGCCTGCCCTAGGGTAACCCAAGGGTGATTGCCCAGGTTAGATATTGTAAATAATAAGCTAATACTGCTGGAAGGGATGATAGCTAATAGGCCTTTTGTTCCCTGCAGATATACTCTTTACTATTGTCTGTTTTACCATGTTTTAGGTATCTCTTAAATTGCAATCACGGTAAAAAATAAGAAAAATTATTAACCTAAAAAGTAAAAATAAGAAGGAATAGCCAGCTAACTTTCACAAAATGTCTTTATTGTAAATATGTATTTTTGCACAACTGTTATGCAAGACTGTTCAAAAATGCTTTATTTTTCATTACATGCTGTACGCCTTCTAAAATAAAATAATTTAAATGCAAAAATTAGGTATTGTTGCAGCGACCAAAAAATTGATGTTAGTTTGCCAGGAAGAAAGTACCCTAAAACATTGCGTCTTGAACCCTAGTTGGTGGCGGATAAGTCCGCAAGTCATCCGGCATTCACGGATAAAAACAGCAGCATGTGGACCATTATTAGCTCAAGGCAGCGCATCTATCAGGCCTTTTTTAATCGAATGTATCGCCCACTGTCACCCTTCGGGATCCATCCCTCATTCATCTTAATAAAGGTGAGGTAATCTAGACTTTTTTGACCTAGGCGACTTCTCTTATCAGTGACAAAACCTCCTGCTGCACTGAAGGTCCTTTCTGACAGGACACTTGAAGCGGTAGGACAGAAGTTCTATGGCAAATGGGATAGCTCAGGCCACAGAGCAAGCGTGCACACCCATAGTCAAGGGGTTTCATCGCTCCTCATAGTGTCGATATCTGTAGTTATGGCGAGGTAGTCTGTTACATGACGGTCGAGTCGTTCTCTGTGGGTGGACCCCGAAGGGCTGTGGCGATGCATAGGACTTAAAAAGCTCTGTATGTCCTCCATCAACAACACGTCTGTAAAGCGTCCTCTCCTTGCCGGCGTGGTTGTGGGAGGAGGAGGATTATGTTCACCTCTTCCGCTGTTAGATTGCCGTGCTGTGAAATCACCCTTAAATGCTGTGTAAAGCACGCTTTTTAATTTACTTTGTGTGTGCTGCATCCTTTCCGACTTCTGGTAATTCGGTAACATTTCAGGCACTTTCTGCTTATACTGGGGGTCTAGTAGCGTGGACACCCAGTACAGGTCGTTCTCCTTCATACTTTTTGTACAAGGGTCCCTCAACAGGCTCGACAGCATGAAAAACCCCATTTGCACAAGGTTGGATGCCGAGCTAGGTCATGTCCCGGTTCTCGTCCTCAGTGATCTCAGCTGAAGGTATGTTCTTCCCCCCAGCCACGTACAACACAACGGGTACCATAGATAGGTGACAACGAGCACCCTGGGATGCCTGTTGTGGATTGGTCTTCCTCCTCCTCAAAGCCTACATTCCTCCTCTGACTCCTCTTCCTCACAATCCTCTTCCAGCGTTGCCCGCAGGTCCAGCAAGTGATGCTGATAAGGCTGTTTCTTGGTGGTTGAGTGGTGACCACCAACTCTTCCTCTTCCTCTTCCTACGCTCATCTACGGCTGATCCAGCACTCTTCTGCAGGGCACGCTCCAGGAAGAAAACAAATGGTATGATGTCGCTGATGGTGCCCTGGGTCGACTGACCAGGTTTGTCACCTCCTCAAAAGGACGCACAAGCCTACAGGCATTGCGCATGAGCATCCAGTAACGTGGCAAGAAAAATTCCCAGCTCCGCACGAGGCTGTCCTAGCACCCCGGTCATACAAATACTCGTTAACGGCCTTTTCTTGTTGGAGCAAGCGTTCGAAACATTAGGAGTGTTGAATTCCAACGTGTCGGGCTGTCTAAAATCAAGCGCCTCGCTGGCATGTTGTTTCGCCGCTGGATATCTGTAAAGTGCGCCATGGCCGTGTAGGAACGCCTGAAATGGGCACACAACTTCCTGGCCTGCTTCAGGATGTCCTGTAAGCCTGTGCTAATGCACAAAGCGTTGTACAATCAGATTACACACATGTTCCATGCACGGCACATGTGTCAACTTGCCCAAATTCAATGCCGCCAACAAATTTCTTCCCGCTGTCACAAACCACTTTGCCGATCTCCAGTTGGTGCGGAGTCAGCCACTGATCCACCTGTGCGTTCAGGGCAGACAGAGTGCTGGTCCGGTGTGACTCTCTGCTTTCAGGGAAGTCAACCCCAATGGCGTGACACTGCCATCCGGGATGTGGAATAGTACCTGTGGAGCTGGGGGGGTGCCGTTGATGTGGAGCAAGACAGCAGCAGAAGAGGACTCAGCCGAGGAAGTTATGGAAGATGGAGTAGGCGGAGTAAATGAGGTGGCAGCAGGCCTGCCTGCAAGTCGTGGCGGTGTCACCAACTCCTCTGCAGAGCCACGTATTCCATGCTTGGCAGCCGTCACCAGGTTTACCCAATGCGCAGTGTAGCTGATATACCTGCCCTGACCATGCTTTGCGGACCAGGTTTCAGTGGTCAGATGGACCTTGCCCCAACACTGTGTGCCAGAGATGCCATTACTTCCTTTTGCACAATCGAGTACAGGTTGGGGATTGCCTTTTGTGCAAAGAAATTTCGTCCGGGTACCTTCCACTGCGGTGTCCCAATAGCTACAAATTCTTTGAAACGCCTCAGATCCACCAGCTTGTATGTTAAATATGCTGGCGGGCTAAGAGTTCAGACAAGCCAGCTGTCAGTAAGTGCCGGGCAAGGGGGTGACTATTGGGACATTGGCATCTTACGCTCAAACATGTCCTTGACAGGGATCGGCCCAGTGGCGATGACACAGAGTGGGCGGATGGTTGAGAGGGGGGCTGCAAGCAGGGCAGCAGTGGTTTACGTGCTGTGAAGATGCTGGACCAGGAGGAGGATTGTACTTGCTTGTGTACTCATGTGTTGTATCCCATAGCGTTTGTGAGTGAATCATAGTGCCTACGCAAAGAAGTTGTACGTAAGGTGGGTGTTGGACTTCCCACGACTCAGGTTTCTTTTCGCACAGGTTGCAAATGGCATTCGCTGTTGTCACAGGCAGACACAGCAAAAAAATTGCCACACTTTCTGTAGCTCATGCAATGACGGCATGTTCTGGGTGGTGCAACAGCATGCGTTGCTGGCGTGCTGTCTGCTGCTGACCCCCGGGTGCGATTGCATGCTGTCCTGACTGTGCCACTAGCTTCTTTCGACTGACCTCCCCGCTGCTTCCAACTCGTCTCCTCCTCCTCTCTGTCTCCCCATCTGAACTTTCCCTCCTGTTCTTCTTCTCTTATAGCGGGCACTCCACGTGACATCCACGGACGCATCGTCATCATCAACCTCTCACTTGTATCTGACAACTCAACAAAGGAAGCAGCACCGGGTACAACATCATCATCATCATAGACCGTACGTACATGTGTGTAATGCTGCCTGACTGGACATATCCCTGTTATCTACATCCTCTGGCACTAATGTTTGTGCATCATTTATTTCTTCCAACGGATGTGGAAATAACTCTGCTGATGGATCAAGTGAAGCGGCTGTGGTCTAGTGTTGGTGGTGGCGGCAGGCAGGCGAGTGGTAACTGGAGAGGTGCCCGAAGCTAAGCTGGAGGATGGTGCGTCTAGGTTCCAAGCGGAAGCTGTAGAAGATTGGGTGTCCTGTGTTAGCCAGTCAGCCATGACCTCAGAACTTTTCTAGTTCAGGGTACGTTGCCTCTGAAAACTGGGCATTATCTAGGGCCAAAGGGAATCACAGCACCATGACCACGACGGCCCCTGCGGGGTGGCCTGCCCTCTGCCTGTCATTTTTTTTTTCCGATTAGTATTACTATGCGTTGCAAGCTTCTGTGACACCAGATATGAGTGTCACTGTGCACTGGCAATAGTTGGCAGAGTAGATATAATAGGCCCTCACACACAACGCCTGTAGGCAGGCAACTGATATTCAATGGATTACAGTCAAAAAGTGTTGTTTTATGTCCCTGTACACTACGGTTGCACTAGATATGAGTAGTCACTGTGCACTGGCAAAAGTTGGCAGAGCTAGATGCTAATAGGCTTCACACACACGCCCTGTAGGCATACAACTTATATTCAATCGAATTACAGAAAAAAAAGGGTTCTTTTATTTCACTGTACACTACGGTTGCACCAGATAAGAGTGTCACTGTGCACTGGCAAAAGTGTGCAGAGTAGATGCAAAGGCTTCACACACACGTCTGTAGCAGGCAACTGATATTCAATTGGTTTACAGTCAAAAAAAGTTTTTTTTATGTCACTGAACACTACGGTTGCACTAGATATGAGTGTCACTGTGCACTGGCAAAAGTTGGAGAGTAGATGCAATAGGTCTCACACACACGCTAGCAGGCATGCATATGGAATTAATTACAGAGAAAAAAATAATAAATAAATAAATGATGTTCTAGCCCTAAAAGGGCTTTTTGGGTTGCTGTCCTTGCAGCAGATATCAAATGAGTCCTTCAGGTGTGTAGTGAAAGCTAAATACACAGCCTGGCTATCTACCTATTAAATCAGCAGCAGCTAGAATATATGTCCTCTCTCAACGAATGTAGCTTCAGAATGATTCTAAAATGGAGGCTGTCCTTCAGATGGAAGGGCCCTGGAAGGGAGTGTATGCTGCTGATTTGCTGGAATGTGTCTGCTGACTGTAAGGTTCAGGGTCAAAGTTTCCTCAATGATAAAGAATAGGGGGCGGACCGAAAAGCGCATGTGTTCGCCTTTCGATGCGAATGCGAACATGCGAAAATCGCCGCGAATAGTTCTCCGGCGAACTGTTCGGGACATCACTAGTGGTCAGACTTAAAGATTGCTGTTCACAAGCGCAAACCATCCAACTTGGTGTCGCTGGAGCAGTTTTGCAAGGAGGAATGGGCACATGTGTAAGATCATAGAGACTTATCCAGAGCGACTTGGAGCTGTGATTGCCGCAAAAGGTGGCTCTACAAAGTTTTGACTTTAGGGGGGTGAATAGTTATGCACATTGACTTTTTCTGTTATTTTGTCAATTTTGTTGTTCGCTTCACAATTAAAAAAAAAACATCTTCAAAGTTGTGGACATGTTCTGTAAATTAAATGATCCTCAAACAATCCATGTTAATTCCAGGTTGTGAGGCAACAAAAACACGAAAAATGCCAAGGGTGTGAATACTTTTGCAAGGCACTGTATTTGTTTACTGTACTCTGTAAGGTGGTGTTTAAGTTCAAAACAGCTGTCTGTGGGTAGGTCGCCTAACTCCTGAATAATGCATCACATACAGGGCTGGATTAAGACCTTTAGAGGCCTTTGGTGCCTCCATATATATCTAACTCAAAATATAAATAATAATAAACCATTACAATGTATATAATTAATCTCTATTATTAATTTATTATTGTATATATATATATATATATATATATATATATATATGCAATTGTTCATTTATTATAAAAACTCCTTTCTGTGGAACCTGGTTCAGCTGCACCATTTGCAGTTTTGCACCATTTGTTCTATGTTAAATCTGGAAACTGAAAACTTACGTGGTGCCCCCCTTCACTTGATGCCCTAAGCACGTGCTTATTTTGCTTAATGGTTAATCCAGCCCTTATCCTATGCTATGCTTTAAAGCTGTGTAATATTGCCAGCATCTGCTTAAAAGGAGCCATTTTTAAAGTGGTATTGGATTAAAGAGTGATATCTTCGTGGGCAAATTTGCATGTCCCTGCCCAGGTTCCTTCTGGTAACTCTGCCCTTGGTTCTATTCCTACCTCCCTGTTACCACAGCTCTGGTTTCTAGCTATCTGTGACAATCATGCAATAATTAGGGCTGAAACTGCCTTTGTTGTTTGCATTGTTCAGTCGTGTCCACCTCTCAGGGTCCTCATGGACCACAGCACACCATGCTGATCCACTTGGTATTCATGGCAGAGAGACTGTAGTGCGTTGCCAGTTCCTTCTCCAGTGGGCCTTAGCATACAGCTCCTGGTATTCCTAGGCGCTCTCCCATCCAAGTACTGAACAGGCCCATCTCTGCATAGCTTCAGGGTGGTGTGACCTCTTGGTTCTCTGACTGGAATCAAACCCAGGTTGCAGCTACCTGCCTTATTTTGTTGGATGTCATGCTAATTTATGAACCTAATATAGGAATGGAAAAAAAACAATTTTTTGGTCATGTTATTGGTAACGTAAATTATGATCCTAGTTGCAAGCTAGAGTCACGGTAGGCATGTTGGTCTGCCCATGATTACAAATTGAGGCAGAGAAGATGTGTGGTTAGGTGTTTATTTGCTTACATTTCTACATGGCACCTTTATCTCAGGTACTTTACATAGTTATACAATGGTACATCATTGTTTCGGGGTATACAGAAGTACTGAACAAACATAATAGCCTGAGCATGCAGTGAGGTGTGTTGCTAAAATGGCGCATTTGTCAATATCAGGTACGGTCATGTTTACATTTGATGACAATATCATTATTAGTTGGTCTAGGAAGGTAGATATGTGGGTATGTGGGAAAGGCTGTAATTTAAACATATAGAGCCATTTTGGATTTACTGGAGTAGGGTGAAAACAATGAGTGAGAATAATAGTGAAAACCGTCAACAACATTGTATCCAAAATCTCACAATTCAACAATCCGTATACACATAACATGCAATGAAACTTTTAGCCCAAGTGGCATGAGACCTGTAAAAATGAAGAATTTACATCTATGGCAAGGGTAGTTATTTTTCACTGTATCCACTGCATGATTCAGCTGCAACTGTAATGTTTTCCTTCTCAAAACATAAATGATTGGATGCAGATGCATGGCAAGTTGTTGCCTCCATCTAGATGTCAGAATTCTGCAGGCTATCCTACTTTAGGATCAATGTATTAAAAACCGATACTCTATCTAAAGGTATAAAGGAGGATCAAAAAAGAGTTTTAGAAGAATTATTCCCATATAATTGGCATACTAACGCTATAGTTCACCTGAGTATATAATTTTCCATTCAGTTAAGAAACCTTTTAAGGTTTATCTGACTGAATCCTTACAACATATTAGACTGATACTTGGTGAAATGGCGTAATCTGAATCTCTCTTGGCTAGAGAGGATATCAGCCATGAACATGAACATAATGCCCAAATTGACATACCTTCTAAGATGTATACCTGAGAGGGTCCCTAGGAAATTCCTTCAAGATATCCAGGTTGTTTTGGATACTTTCTCCTTAAAGGTAAAAAACCTAGGTTACTCAAGAGCACCCACCCAACAAAATTGAGAGAGGAGGATTGGGTTCTCCCTCGATTTTTGAAATTCATGATAAAATACTACTTGCACATGCTGCTAGATGGGGTTTCCAAGTTGGATGACTCTTGAGGAAGCCTTGTCAGGGAATTATCCTCTAAACTTACTACTATGGCTTCCTAAATTCGAAGCTCGTTTATTCCATATACTCCCCTCAGGGATTAGATCCGTAGTAAGATTCCGGTATAGCTACAGTCGTAAATGGCATTTAATTCACACTCCTTCGAGAGCTGCCCTTCTGGAGTTCCTAGCCTATTTTGGCAAAAGTATCTATGTCAACCCTTTAAAGAATCTAGTTATAAATTATGTTCTGATTTATACCTTCAGGGTAGTTTGTTAACTTGGAATTAATTCAAGAAGGTATATGACCCTTCTAATTTTTCTTGGTTATATTACGAGTCTATAAAAAAGAGTCTATTAGCATTGGGTTACAAGACCTCAAACATTGGTCCGTGCACCAAATTCGAAGAACTGTTCTTAAAAGGTAACGGATCTCATATTCTATCTAAATGTAGCTCTATATTGGCTGACGTTAACCCTTTTGAGAAAACCTCAGGGATAAAAACCTGGGAATTAGATCTAGATCTCATCTGTGACTCAAAAATGTGTCTAGAAACCTTAAAAAAATTATTAAAAGATCCGCTATCAACGCCTTATATACTGAAACATAGGTTCTCCAGAGGTTGTACTATGTCCCAGTCAACATTGCCAATTTCAATCCATCTTGTGATGGTTTATGTTGGAAAAAATGTGGGGCGAAAGGCTCAGTTATTCATGTTTGGTGGGCATGTCTACATATAAACAAATGTTGGTCTTCAATTTGTGTTAAACTATGAAATATAGTTGGTAAATAAATCACTTGCTCCCCTCAGATAATTCTATTACACGTGAATTTAATCATATTGCTCCAGAGAGAAATTTTTGATTTCTCATATCCTTCTTATAATTAAGAGACTTGTAATAAAATACTGGATTAAGCCAACGTTACAATCCTGGAATGAGATTAGGAATTTGATTGACTTGAGTAGAGAAATGATGAAGGGGACCATGGTAGTAGACTGGCCAAAAGAGGGAATTCCCTTAAATGATACCTATGGGACCAGTACCTTGCTTCTCTAAATACCCAGGTGGAAGTTTAATTACAAGTTCTTGCCCCTTTCTCTAATCTTAGTTTTTTTCTCTGTGCATTAAAACATGATACATCTCTGCCCTAAGGAATTGTCCTTTATTGCTCTTTTATTTCTTTATCTGTTATGTTCTTTTATTATATGTGTTTTGTACTTGGATTTTGCCTTTCTGTATAAAATTAATAAAATGTATTAAAAAAAAGAGCATGGCAATCATGCCTGTCAAGATTACTTGCAACTGTCCCATACTCAGCTTGATCATGGGTGGAGGAAGGTCTCAAATGCTAAACGCTTTTCTGAATCAATCAACGAGTCTACCTCCCCTTCTTTAATTCGTAAATAGATATGAAAATTAGCAGTGCACACTCAATCAATCTCTGGGATAGCAGGGAGTGTTGTAGGCACAATCAGAGTATCTACTAAAATATTTTTTTTCTCTAAAATGCAGTTATACTTGTGGCTTACACATCTGCTTATGTTTAGATCAAAAGAGGATCTGATGAAAACACCACTAATACCTTATACTTTTGAGGTATAGAAAGGTGAGAGATGACTCACATATTACCTGTAGAAATACTTATCATTTAACTTGGGTAACCTGCACCAGATTTTGTGTGCTCTTCTTTATCCCCCTCCTTGTTTTTTGCTTATGTTGTTCATTATACTCTTAACAAACATATAATTTTCCCCATCTTGAAATGCAATTTACATGGAACCTGAGGGGAAGGGTTATCTTACTAGGGCTCACTCTCTATTCACTCCTGTTGTCAAGTGGCAATCTTTCAAAATAATTGAATAGTAATGTTGCATGAAATCTAAGGTTCTTCCCAACCCACTTTCTGTATCTAGGACCAGGAGCATCGGCCACCATAAACACAAAATGGAATATGATAGTTAACCATTAAAGGCTATATTTATTTTTTTCAAACTTTCTATTATCAAATCAATATCTTCATGGAAGCATACAATAAATATGATGTTTCCGTTGTTCTTAAAGAGTGATCTTAGGATTTTTGTTGTTGTTTTATAAATATAAGGGCAACAGTGGGTTAATCACATATACATAGTAGTAGAAATTTTTAATGAAAAAAAAACGTCGATTAAAAGAATTTAAAGGAAAGATTAAAAACACTGTGAACAAAAGTTCCTTCGATGACTGCTGTAATCTCTATTAACACTCTTTTATTTATCATTCGTGGAGTGTGGTTACAAAGCAAAAAGTTTTTCAGAGTATAGTAAGGGCACTTGCTCAGTCAGTGATGAGCTATAAGGTAAAGTCCAAATATACTTTGTATATAATACTGTTTGAGTCATAACAAGTCATATAGACCGCCTATTAGCTGTATTATATAGGTGGTCAAGGACAAGGGGTATTGGAGATTGTTGAGTCTCACAGTCAATCTCAAAAGGGGTTTGTTTGAAAAATTATAGAGTCAGTATATGGAGCGAATCTGCCTTTCTATACTGTGTATATATACACAGGTCTGGCGCCCCTAACTCTTGGTATATATCTATATCCCCTCTTAACTAAGTCCCCATAGGTCCTTAACTGCTTGTAATTTAAACAGTAATAGTTTTACATTTGTTTGAGCCCTATTTCACACAATTGTAATGTATTTTTGGATTATTATCTCAGAGAATTTGTGATGGGGCTACCATCATATGTAAAGGATACTCCAGATATTCTTAGGCAATTAGAAGATCTAACTATACCTACTGAATCTTGGCTCGTATGTATTGACGTCGAAGCTCTATCTAGCAATATCCCTCATCAATTTGGGATTGATGCAATGAAATATTTTTTACAAATGAAAGACTCAACTTTTGATGAATTGAATAAATTGTTGATTATCATTGCTTGAATATGTCCTGAAACACAATTTTTTTTCTTTTAACCAACAATGGTACCACCAACAACAAGGGACTGCCATGGGAACACCATGCGCTCCCAGCTATGCAAATCTTTTTCTTGGCTGGTGGGAGGATAAATACATATATGATGACAATGTACATTCTTTTGGAGATAATATACTTACTGGAGAAGATATATAGATGATGTTATCCTTGTCTGGACGGGTAACAGACAAGATTTAACAGCCTTCATACTATATCTAAATAGCAACGAGTTAGGCCTGAAATCTACTTTTGAGGCAAGCCAAAGTGAAGTTCTAGACTTAAAAATAAAAAAGACATAGATGGAAAAATCTGTACTTCTACCTTTAGAAAGGGAACAGCCTCCAACACTCTATTAAAATGGGAAAGCCAGCACTTTGGGCCCCAAAAAAAGAGGAATCCCTAAAGGCCAATATTTAAGAATTCGGAGGAATTGCAGTTCAGAGCAAGAATTCAAGATTGAAGCAGATAAATTAAGAGAACCTTTTAGATCAAGAGGTTATCCTAACAGAAGTCTAAAACTGTCTTATCAGCATGCTCTCAACTGCAACAGAACTGACCTGTTGAATGCACATGTCAAAAAGCAACATGGAGATAGTAGTACCCCAAAAAATGATACATCAAACCAAAACTTTACCAGATGAATAATGACATTTGGTCATGACTCTGAAATTATAAAAAACATCCTTGGCAAACATTGGCATCTCCTCACCAGTGACAAAGATCTGAAAGATGTACTTACTCCAAAGGCAAGCATAACATATAGGAGAGGCACCAATATAAAATATATGCTTGTACACAGTATATATAAAGACAATAAAATCAAAGCCAAAACCTGGTTAAAACCATTGAAAGGAATGTACAAATGTGGCAGATGCAAATTCTATAAATAAAAGTCAAGATTATATATCACTTCAACATATTGAGCACTGTATTTATGGCACTTTATTTAGTGATCAGACTTGGGCCTACAGGTCACCTTATATAGGACCTTCACAATTTTTATCATTACTATGGTTATCACTTTACCATCATTATATATATATTTTTCTTCACATATCCCTTATTTATTTAATGACTAGACTTTGGCCTACAGGTCCTTTAATATAGGACTTCCATGTTCCTTATCACTCCAACATATGAAGCACTGTATTTATGGCACTTTATTTAGTGACCAGACTTGGGCCTACAGATCACCTAATATAGGACCTTCACATTTTGTATCATTACTATGGTTATCACCTTACCATCATTATATATATATTTTTTATTCACACATCCTTTATTTATTTAATGACCAGACTTGGGCCTACGGTCCTTTAATATATGACTTTCATGTTCCTTATCATCACTTTTACCCACTTTAATATCTATATCTTTTATTTCTTCACATATACTATAGGTATTTTGGTATCAACTATTTTGGTGTAATATATTACAACCTCTTAAAATAAGAGGTTTCCACTTCCTCTTTTATTATATGTTATCACATATTTCTTTCTATAATCTTGTACTCATATACATTTATCACACTTATGAGATATGGTCTAATTCCTTAATGCAAACTTGTTGATGACACCATATACTATTAGGTCCAATATATAGAGACAGACCTTTTAACTGCCTATATAGATGCATGTGGAGATATTATAGTATCCCTACTTCACTCAATCCTTTCCTTCTATTTAAATTTAAAAGCAATTTTGTATAAAAGAGATGTTTTGATGTGTAGCATACACGGTAGTATTGGTAACCATGACTACTGTTTCCTTTAAATAGCCCATAGCTCTAGTACAACGCCTTAATCCTTGAGAAAGAAGTTTTACACGTAGAAACATGTCAAGTAAGCAAGCAAGCGTAACGTGACGTCATCACGCACGCTGAAACCAGGAAGCGCAAACCTCTGAATCAATGGAGACGCTAAAATACTGAATAGGGAAGTTCAGAGGCAGTTTTAGGGCTCAAACGAATTTAAAATAATTACTGTTTATATTACAAGCAGCTAAGGACCTATGGGGGACTTAGTTAAGAGGGGATATAGATATATACCAGAGTTAGGGGCGCCAGACCTGTGTATATATACAGAGTATAGAAAGGCAGATTCGCTACATACTCTATACCTTTTAAAACAAACCCCTTTTGAGATTGACTGTGAGACTCAACAATCTCCAATACCCCTTATCCTTGACCACCTATATAATACAGCTAACAGGCGGTCTACATGACTTGTTATGACCCAAACAGTATTATATATAAAGTATATTTGGACTTTACCTTACAGCTCATAAGTGACTGAGCAAGTGCCCTTATCATACTCTGAAAAACTTTTTGCTATGTAACCACACTCCACGAATGATAAATAAAAGAGTGTTAATAGAGGTTACAGCAGTCATCAAAGGAACTTTTGTTCACATTGTTTTTTAACTTTCCTTTAAATTCTTTTAATCAACGTTGTTTTTTCATTAAAAATTTCTACTACTATGTATATGTGATTAACCCACTGTTGCCCTTATATCTAAATTTTTAGTGTTAAGCACTAATGGGTTTATTTCCCTAAGACATTATTTTTTCTTTTGTTTTATAAATAGGTTAATTAATTAATTGAAGCCTCCTCTTGTAATCCAGTGTAATAATGAGTGCTCACTGCACAGGCATCACAATTTGCTGCTAAATCTAACAATCACTCTAAAATCTAACAACTAAATCTAACAACTAAATCTAACAACTGCGCATGCGCGATTATGAAGCAATCGATTGTTACGAATTCGAGCATTTGCAGCGGATGTGCCCATGGGGCGAGAGAGGGAGAGAGTGAGAGCATAGAGAGGGCACAGAGAAAGACAGAGGGCACAGAGATAGGGTACATAAAGAGCAACATACCATCAATTATGATGATAGAAAAGTTACACGTCACTTACTTCTAAGAAGTCCCCTCAGTAACAGATTCTTGCGTCTAATGATATATTGCACAGCTGTGACTTAAATCCACATCCACAGGGTGGAGCGTTACACTGTCATTGTCTCAGGCTGATAAGAAACAGACAGGTCCATCCCTTATGTGGGTGGTTTTAGATTACAGCTGTGCAAGATGTCAACCTTCATGAGAGAGAACAGCAGGAAAGGCTGATGCCCCAGAAGGTGAGAATGTGTTACTCTGGGGGCTTCTTAGAAGTATGTGATGTGTACATTTTATATTATAACTATATAGAGGAGGATAAAACGAAATAATTAATCTAATCAAAACATTTATATAAAACAAAAACATTACTTAAAGGGTCCCTTTAAATAGTACAGAGCTAATGCCAAAGTACTTTCCATTTTGGTGTCACATAGACATCCACATATATCTTAATATTCTAATCTTAACTGGATTTGTCCATCTTACAGTCAGTAACAGTACCACTGAGCTTTGTGTTCAGCTCATTATCTGCAAACTATTACACCATGTGCAAATAAACCAGATAGTGTGACAAACTGTGTAGAGCAGTTTTCCATCAATTAGATTTATAAAGATATTAACTTTCTCTCTGGAAAAGAATTCACAGGGTCATTTCAGCTTAGCTATACCCATGTACTTATCGTCATTCTAAGAAATATTTTTGAACATTAAGAAATGGTGTTTAATACACACCAAATTCCCAAGTAGACAAATTTAATTTTTTGAGACAAACACATGTATTAATCAATCTGACATCCTAGCACATGGTTCTAAAACAGCCAGGTGACCAGCAGCAAAGCTTCTTAATGATCCATACAGATAATGTAAAACACATAAGAAACCTGGAATAACGATTAACCTTTCAATAAAGAGCAATGTTTTAAGTTCTAACTATTTGATGTCTGAGCTGTTCTGTCTGGTTTTATTCATTAAACCTTGCTTCAATGTGAGGAATTTCAAAACTGGAAAAAAGGAGGATTATGATTTCAAAGGTGAGGAAAATGGAGAAGGAGCTTTCAGACTTTTTATATATGTATTAAATTGCCCGCCGCAGCTGAAAATAATGTGATCGTTCTTAGGGATCCAGAGAAGTTATTTCATAATGCTGACCTGTCTGTGGCACCTTGGTGGAAAGGCATCGGAGGACAGGGAAGGGAATGGCACTGGCATAATTAGTATGTAGTGTATTTCACAATCTATTTTAATATTAATTAAAGGACAATAATAGTCCTATATGTAAAATAAACTTTTTTGAAGAAGTGCACTTAAAATAGTCAAAATGGGTTTAGAATGTTAAAATATATAGAGCCCCTTATGCTACCATTTTAGTTTCTACCTCCTGAAGGTGAATTATATACAGAAAAATGTGATCTGCAAACTGGGAATGTGGCAGCTAAAACTGACAGTGCTTTCAACAGGACAAATGCAAAGCTCATTAATTTACAGTGACATACCTTCCTGATAAAGTAACAGACATATAGCCTCAATAATTTGGGGCTACGTTGTAAAACGTAGCCCGTAAAAGTTGGACTTATGGCTTTTTAATTAGCTCACTAAATGTCCCCGCAGAAGACTTGCGGGGTAAGCCGCAGGGCGGCGGAAAATCTTTACGGGACAGGGTACGTTGAACTAAGTGGCCACAAAACCTTTGTTCTCTCAAGCCTGTAACCACTACTTGTTCAATTCAGCTATTAAATTGCAACAAAGTCACCCGAGAGCTAGCCCGTAACATGCAAATGGAGCCCAACGTGTGCTCGAGAGGACCCGCAAGGGGGATAAAGTCCAATACGTAGCGCTTGAAATGCAAATAAAAACACACTACTGTACTAATATTGAAATGGAAAGTGATGTTAGGTCTTAGAATTAATAGCACAACTTCTCAAGCCCTGAAAAATACTTTGTTTCATGTTTATTTTTTGTGTTCTATCGATCCCGGCAATCAATGGTTAATACATATACTGTAACTCCGCAACCCTCCAATTTAATATCACCGTAAAGCGGCCAAATTTCAAGTCTGCAGCCGTTACGGGGCTCACGTTGGGACTTATGGTCTTCTAATTTAATGTGGCTAATAATTAACACAGATAAGAAAAACTCAGTTTTATAGTACATATTAATTGCATGTAACATTTAAAACATGTAAAGGTTGTGTTTATTTGTTTATTATCTCAGGAAGTGATAGTTTAAAATAATTTAACATCACCTCCTCCTAGCACACCTCAGAACACTTTTGCACCTGGAGAATGTATCTTGCAAATTCCTCGTCTTTTTCATTACCACATGGCTTTCTCCAGAGCTTACATATGCATATTATTGGCCCCTTTTCTATCAGATTTCAGGTCATATCTACTAAGTAGAGACCTTGCTCAAGGCAAAGGTAACACCCTTTTCACTGCCATTTCGAATTTAAGAAGCGCTCCAGTGCAGAATTTTGGCCCATATCTATGTCTGTAAGAGCATTTTCATTACTGGAGAGCTATGGTACCAAAAGGCTTCTGTAAGTTCTAACCAGCATTGACTCATACAGGCTACAGCAAGTGCAATGAGTACCAAAAAAGTGTCAAAGCAATTTCTGCTCATCAAATGCTTCAAATACCAAATTAGATTAATTTCAAGGCAGACGAGTACCAAGGTACCACTGTGTGTGTGTATATATATATATATATATATATATTATATATATATATAAGTGTATATATAATATATATATATATATATATATATATATATATATAATAAATAGTACATCTGTGTTCACATTTGAATGTCTAAAACAAGTTAAAAACCTGCTCCCAGCTTAGAATTCTGAGAAAACAGTTATTACACTGCATTCTGGGAAGCTGCCCACAAATGCCTCACTCTACAATCCATAGCCATTATCAACATCAGCTTCCTTTAAGCTTATGCATTCTGTATTACACAGCTTTAATGCAAAGCCAAGGTTGGATTAATTACAAGCTTAGTATCCTATCCATGTACAGCTGTTTCAAGCTTACTGACTGCACTCAGCATGGAGCGGGATCTCAGCCTGTGTTGTGGACCATATGAGTAGGTAGTTCACCACAACAATCATTAATAATATGGTGGGCCACAGAGAAATAGAAGCCGTCCACCTTACAGAGCAAGGCATTTGTGGGCACATTTGCATGTCCCAGCTCAGCTTCCCAGAATGCAGTGTAATAACTGTTTTTCTCAGAATTCTGGGCTGGAAGCAGGCTTTTTAACTTGTTTTAGACATTCAAATGTGAACACAGATGTACTATTTATTTACTGTACTACTGTACGGTGGAGGGCTTCTATCGCTCTTTTGCCCACCATATTATAAATATAAATATATATATATATATATATATATATATGTATTTATATATAAAACAACAGAATCAGAGGTGTTCATCAGAGAATAAACTAACCTTAATAGAGAGAAATATCCTGCAGTATATCAGCCTGGTCTCACTCAAAAGAGTGACCCAGCCCCGAAATACCAGGCAATGTATATATATATATATATATATATTTATATAATTAATATACAGTATATATATTTATATATATTATATATATATATATTCAGACAATTATTCAACTATTTTTGCCCCCAATGTGGTTGATGTTTGCAATGGATTTTCTCCAGGGGTTCTGATAAGAGTTAACTCCTAGAGCAGTTTAATAAAGATACACCTTGAACACAGACTTTAAAAAGTGACACAGAGAGATAGGTGTGGCCATTTTTTAACTGCAAATTTGCAGTAAGAGAGGTCAACAGAGAGAGAGACTGAAACTGTTTTGTCTTTGTCTTATTTTCTTGTAAAACTGAAGATACAGTAAAGTTGGAGAATGTAATATGAAGCCCTCCCTGTGTTTGTTGTAATGCTTTAAGAGTGTCAGAAACAAAGCCATACATTGAGAAAAATTTAGATTCTCACACTGGTGTTAGAAGTGGAATGCATGGTCTTGATTTTGAAGACAGCCCCCATATGAGCATGGAGGAAATAGTAAAGGACTTACTGCAGACTCACACTGAGGTTAGCTATGTGGGAGCATACTTCACATTTTTTTTAAAAATGGCCACTTGGAAATCTTGGCCCAAAAGCCTGTGGGTCAGTGTCATTGGCAGTAACTTAACTGGAGCACAGAAGGCCTACATGGACATTGATGCAGAAAAGGCAATAAATTATGATGACATAAGAGCAGAGATCCTTTACAGATTGGAGTTATCAGAGGTGTCCGTGCATGGAAGTTTAAGGACAGAAAGAACTTGCATTGTTGTGCCAATGAAGAGCTCCTGAACTAAGAGAGGCTTTCACAGTCTAGACAGAGACATTCCTTTCTTCTGGTGGGATGTAACAGTGTTGGTGCATGTGATCCTGAGAAGCAATATACTTATCTCTTCCCAAGCAGCATGCTTATCTACCCAGTATCAGGGTACAGGTCACCTGACGAGGAGTTAAGGAAGGAACATTATGCAAAAGATAATCAAGAAATGGTGACCCCTGTAATGGCAGAGAAAGAAAAGGAAGCCAACCAGCTCAGCAATGATAAGGAGTATCAGTAAGACCAGAAGGCTTACTTTACAGCTAGCATGAAGGTCCAAGTGGTGTCAAAAGCAGGCCAGAAGTGTGCTCCTAAGTTTCAACAACATGAGAATGTTGTATCTGAAGTAGCAATGGATAGAGGTAACCAAACTGCAAATACAGAATTTAGAATGTCAGACATACGTCCATACAGTGTTCACAATATATAATTTTAAATTACTTGTTTACATTATTCTATATAAACACAGTGTAAATCTTTAATAGAATGTGTAACAGTTACAGACTGTTATGCTTATTATGTATGCAGATTCTTGTGGGAAAGCTTCAAGTGCTAAACTAAAATGACAATATCTATGTCAATTATTTATCAATTTTAAGAATGGAAATACATTTTCCACATGAATTTACACTTATAATTAATGGTGCAGAGTTCATATGGGGACTGTTGTGGTCCCTTTATACCCATTGAGAGCATCTGGCTGTATCCTGTAGGTTTATTACACAGATATAATGCAATTATTATTTTGCAACATTTTACATATTTTGCTTTCATTCTTTTAGAATTTACTTTTGTTCATTATAATTTTTCTTGCAACTGCACTTATTTTAATGTTGACATTGACAACACACTAAGCAAACATACAGAGAAATTAGTGGCATTTAACCTTAAAACATAATGAATCCCTTTGAGTAAAATGCGTGTGCACAAGTGCCTTAGAGCAGGATTAGGAGATACAATAGCTCACATCGTAGAGAGAATGTGACTGGCAATGTTCCACTGGAGCTTCACTTGATTAATAAACTAATATTTCATATTATAATGCATTCCATTAAGGAAAGAAAGTCTCACATGCTCTTTGGTTTCTTAGTGATAGTGAAGTTCCTATTCCGCTAGTGATAACTCCCTTTTAAGATATTAGCTTTCTTCCCAAAAGTTTATAGTATATCTTGGCCATGATTTCTATTATAAAAGAAAACAAGAATTATTTTTCAATGTTAATATTCTAAGTTAATGATCACCTTATAATAAAGGCCATAAAGTGAATACTGTATGAATTTAGGGGTTGATTGCATGGCTCCCATAGGAACACCTGTAAGGCTGACTCTTATGAGATCATTTATTGAGCTATTACATTGATCCCACAAGTTATAAATTGATTTGCAGGTCAATGAGGAAAATAAGTATTTGACCTCTTTCATTTGAATCATTCAGATGTTCATCGGCACACTTCAGACGGGCCTGTACATGTGCTTTCTTGAGCAGGGGACCTTGTGGGCACTGCAGGATTTCAGTCCTTCATGGAGTAGTGTGTTAATAATTGTTTTCTTGGTGACTATGGTCCCAGCTGCCTTGAGATCATTAACAAGATCCTCCCACATAGTTCTGGGCTGATTCCTCAATGTTCTCATGATCATTGGATCTCCACGAGGTGAGATCTTGCATGGAGCATCAGACCGAGGGAGACTGGCAGTTATTTTGTGTTTCTTCCATTTGCGAATAATCGCACCAACTGTTGTCACCTTCTCACCAAGCTGCTTGGAGTTGGTCTTGTAGCCCATTCCAGCCTTTTGTAGGTCTACAATCTTGTCCCTGAAATCCAGCTCTTTGGTCTTGGCCATAGTGGAGAGTTTGGAATTTGATTGATTGATTGCTTCTGTGGACAGGTGTCTTTTATACAGGTAACGAGCTGAGATTTAGAGTGCTCCTAATCTCAGCTCATTACCTGTATAAAAGAAACCCGGGAGCCAGAAATCTTGCTGATTGATAGGGGATCAAATACTTATTTCCCTCACTGACCTGCAAATCAATTTATAACTTTTTTTACATGTGTTTTACTTGGTTTTTTTTTATTTTTATTCTGTCTCTCACTGTTAAAATACACCTAACATTAAAATTATAGACTAATCATTTCGTTGTCAGTGGGCAAACGTTCAAAATCAGCAAGGGATCAAATACTTTTACCCCCCACTGTATGTTCACAAACTCTAGAACAATGATGGTGAGGTCTGTCCTGTGAGTGCAGCCAACAGTCCAGGATTGCAGTATGTTTCTGCTTGTGTATTTGGATTCTCGATAACTGAGCCGAGGTGAGTTTCTCTATGACATTCATTGCAGTCAAGCAAATGATCTCTCCTAAATGAACCTGAACATGGTGGCACTCATTGTACTGAATTTACCATTAATGTGTTAAATGTTATGTCATATGGTAAGGTTTTAGGAATCACATACTGATTGCCAGTATATTCATGAGGTTTATTTTGTTTGTACAAGAACATTGTAGTTTAGACACATTACATTATATGTTAATTTTCAACCTATTGAATGGAATTTAAGGCATATTTTAGTTTCATGGATTATAAATGCATCAAAAAGAGGAGAATCAGTAGTGTGTGAAAAAAAAATGTGCATGAAAAATACCAAAACAAACTATCCCTGATGTTTGCAAATTTCTTCAGGTTTCTGCCACCTGATTTTAAAAAAATGCATGCCCGTTGAAAACCTTGGTAAATTAGCATAAAATTCATAATTCGTTTTGGCTAATCGCAAGCAGCTACAACATTGTTTCAACATTGTTTCAAATGACCGGGAAGCCAATTTGTTCAGCAAAGCATCATGGGATGTGTAGTCTTGTTTACCCCTCCACAAGAAGCAAGATGGGTTTCTGCACATTGTTGCTGCTTGCTTGAAGGTTAGTATAGGGCTAAAAAAACGTACTGAGGCACAGTGTTTCTATTGGTAGGTACCAGATGCCCATGTAAGCAGCTCTGGGAGTGGGAAACCATTTTTTTCTAAATAAAATGTATCTGTATGTGTATAGAATGACTCAATGTAATGTATGTTTCTGATATAGCAGTATGTATTAGATTAGAAAAAGTAAAAAAGGGAAACTTAGATGAATGCTAAGACACAATTATTGTTGAGGGAGCTTGGGTAGGTGTAATTTTGCATTAGTTTGGTGTTTGTGTTCAATTGTGTGAGTAGGTATTTGTAATTGACAATGTACTTTATTTTAATGCTCTTTAGTATTATAGTAAACATCATGGTTAACCATCAGAAGACCTTATTTTGTGCTTTAAGATGGGTAGAACTATTTGTTTATTTTATTGGGGTCCTGTTAAATGCTTCTTTATGCTGTTTTTTTAAGGTACTGGGATCCTAATGTGTCTCATAAGTGTAATCGTAAGGGGTTTAGCTGTTCATGCAGGAGATTGACTTTACATGTTAGAATTTGGCCCCCTATGAGCACTTGCAGAGGCTTCTGAAACATTTATCATTTTTCATGAGCTCCTATTGGAGTCATGTAATCGCATTTTGGGTAAATACTCACATAAAACAGGGAACAGTTATGCATAGTGATTGCTCTTGAGAACATAAGTATTTGATGAGTGATGCACGCATAGCTACTTTGTGTCTTACAAGAAATTTTGACTTACAAGATTTCCTATGGGGGAATGTTATAGAGCCCTCAGATACTAAACATTCCATTCCACAAATGTAAATAAATTGCTCATTTTGTGATTGGATTAATGTTTACATAACAAATATGATAATAAATCTTCGTACATACAAATACTGCAACAAATAATCAAGGTAACAAAACAAAAGAGACTCAAACATAAAAAAAATAATATCCCCTTAATTACCTGAGACAAACTGCTCTTTGTTAGGCTTGAAAAGGTTGCTAGGCCGATCCTACCCGCAAGCTGATTAGGTTCTGTATCCCCTCACACAGGACAGCTTAGCTGGATTCAAGAACAAGTTGAAGATTCTCAGGTGCAGTTCCCAGGTTCCAGAACAAATTGCAGAAATTATTCTTAGATTTAAAAAAAAAGTATTCCCTCTAACAAAAACACACCATCTATATGTGTCCCATAGCATCTATTTTATTTTTCAGCACTCATTTTTCACAATTTTTGTCACAATGCATTAAAGGGTGTTATGCCCTAAACAAATACAATTTAGCACCCTTTGCTATCTAATTGCTCCATGTGGGCTAGGACTTCCACAAGGACCTGGTGCCAGTTTGTCTATGGTCAGTGTCTGGGCACAGCAGGGGTCTATGGTGTTATTGTAACACTGGAGAAAGAGTGTCTGGGGGACACCTTCTAGTCAGGGTGGTGTACTGGCTAGCAGGCCTATGTTGCCTTGCAAGCGGTGAGGGAATATCTTTTTGCAGCCGGTGATTGTGGGCAGAATGGGGTATAGGTGTATCCATTCTAGCTGTCCTCTTCTCCTGTAGAGATACCTTTATTCATTTGGAGAGGAGAATGCTTGGAGGGTGAATGTGGCATCAGGGTGTATTCACTTTTAGGGCCACCTAGGACTCCCACAACATTTTCCACAATTCAGGCTCCCTATTAGATTGTATGCGGGGTCAGGAACAAGGACAAAGATCAAGTATTTCCCAATTAGTGGTTAGCAGTGAGACAACGAAACAAAGGGATATCACTTGCAAAGCGCTTGACAGCCTAGTTAACTATACTAGATGACTTAATCTGATCTGCAGATCTCCCATAGGAGTGTGTGGAGCCCGATCTACCACTTACTGTGAGTTTGAATCCAACCAGGAACCTAGCCTGGCCCTGGGACCGGGAACGACTGGATATCGTAGTTGTCAAAAGACAGTGGCTACTAGTCACCCTTAAAGTGATACTACTATATTTTTATTGGCTCTATGCAGTATTTGTTGTTGTTTAGTTGTGTCTGACTCTCCGTGACTCTATGGACCACAGCACGCCAGGTACATCTCTCAGTCACTGCCCCTCGGAGCTCCATCAAGTTCATGTTTATTGCTTCAGTGACCTTATCTATCCATCTCCGCCTCTGTCGCCCCCTTCTTCTTGTGCCTTCAATCTTTCCCAGCATCAGAGTATTTTCTAGGAAATCCTGTTGTCTCATGATATGGCCAAAATATTTGAGCTCCATACCTTCTAGTGGACAGTTTGTCTTGATTTCCTAAAGTATTGACTTCTTATTGCAGTCCAAGGGACTCTAAGCAGTCTTCTCCAACAATTCAAAGGCGTCAATTCTACTGCACTCAGACTTCTTTATGGTCCAGCTCTCACATCCATATGTTACTACTGGGAATACCGTAGTTCGAACTATGCAGACCTTTGTTGACAGTTTAATATCTTTACTTTTTACTAGCATTTCCAAGCTTGCCATAGCTTTCCTCCCCAGAAGCAAAGGTCTTTTAATTTCATGACTACAGTCACCATCTGCAGAAATCTTGGATCCAAGGAAAATAAAATCTGTCACTGTGCCTCTACTTCTTCCCGTGTGTTTGCCAGGAAGTGAGATTGCCGTTGTGCCATGATCTTCGTCTTTTTAACGTTGAGCAGAAGGCCAACATTTGCACACTCTCTTCTTTACCATCCTTATAGTTCCTCCTCACTTTCAGCCATCAGAGTAGTATCATTGGCATACCTGAGGTTGTTGATATTCCTTCCAAAATATAATTCCGGCTGTGATATCATCCAGTCCAGTCTTACACATGATGTACTCTGCATATAGTTGAATAAATAAGGTGACAATATACAACCTTGTCGCACTCCTTTTCTGATCGTGAAACCATTCTGTTGTCCCATGTTCGGTTTCTGACCGTGGCTTAATTGTCGACATACTGAATTCTTTAGGAGGAGGATGAGAGGATCCGGTACTCCCATCTCTTAAGACATTGCCACATTTGTTGTGATCCACACAGTCAAAGTCTTTAGAATAGTCTATGAACCAGAAGTAAATGTTTTTTTTGGAACTACACTTGCTTTTCTCTATTATCCAGCGAACATTGGCAATTTGATCTCTTGTGCCTCTTCCTCTGCGAACCCGGCTTGCACATATGGTAGTTCCTTGATCCATATATTGGAGTCGAGCTTGTAGAATCTTAAGCATTACCGTTGCTGACATGTTGAAATTAGGTGCAATTGTTCAATATATTGGAGCCATCTTGTGGGCACTGACATTTGTTTGGGATTGGGATGATGAGTTGACCTTTTACCAGTCTATTGGCCATTGTAGGAGTTTTCAAATGTGTTTGTCATAAGGCAAGTAACAGCTTTCATAGCATCCATCACCTCCTTGCAGTGCCTTATTATCCAGCAGACATCCTAGGGCCCATCTCACTTCGCTCTCCAGATATCTGGCTGCCAGGCTCATTGTGACAAACTATTGAGGTCATCACTGCTGTTAAGATCCTTCCTGTATACAGTCTTCAGTGTATTCCTGCTGCCACCTCTTCTTGTATCTGATCTTACTACCATTTTTGTTTTTTATCACGCCTACTTTGGCATAAAAGGTGCCTTTCAGGTTCCCAATTTTCTTCAAGAGATCTCTTGATTTACCCATTTGGTTATCTTCTTCAATCTCTTTACATTGCTCATTGTAGAATGTCTCGTTGTCTCTTCTTGCTATCCTCTGGAATTCTGCATTCAGTTGAACAAATCTTTGTTTATCTCCACTACCTTTCACTTTTCTTCTGTCCTGGGCTACTTTCAAAGCCTCATCAGACAGCCAGTTTGACTTCTTACTTTTCTTTCTTTTAAGGATATTCTTTGTTGTTGTTTCCTGGATAATGTTGCAAACTTGGGTCCAAAGTTCTTAAGGCATTTTATCTTCCATGTCTAGTCCCTTAAATCTATTCGTTACTTACACTGCATATTCACAAGAGATATTATTTATTTCATATCTGCTTGGTCTGATGGTTCCCCCTCCCGCAGTCAGCTCCAGGTCTTGTTTTGCTGACTGTATAGAGCTCCACCATCTTTGGCTGCAAGGTATATAGTCAATCTGATTCCTATGTTGTTCATCTGGGGATGTCCATGTGTAGAGTCATCTCAGAGGTTGTTGGAAGAGGGTGTTTGCTATGACCAGAGAATTATCGTGACAAAATTCTACTAATCTCTAGCCTGCTTTATTTTGTACTCCAAGGCCAAATTTGCCAGTTATTCCAGGTGTCTTTTGGTTCCCTACTTTAGCATTCCAATCTCCTATGATGATAGTAACATATTTTCTCTGTGTTATATCTATGACGTGTTTGATTGTCTTTGTAGAACTGGACAACTTCAGCCTCTTCACATCCATTGTTTGGAGCATAGACTTGGATCACTGTGATATTAAATGGCTTGCCTTGAATTTGAATTGAATTAATTCTGTAATTTATTGGGTTTTAACCGAGCACGGCTTTGGCCACTCTTTGATTGATTAAGATGGCTACTCCATTTCTTCTGCAAGATTCTTGACCACTGTAGATCTGGTGGTTGTCTGATGTGAAATGTCCCATTCCAATCCATTTAAGTTCACCAGTTTCCCAGAATATCAATGTTTAACCTTGTCATTTCATTCTTGACCACATTGAGTTTGCCTTGGTTTATAGTTCTAATATGCCAGGTTCCTGTTCTGAATTGTTTTTTGCAGCAGCGGACTTTACTTTCCCCTTCAGACAATCCGCAGCTGGGTGTTTTTTCGGCTTTGGCCCAACCACTTCATTAGATCTTGTGTAACTTGTACTCACCCACCTGCTCTTCCTTAGCTAAGTGGTAGGCACCTTCTGACCTGAGTGGCTCATCTTCCCGGTGCCCATATCGTTATACCTCTGGTTTTGCCCTGTCCATAAAGATTTCTTAGCAAAGATACTGGAGTGGGTTGCCAGTTCTCCAGTGGACCTCGATTTGTCTGACCTCTCTGCCATGACCTCCCATCTTGGCTGACCCTACATGATATATCTCACAAGCTTTATCGAAGTACACAATCCCTTCACCACGACAGGTAGTGATCCAGAAGGGTGCTATGCAATATTTAACACCCAGAAACACACCATAACACATAAAGATCACTAAAAATGTGAATGCATTTTTGTACTTGATTTTTGCCAAGCCAATAACTCCTTTAAATGTGAAGTTGTTAAATACAGTAGAAATAATAATTTCGGCTACTGAACAAAGCCAACCTATTTAGTATATCTATTCTTATTATTAAGCAACATTGTGTTATATTTATTTTTTTACATTTCCATATACTACCTTTATCCAAGTGCTTTATATTATTAATAGTTGAACATCACTGTTGTGTAGTACAGAGGAACATTTAAAGAGCTAGCATAATAAATGAAGCATAAAAACAAGTTTGGTTTTTTTACTGAAATTGTGCACAAAGTGAAATGTGTATGGGTGTGGAAACTGGGGATGGGACTATAAGCTTTTAGAGAGATTTGGAGTATAAGGATCTTTGTGGGATATATTGGGTAATGAAGCTAATGTAGAGATTTGTAGACAAGAGTTAAGAATTGAACAACAATAAATAAATGCAATTTGTAAAAACAAAAAAACAAATTTATAGTTTCAGACTATGACATTAGTGAATTCCCCCAATCATCTTAAATGTACTCATTAGTACTAGTTTGGTCTAGTGTAATCACAGTTACTATTGAGACATGCTATGGATATTAACACCATTTTATAATTTTTACTATAACAGTGTTATCACACCAGAAGGAATTCTAATTAGTAATAGTCAAAGTCATAGGTTTACAATGAAACACATGACTGAAGCACATATGAACCAGAAATAATGCAACAGAGAAATGCTATGACATATGTTGCCCTGTGTCATCTATTCATCTGATGTTTAATGATTATAAACACCCATTTAAAAAAATTAGCTGCCACTCTTTTTTTTAATATTACAACTAATGAACCTTTACATGGCAGGAAATGGCTGTGGAGGTAGTGGTGGTGTCGTCACCCTTACAGCTCTCACTCCCCCCTCCTTTTCTTGTTTATGCTGTTTCCCCTCTCAGTCTCTGAGTTGAAGCTTCTCCCCTCATCCCCCCTGCTCCTCTCATGTCATCCGCTTCCCAAGTTGGTGCCTTTTGTCCACCGCTGTGCATCCTCTTCTCTTACTGGTTACAGGTGCATTCTCCGTCTTCTGTCTGTTCTGGCATCCCTGCCTCACGCCCGCGCATCATCTATTGGTCCGACTGTCTTTCCTCCTGCTCTGTGCCATCTTTTTGCCACCATTCCATTCCTTCTGTGGCTTCCCCCTTGGCCGTCCATCCGCCTCTCTCTGCTTCCCTCGCCTACAGTCTAGAGACTTCTACTGAGCAGACTCTTCAAATAATGTCTCACTAACACAACCTAAAAATATGTACTTTTTCAGAATCATGGCATCACACCACCTATCACACTTCCTATATTCTTGGCATTTGTAGCTCACTGCTATGCTGGCCTCCATCACCATCCTAAAACCATCAGGACTTATCTAACTGAAGTTCAGTTCCATCTGTCCCAGTCCCATCTCCATAAGGAGTTATTCCTAACAGATCAACCTATCAAACTATTCCTCAAAGGTCTTATACATAACCCAGTACCACCAGTACTCCCAATCGGCAGCGATATCTTTAAACAGATTTATAATTTTCTATCTAGCAACCCTTTTGGAACAACATTTATCTCTCTAACATGGCCACCACCAAAATGGCCTTCTTTGGATTACTTAGGCCTAGTTAGTTCACTATCTCATCCTCTCAAACTCGCTACCTTACCAAACAGGACATCTCATTGATAAATGCATACTCGGCATCCAATTCACCCAAACTACTCTTGCACTAGTTTCTATTACCTACTACGCCACTCAAGACGAATCGTGTCCTGTCACCACCTTACAAACTCTCCACGAAACACTACAAAGTGAACCCCTATTTAATTCCCTTCTCTGCATTTTCAGTCAACCACTGTCCACCACCACTTTCGTTCACTACATCAGACTCATCCTCACTAGACTTGGTCACAATCCCTTTTTGTACTCTGGCCATTCATTTACAATTAGAGCTGCTTCAACTTCCTCAAAGAATCTTACCCCGGGTCATGTAATTAAAACTATAGGTCGCTGGAAATCCAACTGCTACAGCAGGTACATCCCAATCAGAGAAGACTTTAAAAGTCAGAGAAGACTTTAAAAGACACAGTCAATGGATTTCAATCCAGATAGATTTTGGCCATCTAAGCAGACCAAGAGGATATCACTTTGGCCACACCACCAGCTACTAGTGTAGAGGTAGCCAACCACAAATAGGCAGATAATTACCTGGGACTTTAAAAAGCCTCAAAAAATCAATACCAAACTGCATATTTGTTTCATATCACCCACCATCCCCTATTTCAGCATCTCTTACTCTTCCTTGGCCCTCTAAGCAGACCAAGAGGACATATCTTTGGCCACACCCCCAGCTACAAGGGGAGAGGGAGACAACCACAAATATATGTATATTTGAAGGTTTTGAGTCTGAAGAGCATAATCAAATCATAATGCTATTTTTTTATAAAAAAACAACAACAAAAAACACATTTTAAGCATCTGTTGGTTCCTGGGGGAATTAATGATATGTAGGTGGAAGTGATGTGTGCTAGAGGCACATTTACATTTCTAGAGAGCTGTGCTTGCATCTATTGATGCAACTTCCTGCTTCTGGGCCAGTGAGGAGGAGGAGTATGGTGTTAATTTCAGTCTTGCCCAAATGTCTAAGAATAGCACTGTGTTCCCGACTTTGACCTACACCCTACTGATAGTTAAAAGATATCTCCACATGACCCAGCTCTTATAAAGTGATGTAGCATACACAAAATGGATTCCTATACTCATATTTTGATGCTGATCTTGTACATAACTGTTATTGTTGTTAATTTAGTAGATAATTGAAAAAATGCACACAAATGTGACTTGTATATCTAAATTGCTTCTCCTTGGCTGACATGGCCAAACCTGCCAAAGCAGATAAACATTTTAATTAGTGTATTGTGCTCTGAGAGCATGACTTGAAAAAAAAAAAAAAAACACTGTGACACATTTACAAACACAGCAAAATCATTCCACATTTGTTTAAAGGAACACTGAGAATTAATTGTTGCATCCCAAAGAAAGGTATTTAACAAAGTACCACTGTGTGTTTTATTTTTATTTTTTCAAATGATGTTCTGAAAGCAGACACAAACTAATTCAAAAGTATTTTTTTATCTGAATTGAGGGCATGCCCCTGTAAGACAATGAACACTAATATAGATGTATGAGTCTAGACATAGCTATCCTGCACTTCCTGTTAATATAAATTAAGATTAAACAGGCTTTAATTAATATTAAAACACAACTTTGGTAATGTTTAAATCATACTCTTTAAATGCATGAAAAAAAGATTTGTGTTCCATGTCCCTTTATCCAATGGCCTTAGATAATGGTTGTTGCAGAGATACATGGTACTCTCAGGTAATTTCTATTTATATTAAACATCATTTAACTATCATTCACACTCTATTTTTGTAATAACACCCAATTACAATTATATGTATTTATTTTTTTATTTCTGTAATAAACTAAGGCCTATGCTGTGCCGCAGGCTTCCCTAAAAAGAAAATCCATGCCCTAAGTTCCTGAGTTCTACTCTTCCCACATATCGAGGATACTTTGCATCAAGTACTAAGATGTAGGTATATGTCCATATAAGATGGAACAATGCCTTTGTCTTGTCAACAGTATTCTACTGTATTACTATTCTGTCGTAGTCCAACCGGAGCAGACCGGGCAAACTACCAATACACCTTAAAAAATTCTGTCTCTAGAGTTCTTATTTGAATCCCTGGTTTCTTCAGTACACTGTAATTAGGTTTTCCTTGTTTTGTGCTTGCTGTAAGGCTCTAATTTATTTATGCATGAATGAATTATACATACAGACATTTAAAATTGTCCTTGTACAGAATGACAAACATCCTGTGCATGAAATAAAGGTGACTGCCAATACAAAAACGAAAAGAAAAAAACAACAACACAATCTTGTATATATAACCTACAAAAAATCCTGGTAGAAGTGGGCATCTAGAATAAAATGCCAAATAATTGTAAAACAGGAATGCTATAATATCACTGAACTCACTTAAAGTGCTAGTGCAAACAATAGCCTATGTTTTAAGTATCTTTAAAACATAAGCTCAGGTTTTATTGAATTTGCTTTGTACAGTTTGTGTTACAATAAAGTTTAATTTGTTTATTTTAAAGGAACTCAACAGTCTCCATAGCAAAGCTAGGGAACACTACCAAATAACTAATGTGGACATGCTACACTAGCCCTAACATGCTTCCACCCATATCCATACATCTGTCTATGCCCATCATCACTATGAGCCTTGAACCCCTTTAAAACCCAGAGGGATGCCATCCTTTCCTCCTTGGGGTGGGTGTTCCAGTAACCTGATCTTAAACCTCATGCCGCTGTATAATATTCCCTATGGATCCCTATGAGGCCTCTATCTATAATCATGTGATCCTTATAGACCATAATGGCACCTAAAAGTAACCCTATAACATGGGGTTTCCTATAGACCCCCATGACACCTAAAATGTATCCCTCCACATCGTATTTCATTCATTTATTAAGCCTTTCTCTGCCAGGGGGTAGAAGATGCATAGATATGAATGGGAGGATGTTAGGGCTAGTGTAGTGTGTTCACACTGGCACCCCATCCTTTGTGCGCAGGATAATTGCGCGTAGACAACAGTGAGATGACTACAGCGCTCCAACAATTGGGCGCTGTGTGAAAACAGGCAACAATTGCGCAGCGTTAAAATCGTGCAACCTTCTAATGGCTGGGTACCCTAATACCCTGAACCCCCTAAGCCTAACCTTAAGACCCCTAAACCTAACCGTAAGACCTCTAACCCTAAACCTAAGACCTTTAAGCCTAACCCTAAGACCTCTAAGCCTAACCTTAAAACCTCTAGGCCTAAGACCTCTAAGCCTAACCCTAACCCTAAAAGCTCTAACCCCAATACCTCTAAGCCTAACCCTAAGACCTCGTAAACCTAACCCTAAAACCTCTAACTCTAACACCTCTAAGGCCACCTTACCTGCAGTCCGCTCGCAGTTGTCGGGCACGCTATTGTCAGGCACGCAGTAGTCGTGCATGCACTTGACGGCGTGCTAATGATGGCGCTCTTTTTTCGCGCATGCAAAGTACATTGCGAGGCATAAGCAGAGGGTTCATGAAAGGATTAGGTCACCCCAAATGCAGGTTGTTGTTTTTTTTATTTATTTTTAGAAATCTAAACATTGTACTAAATATTTATACTAACTAAACAATTCCTGAAATATTTGTCATTGTCTGTGTGCTATTATTATGTAAAGTAACAATTATACAGTACTATTTAGCTGTTTTAAACACAGTATGCTTCTTTGTTCCTGTTTTAATATTTTTATGTAGTTACATTGCCTCCACGCTTATCAAGCACACTGAACTACAAATTAGCACATACATTAGCATAATGGAGCAGCAAAACAATGCTGAATATCTCAGGAATTACTTTTTGAGAAAAACGGCTAGTAGAATGTATTGACTGTTTTAATGCTTTTTAAAATGGCCCCATGTTGTTATGGGGATACCAATGTCCTTTTAATATTAAGCTTAAAAATATGCCTCAGATCATCCTAAATTTTTTTGTAAAAGACCACTGTAAGAGAAAAAAGAATGTGCCTTTTACAACTTTCAATCTGATTTAGTATAATTAAGCAATAAATGAGTCATACACCTAGTTTTTGATTAGACAAAAATACATTTTGATGCTTCTGCTGGACCCTAGAGAGAATCATCATATGTAATTGAAATGTGTGTGTGGTAAAGGGTTTTTTACATTTCTGGAGAACTATGGTTGGATCATTTCATGCAACTTCCTGCTTATGAAACTGTGAGGGGGAAGGGGTGTGGTGTCTCTTTCAATCTTCTTCAGTTATCAAACAAAGACTGGGCTTCTGCCTGTAGCTAGAGGGATGGCTGGGGAGGAGAGTACAAACACACACACTCATCATCCAGCTCTTGAGATGTGATGTTATGTCCATGGCTTACACAGCTGCTAATATTGTTAATTTGGAGCATATGTGACAAACAAGTGTCTTTTTTTTTCTTGAACTGCAGTTGTCTTTTAAAGAGCCTTGAAGTGAATATACAAAAATATATTGATGGAACTTCCCTCTAACCAGAAAAAAAGATAATTAATTACAGCCTGAACCATTTAAACAGTTTGTACTATTCTTTTCACTAGCTCCTCAAGTGAACTTTATAAATATAACATTGTTGTAAGTTTCCAAAGCCTTTTATTAAAGAATGGAATCTTGACAATATATATTTTAGCTCCTTCACATCCACACTTTAATTCTTGAATGTCCAACATTACATTCTTTTCAGCTAAACAGCTGTTTTCTCTTTCTTAGCTGTAAAAAAGAAAATGGCTTATTTTCCCTTGTTAAGTTGGAGGTTGTGTGGGCTGACGCTGATTGGCTTCCGGTTCTAAATTATATTTTAAATGATCTTTGTTTAAGTTTGAATACATTGAAGCTGTTCCACATTCACCCACACAGCTAGAGAGCGAGCGATAAAAAAAGTGTCAGTAAAACTTCATTCCTACAAGGACATATGTGGGTTAACGACAAAGAAAAATGCTGTGGAGGAAAACGCATTAGGGCTATTTCCAGCTGTGCAGTAAGCACATATAAAAGGACAAATGACAGTGGTACATTTGTAACTTGTCAGAAACCTTACTTTATATGTTTTGTGCCACTAAATCACTCATATTAATTGCTTATTTTTTTTAAATGTATTTTTGCTCATCTATTATAAATTTAAGATTTGATTTTTTTTAGGAAATGTAGATTTTGATGGCAGATAAGAACCAACAAGTCAGTTTAGTCTAACTATTTCCATATCAACCTTAAAAGCTGTGGTCAGTTTCGTTTTCAGTATGGTAATGTCAGGCATCATTAACCTGTGGAGGGCTATGAGCCATGTCATTTATAATAAAAGTTCCTGAAGTCCCAAAAATGAGAATGATCATGGGTGTTTATGGGATTTATAATACAAGTTCAATATTGTACGTCTAGAGCCAGACAATTAACTCCAATTCCCAAAAAAGTGTAGTCCAGAGACAAAGCTTTAATCACCAGTCATTGCATACCACTTAAGACTGCTGGACAATGATAAAGGTTCAGTGGGAAATCAAACTCATAACTCTGGTACCCCAGAGGTTGTGGTATCATTCCTAAATCTATGTACAAATATATGGATTATGGATCTGGTATTGGACAACTGAGTTTGATGCTCAGTTGGTTGGCTACGTGAGCCTCAAAATGGACCATTGGCCTGAATTAATTTGTTATTTTAGCCAAGCATTTTAAATTGTTGGAAATCTATCATCAAGGAACCAAATGATCCTTCCAGACGTACAACCTCTCCAATTAAGCCACACTATACTGTAGTCTGTACAATGGTTACTTAAGATTGTAATGACATAGATTTTTTTAATTATGTAAAGTATATAGCACCTTTAACCAAAGAACTGTACGAGAAGAAATATTAGAGAGTGGTTGGAGGAATGTATGTCAAACCTAAGAAGCTGTCATGGTGTCAAGGTAAGGTAATTGTGCATAGAGAGAACTTCAATATATATATATATATATATATATATATATATATATATATATATATATATATATACATTTTTAAGCCTGATTGAAGTTGTCATTTATAAACAATTAAAGGCACATGAAACCCAACTTTTTTTTTACATTTTTCAAAAGTACCGTATATACTTGAGTATAAAACAAGTTTTTCAGCCCTTTTTTTAAGGCTAAAAAGGGCCCCCTCGGGTTATACTCGAGTCACTCTCCCCCCCGTGTCTCTCTACCCCCGCCCGTGTCTCTCTAACCCCCCGTGGCTCTCTACCCCCCGTGGCTCTCTACCCCCCGTGTCTCTCTACCCCCCTGTGTCTCTCTACCCCCCTGTGTCTCTCTAACCCCCACTCATCCTCAACCCCCCCTCCTCATTCTAACCCCCCCTCATCCTACTCCTCTAAATACCCCCCCTCTCCCTTCCCCTCACCTGCATCTGACGCTTCTGCTCCTGCCCTGTGCTCCTTCCGGCGTCTTGACGTGGTGCGCATGTGACGTCACGTCATTAGCATGGGGGTATTTAGAGGGGTAGGATGAGGGGGGTTTAGAATGAGGGGGGGTTGAGGATGAGGAGGGAGGTTGAGGAGGGGGGTTGAGGTTAAGGAGGGAGGGTGAGGAGGGGGTTGAGGAGGGAGGTTGAGGATGGGGGGGTTGAGGTTGAGGAGGGGGTTGAGGATGGTAGGTTGAGGTTGAGGAGGGGTGTTGTGAATGGAAGTTGAGGAGGGAGGTTGAGGATGAGGAGGGAGGTTGAGGATGAGGAGGGAGGATGAGGAGGGGGGTTGAGGATGGGGGGGTTGAGGTTAAGGAGGGGGTTGAGGATGAGGAGGGAGGATGAGGAGGGAGGTTGAGGAGGGGGTTGAGGATGGGGGGTGAGGTTGAGGAGGGAGGTTGAGGAGGGGGTTGAGGATGAGGAAGGAGGTTGAGGATGAGGAGGTAGGTTGAGGAGGGAGGATGAGGAGGGGGTTGAGGATGGGGGGTGGAGGAGGGGGGGTGGAGGAGGGGGGTTGAGGAGGGGGGTGGAGGAGGGGGGTGGAGGAGGGGGTTGAGGAGGGGGGTGGAGGAGGGGTTTGAGGAGGGAGGATGAGGAGGGAGGTTGAGGATGAGGAGTGGGTTTGAGGAGGGAGGTTGAGAATGAGGAGGGGGGAAGAGACACGGGGAAGGGAGCTGGGGGAAGAGACACAGGGAAGGGAGAGGGGGGAAGAGACACAGGGAAGGGAGAGGGGGGAAGAGACACAGGGAAGGGAGAGGGGAGAAGAGACACGGGAGAGAGAGGGTAACAAAGAGGACACAAGAGGGACACAGGGGGCAGCACTTTTCCCGCCCTCGGCTTATACTCGAGTCACTAATTTTACCCAGTATTTTGTGGTAAAATAGGTGCCTCGGCTTATACTCGGGTCGGCTTATACTCGAGTATATACAGTAGTGTTTTTTTTGCATAAAAAATATTACGTAAAACTTGTTAAACTTCATTGAAACTAACAAGAAATGGAGAGAGCATACTTTAGTCTGTAGATCTCATTGGCTGGCAGTTAAACTTCTGAATATGCTTTTGTACTCTAAGACCTTTATTTAAAAAATAAAATAAACTGTGACAAATTATCAAACATTTTCTTTCTGATGCAACAAAGATTAATTCTATGGGTTGTCTTACATAGAATATTATTTGGTTTTTAAAATGAGTTAAATGACCACTGTAGTTGGGTTAAATCTTGACATCCTTTGTGAAATATGTAAGAAAATAACAATAGCAGCCATGCAAGACATGAACATAAAAGCAGTTTTAGAGGAAATCTTATGTTTAGATGACTCTGATTGTGTAGTGGAGGATTTCACCTTAGACTGATGTATGTCTGTCTGTAGATGTAGCTTGAAGGGAAAGTTAACCTATGTATCCTTTAGCCAGTTAAAGAGTTCTATT
The DNA here is from genome assembly GCA_027410445.1 of Discoglossus pictus. Classification (NCBI taxonomy): domain Eukaryota; kingdom Metazoa; phylum Chordata; class Amphibia; order Anura; family Alytidae; genus Discoglossus; species Discoglossus pictus. Next base: position 198,266,194 of record CM050168.1, on the reverse strand, counting down.
CTATTTGAGGAGGACATTTTTAACAGAAGGTTATACAGATCTTATCTGCATTCACTGTTCTCCCACTCCTTTCAGGTTTCCAACCTTTTTACAAACAAAGACATGCTGGTCCTCGTAAAACCAAAACCAAATACAAAAGCTAGAATGTAAAGGATGTAATTATTTATTTTAAGTTATGTAAAAACATTTTGCACATTTTTTTTTCTCAATCAAGTTTTTATTAGGCATACATAGTAAGCAACAATCAGAACATTTTTCAAAACAGAATGAAATGCAATTTACATTATTTGTCTAGTGACAATAAGTTTTTTTATTCTTAGTGCTGTGTAGAGCTTTTGTGTAGCATTTTTCCTTTTGCCTAATGTGATTTTTCTAGATTTATTGTGGATTTGGGTATATCGTCTTTAGTCATTTATTGTTGCAAATTAATTATCATAACTCCCCTTCACTTTTAGAGGATCGGGGATTTCCTTCTTGTTTTAGGTGGTGGTGGTGGTGGGGGGGGGGGGGTACTAAGGTGGGGTTTAGATTACTTAACTGGGTATGGGTAGGATATGGGGGGGGGAGTAGGAGGGGGTATTGATTATACCTGAGATTTTGCACTTGATCCACGCCGCCACCTCACTTGATTTTGTCCCGCATGATGGACTCATTATTTTCAAGACGCCATGGCCCTCCCCCATCCGTGGAAGCCTTAGTCATGAAGTCAGTTGTCGTCAGTCCCCTTAAGCTAAGATGGGAGTGTAGCCAAGGGCTCCATGTATCATGAAATGTGGGCATTGTATCAGCTAATAAATGTGACAATCGCTCATTGGTGGCTATAAAGTTAAGTTTGTTAATTATGGCCTGAAGGCTGAGGGCGTTGCTTTTCCATTGTTTTGCTAAGTGGCTTTTGGCCGCCAGCATTAAGAATTGCAGTAGTACATTTTGGGGCTTGGAGAGAAGGGGGCATCTGGTCCCTAAAAGTGCAATCTCTAGGTTTCTGTCAATGTGGGTCTGAGTTATCGTGGAGGCCAGATCAAAGACCTCCTCCCACATGGTACTTGCCATAGGGCACGTCCACCAAATGTGGATGAAGGAACCCGATTCCCTGCAGCCTCTAAAGCATCTGGGGCTTACTTTGCTGTTCCATTTATGTTGTCTGTCTGGAGTTATGTATGCTTTGTGGAGAACCTTAAGTGAGGTTTCTAGCAAACTGAAGTTAAGTGCGCCCTTAGATAAATTGGCCCATGTGGAGGTCCAAGAGCCCTCATCTCTGTCGTGCCCCAGGTCTTGTTCCCATGCTGCAATATATGCCGGTTTCCTGGTCTGTTTGTCGTGCAGAAGTTCCTGGTATAGGAGACTTATCATACCTTTACAAACAGGGAGCGACTCGCAAAGTTTAATCAACCAATTTGATTTGGGGGGTCCAAATTCCCGTTTTATTGAGTGCACATGAAATAGTAGTTTTTTGAAGTTAAAGTACTCTTTGGGTGGTATGTTCAGGGAGTTTATTATATTGTTTGGATGTTTAATTTCATTGTCTTGAAACCAAGAACCCAGACGCAAATATCCCCTTGTTTGCCACCAGAAAAGCGATTCTTGGGTAAGTGTTGGGGCTAGTCTTGGGTGAGGAGCCAGTGCTGTCAATGTAGAGGGTATTGTTGAGAGGTGTCGTGTTTTAGCTGCCCATCGCCACGTTTCTAGGGTGAGTTTTATGAAAGGGTTGACTATTTTCCTCAAGTTTTCCGGAATATCAGGCAGCCAGAGGATATTGGCCCATGAATAGGGTGTCATTGCCCTGTTTTCGATAAACATCCATAGTGGTTGATGTTGTGTTGAATGAGCTAGAGGTATGAATGCTAACTGTGTGGCCTTAAAATAAATGTGAAGATTTGGGCATGCTAATCCCCCCTTACGTCTGCCTTTGTGCATTTCTGTTTTTGAGATTCTATGGCGTTTGTACTCCCATATGAAGTTAAAGATCTGTTTTTGGCAAATTTCCAATTTTTTGGCTGGGATTGGGATGGTTCTAAAGAGGTACAAAAGCCGCGGCAATAGATTCATCTTGATCGCATTGATGCGACCCAGCCAAGAGAGGCCGTTATTTGTCCAAGTTGATAGTTCAGTGTGCAGTTCCCTGAATAGGGGGGGATTGTTGGCTTTGTACATTGAGTCTATAGAGTTGGTGATGTACACTCCCAGGTATTTGATTGCTGACTTTGGCCATGTAAAGTTGAAATTTTGTTTTAAAAAATTCTGAGTGTGGTTTGGGAGGGAGCAACCTAGTGCCTCAGTTTTGTCCGAGTTAATTTTAAGACCGGATATTTTGCCAAATTGTTCTAGGAGGGATATCAGGGCTGGTACGGATGCAGTCGGGTTTGTTAGGGAGCAGAGCAAGTCGTCCGCGAAAAAACAGCTTTTCATATGGTGCATGCCTACTACAACCCCCTCTATCTCCGCGTTGGATCTGATCATTTGGGCTAGAGGTTCTATTGCTAGCGCAAAGAGTAGGGGGGAGAGGGGGCATCCCTGTCTAGTTCCCTTTTCAATCTCAATTATTGAGGGGTTATCTCCCGCTAATTTGAGGCAGGCTTGGGGTTTGTCATAGTATATTTTCAGGAGGTTAATAAATTGTTCTGGGAATCCGAATTTCCTGAGGACTGCCCAGAGGTACTTCCACTCTATTGAGTCGAAGGCCTTTTCTAAGTCTAGCGCTAGTAGGCACATGGGAGTTCGGTGTTGCTGAGATAGATGTATTAAATTTAATAATCTTCTGACATTATCTCCTGCTTGTCTGTGCGGGACGAACCCCACCTGATCTTTGTGGATCAGTCTGGGAAGAAATGTGTTGATTCTGTTGGACATGAGTTTGGCTAGGATTTTGATATCCCCATTTAGGAGGGAGATTGGCCTGTAATTCTGCACTTGGAGGGGGTCTTTCCCTTGTTTTTGAAAGAATACCATATTAGCTTGGTTTTGTTCAGAGGGGATACTATGTCCCTTTAGCATGTTATTGAATAGGGTCGTCATGTGTGGTGCTAATGGTTCAGCAAATGTTTTGTAGTATAAGCTTGTGAATCCATCCGGCCCCGGGGCCTTGCCTGGTTTTAGAGATTTAATTTTTTTAATGACTTCTTCTATTGTGACTGGGGCTTTGACCTGGTCCATCTCTTGGGGAGACATTACTGGGAGATCTACTGCTCCTAGAAATTGGTTTATATGGTTATCCGTGGGGGGATTGGGGGATGAGTATAGGTTTTGAAAGAAAGTTGTGAATTCTTTTTGTATATGCGCAGGGCTGGAGGTTATCTCTCCTGTGGTCTGTCTGATTTTAAAGACTTTTGATTGATTAGTTTTTTCTAGCAAGCATGGCGCTGGGTTTATTGGCTTTGGTATAATATCGATGGCCTGTCCATCTCATGGCTTTCTCTACTTGCTCCGAGAGGATTAGGTTTAGCTCAGCCCTGATTTTGTCTATTTTGGTGCGGTTTTCTGATGTTGGAGATTTTTGGTTGAGCTTTTCTAGATCTATCAGGTTTGCATGTAACCATCTTTCTTTAGCCTTTTGGTTTTTTTTTGTATTTTGCTGCAAGTTTGATGCATGTGCCCCTAATGAAAGCTTTGTGGGCTGCCCAAACCCAGCCTATGTCCGCCTCTGCCGATAGGTTTGTAGAAAAGTAAAGTTCTATGTCAGATGCTACGTGGTCCTTAAAGAGAGGCATTGACATGAGCATTTCGTTGAGTCGCCATGAGTACGGGGTTTTAAAAGCAAAGCCAAAATCTATTGTGCAACTTACTATGGAATGATCTGACCAGGGGCATGGATGGATTCCCGAGCCCACCGCGTTGTCAAGCAGGGAGGAATCTGTATAAAATGTATCTATTCTAGAGTATGTCTTGTGCACTGGGGAGTAGAACGAATATTCCCTTTCCCTTCTGTGTTGTTCTCTCCAAAGGTCTATCAGGTGGAGTTCGTCCAATAATGCAAGAATTTGGGATTGTTTCTTAGTGAGTTGACTGCTCCGTCCCCCTCCTGATCTATCCAATGGTGATAAGACTGAATTTAGATCCCCCCCTAGGATTATTTTCCCATGGTCATGGGATTCATTTTGCACATTTTTAAGTCAAGTTTTTCAAAACAGCATGCTATAAATATTACACTTTGATGGTCCTATAAGATGAAGCTCTGTCTAATGATAAGCTCCTCTTACATTTGACACAAGTTGAATTTCTTGTCTAAAAGAGGGGGGCATATTATTATTGGCATGTCAGAGTTGTACACCATTACTGGCCATGCTAGTGAGTACTTTGTTTAGAACAGTGATTAAATACTTAAACAATGCATACACTTAACACTAACTTATCTACAATTCCAGCTATTTTGCAGAGGATACATATACCAGTTACACCATAAGTCAGCACCTTTTTAGAGCATACCTTTAGTAAGAGTATCTGTACTATTGCTTCATTTTGTAACAGTTTGAACTTCAAACGTGTTACTTAACCAATTCTCAGGGATTGAAGGAGGGCAGTGAGTGGAAGGTGTGGTGAGCTTGCAGGCTAGGAGATGGGGGTCAGAGTGCAGAGAATACAAGGTTGGAAATTGTGCCGGGATTGGTAAAAATAATGTCAATTGAGTGTCCATCACAGTGAGTTTAGAATTATGTCCATTGTTAGTGACCAAGGGAAGAGGTAAGTGAAAGTAAATTGCTGTTGTTGGGGAGGTGCAATTGAGAGCCAGGTGTGCGATAGATCATCAACTCGTAGAGAGAGTGGTGAGGAGAGGCGGATAGTGTGAACTTCAAAAGATGAGAATTTGAGGTAGCGAACCAGACGTATGCAGTGAAATGTGCAGTGAGAGGAAAATAATAGGACCACATCTCCACCTTGCTTGACGTCAAGTCTAGGAGTGTGACTAAAAGGAAAGCCGCCATATGAGAACTCGCAGGGTAGGCAGCATCTGATGGAGTGAGCCAGGTTACAATGATCGCCAATAGATTGGGGGAGTTGGAACTAACAAGGGCATGGATGAAAGTGAGTTTATTGCAAATAGACCATGCATTCCAGAGGGCAAAGTATATGGTTAGTGACAGGTGTTGGATAAATTGTGGGTCTTTGGGAATCTGCCCTGGAGTCTGTGTGTGGTTGATAGCAGGTGGAATTGAGTGAGGGGCCTGGGTTATATCTCAAGCGGCCAGCAGAAAAGCGATTGAGAATGAGAGGAAATGGGAGTGGGACTAACAAAATAATTCCTGCTTTTGAGCTTCAGAAAAGGGAGGAGATAGTCACTGCAGGAAAGACAGGAGCTTGTGGGTGCAAAATAGGAGAGGAGGAGAGAAAATGAAATGGTTTTGTTGTTAGAGACATGATGTGGAGAAACTGAGAAGAAGAGTCTGAAAAACAAGCAGGAGGTTATAAGGATAAGAAAGTATGAGGAAACATTGTGTCACAATGTATAGGCAAAACGCAATAAAATATATGAAAATAAAACTCATTTTTGCTTGCCTTGATTGTTTTTGTCAGAGGTGGAATAAAACTTAAGTGTGTTTAATCCTGTTTAATTCCAGTATACTTCTATTTGCTACGTTTTAAAATGTTCTCTTAAGAGGTGTGAACTTTTGCAATTGGTGTTACATCTTGCAATGCCTACCCTGTTGGTGCATTAGATTTATAGGGTCTGATCAGTCAGCTGTGAAAAGTTAGGTCTAATTTGCCGGTCACAGACTGGCCAATTAACTAAGTTAAGATAGGGATGTGTTTGTTTCTTATCAGGAAAAACATGTATGCAGTGCCTTTAATTGTTGCAGGTGCCATGTAATACAATTTATGTATATCAAACAGAATGCTCAAGGAGTATAGACTGAATAGATATAAAACCAAAAGCAGCATACCGTAATAATAAGGCACATTAAGGGTATGTATCAGGTACAATTTCAGAGAAGATATTCAGGTGAAAGCAGTACCGGTTTGGAGATAGGAAACATGAATTAACTGTATATGACCCAATCAGGGAAGCCTGTGGTAGAAGGAGCCCAGTTTCAAGTGGTACCAGCATAATAACATAATAACACAAAGGACCAGAGGCAATAGGCTTGGTCTGACAGTCCAGAGTCAAGGGGCCGCAAAACAGGATCACAGTTTTAAAAAGGACAGAAGTCAGGGCAGGCAGCAGGCACAGAATATACAGTAAAAAGCCAATATCAAAAGCCAGGATATCAATCAGAAAAACAGAAATTTGACTGAGTACAAGAAACAACAACTGGGCTCTGTTGTCCAGTCCGTGCCCTCTTATACAGGCCCTGTGCTGTATTGTCTGGTTCCAGCCATAAAAAAATAACTTGACCAGATCTGTGCAGCAACTGGAATGGAGTCGATGAAAATAAAACCTGGACTTGATCATTAACTTCTGTATCACACAACCCGTATCCCTATGCCTCAAAAGCTCTGTGCATCTGCTGCAAGGTTAAGCCAGGAAATATTCCCAAGTGCTTAGCATAGTGCCAACGCATGCAGAGACGCTGTGATAGAGGAACAGAGCTGAGAGCCAAAGAGTGCAATGCAAAAGCACAGAGATTATTACAGAGACACAGGGTGGACTGTAGGAGCAAGGCGATGATGACAGCCACACTGCTTTAGTCTCCGTTTATTTATCTGAAAAATATATATTTTTTAGATGCATAATAGTCTCCCCCTCTGGTTTATATATAAAATATCAGTTTTGCAGATATCACTAGGAGTTGAAACTCTACTAATTGTAAAAGTAAAACTAAACATTTAGACATAAATAATTCCCTTTCAAAAATTGAAATATTACTTTCTTGTGGTTATTGACTAATTGTACTTAAAATAGTATCATACTGTCCATAATGTTATCTGTACATTATATTAACTTCTGATAAATAATATTCATAAATTCTTTAGAGTAGTGTTGCAACAGGTGACTCGGATGCTACATGTGGTCCTTGGAGGCTTCCTATGTAACCCCCATTGTTATTTAATATGGAAAGCATCCCATTTACTCTCTCCATAACAAAGTTAACTTGTTCATTTATCTACTATCTTACCCTGACTCTCAATTCACCCATTCACTCTTACCTCAATGGTCATTCTTACTGTGAATTTTGCTTTTGTCTCACTTTGTATTGAGAGAGCTAAAAGACCACTGAAGTGTTGATCTGATAATGTGCAAAATGTTTTTGCATAGTTTAAAATGCAAAATTATAGACTTTTTAAAATATTGCATTACATTTTTTAAATGATTAATACATTGTGTCTATGTTCCTACAATGATTAGAAACAAGAGTGGTGGAACTTGCCCTTTAATGACAGAAATGTGAATGCATAAAAATGTTATATTAATTCCATAGCTCTATCATCAAGCAGCCTTCTGTCCCCTGAAATTGTGTTGCTCTAGGCCGAGGCTTTGTGGACCTAGGTTGAAATACACACCTAGTATTGAGAAATAATCTACTGAAAAGGATATTTCTACATTTTGGAATAAAAAAATAAAAAAAACAGCAATTATTTCCTTAACCTTTCCACTATTAGACCAACAATCTGTTACTTTCCATATTAAGCATGCATTAGACATGGCAGATTCTCAAACAAAACAAGGGAGATGACATCATTGAATTAAAAAGACATGCATGGGGCAACTGAGGATACAAAGGCTACTAAGCTAACTGGTGAGAAGGCTGCTTAATGTTTATGGTGCTGCTGTCCCAGTGATTCATCTAATGAATGAGAATGAATAAATTAAGATTTCAGACAAAGCTCTAATCAATCCTGTGCATGCATGGAAATGTAACCTGAATGTGAACCTTTACAAGGTCTAAAAGATAAATGTACATTGAAGGAGATCTATTGGAAGTACACCGACTTTGCATGATATTCTTGTTTTAATAAAGTGTACCTGGCATAATGACCTGTTTTATTCAATGAGATCTACATGATTAAAAATGTAATTCTATTTCACATTGTGCCTTGTTTCTTTGTTTTAAAATTCCTCATTCCAGTTCTGCCTGCTGTGAGGATTCATAGATGCAAAGTTACAAATTACAGTAAAAAGTACAGATTTTCAGACTAAAAAGTAACTGAAATGTCAACTCAAAGTTTAGTGTTGCATGACAAATCAAGTATATAAATATTTAATGAGGAAGTAGAAAATGTAAAAGTAAATGTGTTCATTCCATGGGGTTGATCATATTAGAGTGCAGAAGTACAAATTCAATAACTATTTTTGCCAGTTTAGCTTCACATTAAAAAAGACCCATTAACAAGTAATGGTAAAATATATAACAATAGGCAACCAGATAAGAGTCATATATTTAAAAATCCCTATACAAAAGAATAAGCAGCCTGTTGGTGTCACTTCGATAGCAACACCAAGCATGTTACCACAGTTCCCTAAGACAAACAATGCATAAAATAAGGAATATTCATACACATTTCAAAATGCCAATATAATTATTAATATGAATTAATAACATATGAGGATATGTTAATATAAGCTGCTAAATTTTTACAGTAAAAAAAATAAGAAGCAAGAAATTGGAAAATAACCTTTTAGTTAGAAAGACATGTTATTTAAAGTATACTGCAGTTTTATTTTACCATTGACTAGAGCATACTGTGATGTACATGAGCTTTAAAGTAACCCTTTGCTGGGATAATTTATAATCTGAAGAATAGATCCAATGGAAGGGTAACCAGACCAATTAAAACATATATTTTCCAATGTAAAGCTGAGAACTGATAAAATGTATACTTTCTCATGAAGATACCTTCATATAGAGGACCCAGTAATCAGTCACTGAATAAATATTTTAGTGATACAAATGTAAAAAATGAGCTTTAGTGGGTGATCCCATTTAACAGACGCTTTTGCATGTCTTGTTTGATCAAGCCCCATTTAACAGCCCAAGGGCCCTGTTAAATTCGAAGCCTGCATCGGCCATGCTACAGCCGCAAAATCTGCAGGCTTGAAATCTGGCAGAGTTACAGAGGGATTAAATTAGCCAAGCCTGCAACATACATGGCCGACATCCAAATCCGTAAACCATGCTTCCGCACGTTGCATTTGCGGTCGTGAACATGATCAATTAGTCAAACCTGTGGTTATGGGTTTAGAAGGAGCCAAAAGTAAAATAAGTCGTCATCATCACAAAACAAAAAAAATGAAGATTAGATTTCAATCACTTACGGGTTTGAAGTACGATTTGCAATTGGGCCCCCATTCCAGAAATAATGCAATATGAAATAATCAATAAATATGATATTCTAGTCCATGTGAGTTCTATTATATGTATTAACACATTGATTGCCGGGATCGATATAACATGGAAATTAAACATAAAATAAATTATTTGTTATTGCCAATTTGCGGCCTTGAGAATATTGCCATATTAATTATAATATTTATATATATATATATATAAATAAATATGATATTCTAGTCCATGTGAGTTCTATTATATGTATTAACACATTGATTGCCGGGATCGATATAACATGGAAATTAAACATAAAATAAATTATTTGTTATTGCCAATTTGCGGCCTTGAGAATATTGCCATATTAATTATAATATTTATATATATATATATATAAATAAATATGATATTCTAGTCCATGTGAGTTCTATTATATGTATTAACACATTGATTGCCGGGATCGATATAACATGGAAATTAAACATAAAATAAATTATTTGTTATTGCCAATTTGCGGCCTTGAGAATATTGCCATATTAATTATAATATTTATATATATATATATATATATATATATATATATATATATATACCGTATATACTCGAGTATAACCAGACCCGAGTATAAGCCTAGGCACCTATTTTACCACAGAATACTGGGAAAAATGAGTGACTCGAGTATAAGCCGAGGGTGGGAAATGTGCTACCCCCTGTGTCCCTCTTGTGCCCTCTGTGTCCCCCTCTTGTGTGCCCTTTTCTTGTGACCACCCTCTCTCTCCCCTGTGTCTCTTCTCCCATCCCCCTCCCCTGTGTCTCTTCCCCTGTCTCCATTCCCTGTGTCTCTCCCCTCCTTATCACCCTTCTCAACCCCCCTCCTCATTATCAACCTCCCTCCTCAACCCCCCTCCTCATCCTCAACCCCCTCCTCAACCTCCCTCATCAACCTCAACTCCCCTCCTCATCATCAACCCCCCATCCTCAACCCCCATTCTCATCCTCAACCCCCCATCCTCAACCCCCATCCTCATCCTCAACCCCCCATGCTCATCCTAAACCACCCTCCTCAACCCCCCTCCTCATCCTCAACCTCCATCCTCATCCTCCCTCCTCATCATCAACCTCCCTCCTCAACCCCCCTTCTCAACCTAAATCACCCTCCTCAACCCCCCTCCTCATCCTCAAAATCCCTACTCATCCTCCCTCCTCATCCTCAACCTCCCTCCTCATCCTCAACCTCCCTCCTCAACCCCCCTCCTTAACCTCCCTCCTCAACCCCCTTCCTCAAACTCAACCCCCCTCCTCAACCCCCCATCCCCATCCTCAACCCCCATCCTCATCCTAAACCCCCCTCCTCAACCTCCCTCCTCAGCCCCCCTCCAAAACCTCAACCCCCCTCCTCAACCTCAACACCCTCCTCAACCTCAACCCCCCCATCCTCAACCCCGATCCTCATCCTCAACTCCCCATCCTCATCCTCAACCCCCCCCATCCTTAACCCCCCATTCTCATCCTAAACCCTCCCCATCCTCATCCTAAACCCCCATCCTCATCCTAAAACCCCCCATCCTTATCCTAAAACCCCCTCCTCACTTTACCCCTCCTCATCCTAAACCCCCCTTCTCACTTTACCCCTCTAAATACCTCCCGCTCTCCCTTTCCCCTCACTTACCTCCATCTGTAGCTGCTCCTCCGCTCCTCTGTGCTACTTCCTGCATCTTGACCCGGCCAATGCTAATGACGTGGCGCGCATGTGACGTCATGTCATTAGCATATGCCGGGTCCCGACGCAGGAAGGAGCGTGGAGGAGTGGAGGAGCAGCTTCAGATGGAGGTAAGTGAGGGGAAAGGGAGAGGGGGAGGTTTTTAGAGGGGTAAAGTGAGGAGGGGGGTTTAGGATGAGGAGGGGGTTGAGGATAAGGAGAGGGGGAGGGAAAGAGAAATGGGGGGTTTATAAGACACGGGGGGTTAGAGAGACACGGGGGGGTTAGAGAGACATGGAGGGAGTTTAGAGAGACAGAGGGAGGTTAGAGAGACACGGGGGGGGGTTAGAGAGACACGGGGTTAGAGAAACACAGGGGGAGATTGACTCGAGTATAAGCCAAGGGGGCCCTTTTCAGCCTTAAAAAAAGGGCTGAAAAACTCGGCTTATACTGGAGTATATACGGTATATATATATATATATATATATATATATATATATATATATATAATTCCTTACATCACTTTCCCTTTAATTTAAATTACAGTATTGTGTTTATTTTTGCTTTTACAGTGCTAATGAGGACAGGACTTTAATGCCCTTTGCAGATCCTCTCTAGTACCCCTAGGATTTTTGGCTCCATTTGCCATGTACGGCTTTGAACGCCAGTGTGTCTTTGGGTAATCGTTGCAATTTAATAGTGATTTACGATAGTAACATTTACGGGCTTGACAGATCAAAGGCTTAGCTGGGACGGAGTTCTGATTTTGAAAGCCTGTAGGGCTTTTTCGTCTGTAACCAGCAGATCGTTTGCGGGTAGCTAAAAGAGGCCAATTTAATAGCAGTAACTTTTGTGGGCTCCTTTACGGGCTACCATTTCTAAAATCGTTGCAATTTAATGGGGCTCCAAGATTTCAAACTAGCATGAAGTGTTGAAGAGGGACATGGTAGCCTTTAGACATGCTTGCATAACTGCTGTTGGCAGTTTGCAACATATTGCACACAAATGTGATTATTTTTCTGAACTGCAGTGATACTTTAACATTAAGTTGCAAAAAATATATACTTCAAGTGGCCTTTTAACCAGAGTAAGTAAATGTTAGTACCGTGACTTTTTAATGTCAAACCAATTTCAGTGCACTTCTTAAGCTGACTGTTCCTACTTCTTCTTCCATATGTTCCACTCTCCATATTGTAGTTCTTCACCTTTTTATTAATATCTTTTATGGTGCACTGTTATTTTCTACTTCACTCTGATGTGCTCCTATTTCCAAGGTTCACTCTTCACTGTAGTTTCAAATGTACATTGTTATATTTAGGGCAGAGAGTAGCTTTCAAGTCGATAACATATAAATCCAATCCTTTTTGCTCTGTTTCCCTTTATCTTTTTTCATGTCTAGGAAGTTGGTAATTTCAACTTTCTTTGGCACCAGAGAACAGTTACATGTGATGTGTTATTTTTGGTTAGGTTGTCAAAGTTAAACCAATGTGAAGTTTAAATTAATAATAGGAACATCAATTTACAGATACTTTGATTATCATGAAATTAATTATCATAATAACAGTAACAAAGTAAGGGACTAGAGCAACATATTTTGGGGAGAAAGCAGATTTTCTCCAGTTGCAGTACTGCAAACAGTATTTGTAGGCAGTGACATTTTTGGGTGTAGATATATAGCAGACACTTTCTGAGATATTATTTATAAACATAAGCAAACATGCACTTATATATCACTTACATATATGTGGCAATCCTCGGATGAGGATGTATCAATGGCAAAGGATAAGTGTCACAACCTGTATGTTGAATGGAGTATGATAAAAGCCTATTGCCCAAACATCTCCCCACAGATGTGCCCAGTTTGTTTTACCTCTGTAGAGCAGGAAGAACTTTCAGCCCTTAAAATCCACACATTAATTATGTGAACCAGTATAACATCTTTATTACTGAAACCATCAGACATATTTATACCACATTCTAGCAACAACAGACCAATCAATTCACATTTTCATCCATGGTTACACCCAATCCTTCTAGCTCACGTTATCACTGATGCCTGCAAGTCTGAGGGAATTACCCATTGTTTTCCCTTTTCCACTGCTGTATTCTTGGTAGGGGTAATTACATACAATAGGCATGGAGACACCAGTCTAAGGACTTGTGATATTGGGAGAGATACTGGTGTCATGTGACTCCTAGGGGTCAATTATCTCCCTAATCTTGTTAATAAGGGACTACTCCATTACTATGAAATATTGGGCATATACAATATTTCCCTTGTAAGTGTCCCCCCCCCAAAGAACAACACAGACATACTGTATATCCCATCATTCCCATCATGTACATACGCACACCCCAACTATAAACATGGGTACCACAGTATGGGCCCAGTGGCACCCAGGCAACTTTAAACAGGCATAACAAGGAATAACACATAAACCACATCATCCCCAATGTTAACCCATATCAGTGGGCCTCTTTCCCCTGGCACAATAAGCCTATCTTATAAGGCTGAGGGCATCAGTCTGTTAGGTATTGCACAGCTGGTGCCTTGGCATGCTTCAGCCATGACAATAAGTAATTAGTTAGATGTGCACATGTCTAATTGGACCTAGGTGGTGTAACTACTAAATATCTGATTTCTTTTGTCCAACTGCAAGGTGTCACATTGTTCCAGCTAGATTTGCCTGAAATGTTTGCCTGAAATCTATCAATCAACTTCACCTTCTGCACTTATTATTCATCCTTTATACTTCACCTCCTTGTTATCTATCCCACTATGTATTATCTCCACATATCCTCCGGATCTCATTATTCTTCTCTTATACCTTACTTGCAGTTTTCACCTGAACCCTATTATACATGTCTTATACCTTAATTCCACAATCACCTGGATAACATTATTCATGTACCCTTAAATTAACTCCAGATTCCACTTGGACTTCACAATTCATCTCACTGTATATTCATATTCTCCAGGCACACTCACATCCTCTATTTATTCCCTCTAATTCATGTCACAAATGGACCTCTTTTTTTATCCCCCTTTTCTTCTACGATGGTGCCCCTTGACTTGCACAGTGAAGCAGTGATCTTGGCTAGCAGCAGTCACAAGACAAACCCACTGAGCCTATCAGGATCCTTGATTTCAGAAACAACAAAGTGATCTGAAGACCACAATGCATGATCAAGGCTAGTGGCTTAGCTCATGATCAGACAAAAGAGGGGTTCAAGAAAACCAGTAGGCACCAAAGATAAGACTGGCAGAGTTTAAAGACAGGCAAAGCATGGTAGGATTGACAGAGGGAATGGATAGAATTGAAACCATGAACAGGCAAGAAAAAAATAACTGGAACCTGCTTAAATAATGGCCAATAAGTTCCAGCTGCTCAGCAGGTGTGGCTCACTGTAACTTCAAGATTTAGTTTGAAATCCTAAGAATTGTAAAGTCAGTAAATGAATGGATAATGAAATAGAATTCCAATAATTACTGCCTGCCGTTAGTCACAAGTCAGTTCTATCTCTAGGAGCATTGCTTTTGAGGGGAATTCATTCCCAAGCTATCAGAAGTGTCAAGTCCAGTGTCAGATAGATTAAAACGCTATATATCAGACACAAGTCTTCCTTTGGTTTTTATTACTCTTCCTTACTTTTTCTCTACATAATACCTGTATTTCATAATTTTCCCATTATACCACTCCTTCCCTGGTTCTTATTATATTATTCAGCCATGTACATCAACTCCACACATGTCATGGACCATATAAATTACCACCCTCATCACCTCACCATTACATACTATTTGGCCACTATGACTCATGATCTCATAGCAACATGTTCACATATACTCTACTGGACAAATCACCTTCCCTAACATATCATAAACCTACTTCAGAAACACCTGCCATTGAATATTTGTGAACATAAATATGGGGATGGTTTCCTCTTTATACCAGATTACACACTGAACTAAGGCAGACAGGTGGTTAGAAAATTCAGTGCTAATATAAAATAAAATAGGCCCATCTATCATTAAAAAGCTGAGGTACACTCACATTAATACCATTGATAGATTTACATAGGAGACTGGTTTTCCTTATATTATACAATACATAGGAATGTTCATCTGGTAGACAGCTTTGTGCACTGGGTTACCTCACATTGTAATATGGTATCCGGAGAATAAACAGACTCTAATTGTTGGTCAAAGCTCCCCCAGCTGTAATTCTGTGGTTCTATACAACAGAACTAAGCAATATATATCTAGTAAGTAAACATTAAAAACTAGTATAGTATAAAAGTTCATAAAAAACTACTGTGACTCTAAACAATAACAATAAAATTAATAGTATATCTCAAAGCGTTATTGGTGTATGCAGTATTGTCCTTAGCCTCTTTAAAGATCTTTTCTACATACAGTACAAACGCTTTAAAATGAGATAATCCACCAACTACGCATATTATAATAACATAAGAGCTTGTATTTGTCTTATAAAGCCAATTAAACCCTTTTGCAGGGTACAATTTCCTTCTGCACTTTTCTGGAGCCTCAGGGCCAATTATAAAAGGCACTTAACGAGATCTTTGTACGTGCTAATTGTTCTCCAAGACAATTGTAATCTTTATAGTACTTTGCTTTCTCTTGGCTTTTTTATTGGTTAATATCAGTTAATTCTTTTTTTGGATGGCTCCACTAAAACTCTGCTATTCTCAGCTGAATGAAGTAATGTCTTTCAGAGCCACTAATCCGCCCCCAAACAGAGCTACTCATATTACTCTCTTGGCCAATGACATATTTGAGAGCCCTGGCAATTGGAGACAGTAAATTTACATGAGCAGGCTTCTCTTATCGTAGGAATTGATCATGTAAGAGAGAGCTCAATTCAACACTGTTTTATTGTGCTCTATGTATTATTCATTGATACCATTGGTCTTTCTGGTCAAACAGCCAAATGCTATTTAACATAGATCATTTGTAAGTTCTTGGTTTAATTTAATTTTAAAAGGATCACTATTGCTGTAAAAAAAGTTATGGCCTCTTAAAAGCTAAAGTTAATTTAGCATTATGAAAGCTTAGTGGCCTGATTATAAAGAATTGTGAAACATTACTAATTGTTTTAATTTCCCTTTGCTCCCCTCTAGAGGGTTGCATATTGGCCTCCCCGTCTTCTCAAGAAGTGACAATATATAACAGCAAGCTGTAAAACTCTCCATTGCAGTTTCTAGTTAGCATGGTCATCAACACTCTATATGTCAAAGTAGTCAATCAAATATGGCTGTACTTATCCCTGCACTAGAAATTGCAATAGGGAGTTTCACGGCTTGCTGTCTACCTTCTAACACAGTGACACATACTGAAAGATGGGAGAAAGCAGAGTGAAATAAAAAAAAATCGGTTTTATAAAATATATTAATAGCGTTTTCATTATCCTGGAGGCAGCTCATACTTTTAAAGGCCTATGACTTGTTTTATTACAACAGTGTACCTTTAAAATGCCACTGTAGTTTAGGAAATGCTCACATTGGTAATATGCGTAACAAACTAATAATAGTAGTAGATGTGTAAGCCACAAATATAAAACTATTTTAGAGAAAAATCTTAATTGTTTTTTGCAGGCTCATTCTTGTCTGCATTCAGCACTTAAAGGTAGCTTGAAGGCTAAGGGCATCTACTGAATAGTGGTAAAATGGATAGGAGAGGGGAGGCTTCTTATATTCTACTATTTGACACCTTGGGAAGTTGCATAAATGAATCCAAGCCATACCCATGCACACATGTAAACACCACCCTCATAAATGCAACCTGAATAAAAGTATCATAGATGCCTCTGGGGGGCAGCAGAAACATCAAGATGTATGCTTCTCTAACTAAAATTTAGCTGCATTACCATTTTCCTGGATTTCATGGCCTTTGCTAAGAATTTATGTGTGAAAAGTATTACATGCTGCACATAAAAACCCTTAAATGTACCCATTTTCTTGTGATTGCTACCTATAACTGCACCCTGCTTTACATGTTGTTTTGCTAAAGTTGCTAAAATTGTAAGTGATTGCTAAGATCTGTGACCACACTCTATGGTGCAACAAATAACGTGGTTTTAAAATATGCTAATACTTGAACAGCATTAGCAAGTGCTTGTAAAGTATTATAACTTAAATAAAAAATAATGTTATTAGTAAGTTACCCTCCATCACTCCAACTGCCTATATTCCCTTCTGTAATTGGCTGATCCATTAACTAATTATAGAAAGGCAATGTGAAGATTCCAGCAGGGGGTGTGATTCAGCTCCAGAATTTCCTGCCTTTGGCTACAGTAATCCCCCTCTCAGGCAATCTTCTTTAGAAGGAATGGGCCTCTCGGTGCCCGGCAGTCAGATCAGGACCATCTGCATCATCTCAGGTGACTAGGGTTACAGGGTCCGCCTTACTGGTGTCATCTGCTTCTTCCAGGGGACTTGAACAGGCCAATATGACCAATCCTACCCCAGCAAAGTCCAACCCAGTTCCCTAGGGGACCAGCAGAGGCTCAGGGCAGCAAAATTGCCTTCCCTCTAAATAAACCACATGATTGTCTATGTGTCCCAAGAACAGCAGTGTATTTATGCAGTTACAGAACAAAGGATCTACATGATAGTGGGCTGAAGATATTCAAAATCCCCACCCAGTTTAGGATTACCCAATAACATATGTGCCTCTGGGGTATGCAGCTGATTGGTCCATAAAAGAGCCAATCAGGAGGCAGGAAAAACTGTGGGCTTGGCTGGCCCATCTTGGGGGTGGATCAATGGGAGGCAACATCCAGGACATTTTGGCGGGAAACAAACAAAGAAACACTGATGCATGTAATTACCACAAACGTCCACAACATGTCAATGCAGGATAAGAAATGGAACTACTTCTTCTTTCTGCAGTGAATCAGCTGACTATATGAAGCAGGCTGGCTTATTTTATACAACTAAAACGTGAAAGTATATTAGTTAAGGGAAAGCAGATCTTCACAGGCAATGTGTTTAGTTTACTGAAATCTGATTGTTTGATAATCAAGCAATCAGATTAGGGAGTGGTAGTCTTCTCTGGTTCATACTGATTAATCATATTGCAAGAATTGTAATCCATTTATACTGACTCTCTAAAATTTGATAAAGGAAATCTCTACAAAAGGTGAGGGATGAGGCCAAATGCATCATTCGATGCAGGAGCTTCTCATTTGAGGAGCTCCCTTAGATTAGGTCGTTTTTTTTTGTTTTGTTTTTTACGAGAATCTCAGTTTTGAAAGGGCTTTTTCCTTGGCTTGAAGATGAGGACCAAGTGTAGCTGCCAAGAATGAAGACCCCATTTCTAGGAGGTTAGAAAATGATGACCAAGAACTTCAGTCAAGATTCCTTAGGATTGGATGCGCCTGCTTACCAGGGCTGAAGATTGGGAACAAGGTTGTAGCTTGACAATTCTGGATCGATGGAGGTTAATGTATTAACTAACATCAGGGTCCATAGGCCTTCCATGTGGGTAGGAAGAGGTAACATGCGGTTCCATAAGGACCTCCATGGGAGATAGTCATTAGGGGACGTGGGGGTCAATATTGCGCCTTATGTAAACTAATTATAGTGCCCTTCGGGTCCATATGTATACATTTGGAATATAGAGACTATGGGGGTTCATAGGTACCCCCATGGAGTTAGGGGCAGTAAGGGGTAGTTTGGCTAGGTGATGGCCACCCTAGCCCAAATAAGCTGTTAGGTGTAAGAAGGGTCTAGGTAAGCAAGACTTTGTTACTGATTAATAGCCCCACTGCACAAGGGACAGGAGGAAAGGCAAATTAAATGCCGCCTATATATACATGCATAGAATGAGTGTGAGGGGGTTTAGATGGGAGGACTAGAGTTTAATCAGTTAAAAGGATGTCTATGTTTGCTGGATTATGAATGCATCTAATGGAGGAGAATCAGTAGTGTGTGATAAAAAATGTTTGCATGAAATAATACCAAAATATACATTTAAACATTCACCTTGAAGTCAGCTGAATTTCTTGCATTTGCAAACAGTTGGCTTTCAAAGTTGACACCCCTAGCCAATCTTTACTAAAATTAGCATAACAGACAGCATGGTATGCATTTTGTTTTGGAATAATTTGTTTTGGCAAATTAGGTTAGTGGAAACTATAGAATTGACTCTGGTTTCCTGTCTGTGGTGCAAAGCAGCATGGGATATGTAGCAAAGCAGCTGGGAAATGTAGTGTATCACTGACATGTGACAGGATGCTGCAAGAAGGAAGCTGCAAGGAGATTGGCTGAGCAAGCAATAGCAGGTAAATAGTGGGTTAATATTGCTCCTCAGATGCTGCATGCTGATTGGGGGGGGGGGGGGGGGGTCAGATGCCTGTTTAGACACCCCACTGGAGGTGTCACCATAATCATTAGAGGGATTTTTAAATATTAATAAAAATAAAATGTTTTATGAGATGTGCTGTATACATATAGACTGATTTTTGCCTATAGAGTACAGAAATGTATTAACCCAGTTCACTTAGATATCCCTTTAATGTTAGTTTGTAGGTAGCTTTGCTACAGAGAGTGCTGTGTTTCATACTTATAGTCTCTTACATGTACATGTAGGACAGGCTGTGAGTATGTGATAGAGCAAGCAATTTATGAGCAATACTCCCTGTAAAAAACAAAACTCCCTGTCTGTGCAAAATTCTGTGAGGCCTGAGTTCATAGTCAGACTTTATATATATATATATATGTTTTAATCATTGTACAGTGCCCTTTAAGGGTTTGAATCTTTACTCACTAGTATTGAGAATGCTCTCTTAGGGAGTGTTTGAATTAAATTGTTTCCTTGCTGCGGTCCAGCAGATAATGACTTCTTGAAGTCTATTACTTGCTTCAGAAATGGAATATAATGAGGGTCATAAGAAAGGAATCTGACGTTCGGGACATGCTATAAGTGGCCCTTGAGAGTTATATATCATTTCACAATATCATTTATACATCAACTTTCTTCACTAGAAATAGCAACATTCTTGTTTTTAGTAGTCTAATAAGGGCACCACTGACGTGAAATCTTATAAATATGTTGGGAAAACTAAAGGGAAAAATAAATGTATTTTATTGGAACATTTAGGAAGTAGGATATTTCCTTTTAAGAGGAACAGCATTCACTTTTTGTCAATTGCAAGAGTCAGGTTATTATAGCACTTGATCCTCAAATATTTTCTAAAATCTATCTAAACAATTTTAAAAATAAGGCTGATATTAGTTTGTTACTGGAACCATAACTGCAAAGCACTGTTTATTTAGAAAGAAGGGTTTATGAAGGATAGGTCATGTCAGACAAATCAAATTAATTTCTGTGAGGAGGTAAGTAGGAACTTGCATCAGGGCAACTCAGTGGATGTAGTCTTTTTGGATTTTGCAAAGGCTTTTGATAGAGTGCCACATGGAAGACTATTGTGCAAACTAAGGGATGCAGGATTTGATAGATAACTTTAAAAAGGGGTTGAAATATTTTTTAAAAAAGAGGGCATTCAACGTTTTCCTATATAAGTAGCTAAAGAATATTGATCCAGGGAGAAATTTGATCGCCAGTATCTGGGGTCAGGAAGGAATTTTGCTTTTTTTGCCCTTGTGAAACAATTGGTAAAGGTTCAATGTTTTTTTTTTTTTCTATTTGCCTTCTTCTGGATCAATTTACAATTATTAACAAATAATCCACATATTAAAAGGATCAGAAGAGATCTAAAAAGATTGAACTTGATGGACTAAAAGTCTTTATTTAACCTCAAATTGGCCATTTATGAGTCTGAGTGGGCATCTCCCAGTATAAACTAGAGGGCCAGTTAACACTACTGTGTTAGAGGCAGTTGCCTGGTATCAGTGACGTTATATAGGATTGAAGAAACTCTCTGACCATCAGCATGCTATTTTAGAGAGTAATCCCTTTAAATGAACATTGAAGTCACACATTTGCCATCATGCATCAAAAAGCAGCAGTTTTTACAAATTATACACATTTTGTATAAAAAAGTGCTTCAAGCATTAAACAGCCACTGTAGTGCTCTAACAACATTGGCTAACTTATTAATTAATGCAATTCCTATTCATCTATTTAAAAAAGCAATATTCAACATTCAACTTAGTTTTTAAGTTCAGGTGCTTCTGGCATCCACCCTCAATATGGTCAATGAGGGGCTTTGTCTAGGAGGCAATTTTTCAGACATAAAATCTACCAATATAACAAACTCTGTTGGATGGATACTTTTGTTAGAGATGACTCTTGTTAGAGAGGACTCTGTGGGTTGCATATGAATAATTGTTTATTCCCTTATTAGAGCTGATTGCTATTTCTAGAGAAAAGGTGTTAACATCCAAAAATATGAAGAAAGCAGAAATAATTAAATAATAATGTAGTAAAAACTAATGCTTAATGTAAGGACTGTGCTGGGTGAATCCCTTCAAGGGCGAAGTAATAAGTCCAAGGGCACAGGCAAATGAATGGTCATGCAAGCCAAAGATCAGTTGCTGTCAGAAATCCAACAAGGTCAGTAACAATCCCTTTAGATTAGTCTAAAAGGGAAAATAAATTACACAGGACCTATAGTAAAACAGAGCAGGAAGACACATGTGAAACCAAAAGTACTCCCAGTCACAGAAACCTATAACAGGCACTGAGAGGAGGCCGGTGTAGCAATAAATAGTCCCATATAAGGGCCTCATTCAATTGCAAGACCCCATAACGCGGTATACAGGCCATATGTCTGCGGGCATGAACTCTGCTACAATTACGAGGCAATTAAATTGAACAATCTCGGAAGTTACAGCCCAAAAGCTGAAACCGTAAACCGTGCTATTGTGAGTAGCATTTCAGGACGTGAACATGACCAATTAAGCAAGGCCATAACTACCCATTGAGAAACAGACAATAGAAATTGATTACAGCAGTAGAAGATGGAGGTTACATGTCAATCAATTAGTGTTTTGAGGCCCATGTGCGATCAGACTCGCAAACCCGCAAAATACAAAATAATAAAAATGAATGCCAATACTGTTCTAGTCCATATGGGTGGCCTGATATGTATTAACTCATTTATTCTCAAGATTGATTTAACCCTGAAATGAAACATTAAAAAAAATTAAAATGTTATTGCCGATTTGCGAGCTTGAGACTGTTGTGCAATTAATTCTAATGTCTTTCACCCCTTTCCCTGTCATTTACAATGCAGTAGTGATTTTTTATTTGCATTTACAGTACGACGAACATGTCTTTAAACCCTTTGCGGATCCCATCTGGTACCCATTTGATTTTCTTTTACATTTGCCGTTTATGGGTGTGAAAACATTTGCGGGCTTGCGGAATTGTAGCAATTGAATAGCGATTTGCTATTTTAGTGATCGTAACTCTTGTGGACGTGAAAGATAAAAGGAGTGGGTTACCAGCTCCTCCAGTGGACCCTGATTTGTCTGACCTCTCTGTTATGACCTGCCCTCTTGGGAGACCCTGCATGGCTCACTGCTTTATTGAAATACACAAGCCCTTTCACCATGGCAATTTAGACATCCAAACCTCTAGGCTACCCCATCTTTATTTTTGATTTGGATTTACCCTCTGCTCTATGGGGTAATTTTTAAATCTGTTCTTGATGGAGAAGAGAAAATAAAAGATGGAAGGGGAATAAAACAAAACACACAGCAAAGAGTGAAACGTAATGAGGGAGGAGGGCAGCAGGGAAAGTATATTTATAACTGATAAATATAGATAACTGATGTTAAAGAATCAAGCTATTATGCCAACAACCAATGTTTTCTATGGAGCCTATTTTTCAAGTTGGGTTAAAGTCTAAAGCACCCATTTTTCTTGTGAATAACTATCCTTCATTAAGGGTGAAAATGTTTATATAATGCAAAAAGTAAACCCAAACTTTACATTTTTAACTTGTGCATGCAATATTCTTTACTGTGTTGTTTCATTTTCTTTTCGAAGCCAAAATATTTTATTTCTACTATTGATAGCACTGGCAATATTAGCTGCCGTATGTACATACCATGATACATTCTATGTCTCCACCAACCTAAGGAAGTAGATCAGCAGAAACCAAAAATGGTTGATTCCACTTCAGGGTAATTGCATATAAAAGGTAATAAATTAAAGGCTTTTTTCAATATATATATTTACTTATATTTACCTAAAAATATTTTACCCTAATGAAAAGTGTACTTCCTCAAAACACTTTGTTTAAATATAAGACTATATGCTTTAACATCGATCCTTTAACATATTTAGTGTGGATAATTTTTAAGAAAGCTTAAATCCACTCAACCCTATTTAACCCTATTTACATGATAACAAGCTTGATGACTATACTCCAAAGATATAAATACTTGACATGTAGAGAAAGATGTGAATAGTAGAGATGATGGATAGAAGGAATAGGAATGGGGTGCATCAACCAACTGAAATGCTTTGGTGGCACCCTTGCTTTCTTGCCTCCTGAGGCAGGACCTTTTTAGCCAAAATCCTATTTGCTCTATACAAAAATAATACTACAGCCAGCACCATAAAAGTGATTTTCAGTGTTTCATATGTATCATATGTAAAAAATAATTCAGTACTTTACTTGCCTATTTCTCATTATATGGTAGATATGTATACAGGAGCCATAGCTTCTGTGTTTTAGATTTTCATTATTATATCCACTAAGGGTTCTGTCTGGAGCTGTACGTCTGCCGTTGTACCCTTGTTCCCAATTAGAAATGTTCTGTTATGGCAGTAACAATACCAGTGCTTCATTAAAATATTTTAAGCATGGTTAAGTTGACAGATATATGCAAAACACATGCCCATTTATATTTTAACATTTCCTTCTTCTTCAGCTTGAAGCAATGCTCAATCTCTACAAATTCTGTCTTGATAAATTATTTATGATCACAAGGCCTGAGGACCCTTGAAAGATTTTGTGACAGCAACTGTTATTAATACTATTCACTGGTGACTTTGATATATCACTCGCAGAATCTTCTTCCTTGAAAGACTGCGTATTCAAATATCTTGATGCACTGCGGGAACTGGCTGTGACTGAAGGTTGCTTTATATGTACATGTTTAATAATTACACTAGGTAAACTATGCTCACAACATAATGCCTAAGACTGAGACCGACTACTGAAACATGCAGTGTACTTGAGAGATTTGATTCTCAACCAGTTTCAAACACCACTGAGACTTTATCATTGTATTATTAAAAGAGCACAATCATTTTATATTTATAATATACCTCCCAAAAAACATTATCTTGATAATGCAATTTTTTCCCTAATAAATACAACATTTAAATTGTTAAAGGACCACTATAGTTTGGGAAATGCTTCACATCTTTGTGAACTATTTATCAAATTAACAACATTAACAACTATGTAAATCAGGAATATCAAATAATTTTACAGCAAGTCTAATTGTAGGGATCTCTGATTGTGTCTTGATTGCTTCAGTCTTGGATTACTAGTCTGGTTGTAGCCTGTTGTGTTCTGAATTCAGCATGTCTTACAACCTAGTGTGACTGTCATACAAGGTCTTTAAGTGAGTCACTGGGTCTTTAAGTGAGTCAAGGTGCAAACTGCGCTGCAAAGTTAATAAGCTGCACCTGTGTAACCCCAATTTAAGCCAGCTTTTGGAAAAGGGGAGTGGCAGGGATAGACTGGATTTTATTCAGTTGCAAACAAGTGAGTGAGACACAAAACAGAGGAACACCTGAAAGTTTGTAAAAATATACAGGCAAGTGAATGCATGACATTTTGAACTGTTTTGCTTTTTCTCCACCAAGGCTTAGCTGGTTGAGAGCAAATAGCAAGGAAATGCTTACTTGTTAAGGTGGTGCTTCAATGGAAGCTAGGACTATTATTTTCTCTGATTTGATTTTTTTGTTCTTAATATTTTCACTAGATATATGCAGCCTCCATTATAGTGCGTTCCTCTATCAAAGTGTCTAATACTTGTGCATAAGCCCACAGGAGCTTGTTGACTTGTTAACACTAAACGTGGATGTTGACCAGCAGAAGTGGATAGATGGATTGACAAATAGAAGCATGGTGACCAACCTGACATCTAAAGTCTAAACTGAACATGCCATGATTCTTCAGGCATTGTGGGGTTTGGAATTCAGAAACAGTAGAGTGGCCATAGTGTATAATCAGGACATTATGATCAAGCAAATTAGGGAATACAAGCAACGCAGGTGATCAGACTTGCACAAGGTCGCCAGAGGTTCAATACAGACAAACATTGATCAGACTGGAGTGCAGAATCAAAACAGGAGCAAGCTTAGGGAACAAAAAACAGATTGTACTGAACACATGAACCGGCAAGGAAAGACTGACTGAGTTGCACCAGATTAGTGGTGTATCTCACAGCAGCTTCAGGTCTTAATGTAACAATATGGCAAGCCTAAAGGCATTAAAAGTTAATGCAGGACTAGTGAAGCAGGCATCCAATAATGGTGTATGTATATAGTCACCATGCCAGTGCTGTAACTGGAATTATTTCTTTCAGAGATGTGAGTAGACAGACTTTTGAAGTAGTATCAGATAATGCAGATTTGTGATCGAAACTTGCATAGGAGATAGAACACTCATCAGTTCACTAGTTGTTATGAATTTTTGTGGCTGACCCAGTTGTCCCCTTCATTGTACTCCTTTGATGTTTGTGTTCAAGCTCTTTCCTTCTTACCATCCTACATCCATATCTCAATCTGTTTCTCAATATTACTGCTTTCTATATTCAACATCTTAAAATGTAAGCTGTTACATTGACATCATCCACTAGAAAATATCTACCAAAATCATATACTCACTAGTCATAGCTTCATAATCATGCCTTCTTCCAAAGGCTGATGACTTAAATTTAACACCTGTTTTATACATTTTTCTTATTCAGTCCATCAAAAAAACCTTGTTTCTTACATCTGTATAATGTTGCCAATATCTCTCTAGTGGTAGAAGCGAAACCCTCATTTACTTCATCAAGACTCAGACTCATGGATACCTATAGTAACCCACCATATCCAAGAATTAAAATCCTGTTTCTATAGAACAAAGATCTCAGTAATACTTTACTCTCTATTCTCTGATTTTTAAGCTGTTCTCCAAATACATTTCTCCATTACCTCCTCTCAATCAACTTTTGGGACCTTTTCTGTGCTGTACCTTATTAACTACAGACAACTGATCTGCTGTCTACTATTTAACCTAAATACCAAAATAGAGGTGCTCAATAAGAGAACAAACTAACCTTAATAGGTTAGTTCTATGGACATGATAACCCACTCTGAGAGCAACCCACTCGCTAAAGTGGTCCAGCCTCGAAATACAAGGCAATTCACCCTGAACAGGAGAAACAGCAAACCCCAGACGTACGTTTCTGCCTCCATTTAACCTACTTCACCGTAATCTTTATTTTTCATTCAAGCCAGTCTTGTAACTAGATAATTTTCACTGGATGGTTTCTTCCACTTTTTGTAATCCTTCCGTCTCTAGATTAGCCTTTAAATCTATGCTCCCAATCTGTTTGTAGTGTGTATTATATGTAATAATGAATATTGTGTGTCAGTTCACATAACACAGAAAGAGAAAATTAGTCACAAGAGAGATATACTTAGTAGATTATGAAAATTACAAAATGGAATATTTAAAATGAAATAAAGTAGAGGATTGTATAGTTACTTTGACTCAGTCAGGGTTAAGCAGGGAAATACTAAACCCAACTAACCCCTACTATGGCCGGCACATTAACTACTTCCAAAGACAATACACTTCCAATGACTATACACTTGGATGGTGATAAACTGGGTAGAGTGTTTATTAATGATGGGCTAATTAGAAGAGTTATTTTAACTGACGTAACATGGAATGTCCTTTTTTTAAAAACCCATGTTCAGGGCCTTTTAAGTTCCCTGCAAAACAGACCTAAACACTGCTTGGTCCTTCTCATTCCAGTCAAGCATCACCCCTTGGTCCTTCTTATTCCAGTCAAGTATCCCCCCTTGGTCCTTCTCATTCCAGTCAAGTATCCCCCCTTGGTCCTTCTCATTCCAGTCAAGCATCACCCCTTGGTCCTTCTCATTCCAGTCAATTATTCCCTGTGCTGCTGTGGCATTAACTAGCATAAGAATAAAGAATTCTCAGGGATTGCAAGTGGACGTGGCTTGTTGTCTATTTCCAGACTTAACTCTTCCATATGTTATATCCTCTCTTCCTGCCCTGCTACAAACCTGGTCAAAGGGATGTGCTCATACACAAACTCATTTTACAATAGCAAGAAGTTGAAATGTAGAAGGATCATTTTCTTTAGTTATACTACACAGATTTTTATATTGTATCGATTTTCAGTAGATATATGCTGTTGTGAATATTGTTTTAAGCTCTTTTCTCCTAGACATCTGTAAATGCATTTAAATGTAAAGGAATCTGTATATCAACGGAAAACACAATTATTTTGTCACCTTACAGTTGCCCCATAAAGAAGTCACATATAAAAGACTCATCAGCTCCCTGGTTGGTCTCCTACACTGAGAATCCCATCTCCATTACTCTTAATCCATTAAAAACTATCAATATAGGATCCTCACTATAAAGGAGAACTGGCTGTGGACAAAGCATGCATTTCCTGTTGCTTAGTACACAGTCCCCCTATCGTTTTAGATTCTCTTGAAGGATATACAAAGCCTATATAAATTCTTAAAGCTATTTACAAATTGCAACTATTGTTGTTCCAGTCTTTGAACTGTTATTGTAGCTTAATCTGAGATAGATCAAATCATCGATAGATCATGAGGGGAATTATAATTTCATCCATATTGCTCTATTGGTTTTGGCAATCCTGCCAGGAAAGAGAGATTCAGAAAAATGCATCAATCAGTGAGAGCAGACAAGGAGGAAGACAGAATTCCCACATTATATGAGATCAATAAGTGGGAAAGGAGGAAAATGTCAGATCCATT
The DNA here is from genome assembly GCA_027410445.1 of Discoglossus pictus. Taxonomy (NCBI): domain Eukaryota; kingdom Metazoa; phylum Chordata; class Amphibia; order Anura; family Alytidae; genus Discoglossus; species Discoglossus pictus. The sequence continues at coordinate 198,238,314 of CM050168.1, read as the reverse complement.
GATGGAGAACTAATGATGTGATGTGGCAAAGGGTGGAGGCGAAGAGATTGCTAGTTTAAATATATTTGGTGGGGGAGGTAATGAGTCTTCCTGTAGAGTGAATTGGATTTTACATTTATATATAACAGGAGTGATACTAAAGGTTAAAATACTAATAAATCAATGATGCAGTTTAGTGTTAATGCACTTTTCTTGATGTATAATCACTAAAATTTCTTCAGCGTGTGACAGGTATCCTTATATAAAAGGCAACATGAACTTGGCCTGATATGTAATCTACTCCTTTTTTATCTAAATAATTATTATTATTTGTATGATGGACTATACATTGATTTAAAGGATCAATGTCATCACATTAAGTATGTCAACCTACTTTATATTTACAACCATTTATAAAGAATCCTAAAATGGGTTCTCAGGCAATCTAATATATATATATATATATATATATATATATATATATATATATATATATATACGGTATGTATATTTATTGTACTAAGAGCCCTATTCTATTAAAAGCCCTTAAGTGACTCCAACCCGTGATTGTGGCTGCGGGTTGTTTTTTCTCTAAATGTCTAGTTGTATTTCATTGACTCAAGCCCGCAATATAGGTCTTACAGCCTCTGCAGTAAACCATGCCTTTTTAAGTAGGATTTCAGAGATTATCAAATGATCTTGCAATATTTAAGCAAGCCCGTAATTTACATCTTAAACACAGCAATAGTAAATGAGTGCATCATGATGATATCAGTAAATCATGGAAGTTAGATGTAAGCTGCAATCGGAGGCTACAAATTAATGAGAGCCAATAAGTATCTACTGATCAGTCACGTAATCAAGCAATCTAGAACTCTATACCATGCTTTAGATCATCTGTTCTAGTCCATATTGGTTTAATGATGTTTTAACCTTGTTTACTCAGAAATAACAGTTAAAAATAAAAAAATGTATTGCATATTTGTGGGTTTGAGACTGTTCTGCAATTAAACCTAATGTCTTCCCATGCCTTAACATGCTTTTAAATTACTGTAGTGTGTGTTTAATTGCTGCTACAGCTCTAAAAAAAGTATTTGAAAAAGGTCCTGGGGGAGGGTGAGAGGTGAGGCAGACGGAGGGTGGGCTAGAGCCAAACACAGGGCCCCTAACTATAGGCCAGAGGAGATGATGGTACTCCTTAATGCCATCCGTGCCAATGCCATTACATCATTACAGAGGGGAAGGAAAATAAGGCCTGCAAGGAGGTATCAGCCGCAGTCACTGAGGTCAGTTTTGCAAATAGGGACGTGAGGTCTGTAAGGCATTGTTATGAGGAAAGCCAGGCAAAGGTCAGGAGGATAATGGAGGAGGAGGCCAGAGCAGCAAGAGCTCCAAGTGGTGGCCCCAGAGTGACTGTCCGGTACTAGGAGTGGGAGAGGTTGCTGAAGGAGATGATGGAAGCAGGGCCCGTCCCGCAGCTCCAGGCCTAGTGGCTACACCAAATCCAGCCTCCTTGCCAGGTGAATATTGCATACACCAACATTTACCAACATGTACACCACACACACATAGATAACTCTAATCACATTGAAATGCTGCACAATAATGACAGTCACATGTCAGTTCCCTGGCTTTTACTAGGGATAGATGGTTTATTCAACATCTAATTGAGACCACTGTTATTAGTGTTGCCACTGCAGCATTTGCAGATACAGACTTTGTAGAAATGGTGATCACAGCAACCCTTGTGAGATTCCACATCATTACTTGTGGTGATGGCAAATGATTTCAAATGAAAGATAGAGAGCATTTTGCACTGGTTGTGGATGAAGTTCAAGTAAGTTGGTTTAGTGTTACAGTTACAATATTTCCGACTTTACTGTACATACAGATGGATTAATGGATTTTTTTTTTATCCTTTTCTGCCTTTTTTAGCTTAGGACCACCTTTGTTTTTCATTTTTGCTTTTCTGAACACACTGTATGTGTGTAATTGAATTGGATTACATAATCTAAGATTTTAAGTATCTGTGTAATGGAGCAGATGAAGACATAATGTAACAACCACATGTGACACTAGTAGATGCTATGCATTATTATTATTATTATCATTATTATTTATTTGTAAGACGCCAACATATTCTGTGGTGCTAATATTATTATTATACAGTATGACGTTGACCCATTTAAGTTTTTTTCAGTTTTTCCAGCCTCTTATCCTTTCGGATCTACCCACACCACACCTGTAATATTAATGCACAGTCTGATATGTTTATGACTGTGCTCTGTGTACATAATAAACAATGATATTGTTATACTGTTTTGCATGTTTCTGTGTGTTTATCATGTTAAGTTATTTCGGACATCAACATACATAACAATTACTTCACTATTCACTACATAATATTATGTTTTAGGATATTGTCATCATCCTGTATAGGCATCTCTTCATGTATTGAATGATTTCATAACATTCCAGTGACACAAGCATGGTTTACAAGTGATTACGTGTCTTAATAAATCCAAAATGTGTTCACACACTTATTTACATGGTATCATCCCTATTATCTAAAGCATGGGTAAACAAGATAATTAGTGATTATTGTGAGTCAATACTTTGATACATATACATTGTTCCTTACCATTCCACTGAAGGGATGTTTATCATCTGACATTTGTAACTAATGATTAATTGATCTATTAAGACTATCACTAATTGGTACATGCTCATTATTGGTACACATGTTGCCACTTGCACACCAGAAATGTGGGACTTTCCAGGACAAGTGTAGCCTTTATTCCTATTGATGGAGGTGAGATTCCTAGTGCTCCGTGTACATCTCTACAGCCTCCATTTGTGTTTGTAGGCCTTCATGAACATCTTCATCACATTAGTGTAATCCCCCTCATCATGATCTGTTCCTATATGGCCATGTCCCTGTGCCTAGAAGAGCTCCACATGAAGATCTAGTGCCCGGCATGTGCTATCTATTGATCTACCTGTGGCATTCGCCTCATCTATTTATCCAGGTTCATTGTCAGCCAGTCTTCTATTTCAGGCTTCATGCTGGTCATGATTACATACCCCCTCCCCCCGCCCCAGTGTCTAAGACCCCAGGTTAATGTGTAGATGCCATACCTTTCCCATATATGTGTCTCTGTGAGTCCTGTGCTTTGGTGATGATCACTACAGTTGCTGAGTATTGTCTGTGGTGTCTCTATCCCTTTAATGGTGAGTGCTTTCTAGCATCTCCTGTGTTGCATGTGTGTTAGCTGATTGTTATTAACCTGTTGCATACTGTGCCCTATGTTCCCTTGTACATTGTAATATGTCATGTGGTTGGTGTTTTAATATATATGCAATCATTCCATTTTTCAAATTTGTGTCTCTCGGTCTATAAGATATTATTTGTAATTGAGATCTATGATTTCTGATGTATCTATTTATGGATGTGCTGTCTCTTTAAGATATGTATCCAGCTGTAAGCACATATTTCATGTTTCCATGTCTGATAAGTCAATTAAATAGTTTTAGATTGCAAATATGTGCCAATAGCAATGTAAGTCCTTAATTTGTGATGATTCTGCATGCTTTTCTATTGTTGTAGAGTGCTTTCATATCCCTTTAACAGGTGCTGCATCAGTCTGCAATGGTTTTAAAGCCATTTGTGAGTGGTCTTTGTTACGCATAACATTTTCTTTGTAGTTACGGCACTGTCCTGATTTGCAAGTGTTCCTTAAAATTTTATTAGCATAGGGTGTGGGTGCCAAAGTTTAACGGAGTATCTCTTAATCTATAATCAATGCCAAAAATGTATGGAAATGTTTGCTGGAATTTCCAGCTCTGGTTTGCTGCAGTGACTCGTAGCAGTTCTCTTACAATGTTTTAGGGATGGGTGACTAATATAGCTAGGTGGGATTTTCTGTGCTACTATGGCACTAGTATTTGATTTTGCCGGGATTCGCATAGGACCCCTATATAGTGACTCATACATAAAAGTACATTGGATCATTTGTTATTGGATACCAGAAAGAAGTTCCTCATGATCATTACCTATGTTGCTATGCAGTATTGCTAGATTACTTTGCACCTAAAAGAGGAACAAGTACTCAAATATGAGGTGTTTGGGGTTACATTTCATTTACAGAGAGTTCTGAAGAAAGAAAAGAATTGCCATGGGCTATGTGAGGTCTTAGGCTTCAGTGGTGGTTCAGTGGTTAGGACTTGGTGCTTTCACCACAGTCAACCTGGGTTTGATTCCAAGTCAGGGAAGCAAGAGGTCACACCACCCTGAAGCCAAACAGGGTTAGGCCATGTCAGTACTGGGATGGGAGACCACCTAGGAATACCAGGAGCTGTATGCTGTGGCCCACTGGAGACCAAACTGGCAACACACTCCAGTATCTCTGCCATGAATACCAAATGGATCAGCATGACCATAGACACAAATAAATTCTGGTGTGTTACAGTCCATGAGGTCATGGAGAGTCAGAAACAAATTAATGACGCAAAACAAATTTGAGGTCTTCAACAGATACACAATAGAAAGAAAGAACAAGATGGAAGTAACAACATCAACCATTTTAGTGATATATAGGTCCCTTTTACAGTATGCAATCACAGTAGCTTTTTACATTTGTGATCTGCTTCTCTCCATAGGTTGGGAGCAGATATGTCCATGAAGTGTCCATAAGTAAATATTCTCTTGAACTACAAGTTTTATCTAAACCATTTATGTCATGCGAGATGTTAAGCACATACCCTTTTCCTCCACCTATTAAGTTCAGTTTTCTATGTATAGTAAATTGGCAACACAAGTAATAATTAAAATAAACTTCACAATTAGAGGACAAGAGAAGGTGAGAGTAAAATGCAGAGTTATTATCTAGTCCTCACATGTAAAGCATTGGAAATGTTCCATTAAGTCATCCTTCCTAAATTAAATAAAATATACTAAACAGATGCTATAGACTAAATGGAATGTTTCATTTTCTGTTTAAAGTTAATGTATTTAGAAAAAAGAAACAGATCCTTTGAGACATTCATTTTTCAGCCTTGCAATAACAGACCAGACCCATGAACCAAAGAAGGATATAGGGGGGTAATTCATAATTTTGTTACTAGTTTTCTAGTTTAAAGATAGTTTTGCCAAAGCACTTTGAGAAATATAAAACTATTCTGTGAGACACTATGGCAAGTGAAGTGCAAGATATAAGCAGAACTAGATATAATCGCTATGCTGCTTTAGGACAGGTTACAAAGCATCATATAAGGAGCCTGCCAGGAGTGGAGGAGTGAGGACTAAAGGAATAAATATACAAGATGTGGAACGATGAAAGTAAGGGGAAGGGAAATAATGATATGGAGGTCTATAAGGGATACAAAATGCAGCAAGTGTAAAAAGAATGGATAAGGTATGTAGAGATTGAGATTTAAAGTAAAAAGGCAACAATTAAAGCTAGTTGTATTAATGCGTATTATATCACTTACATTCTATTAAAACACTTTGCAGCTTTTACCTTTCAATTATCTTTTCTGATCTACCCACCACAGTCTGTTATCTCATTCTTATGGGTAATTATTGACAAAAATTGCAGAGGGTTTTCCTGAATTATTTTCAGTCTAAATCCATATGATATTGAGAAAAATGAATATGTGCAGGTTCATTAGACTAAATACTCCATGCGATCTGCACATGTTCATTATTCATTTTGCTTTCAATTGCTTTAAATTGCCTTATATTTGGAACCTCTGGTGTGCCATTTTAAGGGAAACATAAGGTGCAAAAGAGGGAATGGTACAAAGAGTTTAGGTGTGAAAGGTCAAACAAGTAAATAAAGGAAGGGTGTGGAGAAGAACTGGAAATGTAGAAGAGGTGTGTATATGAACTTTCCTACCCACCATTCTTTTATGTTCAACCACTCCATTGGCCTTGACGTTGTTGTTTTTTTAGGTAATCTCCCCTGTATAAAAGTATAGGTTTCCTCAAGGTGGTAGAAGTATCTGATACCTTAAAGAGGTACTGAGATATTGAGCTTTTTTAGGATTACCACTCATAATGTTTTCATAAATTGAGTAGTTTATGTAGATTAGCAGTACGGTTATCACTAATAACTTGAAAAGTATGCCACCATACACATCAGGATTAAAAAGCTTTTCATCTGGGAGTCATGAAAATAAGTTGAACTATTCTCTTAGTCATTGTGGTATCTCAAACCTAATCTCACAAACTACCATGGCCTGTGCCTTATGAAAAGTGACACCATTTTGCTGTATCAAGCACCAAAAAAAGCGCATGTTCACCATTTTGAAATATTCAATATGCAATGATCTTCTATCTGGGACATCTCAGGTTTATTTTTAAACTATAAGCAAAATACCAAATTAGAGGTGCTTAATCAGAACCTTAATAGGTTAGTTCTATGGCCATGATAACCCACTCTGAGAGCAACCTCTTCTAGCTCACTTGTGCCCTTCACAGGGAGAAATATCCTGTAGTATATCAGTCTGGTCTCACTCCTTGGAGTGATATTATAAACCTATGTTGTTCATTTAATGTATACCAATGAACTAGTGTTAGTTATCATCATGGAAACATGCACTTTGCTAAAAATGGTTAGCATGGTTATTTTGCTAGGTTTTCTGTCACTTATTATTTTAGTGCATAAAAAGTGGGAGGATTTGCCAGTACTGTTTTTTTCTTACATGCATACCTTCTGGTAGATGTGGTTCAAGTGATGACAGAGTTCAACCATGATGGTTGTGATAGAGCACCTGGTGAGGAAAAACTAATGCTTACTATAAGTTTTAATATACAGAGTTTTACGTTAGTCTTGTTAAAGTAGTGATTACAGTGATTGCTGAGCAAGTGTGTTACTGGTAGATTTTGCCATTTACAGCTGCAAATTAAATTCAGAATGTGTCGCATCAGAAACGTTTATTTATCTAGAACACAGACTACTGTTAAACAATTATTGTATTTAAATAATTTCTCATTTAATGAATGATTGAACTCAGAGAACTTTGGTTAACTGCTCTGTACTGATATGAAAATGAAAAATTATTGCATTTTTCAGGATTAGCTAATCTAGGAAGTAATCCGATTGGTAGTACCTGGGGTCAGGAAGGATTTATTTTTCCATTTGTTTGTTTGCCTTCTTCTAGATCAATTCATAATTAATCAACATATGACAATGATCAGAAGAGATCTAAAAAAAAGTTGAACTTGATGGATTAAACATATTTTTCAACCTCAGTTAATATCGAACTATGTACCTATGTGGTTTAAGGCACTAAAAACCTGCAGAAAAAAATCTTTAGGGAATAAAGCCCATTAGTGCATAACACTCTAAATATATATAACAAAAAAAGTAAATGATATAGGTATAAATCAACTATTCAAACAATATGGCTCTTAAATGTCCAGATATTGCATTACCTCTTGTTAGAGTATCACACCACACCTATTTTGGTGGTGTAAGCATAATTTGGGCCATTCTGAACAAGCTCACTCTCTGTATACTCGCATATAGTATAACAGCGTCTCCCTGTGCTGGGGAGATTCGCGCTGCCTAGTTGCGTCGTGCGTAATAACCTCACGTTACGCTAGCCTACATCCTAACATGTTTCTACGTGTTCAACGTCTTTTTCAAAGGATTAATCCTTTGAGGGAGACGCTGTGAATGGTTGATTTATACCTATATCATTCAAATAATAGGGGCATTGTACCCTAATAAGAGGCAATGAAGTACCTGGTGATCTAAGAGCCAAACTGAGGATTTTTTGTATGCAAAGAAATATGTTGTTTAGAAGCATACTACCAAGCTACCTATATCTTCCTTATGTTGTTATACTAGGTTTCACAACCGTTACTGGGGATAGATATATAGTTATAGCACAAGGTAATTTAGGAAGGTTTGGCCCACTATTCTAATGATTTACACCTTTTTGTTGCATAGTACTACAAGCTTATACATAGACACTCTCTGTGTCTCATTTATAATACTGCTCAAACCCCACTTAATGAGTGACAGTTGTCCAGTGGTCATTAGGTTTGCAGTTTTTCTGTTCAAAGGTATTTGTACAGTTTTTATTCTTTCCCTTTTTATAGTTTTAATCGTCGGTTTTTCCAACTAAAAACCTGGTAACAAAAAAAGTTGTGTTTGATATAAATAACACAACAGCTGGTTAACATTTGGCAACCACTTCTTGTGATTATCAAGTCCATATCACACTTTTTTTCTGGCTCTGCAGCATTTATGCAGTTTAAGCATTATACTCTGTCTTAAAATCAAATGACCTGTCCAGGCCATTAAAAAGAGTTTAGAATGAAGACTGTTGCAGAATTCTTGTAATTAGGAAGCCGAAAGGGATTTAAATCTGGCCCCATCTATCTATCTACATCTGTCTCTTGGAAAACATTGTTAGACTTTTAAAAATGACTGGGTCTTGCATTTTTTTAAAGTAAATATGACTAAAGTTGGAAAAAAATCAATTTGTCTGCATTTTCCCATTTGGGTTATGAAGACTCTTGTGAAAGTTTAGTATATTATAAAATAATAAACTCTACCCCGCTGGAATAATACAAAGTTTCTAATTTCATCTGCAAGTTCCGATTTAGAATTTATGACTTTGGTGTCTCTATTGAAATTACAGCCTTACCCCCATAAGATACATTTTATTTTGCAATATTCATACTTATATATAGCTGAAGTATGCCAGAATCCACATTACGATATCCAAGAGAAAACTGCATGAAATGGATATGTATACAAAATAGCTGTCAGTTCATTTATTTTGAGAACTTAATAATAAAATTACCACATCGCTATTGCTGTCGTCTTGTTTTGTTCCTACATTTATCTTTAAAAAGATGTATTTCACTTTTATTAAAAAACAAAAACAGGGTTTGTAATGAAATATTCAGATTTATCAGCAAATAAGGGACAGGGATCAGATGGTATGAATTAAGGTGATATAATGGAAAATTGCTAAATATTCAACATAAAAATTTAACAGGCATAATAATGGGGGCCCCGAGTAAGATTACAATCAGTTTTACTAATAGTAGGCAATATGTACTAAAGGATGAAATGTTGGAGATTGTAGAGCTTTGTGAGTATATATATATATATATATATATATATATATATATATATATATATACAGTGCCTTACAAAAGTATTCCCACCTTGTCATTTTTCGTGTTTTGTTGCCTCCCACAAATTGGACTTAAATTTGGATTCAATCTTTTTATTAAAGACAAAGACAAAATGACAGCAATACAGAAGAAAATAGCAGGTTAGCAGGTAAACAATAAACTAATAAATTGTCCAACAAAGTGGAATCATAAAAAATAAAAATCTGTGACCTAAAAAAACAAATCTTGTAATTTCTTCTTTTTTTTTTGTGCCAAACATTAGCAGCTTAACATCCAAAAGTCAGTAGATAACAAAAATAACAAATAAACAAAGGAAAGGAAAAGTGGGGAAAGGGGAAAAGATCTGGCAAACTCTCCTACTGAAACGGCTTAAAAGTGAAAAGAACGTGCAATTGTCCGGATCCCCCCGAACTCAGAAGCTCCAAATCAGTAGAATCATCCATTCCGCTAGCCAGTAGCTAAATTGAATTGCTATGAGCGGAAGTGAGCCAAGGGGTCCATATTGTAAGGAACTGGGGATACGTGTTCAGCAAAATGTGTGCCAATTTTTCGTTGATCATAATATAATTTATTTCTTAAATTGGTCTTAAATTTGCGTGCAACCTGACTCCTAGACGTCCTGGCTGTCCCCCATTGCTGTGTGTAATGTTTTATTTTTTTTGTGTATTTTGTGTTTTTTTTATGTTTTTCGATGTGTGCTGTTCGGCCGTTAAGTTCGCATTTTTTTGTAAGTCCGTAATTAGTAATTGTGTGCTATGGTTTTTTTTTCAAAGTCCCGCTTCTGTTGCTGTTTATAATTGCTTGTGAGGCGCCGTAGAGCCTCCACCTCCGCAAATGCGGCCCCTCGCTTTGCGAGGGTCTGCATTTGTAGCCTGCCATGAGTCTTTGGCTTATTGCTGCCGACGTGGTAGCTTCCACCTCCACAAATGCGGACCCTTGCTGCACGAACTGCTTCCCTCGCTTTGCGAGGGACGCAGTTCTTGAGAGCTCGCTTTGCGAGCTCGCAAAGCGTGACGACGTTTCATAGATTGAAAACTATTATATGTGATATATATATATATATATATATATATATATATATATATATATATATATATATGTTTATTAATGACACTGGAGCAGGGAAAGATCAGAAGGATGAAATAATAATTGTAACCATTGAATACATTTTTTTTATTATTTTAAAATGTGATAACTTCCTTATTCCCGACACATGCTTTTGCAAGTTTAGCCCCTGCAACTCACACAACCTTCACCATGAAAGGCTCTGCTGAGCTGGTCAGGTGCATTGTCCTCCGTTCTCTCCTGGTTTCTTCATATTGGTACAGCTCCTCCACCAATCTCTTCCTAGTGCATGATCGTGGGACCACTATAGCCTTATTTTTGAGGACGCTGCGCATCTTATCGATGGGAAGGTCGGCAAAAGAAGCCATCTGGTCGCTGTCTTGGAAAGCTGATGAAGGGATCCCGCTTCTGACACCAGTTGTGGCGATCTGCTAAACCTACCCAACAGATCCATCCGTTTCTTTTTATTCCCTTCACCAAGGCAGCAGATGTCTCTAAAATGCCCGTACTCAGAAGTAGCATTTAAAAAATATGAACACAAGCTCAGCATTATAAAAATCACGAACTGCTTTAATTGCTGTTGAAATTCATTACAGGTCTATTAGATGTATGTTTAAACTTGAATTGATAACATTTTGTAACAATCTGTGAGTCATAGTCATTGACAATGTTTCATATGCAAGGCATTATAACATCCAATTAACTAGTTGTACAGTGCCAGGGCAGCTATTATCTTCACTAAGTATCCTGACACAAATATAAATATCTTCCAGATATCTAATTTCATATATACAGACAGTGATAGTTATTATCCTCTTCTATAGGGATTATTATGCATATATATCTTCCAGATATCTTATTACATATATATATATATATAATACTCCAGTCAGAAAGTTATAGTTATTATCTTCACTAAGGAACTAAATACATATATATATATATATATATATATATATATATATATATATATATATATATATTGAAGAGTGAAGCAGCCGTGAATGTCCAGTAATCTAGTAATTTAGTAATTATTAATCAATATATATATAGATTAATAATGAGTATTGCAATATAATTTGATACCTTTTGTATTGGACAAACGTTATATTTATAATGACGAGCTTTCGAGAGGCTTAACCTCCCTTTATCAAGTCTCAAGTAATGCCTCTCGCCCCATGTACTTTGCATGCCTTGCAATGAGCGCCTTTGGCGCTCATCACGAGCCCTGCAATGAGCAGCTTTGCCGCTCATTCTTTTTTTTCCAATCTGCAACTTTCCTGCTTTGCAATGATCACTTTCTGCAGTCATGGCAAGCCTCTCCCCCGCATGTAGTTTAGGGGCCTCGCGATGAGTGTTACTGCCTTGGGTTAAGTGTTACTGCCTTGGGTTAAGTGTTACTGATTTGCGTTAAGTGTTACTGGCTTGGGGCTCTTTTTTACTGCCTTCGGCCTCGTTTTCATCCTGTTACTTTTTTTCGGACGCCATTTTTTGCCTTGTTTTGGCGATTTTCGAGAGACTAAAAACCCCAAATATGACTCCAATTAGCTTTCCACATCACTCCAAGGCTTCCTGGCTCTACCCCTGTGCTGTGTGTGAGTGTAAAAGTACTGCAGGCCTCGCAATGAGAGGCTGTGGTGCTCATCACCTCCGCCTTCGCCAGTCATTGCAACTAAGTCATGCGGCCTTTGAGATGAACGCCTGCCGCGCTCATCTCCCCCCCTGCAATGAGTGCCTTTGGCGCTCATAGTAGCTAAGTCACGCGGGTCTCGCGATGAGCGACGACAACTCGCAGTACGACAACTTTATATATACTAGCGACTTGCCTGTCAAAAATGACGGCAATAAAAATTAACGCCTGGCGATGGTGTTTGTCACACATTGCGAACCTCTCCCTCCTCTACTTTATTGGCCTCGCGATAAGCTCCTTCAGCGCTTATCTCGGGCCTTGCAATGACTGGCTTTGGCACTCATTGTGAGCCTCCTCCACTACCTCTCCCTCCCCTGTGTCTCTTCCCCCCTCTCCTTCCCTTGTTTCTCCTTCCCCCTCTCCTGTGTCTCTTCCCCCTCTCCCATGTCTCTTTCCCCCTCTCCCTCCCTTGTTTCTCCTTTCCCCTCTCACTCCCCTGTGTCTTTCCCCCTCTCCCTCCCCTGTGTCTTCCCCCCTCTCCCTCCCCTGTGTCTGTTCCACCCTCCCTCCCCTGTGTCTCTTCCCCCCTCCCTCTTCTGTGTCTCTTCCCACCCTCCTCCGTCCCCTGTGTCTCTTCCCCCCTGCCCCTCGCCTCTTATGCCATCCGCTGTGTCTCCTCCCCCATCCTCTCCCTCCCCTGTTTCTCTTCCTCCCCTCCTCTCCCTCGTTTCTCTTCCTCCCCTCCTCTGTGTCTTTTTCCCCCTCCCCTGTGTCTCTCTTCCCCCTCCTATCCCTCCCATGTGTCTCTCTTCCCCCTCCTCTCTCTCCCCTGTGTCTCTCCCCCTCCTCTCCCCTGTGGCTCTCTTCCCCCCTCCTCTCCCTCCCCTGTGTCTCTCTTCCCCTCCTCCTACTCTCCCTCCCCTGTGCATCTCTTCCCCTCCTCCTCTCCCTTCCCTGTGAATCTCTTCCCCCTTCCCTGTGTCTCTCTTCCCCTCCTCTCCCTCCCCTGTGTCTGTCTTCCCCTCCTCTGTATCTCACTTCCCCTGTGTCTCTCTTCCCCCTCCTCTCGTGTCTCTATTCCCCTCCTCCTCTCCCTCCCTCATGTATCTCTTTCCTCTCCTCTGCCCCACGTGTCACGCTTTCCCCTCCTCTCCCTCGCCCCGCCGTGACTCTCTTCCCCCGCGCCGTGACTCTCTTCCCCCACTCCTCCCTCACCTCAATACGTTGTATGCCCGGCTGACGGTGCACGCACGTCCCACTTGTGGGCGTGCGCCACCAGAGCACGGAGGCTGCAGGGCTGATGTGGGGCTGATGTGACGGGATGAGTGCCTATGGCGCTCATCGATAGCATCAGCTGATGTGGCGGGATGAGCACCTATGGCGCTCATCGTGAGCATCAGTGGGGTAAAGGGAGCCATTGGGGGAGTTGTAAAACTGCGAGTTGTTGTCAGTTGCGGCCCTCGCTTTGCGAGGGCCGCAAAGCATGAAGACAACTCGCAGTTTGACAATTATAATATGTGATGATATATATTCTACTAGATATATTGTTCCACAGGCATATTCACCGTTTCAGAGCCTGTTATATCTACTATCCTCACTTTATGAAGTCTGGAGTATAACCGACTCTATCCAAGGCAGTTACTGACGACCTCATTCTAACTGCCAGTTAACCCTTTATCAACTGGCCATAATTTAACATGCAGCAATCAACATAACATAACATCACATATAATAGTTGTCAAACTGTGATTCATTGTCACGCTTGTGAACCTTGCGAAGCGAGGAAAGACGTTTGCGGCCCTTAGGGCCACAACTGCGAGCCTCGCAAAGCGAGGTGAGCCATTAACGCATAGAACCCTCCCGCGCTGAGCATTCAGGCGATGCGGCCTGCAAGTCTAGCGAAGCGAGGCGAGCACTTGAGGAATTGAGCTCGGGGGACTTACGCGATAAGCGCCGAAAGCACTCATCGTGCTAAAGGCCTCGCATAGCGAGACAAACAGTTGAGACATTGAGCTTAGAGCATTTAGGCGATAAGTGCCAAAGTCGCTCATCGTCCTGTGAAGCAAGGCAAGCAGTTGAGGCATTGAAACACGCAGGACTTAGACTGAAATGAGCGCCAAAGGCGCTCCTGCGAGCCTCGGGACTACAAAATAAAACCTTAGCGACCAAACCGCGGAAATAAAAAAAAACGTAAAACAAGAAAAAAATATTTTTGAAAATTAAAAAACACTCACACACAGCACGGGGGGGGGGGGGGGGGACGCCAGGATGCCTGAAAGTGAGGTTGCACACAAATTTAAGCCGAATTTGGCACTCGAAAATGGCGAAGCAAGAAAAAAATGGCGGACACATTTTTTTTAAAATGAGGCTAAAGGGGACCGAGGCGCGGAAATCACCGCCAGGCACAAACAAGTTAGCCAGGAACGTAGGAGATACAAAATATACCATTACAAAGGACGGAAAATGCTTGCTAGCCAAGTAACACATAGAAAAAAGCCGCCATTTCACAACACTAACTTGCAAAGAATAACATTACAATTCTAAAATGGCGCTTTACCCACCTACATAAACGTTTTGGCCTCGCGCACGCAGTCTATTTACAATGCACACTTGGCACATTGCTGACACTTTCTCCTCAGGTGATCAACAACAGTCCAACTGTACATTGTATGCTGCAGGAAAATACAAAGAGATTCTTAGGTCTTGGCTTTTGGTGTGTTACGAACGGGTATTTAAACCCCTTGCGAGTTCTATCTGGTACTCATAGAATTTTTTGCTACATTTGCTATTTACGAGTTTGAAGGCAATTGCGGGCTTGTGGAATTGTTGCAATTAAATTGCGATTGGCGATTTTAGCGGGCTTGAAACATCAAAGGCTTAGATGGGTCGGTATTACAATTTTGATAACCACAGGAATTTTCAACCTATAGCTCGCAAATAAATTACGGGGAGCTAGAGGCGGCTGCATATTAAATATAAATAGATGAAGTATATTAATTTATGAATTCATATTAATTTATTAATTACCTGTAATAATTTTTTTTTATATTTTACACTGTAATTATATATCTGTCTTCGCAAAGGAGGAAACTTGAAGTACACGAGGGGAGAGGCTTGCAGTGAGCGCCAATTGTCCACAGAGGAGCAAAAGCCTTACATTGTGTGGCAAACAGCATTGCCATGGCTTCAAATTTGATTGCCATAATTGTTGACGGGCAAGTCGCTAGTCACATATAATAGTTGTCATTTGGTGAGTGCCGCAACTGCGAGCCTCGCAAAGCTCATCGCGAGGCCCCCCCGGTCTTGCATCACCCCCAAAGTACCTGGTTCCTGCCAGTGGACGGGCGCTGCAATGAATTGCTCGTATCACCCCCAGTGTATCCTCCCTCCTTCCCCTCTTCCTCCTCCTCCCTTCTTCCCCTCATCCTCCCTTCTTATCCTCCTCCTCCCTTTCCCCCTCTCCAATTACCCCCCTCCCTCTCCCTTTCCCCACTCTTACCTTCATCAGCTGAGCTCCTGCTGCTCTCTCCTCTGCATTGCATCTTCTGGCTGTGTCCCAACCAGCATATGCTAATGACATGACATCACGTCATTAGAATATGCCGGTTGGAACACAGCCAGAAGCCGACATTGCAGGGGACAGAGCAGCCGGCCAGCATATGCTAATGACGTGACGCGCATGTGACATCACATCATTAGAATATGTCGGATGGAACACAGTCAGAAGCCGACATTGCAGGGGACAGAGCAGCCGACCGGCATATGCTAATGACGTGATGAGCATGTGACATCACATCATTAGCATATGTCGGATGGAACACAGCCAGAAGCCGACCTTGCTGGGGGACAGAGCAGCAGGAACTGATCGCATGATGGTAAAAGGAGAGGGGAAAGGGAGGAGGAGAATGAGGGAGGAAGAGGATGAGGAGGGAGGAGGAGGGAGTAGGAGGAGGAGGAGGAGGGAGGAGGAGGATGAGGGAGGAGGATGAGGAGGGAGGAGGATGATGAGGGAGGAGGAGAGAGGAGGATGATGAGGGAGGAGGAGGATAAGGGGGAAGGAAGTAGTAGGATAAGGGGGAGGAGGGAGGAGGAGGGAAAAGAGAGCCAGGGGAGGGCGGAAGAGACACAGGGGATGGAGAGGGGGGAAAGACACAAAGGAGGTAGGGGGAAGAGACACAGGGGAGGGAGGGGAGAAGAGACACGGGAGGGGGTGGGGGAAGAGACACATCGGAGGAAAAGGGAGGGGGGAAGAGATATGGGTGGAAGAGACACAGGAGAGGAAGAGGGGGGGGGAGAGACACAGCAGAGGGGGAAAGAGACACATGGGAGGGAGAGGGGGCGAAAGTGACACAGGGGAGAAAGAGGCGAAAGAGACACAGGGGAGGGGTAAAGAGACACAGGGGAGGGAGAGGGGGGGAAGAGATAGAGGGGAGGGGGAAAGAGACAGGGAAGGGAGAGGGGGGATAGACACAGGGGAGGGAGAGGGGGGACACAGGGGAGGGGATTAAGACACCGGGTAGGGGGAAGAGACACATGGGGTGGAAAGGGGGGAAGAGACACAGGGGAGGGGGGAACAGACACAGGGAAGGGAAAAGGGGGGAAGAGACATGAGGGGGGAAGAGACACGGGGGGACAGGGGGGAAGAGAGACATAAGTGGGAGTCAGAGGGGGTAAAAACACAGGGGAGAGGAGACAACAAGGTAGGGAGAGGGGAGGGAAATGAGACATAAGGGAGGAAGTAGACAGGGGGAAAAACTTGCAATGAGCGCCAAAGGCCAGTAAAGTAGGGGGGAAGGAGAGACTCGCAATGTGTGGCAAACAACATTGCCAGGCTTCAAATTGTATTGCCATCATTTTTGACTGGCAAGTCGATAGTATTAAATACCTATAAAACATACTGTCAAATTACTGAGCCCAATCCCACAACCACATAAGTCCAAATGGGGCAAGGTGGTCAGGGAATCATGACATACAGTATCTCACAAAATTGAGTACACCCCTCACATTATTGTAAATATTTTATTATATCTTTTCATGTGACAACACTGAATAAATGATACTCTGCTACAATGAAAAGTAGTAAGTGTACAGCCTGTATAACAGTGTACATTTGCTGTCCCCTCAAAATTGGCAACAAAAGTGAGTACACCCCTAAGTGGAAATTTCCAAATTGGGCCCAAAGTGTCAATATTTTTGTTGCCAGCGATAATTTTCCAGCACTGCCTTAACCCTCATGGGCATGGAGTTCGCCAGAGCTTCACAGGTTGCCACTGGAGTCCTCTTCCACTCCTCCATAATGACATCACAAAGCTGGTAGATGTTTGAGATCTTGCACTCCCCCACTTTCTGTTTAAGGATTCCCCACAGATGCTCAATAGGGTTTAAGTCTGGTGAAGAGGGGATAATGCTCTGCTTCAGTATGTCACAGTACATGTTGGCATTCTTGTTTCCCTCAATGAACTGTAGCTCCCCAGTGTGGCAGCACTCATGCAGGCCCAGACCAAACATATATACACATATGTCTATATCTGTATATATGTTTTCTATAATATGTTGTGTTGATTCCCCCTATATGCATTTACTTGATGATGTCAGATGCTGCCTCCACTCTCTCTGCATCGCTGTTTACGTTCAAACTGAGGGTTTAATCTCATATCAGTTTTTTCGTGCTCTTTGTGCCTTATCCATTTATCTGTCATTTAGGGATTATTTCAACTACCTTTCCTCAGTATAGATGTATACTTTTGCTGGTGAGAGTGTCATGGTCTGGGCTTTCAGTGTTGTCACATGAAAAGATATAAAAAAATATTTCCAAAAATGTGAGGGAAGTACAACGTGTACTCACTTTTGTGAGATACTGTATATATATATATATATATATATATATATATATATATATATATATATAGCTAATTAGTTTTCCAAACTAATGAAATACAGCTCATGCTTGCAATCATTAACCAGAACTATGCTCATTGGAATACGTTATGTAGGGGATAGAACAATAGGCAAGTCAAACATTAAACAAAATGGCAATAAGTCCACATACCCAACTTGAATCTCCCTCCCATTGAGTATCATCCAACCTGCCAACATCAACTCCTCTGGGATTAGACACTGGAGAATCCATTGTTGAATCATCTATAGATCACTATGCCTGGGAAACTAAAGTCAGCCAATCCAAAAGGCTCCTATTTTCCATGGAGAATTCCTGGGTGTAACTGTGGTGCCAGAAAGTTTGGTCACTTATTTTAATCCCCACTACCCGGCACATGTGGACTGCATGGAGGCACATCTCCTACCCTGGGTGTTAGCAAGGGTTGGTGGTGCCAGCAGGTGGAGGGGTACAAAACCGGGAGACTGGCAGCACAAGCCCCAATAGTTGGGGACAAGGGATAAAGTAAGAAGAACAGATCTTGAAAGAGAAGTTAGTCGAGATGAAGCACTGAGAAGGTTATCAGGTTCATTGTCACAATGAGCTTTACTTTTAAATGGCTCTTTAAATGAACAATCAAAGCAGGGTTTTTTGTTTCTGAAAGAGAGTATTTCATAATATACCACTGCATGTTTTATTTTTTTCAAGTTATATTCTCAAAGCAGGAAAACTTATTTTAATGATAACTGATCTGGAGACCTGGCCCTGTCAGCCATTGAGCAGTAATATAAATGTATGAGTCATACTTATCTGCCAATGAAATCTACAGATTTATGTATGGTCTGTGCATTTCTTTAGTTCACAATCACCTGTCTCTTTCAAATAAGTTTTAATTATAAATATAATTAGATGAGCAGCATACAGATGCATGTCCATATTTACAATGCTCTCTTCACAAATGTTTGATCTCTGTCCAAACACATTGCCGAGCAGAGCATCAGGGAATGAACCATGTGGCATTTAGGATGATGTTAGTTTACTGCAAAATCTGAGTGAGAGGGGTTCTTTGTCTCCGTGTCTATTAAATTATCCTTAACTCACAGAGTACATGAAGAAGATAATTAAATAACAAAAAGGATAATTAAAACAAAAACAGCAGCATTATGCCTGATAATATCTACATATATAATAAATTATAGTGATAGCGTATTCCAATTTGACGTGTCCCATCAAGTATAATAAGGAAAAATGGGTTAGAAAAAAAATTGGAGTATTTATCTAAGTAAAGGCTAATAAGTTACTGAGATGTTAAAAGACCGGTAGTTCAAGAAAAACTACATACATTTGTGAAGTAAGCAACAAATTAACATTAGCAGCTGTGTAAGTTTTCTGTTTATTTATAGAATCCTCTATCTTGTCTTATTTTCAAATTTCCTGATAGATTGTAACCTGAGGGTGTGTTTATGTAATCTCTCAGTGTAGAGAGGGATTGGTAGGAAGGAAGAAGGTGAGTTAAGGAAGGGAAGAGAAAATACATTTGCTATGTAATTAGATCTTTTAGAATTGGGCACCTACCATTCTCCCCTTTCAAACTCACAGTTTCACCAAGTATCACTGATGCCTCCAAGGTGGCATCAAAATTATTTGTTTTCTTATTAAAAACCACATAATTTGATCTTGATAAATCTGACAACAGACAATTCCCCTGCACATGCTAAGAAGTTGGCAGCTTGCATTAATGAATACAAGCCCTATTCACATGAAATGTAAACACCCTTCTCACACACCAAAGTATCATAGAGGTATCCAGGGCCAAGCAGAGACATCCACATTTATTGTTTTTCTAATGAAAACCAACTTTATGACATTTTCCATGTGGGCGCTATCATTGCCTAGACAGCATGTGTCATATTTATTAAATTAATTAACACAAGTGGAGTCTGGAACTTCATATCCTTTGTTATTCTAGGGGGCTTTTTAAGAGTGTATAGACCAACCTTGGAATTATGTCCTCATTTTTATTTACCAGAAATTGATTATGATGGTTTAAAGGTTATTTAAAGAAATCATCTGAACTGAAGTTCAAAACTCATGACCGGTTGATTTTCCTTCCTGCTCTTTGTGGCTTTTGCAATGTACTCACAGAATTAAGGTGATTTACCAACTCTGATTCATTTTACTATTAAGATGAAACTTGGCACTTACCAAATTACTTTCTCAGTTGCTTTCCTTTTCCTTCTAACTTTGCATACCCTCCTACCTAATGAAACTTCACTTTCTTCCTGACCCTTGCTATTTGTTATCTGCCTCTTCCATCCCCTTTAGATTGTAAGTAGAGAGTTTTCAATCTTGTAGAGTGCTTTGGGAAAAAGCACTTTCTACAAAGATTCTAAGCTCAAAACAGGGCCCTCCACTTTTTGCAGTTTGTTAAAATGTATATTTTTCCTTGTTCATTTCCTCTCTATAGCGCTACGGAATATGTTGGCGCGTTACAAATAAAAGTAATAATAATAATAATAATCATTGCCAGGCACTCCACTGCTTCCCATTAGCTTCCAAAATAAAGTTTAACATTTTGAGTTTAACATACACTCCCTATACAACTGCTTTTGCTTTTTTGGGGGCTAAGTCTTTTCAAACACTTCACCCATGTCAGGAAACTGCCTGATCGCCCCAAGCAGATGTCCTCAGTTGGCTTTGTAGGCACAACATCATCTGTGGTGAGAGTAAATGCAGATGTTCCTCAAGATGTGCTTTTACATGAAGCAGGAGTTTTGGAGTAGCCACCCAAATTGTCCAATCTTTCCTTTACAACTTCGTCTTAGAACTACACCCTAGCTTTTTACCATTGTTTCCTTTTTTCCATTTTTTTCAAGTGCACACCTTTGCTTCTGTGAAGCTACCAGAGCATGCCAGCTGCTTCTGTTTGTTTGCCCCTGTATCTTGCTTGTCTGCTACTGGTTCAGTTCTGTCTTGTTTATAATGAATCCTTCCTACCATCTCTCAGCCTTTCCTTCTTCCTGTCCATGGTCACTGTTTCTGGATCCTTGGCTATGGATTCAATTGTGCTGTCTGCATCCTGAAACCAGTTGAAAAAAACTGAACTCCAACAACTAATGTATCCTGATATTGCCAACGTATTTCTGGACTCTAGGGCAAAGGCCAATCATATCATCCATGTCTCTGCCCTATGGGTTTGTTAATCACCATGTTATATTGCAACTTACCAACCACAATGTCATAACTGACTTTCGGGGTCAGGGTGAAACTCCCCTGCACCCCACAAGCAAGGGCCTGTATGGTCCAATGTGAATAGATTGTGGCTTATTTAATGTGTGAATTTATTTCCCATGAGTGAACTTTTAACTGCAATAGCGGATATAAACAAGAAGAATTGTAAAAACAGACCCTGGAGTGTATTGCCCCCCGTGGAGTTATAAAAGGTGGATTATAAGAAGCAGATAAGGTCTGGAAAGTGGTAGAAACCTGACACCCTCTAGCCTATTGACAACAGAATGATAGCAAATAAGTTGTGTCTAATGGAAATGACAGGGGGCACACGCCTCTCAATCAAAATCAGGTTGTTAGCATCAGACCAGCTGTTAGTGATTGGCTGGAAAATGGGTCACCCAGTTGTGGGGGTTGGGTCTATGTACCATTCAAAATATCTGTATAAGAAGAATAAAGTTGGTATCTGTCTGATACACCAATCAATACTGTGTACTCCTTGAATGTCTATCCTAGATAGAGCAATAGAAAATAGTTTTATTATTTTCAAAAAGTTAGTAAGCTTTGGGGCTAAGCGTGCAACCCTTGATATTCTGATTTTCCATGACTGATATTCCTAAATTGGCATGTTGGGAGCTGAGAACACAAATCCTCACCATTCAGGGGTTGTTCCTGTACATAAAGCAGGAGGATTAGGGGTGTACCTGGTCTTCTCATCACTGGGTTGTGACACACAATCCTGGCAGGGAAACCTATCAGAGCTCAATAAAGAACAACTGAGGTCATATACATAAATATACCGTTTTGAAGGACTACACTTGACATAATGAATACATGTTTTTAAATGGAAAATAATACTGTATATGCAATTATGATGCATGCTCTACTATTGTATTTTCTACTAATCATTAGTGTACAAGGCAATGCATTCTGGAAAAAGTAATAAAATGAAATGAGTGACCACACGTCTGATCATCTCAGTGATTCACATGCCATCCCATATAAACAGAAGCAACATTACAAAGCTTGTAAATAGACTTCAACATAACAGTTCAACTTCAACATAACAATCGTTCAGAAAAAATTAAGATCGTTCACAATGCACATTGGTAAGTGAAATTACTGCTTTAAATTCATTGCAGCTACCAGAGGAGAAAAGAATTGAGATTTTGAAAATGGACACCACCCGTGTCATCCAATTAACCTGATTTAAATGAGCGGTGATATAGTGCTGCGTAGATAGAAATTCTCTGAAAGAACAGTATTCATGACAGCTCATGGCAAATGAGTTCTGCAGCCCCGATTTTAATTCCTCCAAATTATTGTCTCTCTGACAAATATTAAAAGTGACAGATGTATTAAAAAAATCTTCATACCACTGTTGTAGAGAGATTAGAAGTTATAAAGTTTTTTTCTAACAGTTTGTGCACCTGCATAGACTTTTACTATTTTGAGATACAAATTAGAACAGTTTGGTACCAAATAATGGCTTCTCAGTGATGGGCCACTGTGGGTCTAAACTTAGTAATAGGTAAAATGTTTTTAGAAATCACAAAACAATAAAACAAGAACAAAATTTATATCTTTAACTTTTTCAAACCAAATAAGAGAAGAGCACCAAAAACACAATCTGTGTATTTAGAAAAAGCCCTCAATGCAATTATACTCACAAGACACGTTTCATCTAGCACAGACTTCCTCAGGTATTCTAGTCATCAATGCTACACACGCACCATCTAGATAAGGCAGCTAAATAAAATGCAGCTCATATTACTAATAGACTTCCTCTCAATTTTTGGAGAACTTTGGTCTGCTTCTTTCAAAGGAGGCTTGTTCTTATAAACAAATGATATTTCTATTAGACCTGTTAAAAGCACTAGCAGTTATAGCTGTAACATTTCCATTATCCAACTAGGAGCTTTGTAAGCGAGGCTAGCAGTTGAGGCATGCGGGACTTAGGCTGCAATGAGCGCCGAAGGTGCTCATTGCATTGCGAGCCTCATGAAGCGAGGCAAGCTGGATTTAGCACGCGGGACATAGGCTGCAATGAGCAAAAAAGGCCAAAGGCGCTCATTGCACCGCGAGCCTCGCAAAGCAAAGTGAGCAGTAGAGGCACGCTGGACTTAGCCTGCAATGAGCGCGGAAGGCGCTAATTGCACTGCAAGGCGAGCAGTTGAAGCACGCAGGACTTAGGCTGCAATGAGCGCCAAAAGCGCTCATTGCAGGGGTGGACACCCAGGACTTAGTTGGCGCTCATCCCGAGGCACGCAGGACATATTTTGCCTTGTTTTACAAAAAACGAGGCCGAAGGACGTAAATACATGCCCTAAGCACTAAGACTTAACGCAAACCAGTAACTTCATACAAGGCAGTAACATTTAACTCAAGCCAGTAACACTGAACCCAAGACAGTAACACTTAACCCAAGTCAGTAGGCCCCTAAACTATACAGGCATATAAAGTACACAGGGGGGGAGGCTTGCAATGAGCGCCAAAGGCGATCATCGGGGGGGGGGGGTAGCAATGAGTGCAGAAGGGGATCATTGCAAAGCAGAAAGTTGCGGTTTGGCAAAAACAGCATTGAGTAGCGAAGCCGCTCATTGCAGGGCTCGTGGTAAGCGCCAAAGGTGCTCATCATGGGGCCTGTAAAGTAGAAGGGGGAAGAGGCTCGCGATGAGCGCTGAATGCGATCAGAAGGGCTATATACTCGCATTTTGTGGCACACAGCATTGCCAGGCTTCAAATTTTATTGCCATCATTCTTGACGTACAAGTCACTAGTTATTAAATACACTTAAATGCCTTAAATCTAAAACTTTGTTTTCGAAATCAACAATAGCAGTAAGATTGCCTAAAGTGGACCATTCTTATGAAACACCCAGACACATAGGCCCCTATTCAATTGCAAGCCCGCAGTTTACGTTATACAGGCCATAAGTCTGCAGGCTTAAAATTTGCTACAGCTACAGAACGATTCAATTGAACAAGCCCGCAATTTAAGGGCTGAAAGCCGAAACCGTAAACCATGCAATCGTATGTAGCATTTCAGAGCGTGATCATGATCAATTAAGCAAGGCTGTAACTACCGATTTAAAAACAGCCAATAGTAAATGAGACCGTCATCATTACGTCAGTAAAACATGGAGGTTAAATGTCAATCAATTAGCGTTTAGAAGTCTTTAATCCAGCAATGCACAAAATAATAAAAATTAATGGTGATACCATTCTAGTCCATGTGGGTGACCTGATATGTATTTACTCTATGATTCCTGAGATTGATATGACACGGAAATGAAACATAAAAAACATTCTAATGTCTTTCTTCACTTTCCTTTTTTTTTTTAAGTGCAGTATTGATTTGTTTTTTTGCATTTACAGTGCTACAAACAGGTGTTTAACCCCCTTGCGAGTCCTCTCTAGCACTCGTAGGATTTTCTTCTATATTTGCCAATAACGGATATGAAAACATTTGCGGGCTTGAGAATTGTATCAATTGAATAGCGATTTGCGGCTAGCGAAAAGACATCAATTGAATCGCAAATTAGTTTGCGGGCTCTATTACGGGCTCCAGTAACTTACAATTGCTCAGTTGAATAAAGGCCTGAGTATGGTGGATAGGAAAGATCTGAAACACTAAAGTTAAAATGTAAGCTATAAAATCTACATTTAAATTTTTTTTTTTTAAATACATGTCTTAGTAACCCTTATTTTGAAGACGGACATTTTGTCTCATTATAAAAAAGGTTGGGGGCTGCTTGTAAAACTCCATGTACCGTTTTAGTTACTCTCAAAACCTTGTCACTCTAACTAAAATGTTTGTCTAATAAAAAAGGTATCAATTTATACTGCAATACTCTGATTATTTATAAGAGAGAGATTAAATATTTGAACATTGTTGATGACTTTCCCAGATATCTTTCTACCCTAGGCCATGGTCTTTTTGGCCTTTTGGGAAATATAGCCTTGTTAGTAAGTGCATTGATTCCCCACACCTTTTCATGTTGACTATGCTATAAGAATGCACTGTTGTAAATATTGGCCATGGTGTTAATAAATAAGTCTAGACTTAGTGAACTTTGTAAGAAAGTATTTTATTATGTTGTACTTCTCCTTACAAAATGAAAAATAAACAGTTTTAAAAAAAGTATTTGTGAAATATCCATGCTGTATCATTCACCAAAAACAGTTAATCAGTAAAGTGTAAGGAAAAATGTGTCTTTGTGTAGGTGACCTCATGCAGAACACTATCCATAACACCCGCAAGTTCTGATCAATTGGTCGAGCTTGTGAAACTTTATTACATTATTCAGAAATTGGCCAAAATAACTACTATTAATCTGCTTGATGTTCCTTTTCCTAGAGGAGTGTGCGGTTTAACTATCTGGAAAGAATAAATGAATGCTAGAGAATGTCTGAAGGAGATGCATGAAAGCTTCCATAAACCATGTCCTATGAGAACTCCCCAAACTGTTTTGTAAGCTGCATACTTAATGCTGCCTGCATTAATACCTTATCCAGGTGGGATTCTGCAAGATGCTCGCTGGTGACTAAAGGAAATCTTTCATGGCAGAGCTTTTAATGGGACAAAGATTTTTTTCTTATGTTCCCGAAAGCTCAGAATTTAAATGGCCATAGAAATCATGTTGAATTGTTTTTTTTTTTTTTCTGATTGGCTTTCAAAAAAAGTTTTTATACAAAGTTTAGATAAAATGCAGCTGTTTTAAAGAAAAAAAAATGTGTACAGATTATCATTGCAATGTCAAATGTAAATGCTTCTATAATATCCTATAACAGGAGCTAAATATTTAAATCATTGGTCAATTCTAAGTTTCATATTCAATGATTTATATAATAATTATTCAGTTGTAAATTTACTTTCAAACGTTAACATTTAAATATCCAGTTGAGCTGCTGGTCTCCACCCTTATGGGGTCAAGAAAGGGTGGGTGTAGCTCTAACTGGGAGGCAATCCTAAATAGTCTGACATAAGCATATGTCTAGATAGAAACAGATGTGCTTCATTGGCTGGAGACTTGGAGTGTTAAATTGATTTACTTTGGCAAGGGCACAAGCTTTTGTCCCACTGTTTAGGACTGTCTCCCAGTAACAGTTGCTAGCACACCTTGATGACCTTTATGGAGTGGAGACAAGTAGCTGAACTAGAAGTTTAGAATTTGGTGTTTTTGAATATTGTACAGAAATTCTATTATTCATCAATGTCTAATTAATAGATCTAGCACCTGTTATTAGGACATTGAAGGGGTCCTTTGAATATTATTACCACTCTTATTGTTTTGTTTTATGTAAATACAATTGTTCTCTATTTTGATCATATAATTGACTATAACATTAAGCTGACAGAAAATGCAGAAATATATATTTATTTTGCTTCATTTACTTCCAGTTAAACAGTGTTACAAGTTTGTTACAGACATTCAGTCTTTTTCAATTTTGAATGTAAAGAGCACAGTGGCGGATCTAAAGAATATAGGCCCCTTGTGCAAAAAAATAATTGTGCCCCCTGCCCCCCGAGTCAGGATTGTAAAAAAAATGTGAGCTGCGCCCCAGGTACCAACTCCATAGCTACTCTCCTTCTCTTACCTCCAGCCAACATAAAACACACATATATACAGATACTATCTCTATATAGCAGCCAGTGTCTCTCAGCAGCCAATCCCTCACAACATCCACACAACAACCACACCTCTTAGCATACATCCCTACATAGCACCCAGTCCATTGCAGCCGCCATCCCCTCTCAGCATCCATCCCACACAGCACCCAACCCATCTCAGCAGCAAACTCACAAAACCCATGCTCTCAGAAAGTACAAAAAAAAAAAAAAAATACACAGCTCTGGGCCCTCCTGCATTGCACAACCTGCACCATTGGTAGCTCCGCCCCTGGCACTAATGTTGTGGTCTGTTTAGGCAGCAATAATTCTTGGTGCAATCCTGAGTATCTCCTGAATACATGTATTAAATGAGGGAATTCAAACTTGTCTGGTATAAGGATAAGGTTATCTGGAGTATTAAATATGCCAAATGTTTATAGGTAGATTGAATTGGCATGCTGGATGGACCTATTTCTTTTTATCTGGTGTCAAATCTATGTTTCTTTTTCAATAATTGCTTTCACTTATTTAAATACGTAAACATTATGAGGGAGCAAGCACATGTGCTGTCAAGAACTCTCAGGTTCCTTTAGGCCTGAAGAAGATAGCACCCTCCCCTGTGTACGTGTGATTACAAGACTGAGGGATGATGTCAAAAGTGATATATGAAAACATAAGTAGCAGAGCAGAACATCACAAATTTTGATTTAATAAGAAATCCATGTTTATGTATTTGCTGATCCCTGGAGACATCCATGATTCTTTGGTAAAAGTTACATGTATAAGATGGTAATTTGCTTTTCAGTGGAAGCAGGGTTGCAACTAACCTAATGTCTGTCTGCTTCTGAGCATGTGCAGAAGAAACTAGTAGGTGTCAAATACTAAAAAACCTGATATAACAAATCTCCTCACCTCTCCCTCCGTCCTCTTCCCTCACCCACCCTTAATAGATTAGCAGAAGTGCGGAAGCCAGGCAATGATATGCAATGATCAAATGTTAAAATTGATATAACAATGTATGTTAATTGATTACACAACTGCTAATGTTATTTCGTTACACACATCAAAAACATGTTATGCTTTTCCTAACTTGTGCCCGAGTCACAGCAAACAGGGATATTGAGCAGTTTGAAAAAATCTCAGGAGATACAGTACATATGCAAAAGTTAATCTAAAGATGAAATGGACAGATGGTACTGCATGTAAGGGTAACGGAAGAGCATGTTTCACTCTCTAAGTGCTAATATACTAATATATTTGTCTTGACCACAAGGGTTGGAATCATTGTAGGGTGATACACCACCAATAGTTTCCCCCAAGCCAATTTTCAAGATGGCAAAGCACAGGATGCAATATATAGTTTCTGCCATTGAGAAGTAGACGAATGAGCATCAACATGCAAAAAAAACAAGTCTTGATTCCTCAGTATTTCTTAAAACCTCACTACTCCCACGCTGCTACGGAACTGCCAGGTGCTTTGGAACTGCTGTAATATTTTAAGTACCAAGTTGGGAAACATTTTGTCATTTTAATGCAGAATATATTTCCTGCACTGGTTTTTTATTCCATGTTAGCATCTACTATGCACTGAATCCAAACTAAACTTAAAGAGTTGCTACAGTTAATGATAGGGTTTATTAAATGGCTATTCCATTTTTACTTCTTTCTCCTGACCGCAGTTTTATTGTTAAATCAAAGCTTACTTAACATTTGAAAGCCTATGCCATTGTCCTCACTACAATGCATTCTTAAATTATTTTTGTTGGAATCGTTGTAAACTTCTTCTTTCTGGTTTATACAATCCATGAAAAATTGCTCTCATTGTATGATTTCTACATTTGCAAAACTACTTATCCTGACCACATGGTATTACTGATGTGAGTACATTGATTCTGTTACGTCTTCCATATGCTAATCTCAGCACGGTTCATTAAACATAAATAATTCATATTTTGCTGTAGTTTTAGAATATAACTATTTGCAAGCTCATAAATAGTAAACAATTATCTGTATTTAAGTTGTTAAAATTGGGTCAGATGGCTTCCAAGCTCCATACACCTCTTGCAGTGGTCTCATAGACAAAAGTTGGAGATAACTTCCATGGATGATGGCTCCAGTAATTACTCCCTTTGGTATTATCCTTTATTTTATCTTGTAGATAAGGACTGAAACTCCATGTTGCCCTTCCACCATCATGGAACTGCTAATGCATCTGAAGTCAAGCAGATAAAGACATCTACTAATGATGGAGTTGACCAGATGTGTTCAATGCTCCAGGTGCATATATCTCATTTACAATGTTTTTTTGATATAAAGAGATGGTATCTCCTACTTATCCACAGCTAATTATGTCGGATTAACCAGTCAGTACCAGCGAGATCTTTCAAGTGAGGAGATCAGGGTTAGTTAAATATCATTATCTATTATTACTGGTTGATTTATGAACCTCTTCTGTCAACAGCTGTTTCATCCAGTCCAGAAATGGACGAATTTAGTGTAATGGTCCAAATCAATTAATAAACAAAAAAAATCAATACTGCAAGTTTATGCTTACCTTTGTTGGTGTTAAAGTGACACTGAAAACATCTAATTTATTGAAGTAATTAAAAATCCATATAAAATTAAAAATAAAAGCAGTTATAAGGGGTTGTAATTTGAAATTGTAAGTGGAAGTGCCTTAAAATGTATATAGAATTTAGACATAATTTGTGTATAAATTTTACTGGAAGATGCTCTTTCTGAGCTAATGGTTTTATCAAAAGCAAATACGATTAGCAGTGGTGTGATAAAGAAGATATGCATGCTATGTTGATATGACTAGGAATAATGACACAGACTTAATAAATAAATATGTCTGTCACTATTACCATTTTATCAACCGGGAATCATTATTATTAGTTAATTTATGCATAAACTAAGTCGAACTTCTATATCATTTTAAGGCACTACCACTTAGAATATTTAATTACAACAAATTGCAATTATATTTGTTTTTAGGTGACCTTTTGGTTCTTTACGTTGTCACTTTAAAAAGACAGGCTGTTCATTAAAGAAATGAAATTGCAGAAGATTCCACCTGCTTGGGTAAATGAACGTAGATAGATATTTTTAATCAGTATTGCACTGAGCCAGCAACACCTGCTTCATTTCAGGATTTAAGAATATCTCTGTATAGTGTTGCCATTCTGCAATAATCCTATTAATGTATTTGATTTTTTGCAAGATAACTGACACAAGGGAAAATTGGCTTTATCAAACACCAGGAGATTCTACTGTAGTTATTTTAAGTAATTTGATTTTTTTGAGGATAAAATAGCATAATCCCTTGTGTAAATATTCCACTGACATTTTGGAAATTTGTAATAACTTTCATAATGCTAAATAATTACAAGGTGTATTATTTGACTTTATTTCTTCACAACCATGCATCTCCTGGGCCAACATCCGTGTGGGGGCTCTCCGCCACTGGCCGCAAAATGGTGTAAATGAGGACCCCTCATTTATAAGGGGAGAAGGGCATGTAATTAATTTTAGTGATTTGATCATCCTAGCTCTGATCTGACCACCTTCCTATATATATAGAAGAGGATGAGGAGTTTGACTTTATGTTAAATGTGATTTAAAGAATATAGTAAGGGAAGATATTTATGGTGAAACTAATAATAATGTTGAAACCTTGTGAGTAGAAAAAAATAGTATAGGAACAAATACAAAAAAAAATATTATGAACATGCTATAAACATCTAGATACAGTATATAGTGGGGGGGGAGTTGTAACAGTACCCCCACACATATAAGGGGGCGCCCAGGCCGTTTTAGCCGATCCGCCCGTCCAGTGATATAGGGACAGCTACAGCAGGACACCCAATCCCCCAAGAACTGGATCCAAGTGGAATATGCTCCAAGCCTGCAACTGGAACCTCACGAATAGCCGCTAGCAGCTGAACAGGAAAAGCACCCCAAGATGCTTACACTCCTGGCAGTCAGTCTGTAACAGCATACCATGAATCCCCCCAAGAACGAGACATAAGCTCTGTGTTTGAGGGTCAAGCAGTGAACTCTCTTCTTTATTAAAACAAAGACATATATAAAAAACCATTTCCACATACACAGTAGGGGCAGTGACTACCTTTGGTCAACCCCTAATTACCTCTGGCCAATCAGACAGGGTCCCTACGTGGGAACCATGAGACTCCTCCCATGGGCCAACTCCAGGCGTGGCTACTATGCTCATTCTCACCCAGACTGTCCCAGTGAACACTTCCTGTTTTTCCTCCTGGACTATGCCCCTGGGGAAACCCCATATACTGGCCCTTTGTTCAAGTCCTGGCGACACCCTGTGAGGTTTATCTTGTTCAGGATCTTGCTCAGCTGCTGCTGTCTCTTGTGTTTACCTAATGGGGGATGGTCAGAATCTGTAACACATTTCTACACATTTTTCATAACTTTAAAAGTATGCATCACATTCACATAAAACATACATTTTCAGAATCAGCATACTCCAAATACAAACATGTGTCAAAATGATACAAATTGGTCCAGTGGTTCAAAAGTTAGATCATAGTCCTTTCTGACCAAATGAAGCATGGCTTCCATGTCTTTGTAGGGGGAAAGTCAACATGGGCCGTAGTCAAACGGCAGAATATGGGCAACCAAGCTTCTCCCATTCGCAGTGACGAGACTGATCTCGTCACAGAAGTATTTGACCCCTTGCTGATTTTGAATGTTTGTCCACTGACAAAGAAATAATCAGTCTTTAATTTTAATGGTAGGTGTATTTTAACAGTGAGAGACAGAATAAAAAAAAAAAGAAAAGAAAAACACATGTCATATAAGTTATACATTTGCAGGTCAGTGAGGGAAAAAAGTATTTGATCCCCTATCAATCAGCAAGATTTCTGGATTTCTGTCTTTTATACAGGTAATGAGCTGAGATTAGGAGCACTCTTAATCTGAGCTCGTTACCTGTATAAAAGTCACCTGAAAGAAGCAATCAGTCAACGGGATTCCAAACTCTCCACCATGGCCAAGACCAACGAGCTGTCCAAGGATGTCAGGGACAAGATTGTAGACCTACACAAGGCTGGAATGGGCTACAAGACCATTGCCAAGCAGCTTGGTGAGAAGGTGACAACAGTTGGTGCAATTATTCACAAATGGAAGAAACACAAAATTACTGCTAGTTTCCCTCGGTCTGATGCTCCATGCAAGATTTCACCTTGTGGTGTTTCAATGATCATGAGAACGGTGAGGAGTCAGCCCAGAACTACACGGGAGGATCTTGTTAAGGCAGCTGGGACCATAGTCACAAGAAAACAATTGTTAACACATTACGTCAAGAAGGACTGAAATCCAAGAACACCATCCCCACTGTCAAACATGGAGGTGGAAACATTATGCTTTGGAGGTGTTTTTCTGCTAAGGGGACAGGAAAACTGAACCGCATCAAAGAGACGATGGAAGCAGCCATGTACCTTCAAATCTTGGGTGAGAATCTCCTTCCCTCAGCTAGGGCATTGAAAATGGGTCATGGATGGGTATTCCAGCATGACAATGACCCAAAACACACAGCCAAGGCAACAAAAGAGTGGTTTAATAAGAAGCACATTAAGGTCCTGGACTGGCCTAGCCAGTCTCCAGACCTTAATCTCATAGAAAATCTGTGGAGGAAGTTGAAGGTTTGAGTTGCCAAACATCAGCCTCAAAACCTTAATGACTTGGAAAAGATCTACAAAGAGGAGTGGGACAAAATCCCTCCTGAGATGTGTGCAAACCTGGTGGCCAACTACAAGAAACGCCTGACCTTTGTGATTGCCAACAGGGGTTTTGCCACCAAGTACTAAGACGAAGGGGTCAAAAACGTATTTCCCTCATTGACCTGCAAATCAATTTATATCTTTTTTTACATGCATTTTTCTTGTTTTCTTTTCTTATTATTCTATCTCTCACTGTTAAAATATACCTACCATTAAAATTATAGGCTGATCATTTCGTTGTCAGTGGACAAATGTTCAAAATCAGCAGGGGATCAAATACTTTTTCCCCCCAAGTGAAAGTGAGGAATTGCGGTTACTGCTACAGATCGGAAATGCACGGTTTTAACTACCATGAAATAAAGTTAATAAACTAGCAGTTCAGCTAAGGTGGGCAGGCTTTGTAGTACACTTTGAGATTATTATCTTTCCCAAGTAATACAAGAATCTACCAGATAACCCAGTCTCTAATTTATTAAGTTTTATATGCATTTATTCAGCTGTGGAATCTACCATTTTGTTTTATGCTCTTCTATTTCCTCATGTGGGAGGAGACATTGAATACTCAGGAAGTTCCTGTTTGTAATGCGTTGCCATGAACCTTCAGTTGAGGGTCTGAGGATTTTTCCTTTAGACCGATCCTCCAGACTAACACTGGGTACATTACATGTTGCTCCTTTTATACTGGTGTATTGGGTCCACTGTAATATATATTAGGAGTTAATTTAAAAATATATATTTTAGAGTTGTGTATATATGTATTTATATGTATGGATTGTATTACAAGAGAGAGATGTTTGAACAAGAGGTTACCTATGCAGATAACAAAATTCATCAGCCTTCCGTGAAACAATGGGCTGATCTCCTGGAAAGAGGCCAGACATTGAGACACCGCGCCAAGCAACAGAGCCCTGGTACTCCCCTGTTTGGGCTGCTAATCAAAGATTCAGTTACTTTGCTAAATACGCTAGCATCATAGGTAGTACAATAGGTTAATATTAACTAAGTGCATTCTGCTCAAAGTTTCTCTCCTTATTTGAACATCTTTTATTGTTGAATCCCATATAAAGTTCTCATGTTTGTTGGCAATAAAAGTTGCTCATGGAGTACAGAAGAGGTAGCGGAGCAGTTCTCCTTTAATTCTGGGAGTAATGGTGAATTGGTGGGCTGTTGGTTCCTGATCCTGTTGCTGAGGGAGAAAGCTAGCTGGAGGAGGTGCCAAGTTAACCCTTTGACTTCTGAAGCAGTGGTCTAGCTGACCCTGTTCCATGACATTCATAGAATCAAATAGAAAAACATTTTTTAGCACATCATAGCCCTTTTAAAACCATAGTGAACAGTGTTGGATTTTTTATTTTAACACAAGGCCATGTTTTTAATTTGGACATAGAAGAAATGTTTTTCCTACTGTCTTATTTAGCTTTTTTTGCAATTCATTTTCAGAAAGGATACAGCTTCTGTCGTCTTTAATAGATCTTTATCTCAAGTGTCTCTCACTGCTGGGTGATTTGAGCTTCACGCAGCTTATTCTCACATTTAATGCTCACATCCAACAGTCTGATTACACAAATTGTAAATCACAGTTTTCTTTTCAGATCAAAAGTGCACCCCTCTTACAAATTCTAAATAATAGCCTCATTTATTTTCTCTCCTGTATCTGCAGAAAATAGCTAAATGTGCCAGTAATACAGCACCTTCCATTTCACCTTATTTTTATTGAGTTTGTTACATTTTATTCTTTTACTTTATATTCTTTTATTATATTTTAACAATTCAGTACCGTTTAAATGGAGAATTTAAAGGGCAACTGAAGTGTCCTATTTATATGTTCTCATGAGGAGATTGACTTGATACTGTACAAAATATATATTTGCAAAGCATGCAATTAATAAAAGTAGCCCCTGATTTGTAAATATTGCATTTCGTTTTATTTTAATTGCAGCAGGCATTTTGTCTTGGGTTTTAGAAACATGGGAGGAACATAAAGATAAGCCATCTATTCAGTTCTTCACTACTTTTGAACAACTAAAACATTTTACTTTGACAATAGAACAAATTATAACATTGGTATACCAATCCCCATCAAGCTAAAGGCAGACTAATACTTCAAGATGGAAGTGGCTTTGACAAAAGTAGATGTTCTCTAATAATTGTCCATGTGTATATAGCTGTTGATGTTTTTAATTTATTACATATATCACCAATGTAAAGGCTTTTTTTTACAAACTATGGCCTTGATCATATGACTAACACAAAAATGCCTGCTAGGTTGTGTTTGTATTGCCTCACAAAAAAACACAAATAATTTTTACTTGGTTGTAGATTAGGGGAGTTGAAGATTAATACATTGCTCTTACACATGCTCTCAACCCGTCTAAAGTACACCACCACTAACTAATGTGAGCACAGTAAGCACTTAGCCCAAACTGCCTTCTAACCCAATCCCTCATATATATTAACTACCTCCCATAGCAGAAAAGGGGTTAAGTATAAACAAATGTGGGGTGTTATCGCTTCCTCCACCTATGTGGCCCTCCCTACCCACTACATACAATAAAGGGTCCTATCACTATCCCCCATGAGGGTCTATGTGTATCTAGCATTATGACCCTTTATTGCTATCACCCATGATGGTCCCTATGGACCCTTCTGCTCGCTAAATTTAAGCCCCTACCATGGGGGTCGATGTAAGCTGAAACACTAATCTCCTTTAAGTACAGTATTAAGTATAAAAGAAACCCCACTGCATTACTAAAAAGAAAGAAATTACAGAAAAAATACATTACATTAAAAAACAAATATTACAACAAAAGAAAAAGTATTCTAATTAAAAAAATATATATTTAATCCTGGGCAAAACCAACCATGGAGCAGGGAGGCAGCTATGTGATAGTTATTTTTTTTTTATGTGTGCTTGTCACACCAGTGGTGGAATCATTGTCAGTGCAGCAGGTGCAAAGACCCAGGAAACACAATAAGTTAGGAGTTCTTTGCTACCGGCAGCAGCCTACAGTAAAGGGGGACTATTAATAGCAGAGAGGGGCAGATAGTTATTTTATAGAAAGTTGATTTATTCACCCCACATTTTTTATTTTTTTAATAATGGTGAAGGGGCTTGTGTACTTCAATGAAGCTGTGAGCTATACCATGTAAGTTCACCCAAGATGTGCAGGTCATGGCAGAATGGTCAGACAAATCGTGATCCCCTGGAGAAGGAAACTGCACTCCAGTAACATTGCTAAGAAAACTGTAACGATATGGCACCGGAAGATGAGCTCCTCGGGTCGGAAGGTGCCTACCCCATTACCGAGGAAGAGCAGAGAGCAAATACAAGTAACACCAGATCTGATGAAGTGGTTGGGCCAAAGCCAAAAGGACACCCAGCTGTGAATGTGTCTGGAGGTGAAAGGAAAGTCCAATGCTGCAAAGATCAATTCAGAATAGGCAAACTAGGTGTGGTCAAGAATGAGAATACCAAGGTTAAACATTGATATCCTGGGAACTAGTGAATTTAAACGTAAAAGGAGACATTCTGCAATGAGTGATGTAAAGAGATTGAATAAGATAGCAGAATGGGTAAATCAAACTATCTCTTCAAGTAAATTGGGGACCTCAAAGGCACCTTTCATGCCAAAGTGGGCGTGATAAAAGGTGGCAGGAATACACTGAAAATCTGTACAAGAAGGATCTTAACAGCAGTGATGACCTCAATAGTTTGACCAATGAGCTGGAGCCAGATATTTTGGAGAGCGAAATGAGATTTCCCCAAGGATGTCTTGCTGATAATAAGGCTGCAGGAGTTGATGGAATCCCAATTGAACTATTCAAAATTCTACAAGATGATGCTGTGGAAGTGTTGCTTGCCTTATGCCAACACATTTGGAAAACTTGATAGACTTGAAAATGTCAGTCTACATCCCAATCCCCAAAAAAGCAGTGCCAGAGAGTGCTCCAATTATCAAACACTTGAACTCATTTCTACAAGCTCAATGGACCGTGAACTACCAGATGTGCAAGCCGGGTTCTGCAGAGGAAGAGCCACAAGAGATCAACTTGCCAATGTCCTATGAATAATAGAGAAAGCAAGAGAGTTCCAAAAAAACATTTTTAGTTCTGCTTCATAGACTATTCTAAAGCATTTGACTGGGTGGATCACAACAAAATGTGGCATGTTCTTAAAGAGACAGGAGTACCTTATCATCTCATCCTCCTCCTGAAGAATCTGTATATGGTCCAAGAAGCCACGGTTAGAACCGAACATTTATTCAACTTATGAGCAGAATACATCATGCGTAAGGCCAGGCTGGATGAATCCAAAGCCGGAATCAATATTGCTGGAAGAATTATAAACAACCTCAGATATGATACTACTCTGATGGCTGAAAGTGAAAGAGGAACTAAAGGACCTATTAATGAAGGTAAAAGAAGAGAGAGAGCAAAAGCTGGTCTGCTGCTCAATGGTAAAAAAGAAAAAGATCATGGCAAACTGCAATGTCAGTTCCTATCAAATAGATGGGGAAGAAGTGGAGGCAGTGACAGATTTTATTTTCCTGGGCTCCAAGATCTCTACAGATGGTGATTTCTATGAAATTAAAAGACATTTGCCTATGGGGAGGAAAACAATGGCATGTCTGGACAAACCATTAAAAGTAAAGTTATTTTATTATTAACAATGTTTTGAAGCGTTAGAACTATAGTATACCCAGTTTTAAGAGCTGGACCACAAAGCAGGCTGGTGCTTTTGATTTGTGGTGAAAACTGCTTAGAACCCCTTGGACTGCAAGATGACCCAATCAATCCTACAGGGAATAGAGACAAACTGTTCACTGGAAGGTTTATTCATGAGGCTAAAGCTCAACTATTTTGGCCATATCACTGGAAGACATTATTCCCTAGAGAAGACTCTGATGTTAGGAAAATGTAAGGCACATGAAGAAGAGGGTGACAGAGACAGAAATGGATATGATCAGGTTATTAATGCAATGAACTTGAGTCTGAGGGAGCTCAGAGGAGCAGTGGCTGACAGATGTGTCAGGCGTGCTGCGGTCCTTAGGGTCACAAAAGTCAGCCATGAATAAACAAGAAAGTCCCAAATTTGCAATATGTTCATGTTAAATTTAAGACAGCCATTCAATGATTATCTATTTATTAGCTATTTATAGCATGCAACTATTCTGTACTAGGGTAGCCATTGCTTTGTTTTTTAGATGTAAGTGACCCTGTAGGTTGATGTGATTTCTATTAATCCTACTGAATTAATTGGCACTAGGGAATGTTAATACAAAAACTGAATATGCAATCAATGTCATCCTCAGCAGTAGAAACAGCTAAACAGAAACAGAAATGCCATAATTGCATTTAATAGTTAATAAGTTGCAGGCTTTAAAAAAAACTATTTGTTTTAGAAACATTTTGCCAATTTCCAATATGCTATGCAAATTGTTTTATGTTTTATATTAATTTTAACACCCCAATATTATTATTTCTACTCCTGTATATAACTGCTGAAAATATGCTATCAATTTAGTATGTGCTGATTATCTTCACAATCTGTGACCTGCAGAGGATCTGTCATTTGCTGAATTCCTTCCATCTGCTGTGAAAATCAATGTAATTAATTGCAGTACAGAACATGCATAAAGCAATTCAGACTCAAACCTGATTTTCTCTGAAATCAAATGCATAATATTTAATATTTATAAATTAATTGAAAAATGTTCTTGCGTCTTTTGCCGTCATCAACTGCCGTTGAGCTACATAACTACCTATGAAATAGTATGTATCTCTAAAACATGAACTGAATATACATTTAAATCTAAAATACATTGTTATACATATGCATATATTTTACATTACATCATCATATTAAATGGTTCCACCTATACTTATATTTCATTTATTTTAAAGGTCTCTCTTAGAGAAGATTAGAAATCTACCTAAAAGTGTGGAGTGCAGAAGCAGCCATGTTAAGCTTCATTTTTGTCACTGATGCTTGGAATGATGAGCTGTGCAAAAGTGTAAGATACAGCTTACCTTACCTAATATACAGTTCTTGCAGCAATAAAAGACAAGTTCTACAACTTTTAGAAGTTAATCTGTAAGTGAACTTTCTTATAAGAGCAACTTGTGTTTAGGTGAACATTTCCCAAGGTTTAGATTTATGGACTTCTCTGCATACGGTGCCAGTTGAACCAATAAATATATCATATACTAGTAACTTACCGTCAACAATGATGGGTTTAAAAATGTAAGGCAGGCAATGCTGTTTGCCACACACTGCCTGTCAAAAATGATGGGTATAAGTTTTCCCCACCTCTCCCTCCCCTGTGTGTCCTTCCCCCCTCCCCTGTGTCTCCCCCCATGTCTCCTTCACCCACTGTAGCCTGTGTCTCCTTCCCCGCCCTCTCTCCCCTGTGTCTCCTTTTCCCCTCTCCCTCACCTGTGCCTCTTTCCCTCCTCTCCCTTTCCCCTCTCTCCCTCCCATGTGTCTCCTTTCCCCCCTCTCCCTTCCCTGTGTCTCCTTTTCCCCATCTCCCTCTCCTGTGTCTCCTTTCCCCCTCTCGCCCTCTCCTGTTTCTCCTTTCCCTCCTGTGTCTCCTTTCCACCTCTCCATTCCCTGTATCACATTCCCCCCTTCTTCCTCCCCTCTTTCTCCTTTCCCCCCTCTCTCCCTCTCCTGTTCTTCCTTTCCCCCCTCCTCTCCCTCCCTTGTCTCCTTCCCCCCCCTCCGTGTCTCCTTTCTCCCTCCTCTTCGTCCATGGTGTCCTTTCCTCCTCCACCCGGCTTTTCCACCCTCACCCCCCTTGTCTCCTTTCCCCCCCCCTTGTCTCCTTTCCTCATCCTTCCCACCGCCTGTGTCTGGTACCTGGATGGAATCCTGCCAGAAGCGCCGCACTCACCTAATTTGCTGTTCCTGTCCTCCGCCCGTCCTCCTGCATTGCGCGGCTTGAACCAGAAAGTAGAAGACAGGAGCCACAGAGCAGGAGTGCCGCGCTGCTGGCAGGGGCGCGTCCAGGTACATGGTTGGGATAGGGTGTTGCGAGCCCCCACTAGCATAAACCATGTACTGGGGTAATGCGAGGTCGGGGGCCTCGCAATGAGCGCTGGAGGCAGTGCCACTCAAACCTTTTTTTTCCATTTTATATATATATAAATGATGGGTCAAATCTTTCATGGGAAAGACATACTGCTCCATAGGGCTGGCTCTAGTGGGCAAATCTGGTAATGCACAATTTAGTTTCATTTTGCCATTTTCATTTAATCTGCAGGGGATTTGTTCCCTCCATCCCACAAACACAGGCTGAGTATCCAATCCATGTACAGCTGTGCTTATTCCAACCTTGGCTTTGCATTAAATCTGTGTAATACAGCATGCATAAGCTTAAAGCAAGCCATGTTTGATAATGGCTACGGAATGAAGAGTGAGGCATTTGTGGGCATATTTGTGTGTCCCAGCTCAACTTCCCAGAATGCAGTGTAATAACTGTTTTTCTCGGAACTCTGAGCTGGAAGCAGGTTTTTTTACTTGCTTTAGACATTCAAGTGTGAACACAGATGTACTTTTTATTTACTGTACTACTGTACGGTGGAGGGCTTCTATAGCTCTTTTGCCCACCATAGTATAAATGATTGTTGTGGTGAACTATATATGTCCACATCTGCAAAGAGGACACAGCCACGCACAACAAGAAGACCTATAACGTCAGAGGATCATATTCTTGTACGTCATCCAATGTAGTCTACATGATACAATGTACTGCATGTGAGAGAGGCTTCTACATTGGAGAAACCAGCCAGAAATTACATATGAGGATGAATCTACACAGACATTCCATCAATAAGCACAATGAGGAGACTTACTGTACACCAGTTGGACACCATTTCACCCAGAATAACCACTCCATGAAAAATCTCAAAATCAAAATACTCAAATTTTTTTTAAAAACACTAAGGAAAGAAAGACATTTGAAATGAAAATGATTATGTTCTTCAACAGTAATAAGTCGGGACTTAATGTCGACATTGAATTCTTATATCATTATCAAAATTTCTTATAACCTCCAACATTCATGCTTATAAATATATATGTGTGTTTATTGATTTTTTTATTTTTTTACTTTTTGTTCTCTGCCTTCATCCAGAGTTTGGTTACAGCCCTATGGTTCCTTAGATGGAGAACTATTTACGACCCCAATTTACTTACTCTGGTCTGCACCCCCACACATTTGCACGGCTGGCTGATCAGAACATTATTTGTTAATCCTGGAATTTTTTGCTGTATTTGTGAATCTATAATCAGTATTGACTCTGACTCGACAAAGAGAGGAACGCTCTCGAAAGCTTGTCATGAAACCTATGAATATGTTTGTTCAATAAAAAAGGTATCACTATATACTGCAATACTCTGATTATTCATCTGGATTACTTGACATTTACGGCTACCTCACTCTTCATATATATATATATATATATATATATATATATATATATATATATATATATATATATATATATATGTGGATACATGGATATATATATATATATATATATATAAATATATACATTAATTGTATGTGCTTATTTATTTTAATTTATAGACTGGGTGCAGATTAGAAGAGATTTTTTTTATTCAATGCTCATTTTTAACTGTTTTTAAGCACAAAAATATGTTTTCAAAAATTCTGTTTATTCCTAGAGCCTCATTCAATTTTGATTTGGCCAATTGAATAGGGCTTTATATAAGCACAGAGCATATTTTTTCACAGAAGTTTTTAGTTAGTGAAGACCTTGCTTTTGGATAGAAGTTTATTAACTTAAATCTTCTGTAAAAAAATGCTCTGTGCTTATATTGACCCCTATTCAATTGGCCACATCACAATTGAATAAGGCCCATAGGCCCTCATTCAATTGCAATTTGGCCAATTGAATAGGGCTCTAAATAAGCACATAACATATTTTTTTTAAAGACATTTTTAGTTGGTAAGCATCTATCCAAAAGCAAGATTTTCTCTAACTAAAAACTTCTTTAAAAAAATTATG
Source organism: Discoglossus pictus (assembly GCA_027410445.1). Taxonomy (NCBI): domain Eukaryota; kingdom Metazoa; phylum Chordata; class Amphibia; order Anura; family Alytidae; genus Discoglossus; species Discoglossus pictus. The sequence goes on along the minus strand of CM050168.1, from coordinate 198,196,972 downwards.
CTATGTGCTTATTTAGAGCCCTATTCAACTGGCCAAATCGCAATTGAATGAGGGCCCTAGTGTTTATCTCAATGTATTTTGATAAAAGTACGAAGCGTTAGGTAGCTATGAATGTCCAGTAATCTAGATGATTAATCAGAATATTGTAGTATATAGTCCATTTTAGTTAAAGAGACAAGCTTCTGAGAGCTGCACCTCTCTTTATCAGGTCAGAAGCAATACTGATTAAGGCTTAGCAAAATAATTATAAAACAAGGGAAGAGATTCTGAGTGGCACATAAATTATGTACTGATTGGACAAGTGTGCGATCCTATACACAGGGTTTGAAATAAAAGGAAAGAAATATATATTAGTTAGGGCTGTAAATATCTCTGCATATTAAGGAGTTTAAAAATTATGAAAAATGACAATAAAACATAAAAAGGAATGTGGCAGGGTCACAAGAAATATTGATAGTGTGATAGAAATCCTCAGTTCATGTTAAGTCCTGTATCTTTAGTAGTTTGATTTTCAGGTTTTGGATGGAGTGATCTTTCTGAGTAAAATGGTGTCCAATTTGGGCACAATAGAATGTCTGTGTATATTCATACTTGGATACAATTTTTGGCTAGTGAGATGTATGTATATTCACGAAAGTAAATATGCATACATCTTGTTTGATATATTTAACGTTTTATCAGATCGACCACAGGTTTTTGGAAGTATACATGATCATTTTTTTATTGAAAGAGTAGTTAGCATATTAATATATAAAACAAGTAAATTTAGTTGATTCATGCTATCTTGTCAAAGTGTTTGGTTTAGGTCAGTATTTTTCTCATTTGCCCTCTATTGGCTTCAGTGATCAAAGAGCCATAATTGGCAACACTAATCTGGTCAGGAATAAATAGATGATAAATGCAACTGGTGCTCATAGACCATAAGATATTTGATATGACTTTGGGTAAATAGTGAAGGGATTAAAAAAAGATAATAATGGAAGATTTACTGCGGATAGGACGGTTCAGTGATTATAGAGGAAACTGGATTTTTTTTCCAATTTCATTCCTGCCCTCTGCAAGTGAAGTTCAAGCCAGTGTTGACTCTACATGTCAAAAACTCTGAGAAATTGAATTAGTAAGCTACAGCTTGGACAAATACAACGTGAAATAATAAAAAGAGTAAAAAAAATGCTGTTAGATAATCTAGTAATGCACAGATGAACACAACATTACTGGCCAATCTATAATAACAGGTACTGTTCAACTAGACTTTGTCATCATAATTTAATATTTGAATGGATTTAAATTTCATATAAATGCTTTATTGCTAAATATTTCAATGGACCACTATGTTTTTTTTATAACTGGCAGAATATTTTTAGAAAGACAAAAATTGCTCTATGCATTTCGTTTAAAAGTCAATCCTGTGGGTTACTTTCTGAAGAGAATTTGCCTTTGTAAACTAAATGAGATTTACATTAATAAATGCACTTGCAATTGTAGATGCAACATTCATATTCTGCAGCTAGAATCTTCCTGTGTATTCTAAGTCTCCTCCCAACTCAGAATAGCAAAAAACAAAATGGTAGATCCAATAACAGCATTATTGCATGTGAAAGGTTATATATTAATGGGTGTATTTTAATTTTAAAAGCATTTCTGCATTTTTTAAGTGTAGTTTTTAAAGTAGTATAATTAAAATATATGACTCCTTTAATAATCACAAACTAATGGATTACCTTTTCTCTTTTTGGTACTGTACGTAAACTATTAAAATAAATGTACTATTTATCCTATTTATGTAATCTTCTGTACTTTACTGTTGACACTAAGACCATCCAAGACAAAGGAAAAGCTCCCTTGTCTCTAATTTTCCAAAATGTAGAACTCTACTTTGGATTTCCTCCATAAATCATGGTTTAAAGTATTATTACAGTTTACGTTTTTTGGCAATTTACCATGCATGACTTAAATTCGCTTAAATTAGTTACATTTCGCTCTGTTTACTTAACCTGGAAGTGACACAAGAGAATGGAATAGTTTTTTTTTTCAAGCACATCCTGACATATGAGAGTCGATTTTGCACATCATCATTATTCATGTGATCTGTTTGCCAAGATACAGGGAATTACTGGGAGCATAAAGACTTTCATAAAACATCTTGTCTTGCAGATGATTTACATTAAGTATCACTGAAAGTTGCATTGAATCTCACAATGTTACTTGTGTGTATCACCTTCAATTTATAGCTTGTCCAATATTTTCTCCATTTTCTAGAAATTGCAGCTGTGCCATTGACTAATCATTTGGGCCCATTATTTATTCAGTCCTGAGATTAGCAACAACCATATAAAGTAATACTTGTAGAGTATGACTTCATTATTCCAACTACCCAAAGACAACATGTACTTTATTAGAGTCTATCTGTCCCAACATAGAGATGGCTGACCTCTACTGTTCAGCTGGCTAATAACACATCCCAAATTATGGAATAAATCAGCATCTGACATTGATATATTAATGGGCAGAAATAAATAGGATAAATACAAGATGGGTCTGTAAATACCCAGACCAATCATAATATATGTATAATTTGCTTTAAAAAAAAAAGAAAAGTAAGACTATAATTGCTTTCTAATCTTATGGCCAGTTCACTAAATCCAAATAAGTATGTTCAAAGTGTTAATCATCAGTACATTAAACCCAGCAATTCTTAAAGGACCGTTATACAATGTTAAAACATATATGAGTGAAACCATTAGATATCACTAAGACTAATTATGCAGAAAAAAAGTCGAAAAGCTACTATTTAATTAGAAACAAAATATGTTGATGAAACCTAAAATCAAGTCGTATAATAATTCAGCATATCCCTAAAATGTTTTTATGTACACAGCCAATGTTGTTAGTTTGGTATATATGTGACAAACAAGAGCCTTTTTTTAACTACAGTGTCCCTTTAAAGGCATATCTAAGTTTCATGGATTAATACATTTCTGCAATCTTTAGGCAAAAACCATCCTTCATCCATTTCATAAAACATTTTTTTGATTGATATCTAAAAATACCTCTAATGATGATGTTGACACCCCCAGGGATGCTACCCTCCAATCAGCATGGAGGAGTTGGAAATCAATTTTAACTATTTACTAACCTGCCCTATCTTCCTCAATAGGAGAGCCAATAGGAGGCAATAGGAGAGCACTAGTGTAAACCCCAAAGTCAATACTGGGATGTGACCCGCCCGGCTGCTTCCTGCTCTCTGCTTTGCAGCTGAGCTCTGCCCACACCAGAGATCAGCACAGACAGAGCTGCTGTGTGTGTTGGGCCTACAGCTGTCCCCAGAGAGAGTGAGAGAGTGAGTGGTGGGTGAGCAGAGACTATTTTATCATTTGCAGCCTTTAGTAATAAGTACAGTAACATCCCAAGTGAGACAGTTTGCACAAAGTCAGGAAGTATCAGGGAGATGAAGCAGAGGATGTGCTGGCAGAGACCTACCCTGTTCTGGTACTGAGATTGTCAGAAGCCACGGAGGTGAAGACTGATACAATGTATTGTATGTATTAGCCTGATTCTAAATGGGTACAATTAAATATACATTTTATGATTTATTTATCTGAATTTTCTAGGGGCGTTCACCATCAAATGTTAACTTAGAGGTAAACTAATTAATGTTTATTTTGGGATTGTTTTCATGCAAAAATGTAAACTAATATTTCTGCTCCATCAGATGCATCCACAATCCAGGAAATGTAGATACCCCTTTAACAGGTAAAGTAATGGGTGATCATATATGTGAAGTTTACTTTCTAAACTTACTAACCTTTGGAAGAGTGCATTACATTATTCAGGTCATTTAAAACTGGAACGAATACAGAGGATCTGATTGCAAAATGTGGACACTATTTTTTTTAATACATAGTTTATCTTTTCTTGTTGTTTAATTGTTTAGTCATGTTCAACTTTCCATGATCATATGGACTGCAGCACTCCATGCGCATCTGTCAGCCACTGACCTTCTGAACTCCACCAAACACAGGTTCATTGTTTCAATGATCTCATCTATCCATTTCCACCTCTGCAGTCCCCTTCTTCTTGTGCAATCAATCTTTCCCAGCATCAGAGATTTCTCTAGTGAATACTGCATTCTTACGATAAGGACAAAATATTTGCTTGTTAACCTCATGTTCAAAACTTCCAGTGAACAGTTTGTCTTGATTTCTTGTAATACTGATTTATTGGATCTTCTTGCAGTCTAGGGGACTCTAAGCAGTTTTCTCCAACACCACAATTCAGAGGCGTCAATTCTATGGCACTCATCCTTTGCTATGGTCCAGTTAATAAAGAGGTTTTAGTCATGCTTTTGTTTATTAAAATTGTATTTTTCAAACTACTAGATTCAGTATGCATTTTAGTGATTATTTCCATTTTATATTAATTTAGGAATTAAGCAAACATGTTATTTAGGTACGTTTGTTGGCTAAATGGTACAATTTAATCTACTATAATTATTTTGTTTAATTTGTACCATATATATATATATATATATATATATATATATATATATATATATATTTATATATATATATATATATATATATATATATGTATATATATATATATAATAGGCGTTAGATTTTTTTTATTTAAGAAACTTGTTAATTTCTTTCTAAAATATCTTATTTTTAATGAAAAATGCAGACTTTAACAAAATTTAAAATTACACAATCATATAAACTTTTCCATTCATACATTGCATATTTATGAATCATTAATGTCAAATGAGTACTGTTCACTCTTAGAAAACATATTTATAATTAGTCAACAGTTGCTGGCCATCACATCTTTTTTTACTTTTTTTTTTTGTTTCTAGTCAGCACATTAGCTGGTAAAAAGACACCCAATTAAAACAAATAAGTTGTTTTTTAAATAGTTTACTATTTTTCACAATGTACTAAACAATTATACATATAAAAATATGTATACCCACAAACATTTATTTATCTGCAGATACTAGGCTTGATTATTTTGAGTTTTATTTTTAAAATCAAACAAATATATTATTAGATTTTTTTGGATAATTTAACTATTATGTTAGAAAAAGGGAAAGCTTTTGAAATCATGCTTAAAGTGAATCAGCTGCCTAGCAAGCATTTGGATTCTAACTTTCCCACTCAATTTTTTTAAAGATTTTCCTTTTTTTAACATTAAATATAAAAAAAAAGATTAATAATGCTGTGCCTAGAATTAACAGCCAGCTACATAACCCGGGGAATATGAATTGTTTTAGGTAGCCATTGTGGGGTGTCTGGGAATAGGACTCTTTTTTTTTTTGCTTACAATTTTTTATAGTCAAAGTGAGGGGTCTCTAGGTAACTGCCTATGGTCCCGATTAATGTGTTCAGTTCACTGTCGTGATTATGTCTCATTTGGAGGATATCAAACCCTTAAGGTCCACTGGTTGTGAGGGGCAGGGAAGGCTTCAGCTAATTCCAAAAAGCAGATCTCCACATGATAACCAGTTAACAATAACGTTAAAACATGAAGACAAATATAATTGTAATTTTTAAAACTGACATTAGTGTTTCTGATTTCATCATGCTTCTCGCTAAATCCTATTAGGTGCCCAAGAGTGGCAGAGGATCTGGCCAGGAGGCTGCCCTATTAGGAGTGTTTATGTTCACTTTTCCCTGCTCTGGCCAAACCTAAAAAAGAGACTAAAGCAACATCCTGGGCAGATGCTCTCCCACTGCCTGGACACTTAATAGGAGGTGATGATATAAACTAAAGTTCAAATGTAGCTAAAGTGAATCTATTTGTTTTTCAAATACTAATGTTATTATTAATCAGGTACAAACAAATAAGACCCTATTGTTCTAGCACCTCGGTGGCCATATAAGCATCTACCCTTACATTTTCACCCTTTAGTCTTTTTTCTGATATCTTCAGTTGTTGGCTTTATAACACACAGAAACTTCCAGAGATCCCTCTTGATCACAATCAGATAAAAACTGTGATTTATTTGTATCTGATATAATATTGAATGAGTTTCTGCCTTCTTCCCAGAGTGGTTAATGTTAGATAATATAATATTATATATAATACTATTAAAAAACGCCAATAGTGAGAACTGCAGATGCATTCTGAAGAAATTGCAAACATCCTTCTTTGGTGTGAAAACCCTCCATGACAGCTACTGTAGGGGAAAAGGGTTACTAAGCAACTTTGGCTTATTTGTTTCAAATCCAATTTTCAAATCCAATTTTTTCCTATCTTAATCATCTGTCTTATTTCCAGTGACTGAGACCGGGACAAAGAAAAAAATAAGGTCATTTAGATGATTGGTATCTGTTTAAGTTAATATAAAACCTACGTAAGTTGGATAGCTATAACACAGGAACTTAACATACAGAATTGTTGACTTACACTAACTGCTACGCAAAGTTAATCTGATGTTTTATGCTGTCCTGTCATAATACATAATGGTAAAGAAAAGGACAGAAAATCCCTTTGTAGTGGTGCACTCCTAAGAACCTACTATAATCAATAGTAGCCAAAGAAACTTAACTTTTAATAGTTATTATAAAACCAATGGAAGTAATAAAAAACTAAAAACACGACGCTACAGCTGCCAAATAATAAATATATTAATACCTCTACTGGCTAAACTGCATTAATCATAACAACAACCAGATGATTGGATACAATGATGAAGAGAAAATAAGCAAAAACTGCTAAGTGCTAGAGCTAATACTAAAGTGAATTAGGACCTCAAAAAAGTCCTATTGTGCAAATAAAATGTGAATTGATCAGTGTAAAGTGACTAAGTGTTACTTGGGGATTTTCCCACAATGATAAGGTGCTAAAAGTTCTTAATATGCATTGCTTGGGGATTTTCCCACAATGATAAGGTGCTAAGGTGCTGAAAGTGCTTAATATTGCACTGTTGATAATTTATAAGAAATTAAGGTCCATACACATCATTGTTGTTTATATATAAAGCCAAAAATTGAGGGAGTCACAAGGATAGTACTAATGCTAATGTAAAGTCTGCTGCTCCATAAATATATCCGTCTCTAATAAGTATTTCATAGATGGGTATTAGCAAAGTTGGATGCAGATAATCACAATAAAGCTATCCTAATGGGACTTGGCGTTCCCATGTGCTGCCTAGACGCTCTGTGATGATGTCATCGGCCAGCGACTAAGGGAGTGTGGGCAGCGTAGCGTCAACAAAATGCACGTTTCCTGGATTTCCTGAAAACCCATCAGCATTGCCGTTTTGCTTTCCAGGGCAGTAGTGTATTGTAAAGTCAAAGGGCTGCAGCGCTAGAGTCCAGCGAAGCACTCTGGCATTGTCTCCTGCCACTGTGTTGAGCCACACTAACGGGTTTTGATCTGTAAGTAAGGGAAAGGTTTGCCCATACAAATACAGCTGTAGCTTCCAGGCATTCTTTTTCGATGGCGGCGTAGCTTACTTCTCGGGATAATAATTTTCTGCTTAAGTAAGCCACCGGGTGTTTGTTGCCATCTGCTCCGACTTGACTCAATACGGCCCCCAATCCAAACATAGAAGCGTCTGAGCCTCAGAGTGTGTTGGTGGGTCTGTGGTTGCGAGCCTGCTGCCGTGTGGTCACCGGGTAAATGTCTTGGGTAGAAGTTTGGGGTACAAATGCGGAAGTTTAGCTGGCCCAAGTCATTCCCGAGTAGTACATATGCCTCTGCATCAATCCTACTTCCACAACCCCTGACCCCACACCCCAGTACAAACGAACCTTGGCAGTGGGAAAGTGGAGTACTGCTCCCCCTCCGGTACGTGCTTTGTCTGGGACCACGTGGTGTTTGACGAGGATTAACGTGGCTCCGGTGTCCCTTAGCCCTTTGACTTTCTTCCCCTCCAGACATACGTTTTGCCTATGGTGTTGTCCGACACAGCCTGGACGGGGTCAACTTCATGTAAAACCCCTAGTTGTTTCTCCTGGTAGTGGGGTTCGGCATTGTGGGTACCAGTCTCGGTTCGATGGGCCGCTGCTCTGTTTGTCGGTAGTTGGCCCGGACGAAGCCATGTGTTCCGGGTTCCAGTTCTGGGGGCATTCCCTTTATATACGTCCCAACTGCTGGCATAGGTGACACTGGATATTGGCACAAGGTTGGTACCTGAGAGCGGAGGTGTTGAACCCATTGCCCTTGCCCTGACTGGTTGGGGCTACGGCCGGGGGTGCTGGGGTCGGCACTGTGATCCTATATGATGGGCGAGGTGGGGGTCGGCCCAGATAAACCCATGTGTTATGGTTCCGGTTCTGGGGGCATTCCCTCTCTACATGTCCCAACTGCTGGCATAGGTGACACTGGATATTGGCATGAGGTTGCTACCTGGGAGCGGAGGTGTTGAACCCATTGCCCTTGCCCTGACTGGTTGGGGCTACGGCCGGGGGTGCTGGGGTCGGCACTGTGATCCTATATGATGGGCGAGGTGGTGATCGGCCCAGATAAACCCATGTATTATGGTTCCGGTTCTGGGGGCATTCCCTCTCTACATGTCCCAACTGCTGGCATAGGTGACACTGGATATTGGCACGAGGTTGCTACCTGGGAGTGGAGGTGTTGAACCCATTGCCCTTGCCCTGACAGGGTGGCGATATGGCCGGGGGTGCTGGGGTCGGCACTGCAGGCCTATATGATGGCCGAGGTGGTGGTCGGTGGTGGTGCCGTGCATCATAGTGTTATCGGCCAGCCGAGCGGCATCGAAAAGGGTAAGGGGGTTACGGTCCCTTAACCATACTTGCACCTCTGGGGTCAGTCCACTGAAGAACTGCTCTAGCAGCATCAGCAGTTCTTGCATGGTTGTGGCTTGGTTAGCCTGAACCCATCCCATGGCAGCTCTCTGCAGTCGATAAGCACACTCGGCATGGGAGGCCTTCTCCTGTTTGTTGAGCTCCCGAAATCGGCGTTGGTATGCCTCTGGGGTGATATCATATTGCATTAAGATGGCCTGCTTCACCCGGTGGTAATCTTTGCTGTCCTCATCTGGTACTGCCCGGCCAGACAATTTGCCTGCCAACAGAGGTACCCAGTCTGCTCGTCCAATGTCATGTAAGTGGCACAGTCTTTCAAAATCTTGAAGGTACCCATCAATATACTCTTCTGTGTCTGTGACGGCTTTAAATGCATTGTATGGGAGCTTCACTTTACCTAGTTTGGAGACCGATACTGCTGGTGACCCCTCTCTGGATCGCTGGTCTGATAGCTGTAGCTGTGTTGCCTGTTGTCTGTTGGCCAATATGTAATCATGTACCTCCGCCATCACTCTTGTTACAGTTTCCCGTTAAAATGACAGCCTTATCCTTAGTTCCCTTGCGACTTCGCTTTCCTCCATCTCTGGTGGAGGTACATCGCTGCTGGCTCGGTCTCCCTCCATCAGTTCAGCAATCAGAATAGTTTTCACTTTATTGCTGGCTACCTTTCCCCAGTTTCCAAAAGTTCCTTTAAAGTTGTTCGTTTAGGGCTGCATAGTTCGTCTCCATTCATTCGTATAGACGAACTGTATGCGACCTGCTGCTTGTGTACTAACTGCTGCTTCGTTGCGAGGCTTGTATCCAGTCACTTGCCACCAATGTAGCGGAGATGTAATATTACACTCAATATCTCCGCTGTAGACTGTAAAATATCCAAGTGAAGTCTCATAATCCCAATCCCCCCATACTGGACGATACACATTTGGGAGTAAAAAAACACATAATTTATTTTCTCACACACAGATATATATATCCTGGGAAAACAGGAAATCAACACAGGTAAATAAACACATGCCCATATTTGGCCACACAGTACAGAGAGAGAGAACAATAGTTGTGGTCACATCACACATCTCCAGGTGCCTAGCTGGCTAATCTTACACAATAACAGGAATTACCATATAGTACAGAGATTGATAGGATCACCCCTCTCTTTGTTCTATCTGTCTTCACAAGGTCTACCAGATAGCTAGTAAGTAATACCCCATGACTCTGGCAGGGCAAAGGTTAACCCTTTCCCTGCAATACCCTCTAGCTCTGCATATTAACACATATCAATAACACAATGTCTTTCTAATAAGACTAGGTGGCTGTTTTTTTTCCACAATATATATATACAGTTGTGCTCAAAAGTTTGCATACCCTGGCAGAAACTATGAACTTTTGGCATTTATTTTAAAAAAAAATATTTGAGAGAAGGATAATGATCATATGAAGCCATGTATTATCACATAGTTGTTTGGCTCATTTTTAAATCATAATGATAACAGAAATCACCCAAATGGCCCCGATCAAAAGTTGACATACACTTGAATGTTTGGCCTTGTTACAGACACACAAGGTGACACATATAGGTTAAAATTGCAATTAAAGTTTAATTTCACACACCTGTGGCTTTTTAAATTGCAATTAGCGTCTGTGTATGAATTATTTAATGAGTTTGTTAGCTCTCAGGTCGATGCACCGCGCAGGCTAGATACTGAGCCATGGGGAGCAGAAAAGAACTGTCAAGAGACCTGCATAACAAGGTAATGAAACCTCATAAAGATGGAAAAGGATATAAAAAGATATCCAAAGCTTTGAAAATGCCAGTCAGTACTGTTCAATCACTTATTAAGATGTAGAACATTCTGGGATCTCTTGATACCAAGTCAAGGTGAGGTAAGATTTCAGCCACAACTGCCAGAAGAATTGTTCGGAATACAAAGAAAAACCCACATATAACAAAAATGAGCTGCATGGTCAAGTTGCCAGAAAAAGCCTTTACTGTGCCAATGCCAGAAGAAAAAGCCATCTTACAATATGCCCGACAACACCTTGACACACCTCACAGCTTCTAGCGCACTGTAATTTGGAGTGACTATGTTTGGAGAGGGGTCAACAAGGCCTATAGTGAAAAGAATACCATCCCCACTGTGAAGCATGGTGATGGCTCACTGATGTTTTGGGGGTTGTAAGCTCTAAAGGCACAGGAAATCTTGTGAAAATTGATGGCAAGATGAATGCAGCATGTTATCAGAAAATACTGGCAGACAATTTGCATTCTTCTGCACGAAGGCTGCTCATGGGACACTCTTGGACTTTCCAGCATGACAATGACCCCAAGCACAAGGCCAAGTTGACTTTCCACTGGTTACATCAGAAAAAGGTGAATTTATATACGCATAGTTTTTATTTACAACAGTGTGGGCATCTGACCCTCTAGTCTGTTGATGATGGTTTCTCCCATTTACAGAAATTTAACTGACTGTCCATAAAGTATGCTTCCAGTGATTATAGTTGCTCATTACAGTTATGGGTTATCCAGGGGATAAACTCCAGTGATTATAATCTTATAGGTAGATTGCTTACACCCCCTTATAACATATGCTGAAATCCATAACCTCATCAAATTATCCACATTCAATTTATGGCTAGAAAACCACCTACATTACATCCCCATTTCATAAAATCAGTTAGATTACATACCCACTTATCAGTCTTTCCCATTATCCTAGTGCTACTTCCTGACTAGTGCCATATTGTGAAGACCCATGTACTGTAGGATAACCACCAAGCTGAAGGACCACTGTGACGACCCAGAAGGAAGGTGACCACATGCACCCCAATTCCTCCTGCCTTCTTCTACAGCAATCCCTCTAGGTCGTGAATGTGAGGTTAATCTGAGGGCCTAGCTATTAATATCACATCAGGAGCATCTCTCAGAAGAACTCGCTAAATCTTAGGTTACAGGCTCAGCTCAAAGATTATTAACTTATTGAAAACAGTTAAAAACTATTTTCCATCCCTGTGTCTAGAATTAGGAGAAGCACATCTTTTATCACCTACAATCGAACCCACATGCCCCCATACTTTCTTTAGCCAAACCCCCTCCGGTTCATCCTACAGCTCTTTTTCATCTTTCCATCTGGTATTATTATGACAGCCTCCAGACTAATAACGTTTGTTTCCCGGGTCATATATACATTTATATTCTTGTAGAAAGCCTTGGGTTAACCCGCTGTTGTCACACCTCCAACATGGCAGAAAGTGCATCTCTACTAGCCACCGGCAAAACAACATTATTACAGTGCACATAACATCATATAGTAATTCCAACATTCACCATTGTGTTCTACATTACATTACACATAAAAACAGCATTTCCTAGTCCTTAAAGAAGTCTCATGTCTGTAATAATATTAGCAATCACATGTGCTGGGGTTACAAATCACAGAGTCCATGATTCAGGTACCACGTTCCCCTCAGGGCCCACACAGTCCATACTCCCCAAAAGTCCAGTTCGTCCCTCTTGAGCACCATAGCTTATTTCCTTCCTTTCTAGTAGGGCCTAGGAAGTGATCCTGTCAGATATTGCTTGTGTGAGTGATGGGGTTAAGGGTACCCCATATTCCACATAGCCCCCCAAATTCCAACAAATACACACTTTTGGGAATAGCCTTCATGACTCAGTTGCCACTCTGCCTCCATGGCAAATAGCAAATGCCCTCTCCTTCCGAGTTGGTCTGGGGCCAACAATTTTTATTGGGGACTACATGGCAACAGTGTCCTGTGGACCCCTTACGGGTAGTCCCAGCTGGCAAGTCTATAGTCCCAAAAAAAGTCCAGTTGGGCCCTCCTGGGCATCACAAACACCCTAACAAGAAGTACATGTTCTATCTTCAGGCTTTACACTGAAACTCACAAAGCTGTACTTCAACCTTGTTCAAGAGTATATTCACTGCATATACAAAATACCCAGCGTCATAGATGATAGTTCCACTTATACTTTATTGTGTTTAACTGCTTTACTTTAGTTCCTTTACTTGGATTTACCCTGAATCTTGACTTGTTTTGTGACTTTGCCTGAATTACGTTGCCCCGACCTTGGCATGTTTATTGTTCCTGCATTTCTGGTGTTTACTCTTGACTATGAAATCTGTCTATAGTAGTCAACATTAATTGTTTAGTGTTTAATGAGTTTAGATTCAATATCTGATTTTCATTCTGTTACATCTTTCTATCAATATTATAAATACATGCTCTGGAAAAGGTCTTTTCAAGCCCTCTCTTCGTTCACTCTAGAGTATATTGTTCATTATCCCTTTCTAATCCTCCTTCTCAATCAGCTTTATTCTCAAACAAACAATACACAAACTATATAAGGTATAAGGGCAGCTAATGAAAGCAACAAAATAGAGGCAGTACCACAAAAGGAAATCACAGGCAGGTCAGTTTTCATAACTATATTCTAAACATAAATGGATAATTAAGCATGTACCAGAATTAAAAGATTCAAGCATTTTGATTTATTTATCAACACAATCTTTGGCGGTTTCCTGTTTATATCAGGGATTTCATCACAATGTTATGGCTTCCACAAAATTACTATAATTATTATTATTTTTTTGTCTTAAACCCTAAGCTTTCAAACTGAATATGACATATTCTAGATTTCTCTCTCCCAGCCCTTGGTTATGGAATAAATTATACTCAAAAATTAAATTGCTGAAACTGATTTCCATAAATGAATTGTGTTAAATTGTCAGTTTTAAATTAATGTAATCTTGTAAATCTAGGGGTTTATAAATGTGCACTCTGATCAATAGTTACTCCTTTATTTAAATAACTGCTTTCATTTTTTATGTGTTGTATTGTTTCTTGTGCTATTAAGGAGGAAGATGGAAAAAATCTGTAATTATTAGTGGCAGCATACTGATATCTATCCAAAAACATTAAATGTATTCTTAAACTTAACTATTATTGCTTACCTTAATTTGATGTTCATTAACAAAGAGCAATTCAGTACTAGCATTTAAACATGTTTAATTTTTGATACAAATACTTATGATATGAACCTTGTTTGACATTGGTTTGGCTACCATTTATCAAAGTTTATTGCTTTCACTCTGTTGTTCCTCCCACAAATCAACAAAGCATGTGACAATGGAATTCCCAGTATGCAACTTGGGACCATTAGAAACAGGAAGAGTCATTTAAAAAAAAATCTTAAATATAGAGCAGAAGTGACTTAGTCCTGATGGTGAATTGAACTGGGAAAGATGTCAGTTGGTCAGAACTTTAAGATGAATTGTATGAGGCCCGGTGCCACGAGTTGAGACCCTCCTGAAGTGACTGCTGTTTAAGAACAATTCCAGTTTTCTTTTTTTTGATATTTATATCTAACAAGTTGTAATCTCTGAGTCCAACGGGTGCTTTCTCTTTAAAAAAATAAAATAAATCAGCACCCGTTGGACTCAGAGATTACAACTTGTTAGATATAAATATCTAAAAAAAGAAAACTGGAAATGTTCTTAAAATGCAAAAGAGTAGACATATTTATACTACATATATTATATCTATATGTAGCTAGATGCCTTCTCATCAGTTGAAAACCTCTTGGCACAAAAACGTTCACTTTCACCATAAAGTAACCTAAACCATAGGTAGGTGGGGGGCGGAGGTATATTTGAGGAGTTCAGATACCGAAGAGTGGTGGTGTGTGAGTCTTGAGGTCTGGAGGTAAACAAAACTGAGGGGAATGGAACTGCAATTATGCCAGGTGGTCAGTGCTTCTGTTCAAGTGGATGGTATGAGGCCCAGTGTCACTGGCTGAGCCCCTGCAAAAGTGACTGCTTAGTCCTGATGCGGAATGGAACTGGGAAAGATGTCTGTTGGTCAGTGCTTCTGTTAAGGTGGATGGTATGAGGCCCAGTGTCACTGGCTGAGCCCCTGCAAAAGTGACTGCTTAGTCCTGATGTGGAATGGAACTGGGAAAGATGTCTGTTGGTCAGTGCTTCTTTTAAGGTGGATGGTATGAGGCCCAGTGTCACTGGCTGAGCCCCTGCAAAAGTGACTGCTTAGTCCTGATGCGGAATGGAACTGGGAAAGATGTCTGTTGGTCAGTGCTTCTGTTAAGGTGGATGGTATGAGGCCCAGTGTCACTGGCTGAGCCCCTGCAAAAGTGACTGCTTAGTCCTGATGTGGAATGGAACTGGGAAAGATGTCTGTTGGTCAGTGCTTCCTTTAAGGTGGATGGTATGAGGCCCAGTGTCACTGGCTGAGCCCCTGCAAAAGTGAATGCTTAGTCCAGATGCGGAATGGAACTGGGAAAGATGTCTGTTGGTCAGTGCTTCTGTTAAGGTGGATGGTATGAAGCCCAGTGTCACTGGCTGAGCCCCTGCAAAAGTGACTGCTTAGTCCAGATGCGGAATGGAACTGGGAAAGATGTCTGTTGGTCAGTGCTTCTGTTAAGGTGGATGGTATGAGGCCCAGTGTCACTGGCTGAGCCCCTGCAAAAGTGACTGCTTAGTCCAGATGCGGAATGGAACTGGGAAAGATGTCTGTTGGTCAGTGCTTCTGTTAAGGTGGATGGTATGAGGCCCAGTGTCACTGGTTGTGTGTTTAGTCCTGATGGCGAATAGTCAGGTTTTTATCATTATAAAAACAAAATGTACCAGAATAATTAGACAGACTGACAGAGAGATAAAGAGAGCTATGGACAGAGTCACATACAGTGTGTAACAAAGTGTTAGACTGAGGTACTGACAGAAAGAGAGACACATCAAAAGGAAAGATTGATAGAGGGAAAGCAGACAGACACTAAAAGAAAGCAAAAGAGACTGAGGGAGATAACTAAACACAGAAATACAGATATGGTGACTTTGTCTTGTAGAAGCATTTCTTTCCTTATAATTTTTATTTCACGTCTCTAACTCTGAGTATTTTTGCCAAGTCTAATATTACCCAAGTCTTGGGTAGAATCCTTTTGTATCCATCATTGGTTCCCCAAACAAAATGACAAAAGAGTCAGACTTTTTAAAAGGTTTCTGAATGTAGCCTTACTCCTCTTATTATGTCTGATAACCATACAAGAAGAGTCTGGGCATCTCAGTACCAAGTGCTTGCTTGCACGCCAGACATTATTTAGTCACAAAGAACATCAAGTTTACAGGAATGTATCCTGATTTAGAATTTAAGCTCCAAGACAGGGCACTCCATTCTTTTGCAATGTGTTAATATTACATTTCCCTAGTACTTAACACCTATATAGCTCTACAGAATATGTTGGTGTGTTACAAATAAAGGATAATAATAATACAGCAGATTTTTAACCGTTGCACGTATTTATCTTTGGCAATGGTAAATCCCAATCAGTTAATATCTGATGACATAGTGCCTGCTTATTCTGTCATCCAGGGATATATACGATACAATCAGGAGACAAAAGCCTCAATTAGGGGGCTGTCCCCTGAAAACAAACATATGTGCAGTATATGCAGACATAATTGAACAATCATCAAGGAGATTCATCACACAAGGCAGAAGGCAGCTAAATGGGTGAAAGCTCTATTTTTATTGCTTGAAGGTCACAGTGCCAACAATATTTTATTATTCCACTGCTCTAACCAGAGAATTACAGGAACATCTAAAATCTTCTATACTCTAATGGCCATGAGTGTAGGAACTGAGGGGGATGGGGGGGACAAATCCCCCCCCCCAGATTTTTTTTATGTTTGCATATATGTATATATGTATTTTACAGCCTGTGTATACAATGCGCTGTATCCTCCCCAGAATTATTCTGGTTCCTACACTCCTGCTGGTGGCCATAGTTCCCATGAAAGGGGACATCACAAAAGTCAAATACATGCCATATATTGGAAACCCATGTAAAGAAATCGAAGGCCAAACAGGTTCTACATTTTTATATATTTTTAATTAGGATTAATTATTATAAATTTACATTGGATACTACAAAACAACTAAAATTTGCTACAAGCACTCAGTACTTGCTGACAAACTATGTATATACTGTAAAATATGTATATATGTTATAGTCCTTTCTTGTGTATATAATTTTGTTGCTGCCCAAAATGCTCAAAGTGCATTGAAAGCATTGCATTATAGATTATAAGCTAAAAAAAAAAAAAAAAAAATATATATATGTATATATATATATACTGTATATATATATATATATATATATATATATATATATATATATATATATATATATATATAAACATACACACACAAAGACAGATAGAGAGTTATATCTATCTGTCTATCTATACAGAGATGGACAAAACTGTCTAAAACCTAGGAGCCAGGAAGATTTTACCAGAGCCAGAGAGACTGTTTCTATGAACCTTCAAGGAAGCCCTACATAGAGATGCATTATATATATACTAGCGAATTGCCCGTCAAAAAATGACGGACATATAATTATAAGCCAGGCAATGCTGTTTGCCACACAATGTGAGGCTTTTGCTTCTCTGAGCACCTTCGTTGCTTGGACTTATGGGCTGTTTGAAGGTAATTACAGGCTTGGAATGGAATGGAGGCCATGGAGGCACTGTTTCACTTGACAAATCTCAGCTCTGTGAACTCCCTAGTTTGCTGCCTCAAGAGCCATGCAGGTAGAATTTTGCAGGTTCTTGTAATTGTTTTGTGTGTAGTTGAGACTACATCTCCCAGCATTGTATGTAAAGAAGACAGGAAGTGACTTCATAAATACACATCTCAGAAAGGAGCTTTGTTATTCCCACCCCCAATGATACTCAGGGCCAAGAAGCTATGCGTGAAGTACAATGTATGTTCTAAGTCAGTTTTAATACATTTTTAAATGTAAACAAATGGAGGCCCCTGCAGCCATAGAACCATTAGGCACTAGTCTACTCTGCCTAATGGTAGATCAGAGCCTACCTACAGTACCTCAGGAGCAGTTGAATAAAATGTAGCAGTAATGGGTTGGAGGTATAACCACCTAAAAAGAAAGATGCAGGACCACGCTTGGTTCTTTAGAGCTAGAAACACTTATTTTATTTAGGAAATAAGCAGGCTTGTTATACATGTGAGAACAATATGGGGTGGCATCACACATTAAAGTGTATAGGCAGATTGGAAATAGACCAATAATCAAGCCCGAATTCCATGGGTGGGACAAATAGCAAGCCAACTTTCCAGGTCTTTTTTTACAGTGTCAGGCCACAATCCTCACTGATGTTATTTACATGTTATCCACAAGCTTTAATAAAATGAGTGAATAGCCAGCTGTTTTAGGGAAGGAGTGTTGGTGTCAATGTCCAGTAACCAGCCTCCAATGATTGGAATTTTGTATCGTTGACTTAAATGCTGGGTTAAAATTTGAGTAGTAGATGTAACCAGTTTGATAGTGTTTCCTAACAATGTTTTATAGCTCTAAGTGCATTTTTGTTCTTTTTATTGATTTCCTACAATAAGAAAATCCCTGGCCACCCATGTTCATGACTATATGGCTAAGTATGAAATACACATAAAAGAAAAACTCCCAATGTATTATTGATTTGTTTAAATGTATTATTCAGATAATTAGATACTTAAGTGCTTAATGATTGGCACTTATCATGATCAATGTGACATGTATATATGCTATTTTTGCCAGGTAATTATATTTTTTGATATAGGCTTAAAATTACAATGCTGTTCTTTGTTAGATTAGTTTTATGAATTATTAATGTTGTAAGTATTGTTATAAAGCAGGAGAGGAGCTTCCTTCTAATGGACCATTTGCTTTCTCATTCTGTGTGTATGTTTACACTGCAAGTAATCGAATAACCTTATGAACCTCTTGAGTCCTTGGAATGATATGCTCAAAATGAGTTCAGCTTCTCTTGCTCTCTATGGGCCTCATTCAATTTCGATTTGGACAATCGAATAGGGCTCTATATAAGCACAGAGATTTTTTTTACAGACGTTTTTTTAGTTAGTGAACTTCTATCCAAAAGAAAGGTCTTCACGAACTAAAAACTTCTGTAAAAAAATATGCTATGTGCTTATATAGAGCCCTATTCAATTGACCAAATCACATTTGATTGAGGCCCTATATCTGCAGTTACAGAGGATTTCCATAGTATGGTATAACAAAAAAAAAATTAAAAGTCCTCAGAGTATTATTTCTATCTAAAATATTTTTAACTAATAACTAATGACGGGAAAAAATTGTAAGGCTGGCAATGCTATTTGCCATACACTGTGAGGCTTTTGCTTCTCTGAGCACCTGCGTTGTTAGTGTGTTACTGTTTTCGTCGTTGTGCATTTTCTAAGTTCCACGTTGTTCGTGTGCGTTACTGTCTTCGGCGTCGTGTATTTTTGAAGTTCTGCGTGCCTGGCGTTGCAGAGCCTTGTTTTCATCCTGTTTCAGAATTTTTACGTTTTTCGTCCGTCGTTTTTTCCCTTGCATAGCCATTTTTCTTTTGACGAAAAATGAAAAATATGGCTCCAGTTAGTTTGCAACCTCACTCCCAGGCTTCCTGGCTCTCCCCCTTGTGCTCTGTGTGAGTGTGTTATTATTTTTTTTTAACTATTTTTGTTGTTTTTCAGTGTTTTGAGTTCCGCATTTGAACTGAGTGCCCTGTGTATATTTTGTTATACATTTTTATTACTTCACAAATGAAGAGAGAAAGATACATTTGAACCCTCGGAGACAGGTGACACATGCGAAACAAGAGCCCTCTTTTATGGGGACCCATACACCAGTACCCCTTGTACTCCCCGACATTTAGTTCTACAATATCACATATTATAATTGTCAAACTGCAACAAAGCGAGAGACACAGTTCTGGCCGCCAATGCGGAACTCGCAAAGCTAGGGCCGCATTTGCGGAGGTGGGGACTCCAATGTTCACTGCAATGAGCCGAAGGCTCATTGCAGGCCGCATTTACGGACCCTCGCAAAGTGAGGGGCCCCATTTGTGGAGGTGGAGGCTCTATGTCACCTCACTCTCGGTATAAAAAACCCCACATAAGCAGGATTTTTAAAAAAAATTTATATGACCTGCGGGACTTAAAAAAAAAATACGAGGTCGCAAAAATACCAAAGGAAATCAAGACTTAGAAAAAAAAAATATGAGCTTGCAAAAATACGAAGTTAACGGACGAAATGCGTACATCCGAAAACAACAGAAACACAGCAAAATAACAATAAAACATGAAAAAACACACACAGAGCACGGGGGGACACCCAGGGTGTCTGGGAGTGAGGTTGCACATGAATTCAAGTCAAATTTAAGCATTTTCGACACTTGAAAATCCGCTAAGCGAGAAAAAAAATGGCGGCCGAAAAATTAAAACTAGGCTACACGACCACTAACCACGCAAAACATCGCCAAGCACATAAGACTTATACCCAGTAACGTACGAGGTACAAAATACACTATTAGGAAGGACGGAAAATGATCCACAACCGTTTTAAACATAGACAATCGCCGCCATTTTTTGACACTAACTTGCAACTAATAACATTAACATTCTAAAATGGTGATTTACACAACTAAACAAATGGTTTAGCCTTGCGCATTCAGCCTTTTTATACTGCACACTTGGCACATTGCTGACACTTACACCTCAGGTCAGCAACAGTGCAAATGTACATTGTATGCTGCAGCACAATAGAAACAGATTGTTAGCTCTTCAGGATATTGATTGCTGGATATATTAATTACAAATAGGTAAAGTATATTAGTTTATTATTTTATTAATTAATTTATTATCATAAAAAAAAAAATATATATATATATATAAAAAAAAAAAGCAGGGGAGATGATTGCAATGAGCACCAAAGGCGCTCAGTGCGGGTCTCACAATGAGCGCTGATGTTGCTCAGAGGAGCAAATGTACACAAGGGGAGAGACTCGCGATGAGCCTCGCAGGTACTCAGATGACCAAAAGCCTTACTTTTTTGTGGCAAACAGAATTACCTGCCTTACAATTATATTGCCGTTATTTTTGAAGGGCAAGAATGGTATTCTAGTATAATATATTATTTTACATTACATGCAGCTTTACAACATTATTGTACCTTTCCAATAGTATTACATAGTTTTATATCAATATTATACAGTATTTCAGCAGAATTACCCTGTTTTTTTATTAAACAGCTGAACAACATTGTATTATTCTTCATGATAATTACGGTATATAGTTTTCAGCATTAATACAATACAATTATTTTCAGTGTTATCTATTTTTACATCATTAATATTTAAATACTACAATGACGAACTGGGTCACACCATTAGAATTAAATTATATATTTATATGTGAATTTGGTATTTGTAACTAGTTTTAACAAAAGCAATATAAATATTCCCCCCATACAATTATTTCCGCTCCTAACACTGAAACAATCTTGGCATTGAAGGTGAGCAGTGAACATAAAGCCCAGTATAGGAATTTAAAAGTCCAAATGCTGATCCTTAGGAGCCAGGCATTGGTCTTATAAAATGTGTAATTTTAGCCATTACAAATCGTAAGTAAATGTATTGCTCTCGGTAGCAGGAGTTATGCAGTTATAGACGGGAAATATTAAAGAACAACAGTAAGTCTTTCTCACTGTCAGGTAGGTTATAAAATCCCAACCTTTACCGCCCAACCTTTCTCCAAGAAACCTTTGTCTTGATTTATGGACATCATTATATGTCATTTTGGCAGTATCCGATAAATGAATAATTGGGGTCATAATCCAACTAAAATCCACTTAAAGGAAGACAATGCTATGTAATTATACATTAATTGCCCATCACATTAATGGGAAGAGCAAAGTGTCCAGAGTAAATTTAGATTATAACAATGTTTTTTCAAAAATGGGTCATTTGTTTAACATTTACCCATTAACCATTTCTGCAGCAGGTTCTTGCGTTAATTGGCGTAATTGTCAAAAATAAATGAGTTCATCACAGATTAGAAATGTAACTACTACAATTTTAATTAGATGTCTGACATTATAAATTACTTACAAGTTTAAATAACTGTATTTTTGGTTTTATTAGGTTTTTAAATGAATCACTGCACTGCATATGTATCATATGTAATGATATCTTACTGTGGGATGCTACTGCTTTGTTTGTCTCGGTGTCAGTTGCTTGGTGTAAGCTAATGAGATTTCTATTAATTTTACTAATACCCATATCTGTCTTTCTTTTGGAGGGGTAGTACTTCCGTCTTTAACTAACCATTGTAGATTGCGAAAACTTTGGATATTTGTAAAGTTTGTAAAATATTAACATTATTAGTAGCTGTGTAAGCCGTTGGCATAAATAAAGTATTTTAAGGCAAAATCTTAATTTTAGTAGGCATTACTTGTGTGTTCCAAACTTCCAGCTGGCTTGCATGTTGATTTAGGGTGTTATGCCAATTTTTATTTTCCATTCAAGAGCGTTAGGGGGAGAGAGGGGGACTTTTTGACAGGTTGGTGGATTCAGATAAGATGTCAGTATAAGACTTCTTCTCCCTCGATACCATAGGCCCAGTAATGATAGCTTGCAAGTATATTTGCAAGTCTTGGTTGCCCTAATATGTACTGTTCCCCGCTTTCCATAAAAAGAAAGTATGACTATCATGGCAGCTTCCATACATTATCTGTCTGAAATCAATTCTCAGAAAATGTTTTTATACCAATGGCTTACATATCTGATAATGTTGTTAGTTTGTAAAATTTTCTACTATAGTACTTTAATTGTAAAATCATCTGTGCTAGCCCTGATCAACAGCCTTATTAAATTTGAAGCCAGTAAGTGCAACGTGAGACTCGCAATGGCTGTGGGCGTGAAATTTGTCCGAGTTACTGTGCTATTATATGCGAGTCACGAGCTTGAGACACACACCAGTAAACCATTTGTTGACCGTTGGATTTGCGGCCTTGTGATCAATTAGTCAAACCCATAGTTACGGGTATAGATGGAGCCAATGGAAACAAAGATTGTCAGAATTGCGTCACTGGAAAATGGAGGTTGGATTTCAAAGTCTCACGGGGTTCAATTACGAGTTACGATCGCACCCACATTCCAGTCATAATGCTATATTAATAAACCCGCAAATATGATACTCTATCACATGCGAGTTAAGTGTATTAACAAATTGATTGCTGGGATCGATATAACACAAAAATTAAACATGAAATAAATATTTTTCTGGGCCGATTTGCGAGTTTGAGAATGTTGTTCTATTAATTCTAAGACCTAAAATCACTTTAACTTTTAAAAAAGTACAGTAGTGTGGTGATATTTGCATTTAAAGTGCTACAGATTTAACTTTATCCCCCTTGCGAGAACTCTCTATCACTCGTTGGCCTTTGGGCTCCATGTGCGTGTTACGGGGTTGAACACAAGTGAAATTGTAGCAATTTAATAGCATGATTGGAATGGTAGCAGTTACGGGCTTGAGAGAACAAAGGATTTCCAGCTGCGAAGTTCCACGTTCCACCTCCCGTAGGCTTTTTTTACTCCAAACCTGCAGATCAGCAGTGGCTTGATTTACAGGGCTAATTTAATAGCAGTAAGTCTTACAGGCTACATCACGAGCTATGGTTTAACACATAGGGGGAATTTAATAAAGCTACAAGTCACACTTTTTCTTGTTCCTTCTGTTTTATTCTCAACATCAAGGTCAGTTGTCAGTTATACACAATATATTTCTGTATGTAGCACATAGTAAAGGTATTTTAAAGTTTCATGGGTTATAAATGTATCTGAAAGAGGAGACTCTTTAGTGTATGAAAACATGTTTTTGCAGGAGAAAATCCCAAAATAAACATTATACCCTGACATTTGTATTCAGTTCTCTGCCACTTGATTTTGAGAAGGGATGTCCCTTAAAAAACTAAATTAGCATAAAATTCATAATTTGTTTTTGCCAATCACAGGTAAAACATTGTTTCAATGGCTGGTCAAGTTGTTTTTTTGCAGCAAAGCATCATAGGATGTGGACTCTTGTTTTCTCCTCCACAACGAAGCAAGGAGAAACTCAGACATTGATCTGTGGATCTCTGCACTGTGATGCTGTTGGCTTGAAGGCTAGTATAGGTTTAGAAAACATACCTGAATTCAGTGTTTCTATTGGTAGGTACCAGGTGCCTATGAAAGCAGCTCTGAGGGTGTGTATGTTTTAATAAAATACATTTGTATGTGTAAAGAATGAATCAAGGTAATGTGTGTTTCTGATATAAGCCATGTGGATAACATTAGAAAATGTAAAAAACCTGGGAAACTTTATAAAAATAATGCATTATTTCTCAAGACTTTACTATATGTGTCCCTCTTTGACTAATTGAAATGTTGAGAAATATGGTCTTATTGAAAGCACTAACCTCCACCCACTTGAAGAAGAAGATCCGCAGAAATTAAGATTGTATATTCCAGTGCAGCATATTTACATATAATAGGTAATAAATTAAAGCCTGTATTCATGTTGTATTAGTTTCTAAAACACTTTGGCCGTTATCAAGTGCAGTACTTTAAAGAAATACATGACTACATTGGACCATTAAAGACATATTTAAGTTTCCTGGATTCTGAATGCATCTGATAGTGGAGAATCAGTAGGTTATGAAAACATTTTTTTGCATGAAAAAATACCAAAATAAATATTAACAAAATCACCCTGATATTTGTTAAATCTCTTGTGTTTGCAAGCAGTTTCTTTTGTTAGTTAACACCCCTGAATATTTCTGCTAAAATCAGCATACAATGCATAATTCATTTTGGCCAGTCACAGGCAGCTAATACATTTTAATACAATGTAACAATCAGTGATGGCATTTTGGGCAGGAAGGTATCATGGGATGTATAGTACACTTGCAGGACGAAGCAGGAGTATTTAGACATTGCCTTGAGCTGCTGCTGGTTTCAAGGTTAGTAAAAAGTTAAAATGCATACCCAAAGGGCAGTGTTTCTATTGGTTGCTACCATGTATATGTAGGCAGTTCTGGGGGTGTGGAAATCAATTTTCTTAGTAACATAAATATGTATATGTATAGAATGACTTAATGTAATGTGTGTTTCTGCTATAAGCAGCATGTGTTAGATTAGAGAAAAGTAAAAGCTGGGAAACTTAGATATATCTTTAAGCAACAGTTAAAACTGTCAGCAGGACTAATGGAAATCTCAGTATACAAGGCCCCACTCTCCTCAAAAGGTAGCAGACATACACAGGTTAGGAAAGAAAATGGGACCACACAGTAAGATTTGTTTTTAACTTTTTTACTCATTATCAAGTCTAGTTAATCAAAAGACAATCTACAAAGTGGACTACAATGGTTCTTTAAATAGAATTTCTTGATATTGAGCTGGCATGAAGATAATATGTAGCCGCTCAAAAATGAACTGGGTTATGTCATAATCTTTTGTGTAGTGCCAATGAATTCAATTAAGAGAAAATGATGGATCTGACCTAATTTTAGATGTTAAATTACTTTGATATTCTCAGAGCAGAGTTACTGTGGATTGAAAGCCTCCGGCAGAGCCATAGATTTAGTTACAAAGTTAAAGAACTATTTTGATCATTTTATTATTGCGCCTCAGGTGGAATTCTACTATTTTATCTATGTGTTCTAGTTCAGAGCAAGTAAGTAAGGGATTATATTATATCATTGTGTATACAGTAATTATAATGATTTTTTACTTAGTATAAACTGAAGCAACATATAGAATAAGCAGCTGGTGACTCAATATATGGAACATGGCAATTTATGATATCCCCTTATTATATACTTTTCATGCTGATACATACAGTATAAACATGTTTATAGATATGTTTCCTTAGATTTTACATTTCCCACTACTAACCTCTCAAGTTTATTCATTTTATACTCCTAAATGAATCCCATCAGTGCTGCAAGTGCAAGGTACCAGGGCCCACAGCAGGGTAGGGACCATCTGTTCTCTGCCTTCCTCTTAATATATTAGAGGAGGGTAGATAATTATTTTTTATAGAAAGGTGATCTGATCTTCCTATGGGTGATCTGACCAACTACATATATTGAGATTTTTATTTACTCTTGTTGGGTGTAGTAAGATGGGTGATGGGGCCCCCCAATTTATTTTGCACTGGGGCCATCCATTCACTAGCTCTGCCACTGCCTCGCATATGTAGATATGTGTGCTTGGAGTGAAGAGAAGGGATAGAAACAGTGCCGCTTGTTGTTGCGTGTTGTATCTTTAGATGCATTGCATCCCAAACACCAGTATCTCCCACAGCAAGGGAAGAGAAAACATAAAAGGAGCAAACAGATTTCTCCCACGTGTTAATTAGTTCACAAGTTTTCATAAAACTATTTTCTTTTTCAAATCCTTATACAGTTTATCTTAATATTACAGGGCCATTGGTTCTGTTTCCACATATTTTTCTTAAGTAATAGAGATCAATATAAACAAAATTTAAATTGAATATGGCTAAAAATGTTGTTCTTGAGAAAACTAATGCTAAGAAGTGTTTAAGAAACCATCTATTTTCAATGTAAGTTTTGTCACAGATGATCGCTTCTAATTACACAACCTGAAAAAGTTACTTATTCTGATTTAACTACTTATATATTATAAAAGATTAATTATTCCAATGGCCATTTTATGGTTAAAACATACGTTTGGTGGTTCTTTAAAGCAAATAATATTGACTAGTATCTAAGGTATAATTTATTTCACAGCTAGACTCTTTTACAGTCCTAGTAATCTATGACAAGGTATAATTTAGAGTAGATATCCAACATGATGCTGCTGTTAAACTTTACTATTATTTTTTAATAATCTTACGTTAGAAACATTCTTCTGATTAGGCTATGACTATGAAATGAGTACTGGAATAAAGTTCAGGTCAGTTAAGGGGACAAAAAAATCAAGATGGTCTAAAATGAATTACTCCTTGTGTGAGCTACCTGTGGACAAATAAAATTACCCCCTTGCAGAGCCTGCCTGATCTGTATCCATCAATATGTCAGCTTGGGTATGGGTAGACAGCGGGGGTCTGCCAGAGAAAGAAATGGTCACTGTACTTGTTTTTGACAGTACCTTATAACTGATTATACATGCAATGTTCCATGAAGCAGCAGGAATTCTAGATAAAGAACCATTTTATTGACACAAAATGATTTTAAAAAGAAAAGTGTTCTGTTAGTGCTGTAATACCGATTAAGAATGTGTTTTAGGTATGTACAACACAGGAAGGGCTAGCTATTACTTGAAAGGGCACTGAAAGTATGTGTGTTTCAAGGTTTGTGTGTATTTATAGGTAGCTGGTGAATTAACTTGTTTTAACAAAAAATGTGTTTGTGCTAGATGTATTCCACTGCTTGTGCCCAGTGTGCATTCAGTCCCCTCTGTGTTTGTCCAGTGGGTGCCAAGCCCCATTCATTGTGCCGCCCCTTTCCTCCATATTCAGTGGTTTATACAGTATGGAAGACTAATGCCTGATATTGGAGGTATTGTGTATGGATATTGCATTGTGATTATTTCAATATATTGTTGCAAAAAGTATTTAATACAAAAACACTTTCTAAAATGATGAAATTCTTGATATAATCAGAAAATTACAAGGAAGCTTTCAGTGATCTTTGAAAAAATCCAGGCACAGGCAAACTGAGCAAAGAGGCTCAGTGATTACTCCAGTACTTTAATAATGGGCAGGGTCACAATATGATTGTCTGATTGGATGTCCTTGTCCTCAGGCTGAATGTTATCAGCTTAGCTCTGACCCCAGCGTACCTGTCAACCTTTATTGAAATCACAGCTAGAGCAATTGAAATGAAATACAATGTAATATGGCATGTATATGTTGACAATTTGTGCAAAACTTTGTCATCTGACTTAACATCTTCACTGCCAGATAGACTAACAAAGTAAATTTTGTGATTAAGGTGCAGAGCTCTATGTAATAGGTTACAATAAATTGTTCTCTCTGTCCATGATTGCCTTTGAAAATACCAGAAAAACAATCTCACAGATTGGAGAGGTCCAATAATATAAAAGTAGATATGGCCAGCATTGCATATTATAGCTTATTACATTAGCACTAACATAATGTAAATGTAGGACGTGAATGTTTTGTTAACTATATTATAACAAAGTGTAACTATTTCACTTAATATATCAGTGTGTCTATCTCCTGTAAGGTATCTGTTACGTTAGTCTCAGTGACAGACCCTTGTGTGGTTCTGTACAATTTAAAGATCTATTAGTGTATGTCACGACTCAGAGATGGGGGGCCATGTACACCTCAATTTTCTCCTACTAGGTCATGCTTTTTATGTTCAATCTTTCAGCGCCCAGCAGAACTCCTGTTAGGGAAACTCTGGAAATCACATGTTGCAACCTCAGCCCTAAGCTTACTGATTTATTAAACATAATAAACTATTCTCCATCCCTTTAGTTAGGATTAGAACATACAGGAAATATACACAGACATCCTGTTACTTAGCATGTCAGCCTCAGACTGACTGTTTATTCTTTTCCTTAGATTGAAATTTTACACAACACCCAAAAGACTTCCCCCACATGCCCACCTAATCAGTCCCATCCCTCTATGAGAAATCTGATTCCTTAGTTTGACCTCCTCCCCCCATTACCAGGGTTACCAACCCTCTCACTAGTTTCCAGATCTGATTTTACAGAGGGTAACAAATTAACATCAAATGTTATGACTATCTTTGATCACACAGGGGATGCTAGGGTGTAATGTAACATCTGTGGCCATATACCCATTCAAATTCCTGCAGAGTTAACTCTTAGTTGTTCCACTAACAAACATGGTGAAAAGTGTATCTGTTAGTTACAAGTAACTTACTACTACAGTGCACATAACACCATATAGCAACCACAACATTAGTTATTGTAGTCCACACTACACACAAAAGCAACACATCACTGTCCCCGCAACAAGTCTCATGTCCATATTACTAGCTTTTATATTAGCAACCCAGTGTGCCAGAGTTCCAAATAGCAGGGTTGCTTGTGGGCTCAGTAGAGTCCCAAAATCAGTCTGGACAGTATATATTTGTCAGGGACAAATTTAGATTGGCCTATGCATGTTCAGATTTGTGTGCCCCTGGTGTCCCAGTTATTATTCCTTATTTTCTCAAATCATTTGTTTATCCCACACCTTAAAGAAATCATAAGTATATATACATGTCTTGTCAAACCGTGCTGTATCTACCTTTTTGGGGCCCCTAGGCAGTGAAGTGGAGGGGCCCCTGCGAGTGAGTACGCAAGGTATGCACAAACTAATCTTTGCCTTTTCTGTATGTGTAAGTTCTTTTTCCTGTTGTTATTGTCTTGTTCTAGGTGGTTACCCCCTAGTAACCAGTCTATGAACTGCAACATTTCTTTTTTTTAAAGCCAGGAACCAATTTTTTTAAGAAGTGGCGCCCTTCACAGGGAAGCACCCCTCAGCGGCTGCCTAGTTGGCCTAATGGGTAATCCGGCCATGTATGTAAGTATACAGTAAGTCAGAAAGTACCAGGTACTTACAGACAAGAACATTCTCCGCATATAGATATTTCAGTGCATATTTCATGGCATTGCATTGGCAACCCCATGCAGCCTGCTGTCCTTGAACATGTGCTTCCCTAGGCCTGGCCATTGTGGGACTAGGCTGAAATACAATTATGATATTTGTGATATACATACTTTAATTTGCTATAATGTAATTCTGTTTTTAGTTTTAGAAAATAATATCTATAATATGAATCTGCAACATGAAGATCTTATTACTGACCCCTCTGACATATAAGAGCCACAAAAGCATAAAGAGGTAAGATAATGTATTTAAGCATTGACAAGGTCATTGAGGTGGCGTAGAGTTATTTTGCTTTTTGTGTGATGCCTGGGAGCTATCATTTCAATTTTGTGTCACATATTTTCTACTGGGAGATGATATTTATGTTATGCACCTCAGTGGACTAAGATAAATTCAATAATGAAAGCACTTATACTGGAGACAGGTCAAAAGGTAAAACACACACAATAGAGCCTGGGGTTGGAAGCATCACATGTGCAGACTGAAGATGCATAATGTGGAATGATGATCTATACTATATGGCAATGAGTCCCCCCTGCAGATCTGAGTATGTGGCTCGATATTTTGGCTGGATTTGTTGGGTTACTTTCATATCCTTGTTACTTTAATCAATAAGTTGATGTTGTTACAGTCATTAATCATCAAATAAATGCATTTTAGTAGAAAGGAAGCCTATGTGTCATTTTAAGCATTATTGAAATAGGAAATTATTACACATAGTAAAAATATATATATTTAATGACACATGAAACTTACAGATTTTCATATCTTTTTAAAAAAGTGCATTCTAAACATACATTTTAAAGACCTACTATAGTTTAAAACCGTATATGTTTATGAAGTATGTAGCAAATTATCTACATTGTAAGTCAATAGTATTAAATATATTTTGGAGGAAATCTTAATCACATATATAGTTGCCATAAGTGCGGGTTGTCCAATGATGTTGCTAACGCTACAGCCCTCGCGAAGAGAGGGCCGCAGTTGCTGGCCGAAGGCGCTCCTTGCCAGCAACTGCGGACCTCGCAACATTTACGGACTTACGACACACAAATACGAGAGGAGGGACTTAGAAAAAAAAACATTACGACCTCGCAAAATTACGACTTTAACGACCGACCCGCGCAAACCTCAAAACATTCAAAACACAATAAATACACACAACAAACACATAAAAAGTTTACCCACAGCAAGAGGGGGCACCCAGGACCTCTGCAAGTGAAGTTACACCTCCATTTAAGCACAAACTGAAGAGTTTAGACACCCGAAAATCACCTAAGCGAGAGAAAAAATGGCCGCTGAAAAAAACGAAAACAAGGCTACAGGACCCTAAACACGCAAAACACCACCAAACACATACAGATTTTCCCGAAAAAGCCGGACGAGCTCCAAGAACAACGACGCTAAATGACCAACAGCCGCGTACCACACATTAGGCACCATTTTACAACACTAACTTACAGAATGCGGAAGTACACAGCTACCTTAACGGATTTGGCTCGCGCACGCACACTATTTACACTACACACTGCACACATTGCTCACACTTACACAGCAGCTCCACAGCACTCAAAACACACATTGTATGCTTCGGCAACATAAAAACAGATTGTCAGCTCTTCAGCATAATGCTTCCTGCATTTATTACTTAAAAATAGGTAAAGTATATTCCTTTATTAATGTATTACCGTATTTAGTTCATTACCATACACCAAACAGCATTAGCTCACTTACAATTTGATTCCCGTCATTTTTTGACGGGCAATATTCTAGTCGTTTCATATTCTCCTAGTGCATGGAAGCTGCCTACAGAGTAATTATTTACTTGTGAGGATCTGCTTCTGAGCATATGCAAGGGAGGAATAAAGTGTAAAATGCTAAATGTAAATCTTAATCATCCAATAAAGCAACAACTACCCCACATCTTCCCTCTCCCTCCACGCCTGAGCAGATTTAAAACAAATAGTCCAGAGGAAGTACGTAAACATCTAATAGAAGACAAAAGCAGTTTTGGCTAAATGTAAGATTTTCTTTAAAAATGTTTTGTGCACATGGCATACATAACTGGTAATGTTAATAGTATGCAGTGTTTCTCCAAGCACCAGTCCCCTGATTGAGATATTACAAATAGAGGGAGTTTTACCTTGTTAGGTAGTGTATTTAAATCCTTTTCATTTAATTACTCTGCAGACTGCTTTTGCAACATTGTTAATACTTCCTTAAGACAACTTCTAATTTGCATGGATAGTGCTCAGCAATAGATAAATTAAGTTGTATTGGAAATTAATTTACTCTCTATAGACTTACATTTTTAATCTGTACAGCAATCGTTTTTCATGCAAAAAAATATCCAGCAACACCAAAAGGATGCCTTCGTAAATGGATGGGCAATATATATATGTGAGTTTGCCGACCATCCAAAGCTTTTTCAAAAGGATTCACTTTAAAGCATCTTACTGCTTTGGTGATTTGGGAAATATTTTATCTTTAAGAGATTTATATTTGATTCATGAAAGTCAACCCCATAACAATGCAAGGACCATAACATAGTTACATAGTAATTGAGGTTGAATACAGATGTTCAGTCCATCAAGTTCAACCTTTTTAGATCTATTCTGATCATTATAAAAAGTGGATTATTTATTACCCAGTAATAATTGTTAATTGCTAATTAATAATTATTAATTGATCCAGAAGAAGACAAACAGAAAAAAAAAAAAACATTGAAACATTTGACAATTGTCTCATAAGTGAAAAAAAAGCATAAATTCCTTTCTGACCCCAGATACTGGTGATCAGATTCCTCCCTGGATCAATACACCCTCTCTAATTATCCAGGGTAACCCTGAATGTCCTATTTATTCAAAAATATATCCAACCCCTTTTAAAATGATTTATCGAATTAAATTCCGACGCCTCTCTCTCTGATTCGCCGAAGCTGCTTATTAGTTAGCCGAGGCCTGAAATGAGCAGCAAAGTAGCTCATTGCAAGGCCCGTAAAGTAGAGGGGGATTAGAGGGGCAAGTTAGAGGGGGCATTGTGTGACAAACAGCATTGCCAGGCTTCACATTTTATTGCCGTCATTTTTGACGGGCAAGTCGCTAGTACATATATATTCTATAGAACTGACACTCCATGCTTTTACTTTTCTCATAGACTTTCAGAGAAAATAAGAGGAACCAGAGAAAATTGAACATGGTCAGGGTTGGAAATCAGGATTTTACACTTAAATGTGGGACTTCGTTACAAAAGAGGGGCCATTGTAACATATGCTACAGTGAACCTTTAAAGGTGTTTTCCCTTAAGATTTATATAAAACACTTTCTAGGAGCTTTAGGGAACTGAAAGAGGTTTCTTAATTATTTTGCTTTTAAAGATGGAGAAACAACTGTAAATAAAATAAAAGCAGAGACAATAACAGAGTGAACGATCCACAGGACACAACTAGTTCTTAATCACACCAGAGACATCTTTACCTGCACTTTATAATTACTGTAAATATTTGTTTTACAGATTGCCAATTATAATTGATTAAATGTTGCTGTAGACAGTAAAGATCTTGAGGGTACAATGAGGCAAATGTTGTTCACAGAAGCTTTAATAAAAAAAATAAAAAAAAAATAGATTACTTAGAAATGTATCTTAAACATTGTCCTAAAATAATGGAAAAGGAGCGTCTCACTCCTGCCACAGTATGAGGACTAGGAAAACAAGAATGGGTATGATTGGTCAAAATATTCTGTGTTAAAAACAGCCAACCATTGCTGTTTTGTTTAGTCATTCGGTTGTATCTGACTCTCCGTGGCCCTATGGACCTCAGCACACCAGGCATATCTATTGTTAAATCTTTGGCTGTGCTTATACATTAGGGTTTCTTGGCAAATACACTGGAGTGGGTTGCCAGTTCCTTCTACAGTGGACTGTGATTTATCTGACCTCTGCTATGACCTGCCCATCTTGGATGACCCTACATGGCATAGCTCACAGCTTCATTGAAGTACACAAGCCCCTTCACCAAGACAAGGTAGCGATCCAGAAGGGGGGAATCCATGCTAGGATTGTTTAATTTATAGATTAGGGCTCCAAGCCACTCCCTGTTGGATTTTCATTCCCTCTGTTATTGGTGCCATTTTGTCAATTAAAAATCCACTTAAAATTGTTGGTTTTTAAATGTATTCAGTAAAGTTGTTTATCTTAGTGGATGATATGTTATACATTACACAATATTTCACCTTTAATGTGGCTCTATAAAATGGACCTGCCATGTCATGGCTCCTTTCAAAGAGCATTAGAATCTGGCTATAGACTGTACAAGGTGTGTTTTTGTTAGCTGCATCATTACTGAGATATTTATTCTTCTCTTTGTGTGACAAAATATGATAATTAGTGACACAGTGTGCTAATTAGTGGCATATTGTCATTAGTTAAATAGGCGTGTTGGTATTGGAGAGGGGATTTAACCACTGGATCACCTCTACAAATATTTAAACTGCTTCACAGCCTAGCTAAATAGGCCTAGAAAACTGAGAATAGTATTTATAAGTTTCTTACCTATTCATAATATTCAAATGAATTCAGAATCATAGAAAATATGAAACTGAAGGTTATGAATAAATTATCAATTCTAAAGAACCGATTCTGAATTAGAAATTCATGGCACAACTTAACTGTAAAATGAAATTGCTCATATATATTCTTCTAAGAGGCTCCTTATCTTGAGAAATGTATATAAAACTGTAAAATACACTGTAAATAAGGTTCTATGATACCGCTTTTTACATCTTCAGTGTATATTTTTAATTTTATATTTGCAATATATTTTTCACCGAAATAAATGGATACTTGTCAGCTATATATATGCTTTATTTTGCAAATATTAACATGATTTGCTTCTAAATATATATTAATTTATGTGCAAGTTTTTTTTTTAAATTTACATATAAGTGGAAATTTTGATATATATTTATAAAATATGGTAAAAGTTGGTGCTAGTAGGGGTAATAATGAACCTATTTATCAAATCAGGTTGTCGTGTATTTTGGTTTAATAAATTAGCTCCATAGAAAGAATAAAAGTGGGGATAGTTTTATTTTTAGTGTCATCTTAATCCACTTAACCCTATC
This sequence comes from Discoglossus pictus, assembly GCA_027410445.1. Classification (NCBI taxonomy): domain Eukaryota; kingdom Metazoa; phylum Chordata; class Amphibia; order Anura; family Alytidae; genus Discoglossus; species Discoglossus pictus. The sequence goes on along the minus strand of CM050168.1, from coordinate 198,162,549 downwards.
GAGGACCCATTTGTTTCTATATTGTTTTCGATTAACTTCGATGATGTGCAGGTGTTCAAAATGTTCAGCTCTTCAAATGGTCCTTTAACCACTCTCAATCCATTTTAACTTTCCATAACCATACTTTATCCCATTTGTTTAGCAATTAAAGTAATTGAAGTTAAAGGGATATGTAAGTTAGTGCCTAGAATCTTACAAATAATCCTTGTGTGGGTCTGTCCTCTACAGTGTATGCAGACAAAGACTCTGGATGTGCAGTGTATTGTCCTAGCCATGGGCGTTGAGGGGTGAAGGGTGTTGCAGTACCCTTCAAAAGCTTTTTTTTTATTTATTTGTTTAAATTCTCAATTCCTCTGCCCCAAGATAATTTAAAATTAAAAAAATTAAAAATATGTCTTTATGCCAACTTCGCTAACTTCTTATGTATGTATGTATATATGTATGTACCGTATATATATATATATATATGTATATATATATATATATATATATATATATATATATAATAAAGTATGGGTAAAAGTTTGCATAGGAGGCAAATACTGCTCCGTGCCCTCTCATGGCCAAATCTGGTAATGAATTATTATGTCTATTTTATTTTTTTGTGTGTCCCCTATTCATTTAATCTGGTGGGGGATTTGTCCACACCATCCCCCTCAGTTCCTACACCCCTGGTCCTAGCCTATCAGGGACTACATCTCAGCAGCATGTTGCTGAGAGACGGTCACTCATTAGGTACTATCAAGCACAGCAAGTACAGCAGAGTCTGTGTCTTCATGAGCTACTAAGGGCAGGTGATATTTGTTTTATTTTAGGCAGTAAAAACAGAGTTCATAAGCAGTGCTTAATAAATTAAAGTACATGAAAGTAAATATACCGCTATAATATGTACCTAATAAAATCCAGAAACCTTCCATATTACTTTAATTCAGTTTTCTATTTTAGTCTATGTGACACTGATAAATAAGCTCAGAAGAATAATACAAAATAATGAGTTGTTATAAGAATTTGTTGTGACATGCATCTCTAACGCATAAACTTTAATTGAGCAAAAAAAGGTACAAGTTCCATGAGGTTAATATATATATATATATATATATATATATATATATATATATATATATATATATATATATATTCAGTGTAATCTTCGATATGAAAGCAACAACTATGTGATGATAAGGAGTGCATTATGCTTTTTGAAATAACAAATTAACGACCCAATCTACAATTAAACATATTGCTTTGAAAACTTTGTGTTTGACTAAGAGTAAGTATACCTAAATAGTGAAAAGGTGATTAAGCTAGTTTTTAATTAGAACAAATATTCATGTTTATGCCTCTGCTGGATCTCATAGGCATCCATGATATGTTGATGGATGTTGTATATGTGAGAAGGGTGTTTACATTTCTGAGCAGTAATACTTGCATTTCCTGTTGTGCTCGGCACACTTTTGGGCTTGTAACGGAGAAAGGGTTTGGTGTTAATTGCAGTCTGGTCCAATTATCTAACAAAACATTCTGCCCTGTCCTTGTTCCCTCCCCACATCCCTCTGCCCTGTCCTTGTTCCCTCCCCACATGTGGTCCAGTTCTCAAGAAGTGATGTAAAAAAAGACAAAAATAGATTCCTGCACTAAACAGAGTCTTCAAAAAACTTTTTTTTTGCAAAAGTTGTTTTTAAGTCCATGGCTTGCACAGCTGCTAATATTGTTATTTTGTGATATATTTCACAAACAAGTGTATTTTCTCTTGAGCTACAGGTCCTTTAATTGTTATATAAAGTATGGTCTTCTAAAAAAACTACACTTAAAATATGGAAAATGTTTCAGAATCTAAAAAATTAATACAACCTTTATTTTATTATCTTTTACGTGCAATTATGCTGCAGTAGAATCCCTCGTTTTGATTCCTGCTGAGCAACTTCCCTAGATCGGATAACATTTTGAATTTAGACAAAATTTCTATCTGCACATCTGGGGATGTGGCAGCTAAAACTCTCAGTACTTTCAACAGGACAAATGGCAAGATAATGTGTCTGCAAGGGCACACCCTCCCAAGAAAGGTGTAGGCAAAATCAACCGAGAAAACAATACAGTAAATAATAATTGCACATACATATTGAAAACATTTTGTCACTATCAAGTTTAGTTATTCAAAAGACAATATAGAAAAACAAAATACCAGTTGTATATTTGCATTTATGAAATTGGTGTTTCTTGATATATCGTTAGAAGTGTTATATGTATTGGCTCCAGGGCCAGATTAAGACCTTTAGAGGCCCTAAACCCCTAAAAGGTTTGGTGCCACCCTATAATAAACTGTTACAATTATTATTATTATTATTATTATCTTTATTTATATCGCGCCAACATATTCCGTAGCGCTGTACAGGGTTGAGTACATAGCAGAAAACAAATTAAACACCTTGTAAAGAATGGAGGGCCCTGTTTTTGAGCATAAAATCTAATGTACATAGAGCTTGTTTCCAAGGCACTGACACAAGATTGAAAACTTGCAAACTTACAATCTAAGGGATATATGCATATCATTAAAATCTATTGTTACTATTTTATTATTATTTTTAGTATTGTATATAGTATATATATATATATATATATATATATATATATATATATATATATATAAAGAGTGAGGTAGGCGTGAGTGTCCAGTTATCCAGTTGAATAATCAGTGAATAATCAGTATTGCAGTGAATAGTGATACCTTTTTTATTGGACAAACATATTCATAATATAGCAATAAGCTTTTGGGAGATAATGCCTCTCTTTATCAACACAGTATCGCTTCTTGACTTGATAAAGAGAGGCATTATCTCTCGAAAGCTTGTTGCTATATTATTAATACGTTTGTCCAATAAAAAAGGTATCACTATTCATTGCAGTACTCTGATTATTCAACTATATATAGTAAATAAAAAGCACATCTGCGTTCACATTTGAATGTCTAAAGCAAGTTAAAAAACCTGCTTCCAGCTCAGAGTTCCGAGAAAAACAGTTATTACACTGCATTCTGGGAAGTTGAGCTGGAACACACAAATGTGCCCACAAATGCCTCGCTCTTCATTCCGTAGCCATCATCAAACATGGCTTCCTTTAAGCTTATGCATGCTGTATTACACAGCTTTAATGCAAAGCTAAGGTTGGAATAAACACAGGCTGAGTATCCAATCCATGTACAGCTGTTTCAAGCTTACTGGCTATCATCAGCATGGAGCGGGATCTCAGCCCGTGTTGTGGAAATTATGAGTAGGTAGTTCACCACAGCATTGATTTATAATATGGTGGGCAAAAGAGCGATAGAAGCCCTCCACCGTACAGTAGTACAGTGAATAAAAAGTACATCTGTGTTCACATCTGAATGTCTAAAGTAAGTATATAATATGTGTGTGTGTGTGTAATTTTTTTTGTTTATTTTGGGAGCCCCTTCTTGTGGAACCTGGTTCAGCTACACCATTTGCAGTTTTACACCATATGGTCCATGGTATATCCGGCAATGCTTTTGCTTAATAAATAATCCAGCCCTGACTGTTTCTCTAACAATAACAGGTTGCCTACCCCTGGTTTGGTGGATATAGATAGACTAGTTTCTCTGGAAAAACAGGAAAACATATTTACCACTTCATCATTTAGTGAATCTGGGCCACTGTGTCTCATTAAAGCCGGTGTTCATTGTTTTTGCTAGATAAGAATTACATATATGTGAGTAGAACATTGGCTGTTCTTTGAAATCTATCTCTATCTTGTGTATGATATGACAGTGTATAGTAATAACAACATGACATATGGCTGTTATCAACTTTGAATCTTGCTGGGTTCCCAATTACTTGGCTGACATTCTTGGTGATGATGGGGACCTGGGCAAAGTTCACCAAAGCCCTATTACACATTCCATCTTGCACTGATTGATGACACATGTCCTACAATGATGACTTTCACTAAACTTCTAATCTGCTCGACCTTTGACCTTGTATTCAGTGGGCCTCAAACCCACCTTTGTCCTGAAGCCTGACATGAGATATAGTATCATGTCACACTTATTAAATGGAGGCCTGACATCCTTTGTATGTCTGTGTATCTTTACTAAATTAGATTATTAAAGTTTATAATAGATATACTGGTAGATTATTATGTTGAAGAAACATTCCATAAAAAGAATCTCCCATGGAGAGAAAAAAATGGACCCAAAAAACTGCTCCCTGTCTTCATTTAGAGATAGGAAATCAAGTGGAGCAGCTGTAAAAAATATCTTTTTTTGCTGTTCTCACTGTTTTATAATTGTTTTTAAATTGTGCAATGTTACCTTTTACAGCACTTATAGAGTCTCATTCAATTCCGAGTTGCCCAATTGAATAGGGCTCTATATAAGCACATACAACAAAATTTAAAGAAACGTTTTAGTTACTGGACCTCTATCCAAAACCAAGGTTTTCACTAACTAAAAACTTCTGTCCAAAAAATATGTTATGTGCTTATATAGAGCCCTATTCAATTGACAAATTTCAAATTGAATGAGGACCATAGGGTTTACTTACTTTGGCCCTCATTCAATTGCAATTTGGCCAAATAAGCACATAACATATTTTTTTTAAAGAAGTTTTTAGTTAGTAAGCATCTATCCAAAAGCAAGGTTTTCACTAACTAAAAACTTCTTTTAAAAACATATGCTATATGCTTATATATATATTGGCCAAATCGCAATTGAATGAGGGCCCTTGGTGTTATCTGTTGTCCAGCTGCACTGGCTGAAATATTGAATTTAGGGGAAAGCTGGAAAAAGTATCAGGTCCTGAAAGAATCATAAACTACAAGCTCCTACTAAATGCCTCTATGCTCACTTCCGTGCAATAATATATTTATCCTGTTTTTTCCCCTTTAGTATTTGTATGTCTATATAAACCTAATAAAAAAGTTGAAAGCAAGAACATTTGCCGGGAGCTTGTGATTTCTGATCCTTTCAGAACCTACAGCCACAAATAATGCATTAAAGGAATAACTGGACTACATAAAAACTGTTACAGTTAGATATGCAGAAATATTCACTTGCAGCCTTATTAAATTGCAAGTCAGCAAATTGAAAAGGGCTCTATATAAGCACACAGCATATTTTATTTACAGAAGTTTTTAGTTAGTGAAAACCTTGCTTTTGGATAGAAGTTCACTAACAAAAAACTTCTGTAAAAAAAATATGCTATGTGCTTAAATGGAGCGCTTTTAATTTTGCTGAATCGCAATTTAATAAGGCTGTTAATTTGTAAAGATTTGTTGTAGAATGGTATTGATGTATTTAAAGTTAATTTAAAGGACCATTGTGAGATAAGAAAAATCATGTTTGTGGAATATGCAACAAACTTACAACACTAGCCTAAAAGCATTTCAGAAAAAAAAAATCTGTGGAATTACTGGTGCATAGAAAATGCAATGGAGGCAATATTTAATTTTTAAGGCATAGGGAGTGGCTAAAGATAATGCACTTAGAACCTCATTCAATTGCAATTTGGCCAATTGAATAGGGCTCTAAATAAGCACATAACATATTTTTTTAAATAAGTTTTTAGTTAGTAAACATCTATCCAAAAGCAAGGTTTTCACTAACTAAAAACTTATTTTAAAAAAATATGCTATGTACTTATTTATCGCACTATTCAATTTGCCATATCGCAATTGAATGAGGCCCCAAGTAAGTAAACTAGCAAGTTACCTTATACTGATCATGTGCAGGAAGGAGGAAGATTGTTCAATTCTAAAAGATACTGTGAATTAACTAACGAGCCAACAAATATTTTTAAACCTTAAATAAAGTTTTTTGGGGATAAACTTTAGGTGGTTTATAGTGTAGACTCGATCTTGAAATGTTACAAGAAATGGAGGAAATGGGGAGACAGTGCCTCTATTTCTATTGACTTGATTGGAAATCACACAAGAAAATCCAATTAAGAAACTCTCCATGAGTGCCTGTTTACACTTCCTCTCAATTTACTGGTAAGACAAAGGTGAGCCTCATTCAATTGGCCACATCGCAATTACTTTAGCCGTAATGTAGCCCATAAATGTAAAGGATATTCGATGGGCTACATTTAGCTACCCGCTTCCAATTGCAAGCTACAGGCTCAAAGGACTGCAGATGTCAAAAACGCAACTCTGTCCTATACAAGCATGAACCTTTCAGATTACAATGGCAACACAAACTTGTAGACATTTGTATATTTGGCAACGTTTATGTGGGTATCAATGGTTGGAGGAAGCCAATTGAAATGTGCAGTTGCGCAGTTCAATGTTATATTTAATAACTATTATGAAATTTGTAAAATATTTAAATTGTAAAAGTGACATGTTTTTGTGATAAAAAATAAATAAATGTGTTATTATATTCTTGTGTGTGAATTAATGTAAATGTCATTGTTCAGTTTTCTTAAAAGGGAATCGGAAAACCATTTTTTAGGTTTTTCTTATAAAGCATAAACAATTAGGTATACTATGCACTAGCCATTTGATTTGAAATGAATGATTCCTGAGATAATAGGCACTGTTTCTTCTATTTTGCAAATGAAGGACTCTGGAATACACATTTGCCACTTTGATTTGATAATTTGCATTGCAGTCTGCTTGTCTGTCTATGTGGTGGTGAAACAACTTCCCTAAGGTTGTAATGCAGTCTGATCCCCTTATGAACACTTATCAAGCTCTCTGAGATAGAAATGAGCTCTACATACTGTATGCCTTTACAGAAAACATGGTTGCACAGTTGAGGTAGAGTAACCCTTCATCATGATGGTTTGTTGAAAGGCAGTTTTGATCCGAAATCAAACCATGGCTGCCTAAAAGATTGTTTTAATACAAGTTCCCCCAGCATTATTATCATTATTGTTTATTCCTCTTACCTCTATAATTTTCCTATTTCCATAACCCATTTTCCTTTTTTTTCCTATTTTTTCCTTCCCTTAAAACCTAGTTGACATATTAGTATATATTGTTTTTGCTCTATCACATATATAGTTGTGAGCGTACGGGCCGTTGCTCACGCTTGCGGGCTCGCGAAGCGAGGGCCTCAGTTGCTGGCGAGGTCATTGGGCAAGGGCCTCAAACCCTCGCAAAGTTCACGTCGCTACGCAAAAAACACGACACACAAATTCCGACAATCGCTAAATTTTACGAGGAACGCAAACAACCTACGAAACACGTTACCACACATTACGACCTTGCAAACATCGGATGCAACACGCCGACATACAAACATTTAAAACACAATAAATACACATAACACACACATAAAAAGCTTACCTACAGCAAGAGGAACCATCCAGCACCTCAAAAAAACAAGTTACACCTTCATTTAAATAAAAATAAAACACTTTAGACACTAATAAAATCGCTAAGCGAGAGAAAAAATGGCCAACGGACAAAACGAAAACGAGGCTACAGCACTCTCCACACGTAAAACACCACACCACACTCGCAAAACACCACACGAAACTCGAAAACCACTACAAACCAACAACAGACAATACGCAAAGACGCACAACACACATAAACCGCCATTTCACGCAAATGCGGAAGTACGACACTACGCGTACGGTTTCGCCTCGCGCACGCACAGTATTACACTGCACACATTCACCACGCTTATAGAGCAGCTCCACACCACTAATGCTGCAGCAATGTCAAAACACATTCACAGCTCTTCAACACAATGCTTCCAAATAGGTAAAGTATATTCATTTATTAATGTATTATATCTTTACTATTACACACCAAACAGCATTAGCTCACTTACAATAACATTGCCGTCATTTTTTGACGGGCAAGTCGCTAGTTGTATATATTTAACATTGTGTACTGCATTCTGTTTGTAAGATAATGCTTTACTATGTTCTATCTACCATCAGGACTGAAGCAGTCACTTCTGCAAGAGGCTCTGCAAATACCACTAGGCCTCATACCATCCACTCAGCAGGGACACCCTTCAACTGCCATTTTGAGAGTTGCATTTATCTTGTTCCTCTAGAGCAGAGCTTTCCAAACTGTGTGTCGCGACACCTTAGTGTGTCGGCTGCAATGTGTAGGTGTGTCGCGCGCACGCATTTTATGTATGTGTTCGTATTTCTTATAAAGCATTAGTTTAACTGAATTACTGCGTCTACGAACTGATGCATGTCTAAAAAGTGTGTCACCAACATGAAAAGTTTAGAAAGCACTGCTCTAGACCCTCACACAGCACCACTCTTCTGTCAGATCTCAGATAACATGTCCTCCCTCCTGCCCTGTCCACACCCACCTATGATTTGTGTTAACTTATAGTGCAGATTTAGCAATATCACCTCCATTTTTCACAGCTGATACACCCACAAACTTAATCACTCATTAACCCTCTACTCTCTCAATTTCTTGCCAAGCATGTCTCTTCCTTTAATTAATCCTTTTGTTTCAATAATACCTTTAGATTGTAAGTTTGCGAGTTTTCAATCGTGTATGGTGTTTTGAAAAAATCACCATGTATATAAGATTTTAAACTCCAAAACAGGGCTCTCAACTTTGTGGCATGTGTTTAATATTGTATTTTTTTTTTCTTTATACTTAACCCCTGTACAGCGCTGCAGAATATGTTGGAATAATAATAATAATAGTAATAATATGTCATATCAGTACAATAGTTTTCTTTTCCTGTCTTATGTTATTTTTCCCCTTCCCCTTAAATAGTGAAATATCAGAAGTCTCAGGAACTAGAGTATAAAACCTAGTTGACATATTACTAACTACTGCTTGTGCTCCATTGTATAAATGTCCAGGCGTAGCCTGGAAGTTGTGGGAGGGGCCCCCTCCTACCCTTCATAAGCGCTTTGGGCCACGCCCTTTCCTAACACACCTCAGTTTCCAATGGTGTCTGTGTCAGCAGGTCGCACCTCAGCCATCCCCCACGCTTGGCTTCCACCAAGCCCTTAATTTGCAGATTTCAGGCCCTGTCCTCCAACCAGTGCCCTTCTCTAGATCTCCCTAGCCCTCAATCAGGCTAACAAGGCGTCAAGCAGCACCAGCCACTTTCAGCTGCCGATCCAGAGAAGGATACACTTAACATTTCTACTTCCATTTCAGCCCAGTCAGACCTTTCAGCTGCTGATCCGGAGAAGGATCCTCCTAACTTTCCACTTCCATTTCCACTTCCATTTCAGCCCATTCCCAATGTCCGTGAGGGCATTTGCATTGCTGGAGAGCCATGCCTACTATGTCGCCTACTTACCAGGTACCAGGTACCAGGATTTTAGCTTTTACCTAGCCCTGCATTGCTATTTGGCCTGCATCTACTAAGTGAGTATCACTTTATCTCCCTAAGATTTGTACTTTTTGGCCCCTATCTACTAAATAATGCTGCTCTTGATTAGCCTTTCATGCATAATCCGGGCCATATCTACTAAACCATGCGGCTTTCCACAAGCCTTTCATGCATAATCCGGCCCATATCTACTAAACCATTCGGCTTTCCATGAGCCTTTCAAGCATATCATGGCCCACATCTACTAAACCATGCGGCTTTCCACGAGCCTTTCAAGCATATCATGGCCCATATCTACTAAACCATTCGGCTTTCCACGAGCCTTTCAAGCATATCATGGCCCATATCTACTAAACCATGCGGCTTTCCACGAGCCTTTCAAGCATATCATGGCCCACATCTACTAAACCATGCGGCTTTCCACGAGCCCTTCCAGCATATCATGGCCCATATCTACTAAACCACGCTGCTTTTCATGAACCATCACGCACATTCCGGTCCATATCTACTAAACCACCGCCTACTACTACACGAGGGGGACCCGACCACAAATACTACATTGTGGCCGCATTCTATTTATAAGATACTAGCAAATTGCCTGTCAAAAAATTACGGCAATAAAATTGTAAACGAGGCAATGCTGTTTGTTATACAATGTGAGGCTTTTGCTTCTCTGAGCACTTTCGGTGCTCATCGCAAGCACCGCGATGAGCGCCTTTGGCGCTCATTGCAAACCTTTCCTCCTGTCTACTGTATGGGCCCCTCATTGCAGGGTTCATTACCTGCAAGTTTTGTGCTTGGGAATGCCATGTGTCTCTTTCCAGCATCTCCCCCGTCCCCTCCTTGTGTGCTTCTCCTGTGTGTCTCTGCTGAATGTTTGTAGGGTGCACGCTGACTGACGTTGTTGGTGTAAGTGTTACTGTCTTTGCCATCGTGTATTTTCCGCGTGCCTGGCATTGACCAGCCTCGTTTTCATCTAGTTTCAGAATTTTTTACGTTTTTCGTCCGCAATTTATTTTCTCGCTTAGCCGATTTTCATGTGACAAAACACGTCTAATAAGGCTCAATATCGCTTGTAACCTCACTCTCAGGCTTCCTGGCTCTTCCCCTGTGCTGTGTGTGAATGTGTTTTTATTTTTTTTATTATTTTTCGTGTTTTTCGATTTCGGCGGGTCTGTTGTTAAATTCATATTTTTCCGAGGTCGTATTTTTCCTTTTGAGCTTGCATGTGTGACAGTGACTCTGACTGCAATGAGCGCCTTCGGCACTCCTTTCAGCCTAATTCCTGCGTGCTTCAATGCCTTAACTGCTCGCCTCTCATAGCGAAAGGCGAGCAGGGCAATAAGCGCTTTTGGCGCTCATTGCCTACGTCCTGCGAGCTCGGAAGGCTTCAATGCCTCAATGGCTCGCCTCACTTCTCGAGACTCGCAAGCATGACGATAAATCACAGTTTGACAATTATAATATGTGATTGCATTACTATCTCATATATATACAACTATTTTCTATGCCTGTTGCTTTCCCAATAAAAAAGAACATTTAAAAAGGAAATTAGCTCTGCCGGCTACACATTAGCTACACATTAGCATAAATGAGTCATACAATTAATGCTGGGTATCTTATAAATGATTTACTGTAGATAATAATGGATAGTACAATGTATAGACTACTTTTAAATGCTCTTTAAAATGAAACCATCTTGTTGTTGGGGTAACATTGTCCCTTTAAACACAATAGTCTCCTTAACTTTATATATAACTAGCGAATTGCCCGTCAAAAAATGACGGCAATGAAATTGTAAGGTAGCTAAATTAGTACGGTAAATGAATATAGTGTACCTATTTTGAAGCATTGTGATGAAGAGCTGGCAATCTGTGTTGATGTTGCTGCAGCATTAGTGGTGTGGAGCTGCTGTATAAGCATGCTGAATGTGTGCAGTGTAACACTGTGCGTGCGCGAGACCAAACCGTTAGCGTAGTCGTGTACTTCCGCATTGGTGTAAAATGGCGAGTAATGTGTGGTATAGGTCTGTATCGGAATATCCGTAGGTGTTTTGTGGTGTTTTGCGAGTTTCTTGTGGTGTTTTGCGAGTTTAGAGTGCTGTAGCCTCGTTTTCGTTTTGTTCGGCGGCCATTTTTTCTCTCGCTTCGTTTTTTTTTTTGTCTCTAAACTGTTTTATTTCGAGTAAAATCGAGGTGTAAGTTGCATTTTTGAGGTCCTGGGTGCTCCCTCTTGGTGTAGGTAAGTTTTTTATGTATGTGCTGTGTGTATGTATTGTGTTTTAAATGTTTGTATGTCGGCGTGTTGCGTCCGATGTTTGCGAGGTCGTAATGTGTGGTAACGTGTTTCGTACGTTGTTTGCGTGCCTCGTAAAATTTAGCGAGTGTCGTAATTTGTGTGTCGTGTTTTTTGAGTAGCGACGTGAATTTTGCGAGGGTTTGAGGCCCTTGCCCAGTGACCTCGCCAGCAACTGAGTCCCTCGCTTCGCGAGGGGCCTCAGTTGCTGGCATGGAGCGCCTTCGGCGCTCCATGCCAGCAACTGAGGCCCTTGCCCAGTGACCTCGCCAGCAACTAAGGCCCTCGCTTCGCGAGGGGCCTCAGTTGCTGACATGGAGCGCCTTCGGCGCTCCATGCCAGCAACTGAGACCCGTGCCCAGTGACCTCGCCAGCAACTGAGGCCCTCGCTTCGCGAGGGGCCTCAGTTGCTGGCATGGAGCGCCTTCGGCGCTCCATGCCAGCAACTGAGGCCCTTGCCCAGTGACCTCGCTACGCGAGGGCCGCGGCTCGCTGCGTAAAATTTAGCGAGTGTCGTAATTTGTGTGTCGTGTTTTTTGAGTAGCGACGTGAATTTTGCGAGGGTTTGAGGCCCTTGCCCAGTGACCTCGCCAGCAACTGAGTCCCTCGCTTCGCGAGGGGCCTCAGTTTCTGGCATGGAGCGCCTTCGGCGCTCCATGCCAGCAACTGAGGCCCTTGCCCAGTGACCTCGCCAGCAACTAAGGCCCTCGCTTCGCGAGGGGCCTCAGTTGCTGACATGGAGCGCCTTCGGCGCTCCATGCCAGCAACTGAGACCCGTGCCCAGTGACCTCGCCAGCAACTGAGGCCCTCGCTTCGCGAGGGGCCTCAGTTGCTGGCATGGAGCGCCTTCGGCGCTCCATGCCAGCAACTGAGGCCCTTGCCCAGTGACCTCGCTACGCGAGGGCCGCGGCTCGCTACGCGAGGGCCGCGGCTCGCTGCGCGAGGGCCGCGGCTCGCTTCGCGAGACACGGCCCTCGCGTCGCGAGGGCCGCGGGCTCGCTACGCGAGCCCGCAAGCGTGAGCAACGACTCGTACGCTCACAACTATATATGTGATACACTATACCACTAATCTTTAATTTTTTATGTCTGTCAGGACATATATGCTTCCTTTAACTATTTTATCCCACTTCTGGCATTAAAAGTGCCATATAATCTAAATTGGATCATACTGGACATGCTGAAGAATGTCACCATTTGTCAGCAAGACTGTAGAATGTCACCATAGCCTGCGCTTATAAGAATAAAAGTGCAGCATGTGCCTATAAGAACCAAAGTGCAGCCTGTGCCTACAATAATCAAAGTGCAGCCTGTGCCGACAATAATCAAAGTGTAGGCTATGCCTATAAGAATTACAGAACAGCCTGGGCTTACAAAAACCAAAGTGTATCTTGTGCTTACAAGAACCAAAGTATAGCAGGTTTCAAAAAGAACAAAAGCTCCAAGCAATAACCTCTCTCCTCCTTCTCCTCCTCTACATTGCCAACATCCCAACTCATATCATTTTTTGATACATTTACCATTTACGGGTTTGAAGGCAATTGCAGCCTTGTTGAATTGTCGTAATTAAATATGGATTTTGCGTCTTTAGCACTGGTAACATTTGCGGGCTTGAAACTTTAAATATGATATAGGACAGAGTTAAGTTTTTGACAACTGCAGGGATTTTGAGCCTGTAACTAGCAATTGGAATGTGTAAAAGCAGCCATTAAATATCAGTAACATTTACAGGCTCCATGTTGGCACTTTACATATAAAGGATAATAATAGTAGTGCAGTGTCATTTTTCTTAAATAAACTGATAAAGATAGTTGATATAGGTAAACATTTACGTATATTGCACATGTAATGTTTGTGGTTCCAATAAAACCCTTTGTTTTTATTAAGTTATCTTTTCACAAGACTACAGACATTTATTCAATTGTAATAATCCAAAATCAAATTGCTTTAATGCACAAGCTAATTTTGTATTTCTTGAAATGATTTGAACAAACAATAGGGGACAATTATATGCATTAGTGATGATTTTCCCTAATAATGTTCTAATTACTGAAGGCAGTAATAGATCTGTTACATGCTTTTTTTTTATAGTGTTAATTGTGGTCACCATTTCAAAGCGAATGTATATCAACAGCGAAGTTATTAATAATGAGATTCTATAGAGAACATTTTAATAGCTTTAAAACCAATCTTGCAAGTTTGAATTAAAAGCTTTAACTTCACTCAACTATTTATCCAACGCTCTTTTGTTAGTGTAATACAAGAAAATTCTATCAGTAAAATTACTAGTTTGTGAAAAATAATACATGGCAAAATGTCACATAACATTTTCCCCTTTTCAGAATCTCATTAAAAGCTATTATTACAGTTGTTAGAACAAAATCTGAAGAAGAAAAAAATTGGGCGCATTCCATAAATGAAAAAAGTGTAAATGCTGTTGAATGCAAAATTATGTGTTATGTAGGAAATATGATTACATTTCAGCATCATTAATAGCTGAAATAAAGGGGTACAACTTTTGAATTGTAATGTTAAAAAGCTCAGTTCAGTCTGCAGCACTCATACCACTGTGGGGTTTAGTAATAATTACTGGTAATACATATTTTCAAAGTATTAATTCAATTTATTTCTAAATTAAAATTCATTTTTGTTTGTTTGGTTTTTGTTTGCAATAGAATTTTCATTTTTTTTAACTTTATATTAACTTTGAAGAAACTGCAAACATAACAATAACACAACTTTTTTTAAAAATAAAATTTAAAGAAGCAGCACACAAAAACTAAACAGTCTACTTTAAGTGGCAGATGTGGAAGCTTCAGGCTCATCCTCCAACCTGACTTTTTTTGAGACAAATTTGTCCAAAGACATATGTCTTTTTTGTGCAGCCATCCAGCAGATGCTGGTAGGAAGATACTGCCACAAGAACGTGTCTCGAATTTCTGCTCCTCTCAGCGTCCGAATCACTGGCCACAAAATTATCCATAAGGTCATGGATGGACCGCAAACTGCTGCTGAGGAATTCAGTGGGAGGTTCTTTTTGTTCCTCTGTGTCATAGCAGGATCATTCGGAAGGGAAAAGTCCTTACACCCTTGAATGGTGGTTCATGATAGCAGTAACATATTTCATCTAGGAATTGTTTCATCTTGTCTTTCACTTGCGTTTCTCTCATTTATATGGCGATCCTGGAACTCATAGACTCTTCCTGAGCGATTTCTAAATATTTTGACATATTGGGATGCTCTCAAAGTCCCATCCCTGGCACATTACTTACCAATTAGACCACTGACATCTTATGTGGCATCATAAAACTGCTGACAGTATCAAGTGGATTGCAATATTTCCTTTGAAGGTCCATGTACTTACATCTCAACAACAATCATAATCTTATAAAGGTAGATGCCAAAACATCTCCCTCAACCACCATGCTTAATGGTTAGTTTTAATTTGTTATGTCTTTGTGCAGTAAAGCCAAACAATTCTATTTTAGTATCATCTGTCCAGAGGACATTGTTTTAGAAGTCCTGTTGTCAATTACATTTTTCCATATCTTTTCACTGTGTAATTATGGACTTCATATTGTTTGGAATGAACATCAGCAATTCTATTTCTGAGTCTGTATCAGATATCTTTCTCAGACCTAACTGGAAAACTCTCGGATTTTAAGTGTGGGTGATAACAAGTCCTCATGATGAAATAACCATATCCAGTAAATTAGCAGTACCTGATTCAAGTAAGCTTGTGAATGCCCCTATTGATTATTTTAGAGAAAAGTGTTTTTCTCCATTATTATTATTATCATTTATTTGTAATGCTCCAAAAATATTTAGCAACACCATACATGGGTTAAGGCAAAAACAGTTTTAACATGAGCTTAGAATCTATTAAATTCAGCGATTTTGAGCCCGCAAATGTTGTCTATTAAATTGGCCTCTTTTAGTTACGCGCAAACGATCTGCGGGTTACAGGCAGAAAATCCCTACCGGCTGTAAAAATCTGAACTCCGACCCAGCAATCAAATTGATCTGTCGATGTTACAATAGCAAATCGCTATTAAATTGCTACGAGTACTCAAGCCCGCAATTGTTTTCACACCTGAAATGGCAAATGTACCCAAAATACTACGGGTACTAGAGAGGGCCCACAAGGGGGTTAAACTCCTGTTCTTAGCACTGTAAAAGCAAATATCACTACTGCATTTTCAATTATAGGGAAAGCAATGAAATGTATTAAAATTAATAGCACAACATTCTCGATCACGCAAATCTGTAATAAAAATACTTTTTTATGTTTAATGTCCATGTTATATCGATCCTGGCACTCAATGTGTTAATACATATAATAGAACTTGCATTGACTAGAATATTATATTTACAGATTTTTTTCATACTGCATTATATCTGGAATGCAGGTCCGATCGCAACTCGGACCTCTGCTGGACCTTGAATGCATTCCTGATACTTTGGTGTGTGTAAGAGGAGTTTTTACATTCATGGTGAAAGTATGCAAGCAGCCTGCTTCTGGTGAAGGGGTGTGGTGTCAAATTCAATCAGATTACATTATCTAACAAAGTCTCCTGACCTCAGCCTCTTCTTTCTTCCCCCAACCAAAGCTCTCATGATTCCGGAAGTAATAAACTGATAACAATTGTAAATAGATTATGTACTATAGTTCACAGCAGCTACCACTATGTGGTCTACAGACATATCAGTCAAAAGTACCTCTCTTAGCTTTTGATGCTGTTTCTCTTGATTGGTTGTGGTTGTCCTTCTACCAGCTAATCACACCTTACCTGAGACTATTTATTTGATTTCTATCTTCTCAGTGCCTATGGTAGGTTCCTGTGACTGGGAGTACTTCAGGTTACTCTTGTCTCTTCCTGATCTGTTTTACTACAGTTCCTTTTTCATATTGGACTGATCTTTTGCTGATGACCAGGATTGCTTTTGACCTCATTATATTTCTGCCGGACCCTTACCTTTTGCCTGACCATTCATTTTCCTGTGCCATTGGACTTGTTAATTTGGACCTGCCATCCTCCTGTACTTCACCCCTGAAGGGTTTCACCAGGACAGCCCTGACACAGAGTCTTCAAAAATGTCCTATGTCCATGGCTTACACAGCTGCTAATGTTATTAGTTTATTACATTCTTCACAAACAAGTACCTTTTTCTCGAATTACACTGATTGTTTAATACCTTAGCAATACAAAAACAGTATCGTATTATAATGAATCGGCTGAATAAGGTGTACAGAACCACAATAAAAGGGTCTCATTCAGATGTGATTTGGCCAAATGAATAGGGCTCTATATAAGCACAAGTTTTTAGTTAGTGAACTGCTATCCAAAAGCAAGGTCTTCACTAACTAAATACTTCTGTAAAAAAATATGCTCTGTGCTTATATAGAGCCCTATTCAATTGGCCAAATCGCATTTGAATGAGGCCCAAATTAAAATAATTTCTATGGCCCTCATTCAATTGCGATTTGGCCAATTGAATAAGGCTCTAAAAAGGCACATAACTTATTTTTTTTAAAGATGTTTTTAGTTAGTGAAAACCTTGCTTTTGGATAGATGCTTACTAACTAAAAACTTCTTTAAAAAAAATATGTTATGTGCCTTTTTAGAGCCTTATTCAATTGGCCAAATTGCAATTGAATGAGGGCCTTTGTGTTTTCTTTCTTAAGTATGAAGGTTAAGATTAATACCAAGAAAGTATTACTGAAGAGTTGTAAACAAACAATTTTATCATAGCTAAATGGTATTACGTGGTTGATTTGTGTATATGAGATTCAAGTACACAAGAAATACACATGTAAACCATTATGTTATTTTCAGTTATACAAAAAATTGCCATTTCTACTCTGCACCATCAGTTAGAGGATGGAAAATCATGTGGAAAACATATTTACATTTTTTTTAAATTGTTCAAGAATTGACTTAGATATTGTTATTTTAGTTTAGCACTTGAAGCTTTGCCTAAACATTAACAGCCTTATTAAATTGCAATTCAGCAAATTTAAAAGGACTCTATTTAAGCACAGAGCATATTTTTTTTACAGAAGTTTTTAGTTAGTGAACTTCTATCCAAAAGCAAGAACTTCACTAACTAAAAACCTCTGAAAAAAAAGATATGCTGTGTGCTTAAATAGAGCCCTTTTTAAATTTACTGAATTGCAATTTAATAAGGCTGTAAGTAAATACTTGCTACTTTTTGAATTAAAAGCTGCAGAAATGACTTGCAGATGGAATTCTTTCTAATATGATTACTTTGGTAAGTGGAGTTCCTTAAGGATCGTATTTTGCCCACTTAAATGTTTAAGATGTTTATTAATAATTATGAAGAAGGTATTAAGAGTAGTGGCCTGCTTTGCTGATGACACTAAATTATGCAAGTTAATTAAATCGGGACATGATGTACATTCTCTGAAATGGAAAGAGTGTTAGGTTAGAATTTGCGTTGCTAAATGTAACTGTGCATTTGTGAAGTAAAAGTTATGCTACAAAAAAAAAATTTTTTTTTGAATGTCTGACTAAAATTACTATGAAATTTGAACAATGCATGTTTGTTAAACCAGGGATACTGCAAAGTTTAAAGTCCTGTTTTGAACATTTGATACCCTAAATTTATTTTTTGATATAAATAGGGGTAGGGCTTTAAGGTAAGAAGAGAATGTCACATGGAGGGCATTGGTTGAAAAGGCTAAATGAATTCTAATGGAAAATATTTTTTGGATCTGCAACATACTGCAGTGAATTCCCTAGATTATGGCCATACATTTCAATCGCATTGCTTTTTTGTTACTCTGTTGTTGTGGGACGAGAGAGACATTTCTGCTACATGCTGTTTACTTCATATAAAGTAATACAATAACTATATAAAATATATTGGAATTAAATATTTTATACTATGGTATTCTAGATCTGTTTGATTATCAGGTATATTTTTTTTCAATTTGGTGTTCTCTGGATTCTATGTTCTATGCCTGCCCTTGGGTCTAACCTTGACTCTAGCATCAAGTCTCAGACCCAATTTCTAACCCGCTAACTTACAATTAACTAGTCCTAATCAAACCTATAAATACAAATATAACCGCAACACTAACAGTATATTAACATTTTATTTAACCTTATCCTTAATCATAACACTAACTAGAACCTGACCCCTAATTCTGTTCCCTCCAACCTCAACTATAACCAATGTCCTCCATACAGAAGTTCCTCCCAGCAGCTCTTTTAACCTATTCAAAACTGTAACCCTAAAGCAGCTCTTAACCCAATTCTAAACTAACCTCTAAATCCCTGAAAAAAGGGACTAAGCCAAATGTTTGACTCCACCCTTAAAAGGTCAAGCAGCATTTGGGGGCAGGTAGCCGAGCAAGAGGTCTAATGGGTTTTAAGAATAATCAGATATAAGAGAATAAACAGTCAGTGATTGGCTGCCTCCACAACAAAAGCTTTAACATGACATATCCACAGCCAGTGAAGATCATTGTGGTGATGTACACTTTGTGTAAAAAAAAATGGCACTACCTGCTAGACAAAGCCACCTTCCCCCGTTGAGTTTATAGTGGTGGACCAACATCTATCCTCAGCCTTTACACCTATGCATTACCCAACTTCTAACTATACACACTCCAAACTTCAGAAGTTGGGGGGGGGGGGGGGGGGTGCGGCTAGATATAAGTAATGGGGTAGAAAGTGTAGAGGGTATAAGGGATGAATTAACAACTCATAGGGGAGGAGATGGGGGAGGGGTAGTATAGTCAATAGGGAGGTAGTACTAAATAATTCAAGTTCAATGGCAGGCACTTCAAAACTACAGACTCATAACATAAGGTGTATGCTTGCTAATGCCAGGAAAAATGGGAGAGTTAGAATTATTAGCAATTAATGAAAAATGGGATTTAATAGGCATTACCGAAACGTGGTGGGATGAATCTCATGACTGGACTGTTAATCTGGATGGTTATAACCTATTTAGGAAAGATAGAGGCAATGGTAAACGAGGAGGAGGGATTTGTCTGTATGTTAAGCCTGAATTTAAGCCTATAGTCAGAGAAGATATTTATGGTGGACCTAGTGATAAAGTTGAATGTTTGTGGGTAGAGTTAAATAGAGGAGCAGCAAATTCCAAAAGAATATTAGTAGGAGTATGCTATAAACCCCCAAATATAGCTGAAAGTGAGGAAATACAATTATTGTTACAGATTGAAAATGCAGCTAGGCATGGTCAAGTTCTAATAATGGGAGATTTTAATTACCCTGAAATAAACTGGATAAATGAGACCAGCAGTTCATCTAAGGGGAGCAGGTTCTTGAGTACACTCAGGGATCATTATCTGGCCCAGGTTGTACAAGAGCCTACTAGAAATGAAGCTACCTTAGATTTACTCATCACAAATAATATTGATATAGTATCTAATGTTGGAATAGGGCAACCTTTGGGAAACAGTGATCACAACACAGTCTCGTTTGAGGTTGAATTAAAAAAACTAAATTTTAAGGGGCCAACAAAAACTCTTAATTTTAAAAGGGCAGATTTTAACGGTCTAAGGGCAGCAATACAAAGTATAGGCTGGGACAGAGAACTGTCAGGTAAAAACACTGACCACAAGTGGACAACATTTAAATCCTAACTAAATATACATACACATCGGCATATACCGTGTGGGAATAAAAATAAAAGGAGTAAATCCCATCCAATGTGGCTTAACAATGATTTTCAAGATACGTAGTAAAAAATAGACATTTACATTATACAAACAAGAGGGACAGAGACTGCTTTACAGGAATACAAGGAAATCGACAAGGCTTGCAAAAGGGCGATTAGACTGGCTAAAATAGAAAATGAAAAATTAATTGCAAAAGACTAACCCTAAAATATTTTTTAAGTATATTAATGGAAAGAAGGCGAGGAAGGAAGCTATAGGAACATTACAATGTGATACAGGCCGTCTGATAATTAGTGACCAAGAAAAGGCAGATGAGCTAAATAGGTTCTTTTCTTCGGTATACACAAGGGAGGAACCAGTGGTTGGGACACGGCAACATAATGGGGCTACACTACCTTTGCCAAATAATTGGTTCCCACAGGAAGTAATCCAAAAGAGGTTGGAAAAAATAAATGTTAATAAAGCCCCGGGTCCTGATGGAATACATCCAAGGGTATTAAGGGAACTGGGTTCTGTAATAGCCAAACCATTATATTTAATTTTTCAAGATTCACTCAACACAGGGTCTCTACCAGATGACTGGAAAAAAGCTGATGTGATACCTATATTTAAAAAGGGAGCAAGAGCAAATCCGGGGAATTATAGACCAGTGAGCCTCACTTCTGTAGTGGGGAAGCTTTTAAAAGGGTTAATAAGGGATAATATACAAGAATATGTCTATTTGAACAGGATTATAAGTAGGAGTCAACATGGAGTTATGAGGGATAGGTCATGTCAAACAAATCTAATTAGTTTCTATGAGGAGGTTAGTAGGAACCTTGATCAAGGCAACTCAGTGGATGTAGTCTTTTTGGATTTTGCAAAGGCTTTTGATACAGTGCCACATGGGAGACTATTGTGCAAACTAAGAGATACAGGAGTTGCAGTAAACATCTGCTCATATAGAGCTGGCTAAAAGACAGAAAGCAAAGGGTTGTTGTAAATGGAACATACTCAGATTGGACTAATGTGGTAAGTGGGGTTCCTCAGTGTTCAGTATTAGGTCCTCTCCTTTTTAACATATTTATTAAGGACTTAGATGTAGGATTGGAGTGTGGTGTCTCCATTTTCGCTGATGACACGAAGTTGTGCAAAGTAATTAAATCAGATAGTGATGTGCTTTCCCTCCAAAGGGATTTGCATAAAATTGAGGAATGGGCATCTAAATGGCAGATGAGATTTAATACGAATAAATGTAAAGTTATGCATCTGGGAAGGAAAAATAGCCATGCAATTTATAATCTTAATGGAGCAAATCTAGGTGTATCGGATATTGAAAGGGATTTGGGAGTGCTTGTGGACAACCACCTAGGTAACAGTGCTCAAAGCCAAGCAGCAGCTGCAAAGGCAAATAAAATATTAGCATGCATTAAGAAGGGTATAGAAGCCAGGGAAGCAAATATAATTCTGCCACTATAGAAATCTCTAGTACGCCCTCATTTGGAATATGGAGTACAATTTTGGGCACCACTTCATAAAAAGGACATTTTAGAGCTGGAAAAGGTACAGAGGAGGGCAACAAAACTAATAAGGGGAATGGAGGGGCTAAGTTATGAAGAAAGACTAACCAAATTAAACTTATTTTCTCTAGAAAAAAGGCGTCTAAGAGGAGATATGATTACCTTATATAAATACATCCAGGGTCATTATAAAGATTTGTCAAGGGAGCTTTTTGTGCCAAGAGGTTTACAACTGACAAGAGGACATCCCTTGAGGTTAGAAGTAAAACGATTCTACCTTAAAGAAAGAAAAGGGTTCTTTACAGTAAGGGTGGTTAATCTGTGGAATTCTCTACCAGAGGAGGTGGTGACAGCGGATTCAATAGATAACTTTCAAGGGGGACTGGATTTATTTCTAATTAAAAAGTGAATTCCGGGTTATCATGTATAATTAGAGAGGCAGTATTGATCCAGGGAGAAGTCCGGTCACCGGTGTCTGGGATCAGGAGGGAATTTATTATTTTTTGTATTTCTATATACAACTAATTAAGTAATAGTTAATCCGCATATTGCAGATCATAGGAGATCTTAAAAGGTTGAACTTGATGGACTGAAAGTCTTTTTTCAACTTTAAATACTATGGGCCTCATTCTATTAGCGGCCGCAGCCGTTGCGGGGCCGCAAGGACCGGCCGCAAGCTATTCGGCTATTCTATTCCCTTACGGCCGGAGGCTCCGGCAGGCTTGCGGCCGGTGCCTTGCTATCTCTTGCGGCCGCTCGCGCCAGAGGAAAGCCTTTGATCTAAAACGGCCGCAAGAGTTTCGGCCGTAAGAAATTCCTATTTGCAATTCAATTGCTCCGGGAACCCTCTCTGCAAGGCTAAAAACGAGCCGCTGCTTACTTGCAGGAAAGAGGTCCCGCTAGCACCAATTAAGCACATAAAATAGCTCAAATAAAGCCATCCTGCACTTTGAGAAGACTATAAAGGGATTTTAGGTGTTACAAAAAATAGCACATAATTATCCGATACTCAAATCCGTAAAATATTTTATTTTTAATATCCGTAAAATATCCATGTAAAAAGTCCAGAGTGCTTGGAGCACCTCAGACCCGCCCACGCTGCAGCCGGAAAATAAACAGTTAATTTGAACACGGGTTTGGGCTGATGTGCAAGCTTGAGAGTGGGTTTCTTTTAATCCTCATGTCCCCCAATATGATCCCTAGCATTTACAGAGCTGTATAGTGCAGGCTTGAATTTATTTTTGCGTCTTTAGATTTCTGCGCTTACGGCCGGTTCCAAGATATGCGGCCGGCCGTAAGAGGAGATCCTTGCGGGACCGTATAATAGAATCGCGAGTTAACAGAACCCCCGCAAGGAATCGCAGCCTTACGGCCGATTTACGGCCGGTAATAGAATGAGGCCCTATGTAACTATGTAATGAACTATGATTCCATTATAATTGATTACATGTCACATATACTGATTTTAATGTGCTTTCATTGCTCTTTAAAGCAGGGGATATATTAGACCTTAATATATGCAGAGCATTTGCAGACAGCTATTGAAAAATTATAAGAACCCATTCAAAAAAATATCACCTGAATGGTAATTGTGGTAAAATATCTCAGATGGATTCACAATATGTGTGCTCTAGCTATAAAGGCTTTTTATACACAAAGGTTTTTAAAATTGAAAACTGAACACAAATTAAATGACTAATTATAGGTAGCGACATTGCATATCAGAAGACTGGGTTGTTCTCAGTGGCATTTATAGAAGCATTTACTCAGCTGGCTACCTGTCCAAAATACAATAAACATCTTTAAATAAATAATGCTTTACTTTTCTGCTCAGAAATGTCAAACATGAACAATTCAAAAGATGAAAATATGAATATATATAATATATAGGAAACTAGATGATTGCTATTATTTTCTTCAAAGAGCACTGATGAAGTCTATTAAATGATTGTTGGCATACAGTATATAAAATAATCACTGTAGTTCAAGAAACAAAATCACATTAGCTGATGGGTAAGTCACAAACATAAAACAATTTGTTTGAGAAAATACATAAATACTTTGTTTATGTACAGGAGCTTCCATCTTCCATCTTTAAAATGTCTCTGCTATTATATCCTTACATATAGTTTTATTTAAATGTTATATATGTTTTGTTCTGCAAACCACTGGTTGTTAGTGCCCCTACAACCTCTAATAACACATTGTCCCTCTCTCCTCCCCCACTAATTCTAATATACTTATCTTTACAGCACCATTTGCAAACTCTCCAATTCTGAAAGCCTTTTCCCTAACTGCTATCCCCTGGAACCAATCTCTTCCCTCCCTGCCCCTCGCCCACCCGCTCTTTCTTTCTCTTAATTTATAGACTCATTCAAGTCAGCAACACCTGCCAATTAATCCTGATTACTCTTCTAAAAGACACACCGTTTCATGTCACCTTCCTTCTTCTTCTTCTTCTTCTTCATAACCTCCTGTCATTCTCTCAGATTCTCCTTCCCATTTTTCCCACATCATGTATCCAATGAAATAACCATTTCACCTTCTCTCATCTCCTCCCCTTTCCTTTGCTCCCACAAGCTCCTCTTCTTCCTCCAGTCACAATCGCCTCCATCTCCTACAGCTCACAAGCAAAAAACGCTTCTGTAAGACCCACTCCCAACTCCTATCCCTTTCACTCCTCCTTCTGCTGGAAGCTGGAGATATATCTCCTAATCCAGGCCCCTCACTCATTTCCACCCACTGTCAGCCATGCACTGCTCCCAGGATTGCAAATCCCCAAAACCCCCATAACTTAATACCTATCTCCTGCCACAAACCATCCTCTTTGCCCTTCTCCTGTGCACTCTGGAATGCACGCTCTATCTGCAATAAACTCACTTTCATCCATGACCTATTCACTTCAAACTCCCTCAATCTACTGGCTCGCATAGAAACCTGGCTCTCTCTTTCAGACACTGCCTTCCCTGCTGCACTCTCCCATGTTGGTTTTCACTTTAGTCAAACATCTCAACCTGGGAACCGACATGGTGGTGGTGTTGGCATATTACTTTCCTCCACATTTCACTCCATACCCACTATTACTTCCCTCCAATTTTCATTGTTTGACGTTCACACCATCCACCTTTTCTCACCTTTCTCTCTACGTGTTGCTGTGATCTATCGCCCTCCTGGACCAGCCTCTCAATTTCTTGATCACTTTGCTACCTGGCTTCCTCACTTTCTCTCGTCCAACATTCCTTCACTTGTTCTTGGTGACTTCAACATTGCTATTGACACTCCCATCTTCCCTACTGCTGCTAAACTACTTTCACTCACCTCTTACCTCGACTTCTCATAATTGACAGATTCTCCAACTCACCATGATGGACACTCCCTAGACCTTATTTTTACCCATTTTTGCACAACCTCTAACCTCACCATTTGCCCACTACCCCTATCTGACTACCACCCTCTATCCTGCAGCCTCACTACATCTTTCTCTCACTGCCCTTCTTCTATCCCGGTCACCATTACCCACAGAAAGGTGCAATCACCTTTCCACTGTGTCACAGCCCATTCTCAGTCCCCTTACTGATCTCAGTTGTCCTGACACTGCCACCTCACAGTACAACATGACTCTTACTTCCACCCTTGACACTCTGGCCCCCAAAACCACACACAGATGCCCTCTCTCTCATCCACAACCATGGCACACCACACAAACACGATACATCCAGAAGTTTTCCTGCACTGCTAAATGGCTATGGAGGAAATCATGCACTTCAGCAGATTTCTTCCACTACAAGTTTATGTTGCGCTCCTATTTATGTGCCTTCAACCTTGTAAAACAGCCCTATTTTACATATTTTAATATCTACACTGTCCTCTAATCCCAAACGTTTGTTTGCTACATTCACTCTCTTCCGCCCACCATCACTTCCTGTCCCTTCCTGTCTCACAGCTGAAGACTTTGCCAGCTATTTTAAGCATAACATTGAAAACATTTGAAACAAACTCTCCTCTCAACATGGACCACACACACCCACCTCTTAACTAACGGATAAGACCCTGCCTTTACCCTTCCGTAAGCCTACAGCCATTATGCATTCCTTTGGGCTTGTAACAGGGGATGAAGTATTCAGCCTACTATCAACCTCTCGCCTTACTACCTGTCCTCTAGATCCTATTCCATCACAGCTTATCCCTCCCCTCTCTACCACACTTGCCCCAGCTCTCACACATCTGTTCAACCATTCCTTAAACACCGGCACATTCCCATCATCTCTCAAACATGCCATAATTACACTCATTCTTAAAAACCCTCATCTGACACTGATTCCGCAACGAAGCACCACCCTATCTTTCTACTTCCCCTTGCTTTGAAACTGCTATGAATTGCTCATTGCCAAGTCAAAGGGTCACTTTTCTATTCTACTTCTCCTGGATCTCTCTGCTACCTTTGATACAGTTGATCCAAATTCTCCACTCACTTGGAATCAGAGATACTGCTCTCTCATGGTTCACATCATACTTACAAGATTGAACATTTAGTGTCTCCTTCTCTGGCACCTCTTCTTCTTCTCACCATCTGTCTGTTGGCAAAGGTACAGTCCTAGGCCACGTCCTATTCTACATCTAAACATCCTTACTTGGACCATAAAGAAATCTGAGCTCCGTACAATTGACGCCATTGAATTGTGGTTTTGAAGAAGACTGCAAGACGATCCAATAAATCAATACTTCAGGAAATCAAGACAAACTGTTCACTAGAAGGTATGATCATGAGGCTGGAGCTTAAATATTTTGGCCATATCATGAAACGGCAGGATTCCTCACATCTCTCTCACTGTCAACAACGCCATCATCACTCCTACCTCCCAAGCCCATTGTCTTGGGGTTCTACTGGACCCTGCCCTCTCTTTTATTCCTTACATACAGTCACTAACAAATTCTTGTCTTTTCAATTTAAAAAAAACATTTCCAAAATTTGTCACTACCTTAAACAAGACACAACTAATATTATTATTATTATTATTATTATTATTATTATTATTATTATTATTGTCTTTATTTATATCATCCCAACAGTGGTATTGTACAAGGCAAAAAACAAACTTAACACCTTATAAAGAATGGAGGGCCCTGTTGTTGAGCATATAATCAAACGCACATAGTGCTTGTTTCCAACACACGGACACACAATTGAAAACTTGCAAACTTACAATCTAATATTCTAATACATTCCCTTATAATATGCGGTCTGGATTACTGCAACTCACTTCGGTCTGGCCTACCCACCACCGTCTATCCTCCCTTCAATCCATATTGAATGCCTCCCCTAGACTCATCTACCATACCAAACGCTCAGTGTCTGCAGCACCTCTCTCTCAATCACTCCAATGGCTTTCCGTAGCTTCCAGAATAAAATGTAAAACCATGACCCAAGCACTCAACAACACTACACCCCTTATATCTCTGCTCTAATCTCCAAATATTCACCCACCTGCACTCTTCGCTCTGCTAATGACCTTCTTCTTCCCTCCTCTCTCATCACCTCCTCTCACTCCCGCCTTCAGAGCTTTTCTTGTGCTGCCCCTATTCTGGAACTCTTTGCCTCGCTCCACTAGACTATTCTCCTGCTTCAAATCCTTCAAAGCCTCACTAAAAACACACCTGTCTAAAGAAGCCTATCACCTCCCTCCTTAATGTGCACACTGCATTTCTCATCCTCCTATATCACACCCAAAACCTTTTAGATTGTAAGTGTGCAAGTTTTCAATCTTGAAAGGTGTTTTGGGGAAAGCACTATGGACACCGGATTCAAAGCTCAAAGACAGGCCCCTCCATCTTTGTAATGTGTTAATATTGTTTTGCCTTGATCACAACTTATGTATAGCGCTACGGATTATGTTGGCGCATTACAAATAAACAATGATAATAATAATAATAATAATAATCTGCTCTGGTTTTAGGACTTCATGATAGCTTGAAGTCTGAGGACGTGTTTATCAGTGGAGATAAGAGTTAGGAGTCTAGGGAAGAGATAGAGGGGACTGGGGTTTATTATATAAGTGGATCTTTTAAAATGTAACACCAAGCCCCTTCCCCATGCACATGTTTAAATTTCCAAGTTTGCATGAGTGGATGCAATTACGAAAAATACAAATACTCCTCCCACATGCATAACATTCACCAAAGTATCATGAATATCTCCTGATTCCAACAGAGACCTTTGCATGTGTCATGAGGATTCCATCTGGAATTGCTATTCTGCCTGTAATCTGAGGGGTTCCTACTAGAGCTTACTCTTAATTTAGTCCAATTATCAAGTGGCAATCAAATTATCATATTTTTCAACAAAGCTGCCTAGAGATGTTATCTTAATCTAAGGTTCCCCCTATTCCTCACTGCACATAAATCTGAAGAGATAGCCACTGATTTGTAAGCATGTTTACAAATGTTCTTATACACAACACCCCAGAACCCTGATAAAAATTTACAGCAGAAAGAATACCATCAATTACTCTTTCCTCAGATATTGCATCCATCCAAGAAGTATGCCTAAAGAATAGATTGATTTTCTTCTGTAGTCCTTGGGAAAGACAAAATAAACGGTTCCACTTGGAACAAATTTCCATTATATGGCTGCGCGTAGTTGCGAGAAATGTCCCTCTCTCTTTTTTTGCCCTTTTAGGGAGCCATTACATGGCTAGTTTTCCAAAACTGCCCATCTATATAGCTGAGACGCATCAAGGCTGTTCTCATTTTGCTCTCTAGCCTCAACGTGTCAGTAGATTCCGTAGCAGTGCTGCATAATTCTACACTAGCCCTAACACCTTCCCTATCACTTATCTATCTATATAAACCCCTTCCCATGGCAGGGAAGGGGGTAATTAATAAAATATCTAAGCAGGGGGTTTATGACCCCTCAGCCTATGACACCCTACCCCCTATGAGCTCAGAGATCAATGATTCCCGCACTCTCACACTCTGAAGGAAACCCCAAAAATGAACCAACACCACAGGATACTTAAAGGACCCCAGTGGCACTTAAAACTAGCCCCTATGCCACGGAGGTGATGTAAAAACTCTTGTGCATCTAAAATTAACCCCATGCCATTGAGGCATATCTGTAATGGGTACAAAAGCTGTGGAAAGTATACAATTTTAATGAGATTTATTTGCCCAATAAATTCAAAAGAAGAACTGACCATCCATCCAATACTGCTAACACTTTACTCACTATCTTTGAGATGTTATCTTGATATAAAAAATTGCTATTACTACAAAACACTATATCGAGAAACGTTATTGACTTATCTGCCCAATGGAGAGGCATTGGGATTTTGTTTTTCACAGAGCCAGCTTGAATTAATCATATTAATAACAGACCCAGTTTGCCAAAACCATTTTTGGTCTGTAGGATATACAAGGCATCTGAATGGATTTCTTATATATATATTAAGATGTCATATGCAAAAGCAGACAATTGGATAATCTCATTGCCTAATGAGATACCAAAAACTGTTCCAAATGTACCAACTCTTTCGAGTGGATCCGGTGCCAGATCAAACAGGAAAGAGGATAACGTGCAGCCCTGTCTAGTAGCTTTAATTATCAGATTGGGCATCACAGATTTAAGTCTGATAGCAAAACATATGTTAATGATTTTAAAATCTGTTTTTAATAGAGATATTTACCTAAAGGAAGTTGGTTGATGGAAATCCCTTTCCAGTTTGGGAAGAACAATGATTTTCGAAAAATTGACACAAAGGGGAAGCACTTTGAAGTTTATTACATCAGCTAAATAAAGGGTAATTTCATCACATAAGGTTTTGAAAATTTCAGGAGGTGGACTGTTAGGACCCAACTTCCAACACTGAGTGGAACCTATCCCTGTTGCCTTGCAATAAAATAATCAGTGCCCATATAAAGGAATTTAGAACTTATGGACACTACTGTGCACCATCATGTAGAACAATCAAAATCTAGTGGATATGCTGTAAATGCTTTTTAATTTGAAGTTATTTTCACAGTTTTATAATTGTTTTTAACAGCTGTTACAGAGCTCAAACTGTTTATCTATCTTGAGTCCCCTCTACAGTTCAGATGCACCAGATGGGACAAACTCTCAGGTCATAAAATGGGCATAACCAGCTTCCTCTCTTTACAGTAATAATATGTTTCACCTTTTTTGTCTTTTGGGTTAGAATGTCTGAAAAAAAGCAAATAAATAAAAGCTGACCATTTGCAAGGTGCTTGCAGAGTTAAGGAAGCATCAACTTAATAATTCAAAACATTTCTTTCACTTGGTGTGCAGTGCTGTTTTGGAAGTAAAGCATTGATAAATTACATATCCCTTAAATTGTTTTATTGCCTGTAAAATGTAAAACATCTTTTATGCTATTAATAGAAAAGAAAAAATAATCACTTTGAAAATGTTTCACATGTCACAAAATACTTTTAATTAAAAATACATTTAATTACAAGGGATCTTTATTATATAAGTGATCTCTCAGAGGAATTTCTTGCGGGGGAGTAGCTATTAAAACCTGTAAAAGAATAATTGTCAGTAATTCCAAGAACATAAATCTAATAATCTTTTGTGTCTAGTATATCAGCAAAAATGCTAATTTTGGAGGGATGTCCTTTTTTTTCAAGGGGATTTCCTGTCCCTCATAGCATTTCAAATATCCCACTTTTGATTCGAAACCCTATATGTCCCACCCTGAATATATTCAATTTTCTCAAGTTTCTTATGCTGTTTTCTCTTAAAATATAGAAAAAAGATAAAAGCCTCAAGTGTCAGGTCTACAGAATATTTTCTCTGTGTAGGATTATGTGTGTGTATCTCTTAAATACATTTAACAGATTTTTAGGTTACTTTTGGTATTTGAAATATAATTTTTTTTAACCATAGAGTTTTATTCGGCATTGGTACATTATAATAGAGTATACATAGGTATATATCATACTTATGAAGGTAATATTTTCCAGATGACATGGTAGACAGTATGACATCACAGAATTTTATGTTTGTGGCATCATCATCAAGCAATATAGGGATAATATCATTCCATGGAGTTCCGCCACCGAAACCAATTTTTTTCCCTTTTTTTACACTTTATATTAGCAAAACAATGCAACATTACAACCAAAAAGGTTAATTGGGTGGGGGAGATAAACAATAAAATTAAAACAATACAAATACAAACCGTTCACTCTCAGGTACATCCCAAGTCTCCACCTGCAGTTCCCTTTTGCCTCAATCCGCCATCTCCAGGGATCTCCCACGTATCCGGACCCACCCAGCTTGAAGATTAATTAAGTGTTTTAACAGATTGAGTGTTATGGTTATCCAATTTGTATCATATTAAATCCCAGTCTACCCCACTGATATGCTATCTACCCGTGCAATCCAAGGTGACATATCTCCATCAATTTTGAAATAGTGTCTTCTAATAAGTGAGTTAATCTCTTGTTGATGAGAATAACATTCATTTTATTTAAAATCGCTTGTAGGCGAAGTGCTGATGACCTCCACTGTTGAGCAATATGGCTTTTTGTGGCTAACATAAAAATTGGAAGAGTTGGTTGTGAAGGAAAGATAAATCAGCGACTGGGAGACCCAGTATATTCCAATATTTGCGTCAGTTCGGAGAGCGAAATACCGTAGAGGCTAATGTAAGAACTTTTTCACACAGATCTTTAACCATTGGACTTGTCAACCAGATATGTATGAATGAACCTGTATTTCCACAGTCTCTGAAACAACTATAAGTTTGGACAAGACCTCATTTATAAAGCTTAACAGGAGTATGATACGCTCGATCCAGAACTTTTATTGACGTTTCGAGAATGCTATAATTCAAGGATCCCTGTGTTAGAGAGTTTGCCAGGATTTTTCCCAGGCTTCATCACTCAGAGATTCTCCCAAATCCTCCTCCCACAAATGCATATACTTCAGTTTTAATGCTGGAGCTGCTTCACTGAAAGAATTATATAACAAGCTAATGGTTTTCCTTGATAGTAGATGATCCCTACAACGCATAGTAAACCAGTTATCAATCGGGTTTCCAAATGATTGTGTCCAACTTGTTATAAAGTGCTTCATTCTACACAATTTGTGATGTTCCGCTAAAGATAAATTAAAGTTATCTCTCATATATTCAGGTTATACTCACATT
Source organism: Discoglossus pictus (assembly GCA_027410445.1). Classification (NCBI taxonomy): domain Eukaryota; kingdom Metazoa; phylum Chordata; class Amphibia; order Anura; family Alytidae; genus Discoglossus; species Discoglossus pictus. The sequence goes on along the minus strand of CM050168.1, from coordinate 198,130,627 downwards.
ATTTGTGAACCAATCCCCAATTCTCAGTAACTTGTTGGATTTCCACCAGTGCATTGAGTTAGGTGTGAGTTGGATGGGGAAATGAGGATTGGGTATGACCGGGGTGAGAGTAGATAATTTTGGCGCTAGCCCATTTTTCTGGGTAGCCCAAGACCAAATGTTAAGTGAGTGTTTGATAATAGGATTAGGTATTGACCCAAGCACTAACCATGGTTTAGGGAGCCAGATTACTGTGTCCCAGGAATACGGAGACATTGCTAATTTTTTAGTAAATACCCAAAGGGGTTGATTCAATGAGGAGTGGGAAAGGGGAATAAAGGCAAGTTGAGCCACCTTATAGATACATATTTATTCTAGAGATTCTTGGGGCTCTATGATTCCATATTAACACCAAGCTTTGAAATCTTTCCAGTTCTTTATAATCTATAGCGAACGGGAGGGTGAAACATAAATTTAAAAGGCAGGGAAGAATATTAATTTTCACAGAATTTATTCTCCCCAAACAGGAAATCTGCCCCTTCGTCCATTTTCTTAAATCTAGTCGTAAATCTCTATATAGGGTAGTGTAGTTTTCTTTATAAAGCTCTGACAATTTCTTAGTGATGTTCACACCTAGCGAAATTATAGGTTTGTTGAATTTTGTAAATTTCTGGCTGAGACATAGAATTTCCCAATGCTTCCGTCTTGGTGATATTGATTCTTAACTGTGACAGATCACCAAAGTGTTCCAGAGTTTGAAAGAGAGCTGGGACCGAGGTGGCAGGCTTTGTAAGAGAACGCAACATGTCATCAGCAAAGAGACAACATTTAAGATGATGAAGTTCAGGGGCGTGGCTATCGGCCATAGTGTACAGAGGTGCCACGCAGGAGCTCTGGCAAAAAGAACTCCTAATTCGCCTGTTTTTTGGGCGAAATAGAGCCCCAATCGACCCAATTGGGTCTTATACCACTCCTGCTCTCATAGGGGAGCAGTTTGATACCTGGCAAGCGGGGGTTCGGGCACGAACCCGGGAGTCACGAGGCCTTGGGCCTACAAGGGCCGGGGAGGCTGCCGCTGCGCTGCGACCACCCGAATCGGAGCAATCGGGCCAAGGAGGAGCAGGAGGGCCCTGGCAGCCTGTTCCAGCACGACTTCGATCGCAGCAGCAAGAGGGCTGCCGGAGGAGGTGGAGTGACGGGGCGAGGCGGCGGGAGCTGCCCCCCGCGGTCCGGAGGGGACCAGGACACTCTATTGGTCCCCAGGTGCCTGGAGCGGCCTGGAGGCCCATTGCTTAGCTGGAGAGACCTGCTGGAAGGTAGGAGCGGGGGACAGAGGGGGAGGCTAGCACAGGAGCGGCAAACAGCTGGTGGAGCCGCCATCTTGGGGCACTGGCCCTCTTAACACACGTGGCAGCCCTGTAACCTATATAGGGAGGGCAATCTAGCCTCCTAACAGCAGATGCCCCTGCAATCAACACACTGCTGTCCCCCTTATTATCCAGGAGGGGAGAGAGAAGCCACAACAGACCTAGCACAGGGGCATAAAGGCAAGTGCTCCCTCCCTACCCTGCTACCCTGCTAACCTGCTAACCTGCTAACCTGCTACCCTGCTACCCTGCTACCCTACTATCCTGCAAACCTGCTATCCTACCACCCTGCCCCCTTGAGTGGACTGTGCAAGTGGATTGTGCAAGAGTTAATTGGTATATTGCTGAATTCTATCTTTACATATACCCATGTGAATACACAGGATTGTTGAATTCATAAGTGCTTGTGAGATTATTTTATAAGTGCATTCTGGCAATATAGCAGCTACAAGGACTGTGTTGAACTGTTTGCATTTCTATAACTGCACTGCCGCCTGGTGGCCGCTTGGAATCCTACAGCAAGACTTTGGCTAGCTGTGAACAACAGGCAGGTGAACACGGCGCTCTCATTGAGAGCAGAGCGGGTATACAAGCCGGCGCAAGTTGCATGCAGGGTTCAACATTGTATTGCCTTACTCCAATCAGCACTTGAGAAGCTACGATCATCAGGCAGGCTCCTATAAGATATTACAGTGTCCCTGGAACTTCTTGGCAACTCTGACTCTCATCGCTATATAGAGATTGCTTGAAGAATTCCTGACAACTACTGACCCTAACTTAGGGGCACGCCCCCACCATGGGCTGAGAGCTAAATGGGGCCATAGCTCAGCAATGCTTATAGCAGACATCTTAACTACATCTATGGAACTGGCATACCTTCCCTAGCATCCACCGCTTTGGCTCTTTGCATCCTCTCTATTGATTTAACAGTGGGAATCTTGCCGACACATTTCACCTCACGGCCAAGATGCCGAAACCCAAACGGGCCACACCGGCCGAGGGTATACAAGATCATTTTTTACCAAGAGCAACTCAGCACCCACCCCTGGCAGACTCTCTTTCTGAACGCTCCGAAGATTCGGATCAGGAGGGGCGGCCCAAGGGATCCCACCAGCAACTAGATCTATCAGCCAAGGCTGTGGCTACGATTGAAAGACTCTTGGCTAAGGCGATTGATCCCCTGAGACAGGATCTGAGGGAACTGGGTCAGCGTACCCAACTTTTGGAAGATATGACAGACCAATTGGCGGAGGCGCAGGCAAAGGACAGGACATCGATAGCTCAAAACACTTACCAGGTTTCTGAACTCGCAGATAAGATAGAGGACCTGGAAAACCGCTCTCGCCGCCACAACATACGCATCCGCGGCATACCAAGAGCCATACAAGATCTAACCCAATACCTAAGAGACACTGTGGCGGCAATTCTTCCTGATCAGGATGAAAGCATGTGGGAAATTGAGCGTGCTCATAGAGCTTTAGGAGGCATGAGGAGTCAGGAGGCCCCGAAAGATGTCATTGTCAGATTTCTGAGGCAGCAAGCTAGAGACACTCTACTCTCGGCTACAAGGAAGCTGCAAGCTGTTAAGGGCCCGGACAACTCCCCTTTGCAGATCTATGCCGACCTGTCTCCTGACACCCTTAACAAAAGGAGGCTAATGAAACCGGCTCTTACAATTTTGCTTCACCACAAAATTCAGTACCGATGGAACTTTCCATTTGCCCTCTCCTTCAATTTTAAGGGCACAACTTACACTACGCGTACATTGGAGGACTGCCTGTCGGTGCTACATCGCTTACAGCTTTACTCTGGGGAAATGCAGGAAACCCGTCAAGAGCAATCTCAACCGCCTATCCCTAAGAGACAGTGGACGCTGGTGGCAGCCCAAGTCCACAGTAAACAAATCTCTCCTTAGGGGGGAATGAAACTTACTCTGGACAGTGCAAGGGGTCAAGGTGCTGGACACAAGGCCTGCACAGGGGATGCTAGTCAAATGGCTGACCCATGGGCGAGCTCGCGTCCGGATTAGATTCTACCTGGAGCAGATTTTCATAACAAAAAATTTGTGATGCCAAATAGAATGTTAGATGTTAACCTATTTTTACCTTAAGCCTTAATTCAGAAGGTTGTGTAGTTTAGGATATAAGTTTATTATTGATTGTACAGCCTGCTGGACTGTGTTCCCACCTTAAGTGGACGAATTCTTCTCCTTGCTTAGAATATTGGAGGAGGAGTACTAGTAAAAAGTGATTGTTATTCTATGTTTTTAGTTCAACAACTTCGTAGTTATAGCCTTAGAGAACTGCTAACTGTAAACTTGACACTGCTTATCTGCTTATGTAAATGTTTTTACCTCAATGGCCTAAAGCTAACCCTTTTCTCTTCTGCATTTAAATCTCTGTTTAATGGCAGGACGACACCCCTGACAGCTGCTAACCGGCTCTCTTGGCAGAGGTTGGCTTTCCGGGCTCCCTCCCGTCTTGCTTCGTATGGCACCAGCTATCAGGTAATGACACACACAGCTAGGGTCTTACTCGTAAATTGTAATGGCTACCTCTAAGTATACTCTGCTAACCCATAACGTAAAGGGATTTAACTCCCCCTTTAAGAGGAGGAAAGCCTTCACATTTCATAAAAAACACAAACCCGCAATCATCTTCATGCAGGAAACTCACTTCTCTCAGGACAACAAGCCTACATTCTTGCACAAGGAATATCCCACTTATTTTCTGGCTACTCTTCCCACTAAGAGAGCGGGGTGTGCAATTTTGCTACATAAAAACTTCCCTTTCCAGGTAGAGAACACAACGATAGATGGGGAGGGCAACTATGTTATGGTGACTGGCATGATTGGGGGGGTTAGAACTACACTAGTCTCCCTGTACTCTCCTACAACCTCTCCCTACGCGGTTCTGATCTCCTTACTGAAGAGAATTGAGTCTCAAGACCTGGGTAGATTGATAATTGGGGGGGATCTAAATCTTACTCTAGATCCGACTCTAGACAGGTCAGGGACCCCTGCTAGTTGTAGATTTTCCAACAAAATAAAAAGGATTAAGCTTCTACTTAACAAATTGGGGTTGGTTGATGCCTGGAGGGGGCTACACCCAGGGGATAGAGAATATACATTTTTTTCTCCAACCCATTTGACTTATTCTCGGATCGACACTTTCCTTACTAGTTCATGTTTATTTGACTCGATCTTAAAATCTGAAATTGTCCCCTGCCACTGGTCGGATCACTCCCTGGTACTTATTGAGGTGGACTTGGGCCCTAATTTACGACTCCCCTATACTTGGAGAATGAATGAGTCCCTGTTATCCAACCCAAGTAGCAGGGAAACAATAGCCAAAGACTTAGGGGTCTTTTTTGAGACTAATGTCTCCCCTGAGACTGGGACCGGTTGGCTTTGGGTCACCCATAAGGCCTATATAAGGGGAACCTGTATTAAGCTGGCCTCCTCCCAGAGAAAAGCTCTTAGGCTGAAGGAGGCAGACCTAACGGCGACATTAAAGAGACTGGAGAGATCAAACCAACAAAATCCCTCTCCCACGGGACGTAAGCTAATTGATAAAACCAGGTTAGAGCTAGATGGCATACTGTCACATCGTACTGAGCAGGCGATGAGAAGGACAAAACATCTTTATTATTGGAAGGCAAATAAGCCAGACTCTCTTCTGGCTAGAAGGCTTAGCAATAAATTTTCACAACATAGAACCACTCAGATTAGGATGGCTGATGGCCACATCTCATATAGCCCTAATGAAATTCAAAAGGCATTTCAAAAATTTTATCAACAGATTTACTCCTCCCAGTCTCAATGCAGTGAGGCAGACATACACTCATTTCTTAGCACTCAGGACCTTCCCGTGTTATTAGATCACCATCTGGCTGACTTGAATGCGGAGGTTTCTCACGAGGAGGTTAGATCTACTATACAAGGTCTTAAATTAGGTAAATCCCCAGGGCCGGACGGTCTCACAAACCTATATTACAAAAAATTTGAACACCTGCTAACCCCCTATTTAACGCTGCTCTTCAATGCCATATTGAATGGGGAATCTATGCCCCCTGAACTAAATCATGCTGACATAGTCGTATTTCCTAAAGAGGGTAGGGATAATCTGGAGACTAAAAACTATCGTCCTATCTCGCTGATTAATGGAGATGTCAAGATCTTAGCCAAAATTATGGCTAACCGTATATCTAAATTTTTACCAGACTTAATTCATAAGGATCAGGCGGGGTTTATCCCTTTCAGGGAAGCAGGGGACAATGTCAGGAGGGTCTTAAATTCTCAGTATATAGCACATAAATCTCACACCCCAATGTGTCTTCTAGCTCTGGACATTGAAAAGGCTTTTGATACGGTTGAATGGACGTATTTATACAAAATACTTGACAAGTTTGGATTTAGGGGACGCTTCATCAACTTACTAAGGAGCTACTATAACTCCCCAACAGCCAACTTGAAGCTGCCAGGAGAGCGCAGGGCAAATATCCAAATTCATAGAGGGACCAGGCAGGGGTGCCCACTCTCACCATTGCTGTTCACGCTTGCCATAGAACCTCTTGCACAGGCGATTAGATCTCATGCAGGCATATTTGGGGTTTCAGTGGGCCACCAGCACTTTAAATGCTCTCTTTTTGCTGACGATATACTGTGCACCTTGACCAACCCCCTTCAATCGATCCCAGCTCTTATGTCAACTATAAACGAATTTAGTAATATCTCAGGTCTTAAATTAAATATAGGGAAAACGGAGGCGATGGGGTTGGGTATGGTGCAATCGGAGATTGACTCTCTCAAATCTGACTATAATTTTGTTTGGCCCGCACGTCATGTAAAATATCTAGGAGTGAAACTTACTTCTAATATAGCTGACCTATATAAGACTAATTTCCCACCTATATACAAGTCCTTGACCGAAGACATGCAGAGATGGACGAACTATAACATTTCTTGGACGGGTCGCATAGCGGTGGCTAAAATGAGCATTCTACCCAAAGTTCTGTATCTCTTTCGAACCATCCCTGTCTCAATTTCACCTACAGACCTAGATAGGTTCCAGAATAATATGTTCAGGTTCATATGGGGAAATAAGCGCCCTCGTATCTCCAGACAGGTGATGTTTAGGCAGAAAAATAGAGGTGGACTTGCTTGCCCAAATTTAAAGCTTTATCTTAAAGCCGCTCAATTGGCCCACCTTCCCAGGGTACACTCTAGAACACACCAACCAGCCTGGGTTTTTATGGAAAATCAGCAAATGTTCCCACACAGTTGGGATAAGCTGATTTGGATCCCAAAAGAACTAGCCCCATTCACAACTCATCAAAATCCTATGATTTCACAAACCCTTCGTGCATGGGGGTGGGCCAACTCTAAATCCAGGCGGTTACTTCCTACAGGGCTATCCCCGATGATGTCAGTCATGTCTTTCCCACAAATTTTGGCAGACTCGAATGACATATCTAAATTTTGGTGGACTTCTAGAAACTTAGACCGAGTAGGGAACTGGTTTATGAACGATAGTTTGCTGACGTACGACCAATTCTGTACAACCCACGACCTACCTGTCACAGAATTCTATAATTACCTGAAAATTAGGAGCTGGGTCAGTAAGAGTTCAAGAGAACTTGGGCATCCTAGGGCCTCCTGGATGTCCGTTATATGCAAAAGCCTACCCCTTACCAAGGGGATTCTGGGCTCACTATATGACACCTTTCTTAACTTTACTAGCGCCCAAAAACCCAGGTATTTTACACAGTGGGAGAGAGATCTTGGGATGGAGTGGGACTGGGTAGATGGTCAGAATCCTGTTCCAGTCTCTCTAGAGGCTCTCTTAATTCGGCTCTACTGGAGACGTCCATTAAGGTTTTGCATAGAGTTTATTGTACACCTGACAAACTACAGAAGTTTAAACCATCAGAAAGCAATAAATGCTTTAGGGGGTGCCAAAACATAGGGGATCACATACACACATGGTGGTCATGTCCATCCGCTCAGAAAATCTGGGGGCAACTAGCCCAATTAGCTTCCACACTTTTCAACAAGGCGATTACGCCCTCGATGGAATCTTGCCTGCTGGGGATTCGAGTTGAGGATTTATCTAAAACACAGAATAAACTATATCAATTAATGGCGGTAGCTACTAAGACACACATGGCCAGGAGTTGGAAGAAAGAGACTCTTAACTTTACAGAGGTGATTAGTAAGATCAATCATTTACTTATAAATGAGCGATTGACTTATATCATACTAGACGACATTACCCAATTTCAGGCAATTTGGGAACCCTGGTTGGCTTCTTCATTCAGTATTCCGCTAGTATGATAACATATCACATCATACAATCTTTACACTTTGGCAGAGGAGATCTGGTGGAGGAGCTGGAGGCGAGGGGGGGTCCGGAAATCTACTGACGGAGCGATGGAGGTGGGTGTCAGTTGTGTTGGGATGTCTTAGCGAGGTATGTGTTGAGGGCTCATAAGGGCGGATGCACTGGATTAGTTTTGTGCTTTATGTGAAGATAGCAGTGTAATGGTCTAGTTATTAAACCTGTTATTTGTAGCTTTCTCTTTTTAATTTGCTATTACTGGATGTTTTATTTTGCGTTGTTGTTTATTGTTTTATTTTTTTTATTTTTTTTTCTCTCTCTTCTCTAATTTTTTTTTTTTTTTATTTATTTATTTTTTATTATTATTTTTATTTTATTTTTATTTTATTTATTTATTTATTTATTTTTATTTATTTATTCATTTTTTTTTTTTTTTTTTTCTTTATGTTATGTTATTTCAATTGAAATGTTAACTGTGACTCATGTTACCTTAATAACTAAAAAAGGAAAAATGGAAGGCCTAGTCAGTTAAGGATGGGAAACTACTGTACTGCGAATGTTAGCGTATCTTAACTGACTAAATACAGTTGTGTTAAATGTTTTATTGTGCATTGCCGTCTAATAAAAGTCTATTTAAAAAAAAAAAAAAAGATGATGAAGTTCAAATTTAATTCCATGTATATTTGCATTAGTTCTTATGGATTGGGCCAAGGGCTCGATGGCTAAGGCAAATAAGAGTCGAGAGAGGGGACACCCCTGTCTGGTTCCTCTTTGTATGTCTATTTGTGCGGGCGAATCCCCTGGGAGTTTCAGGGTAGCTTTGGAAGAATTATAGTATGTCTTAATTAAATTCAAAAATTTGCCATTTAAACCAAATGCATTTAGCACTGCATGAAGATAGGGCCATTCTAAAGTATTAAATGCTTTTTCTATGTCAAGTGCTAATTAACACATAGGGGTTTTATTACGAGTTGCCCAAGAAATGGAATTCAATATTCGTCTGACATTATCCCCCGTCTGCTTATGGGGTATAAACCCTGTTTGGTCTTTGTGGATAACCCTAGGAAGAAAATTAGATATACTGTTCGACATAAATTTCGCTAAGAATTTTAAATACCCATTAAACAGTGAGGTGGGACAATAATTATGTACCTCGAGTGGGTCCTTACCTCCTTTTGGATAGAATACGATATTCACCTGGTTCAATTCCTGAGGCATCTGTTGTCCCTCCAAAATTTTGTTAAATTGGTTTGTCAGATGAGGAGAAAGGAGTTCGTCATATTTTTTATAATGGAGATTAGTAGAACCGTCTGGACCCGGGACCCGCCCCCCACCCAGGCCCTTAATAATTGTTTTAACTTCAGCTTCGGTAACTTTGGAGTTTAATAGATCGCACTCTTGGGCGTGATCTAGGGCAGGTCACAAGATTCCAGATTTTTTTAGTTTTTTTTAGTTTTCTAGCCAATAATGTATCAGGTTTATTAGCTTTAGCATAGAACTTGTGACCCGTCTATCTCAGGCGCCTTTTCTTTGCGATCTGATAGTATTAGATCCAATTCTAGTTTAATTTTATCAATCTACTTATGCAGTTGTTTGGAGGGATTCTGGTGATTTAATCTCTCAAGTTCTAGTACATTTTCCCCCAAAGATTCCTCCCAAAGCTGCATTTGCTATTTATGTCCAGAAGCTAATTTGATAAGAGAGCCCCTAATGAGCGCCTTATGGGCATCCAATTCGTGATTAATATTAGTGGAGAAATATAACTCGATATCCCGGGCAATTTGCTCCCCGATTAGTGGATTGGATATAATTCTCTCATTAAGCCTCCATGAATATGGTGGTTTACTGTTCTGGCCTAACTTCAAAGAGAGATAGACCTGGGAATGGTCAGACCATGAGCACGTATGAATATCTACCTCTTGTACACTATCTAAAATGGCAGAATCAATTAGAATATAATCGATCCTAGAGTAGGATCCAAGAACCGGGGAATAAAAGGTTTATCCCCTCTCGCCTTGATGCATCTGCCTCCATGAATCAAGCAGATGAAGTTCCTTGAGAAGGACACCAATTTGCTTCAACTTGTTTGAAAATTTGCCATCCTGATCCTTCACCGACCTGTCTACACTAGGATCTAGAGCAAGATTAAGGTCTCCTCCTAGTATAACAAGGCCCAAGTCAGCTCAGATATTTGAGTAAGCTAATAAATGAGTTTTGTGGGGTATTGGCTAGGGAATAAAACTAAATTAATGATAACCTCTCACCCAGAAGTATTCCTGTCAGGACCACAACGTTTCCATTAGAATCTATTTTCTTATGTTCAATATTAAATGGGAAATCCTTATGTGGTAAAATTTTCACCCCATCTTTCTTAGTCAATTGCGTTGTAGCAAAAAAGGTCGGGTAAGCCTTATGTAGAAACTTGGGAATCCCATTATGTTAAAAATCTCCTCTAAAAAGATCACATCCGGGTGTAGAGATTTATACGATAAAAATGTTTTTTTTCTTTTAAACTGTGAATTAAAGCCTTGAACATTATGCGAGACAAAAACAAAGGATGTATTCATCATGGCGCCCTGTATTTATGTGTTGCAAGTGTATACCTAAAGTCTATGAGGGAGTGACGGGACAAGTAGGACCACAAGATCCCGGAGATGGCGGAGGGACAGCTGCTGAAACCAGAGACCTGAAATGAAACGCAGAGAAGGGAGAAGAAGGAAGAACCAAAAAACAAACTGTAAAAATTATACTTAACACCAAATTCCATATCTGAAACCAATACTTGAGGCACTTCAGTGCCAGGGGAAGAAGTTGAATTAACTAAACTCCCTAAATTCCCCTTAAATGAGGAGGAATAAGAAAAAAAATATACTACAATCAATCAAGAACCAAATAACATTTTCATGGGCTTGGTAGGCCAACTGTGAACTCAATCCATAGTTTTGGGGTTTCTATTGGACTATATCACATTATAAATCCCAAGAACTGAGCCGATACAATCAAGCTGGGTCCGAGGTCAAGATCAAATCAATTGTCCCCAGCAGGTCTCTCATGGGGGTCCAGAGCTAGGCACTATCCCTTGGGCTCCAGAAGAGGGTCCTGCTGTGGAATTCTGCTCCATTTGTTTGTGTTGTCTTCAGGATCCTAGCACTTCTGACCATTGTTTGGATGGGCTTTGTGGTAAACCCTGTATTTGTGAAGCTTCAAGAGTGTCCTCTTTTGTAATCAGGTTCAGGCGAGATAGGACTGAGTGACACTTCTCCAGCGAATAAACAATATGAACATTTGTACCTATTTGAAATGTGAGGTTGAATGGGAATCTTCACCTATAATGAATATTATTTTTAAATGAGGATTGAAAGAGTTGGCTTCAGTTGCTCACGCTTGAAGAGCGTGGCCGGAGCGAGATTACCAAAAATTTGTAGGGCCGCTCCATCTGATCCAACTGCTGTTTGCAATTTCATAGATGTTGTCAGGATCAGATCCCTGGTACCTTGATGCAAGAATCTGGCTATGACGTCCTTAGGTAAATCTGAGGTTGCTGGACCTCCCAAGGCTATGTGAGCTCATTCGATTTTCCAGGAGTCACGTGGGAGGTTGGGAAGCATTCAGGTACATCTTTAAGTCTGTTACTGATTTTGGGATACCTCTAAATCTAATATTATTTAGTTGAGACCTATTTTCGAGGCCTACGAGTTTACTTTCTATAATTGTTAAGGCGGAGGTATTGCGAGTTATATCAGACCGATATTTTTGTTGTGTGTCTAGAATCTGGTCTGCAAGCGTTTCCAATGTATGAGGGCTCTCGCCAAGGTCTTGGATGTCTGGTATTTGAAATATTTTGAGGTCTGCATGGACAATCTTTTCTTTTTCACATACTTTACATTAAAGACAATGAACCCGATTCAATTGAGCAATCGTAAATTACCGGAGACCTTTAAGTGAAGCCGTAAGTTAATTTGCTATTCAATTGATGTCTTTTTGCAGGCTCCAAACGGATTACGGGTTACAGGCTTGAAAACTTTGTGATGGTTACATTTGGAACTTACAGCTTCCTGAAGCCTTTGATCTTTCTCGTCCACAAAAGAGTTACAATGGCTAAAATCGCATATCACTATTTAATTGCTACCATTCCCCAAGACTGCAAATGTTTTCACACCCGTAAACGGCAAATGTAGGAGAAAATCCTATGAGCACAAGAGAGGACCGGCAAGGGGGTTTAACCCCTGTCTGCAGCACTGTAAATGCAAATAAAAAATCAATACTGCACTGTAAATAATGGGGAAAGAAATGACAAACATTAGAATTAATTGCACAAAAGTCTCAAGCTCGAAAATCGGCAGTAAAAAATATTTTTATGTGGAATTTCGGGTTATATCAATCTTGGGAATCATAATTAATACATATCAGGCCACCCATATGGACTAGAACAGTATTGGCATTATTTTTTATAACTTTGTATTTTGAGGGTTTGCAAGTCCCATTGCAACAGAACCTAATTGATTGACATGTAACCTCCATGTTTTACTGCCGTAATAATGACGGTCTCATTTTCTATTGGCTGATTGGAAATGGGAGGTTATGGTCTTGCTTAATTGATCATATTCCCGCCCTAAAAGGCTACACATGAGTGCATGGTTTACAGAGGCGGCTTTCGGCCTGTAACTTGAGGGCTCCTTCAATTGAACAGCCCTGGAATCGGAGACGAACGGGATCCGGCAGCACACCCACAGACATACAGCCACGATCCTGCGAGATGCGGGCTTGCAATTGAATCAGGCTCTATAAGTTCAGAGCCTCTGGGGTAATTAATAAATACTGGGAATGGTTTCTCAGTTAGCAAGAGATATCAGATTGTCCTTAGCAGAACATTTACACTTCCAATTAATAAAGTATTCGTTATTACCTATAATTTAAAATGATACTATATATGGAAACTCCATTGTGTCATATAGTTACATAGTTACATAGTTACACAGTAATTAAGGTTGAAAAAAGACTTTCAGTCCATCAAGTTTAACCTGTTAAGATCTCCTCTGATCTGCAATATGCAGATTAGTTATTAATTAAATTATTGATTAAATAATTATTAATAGTATAGTATTGGAGGATGAATAAAGAGTTAGCCCATCAAGTTCAACCTTTTTAAATCTCTATTGATCTTTTTAATGTGGACTATTTATTATTATTGTTAATTGATCCAGAGGAAGGCAAACAGAAAAAAAAAAAACATTGAAACTTTGCCAATTGTCTCATAAGGGGGAAAAAAAGCAAAATTCCTTCCTGACCCCAGAAACTGGCGATCAAATTTCTCCCTGGATCAATATTCCTTGCTAGATATCTAGGATAGCCTTGAATGCCCTCTTTATTCAAAAATATATCTAACCCCTTTTTGAAGTTGTCTATCGAATTCGCTGTCACCACCTCCTTTGGTAGAGAATTCCACAGTTTAACCACCCTAACTGTGAAGAACCCTTTTCTTTGTTTAAGGTGAAATCTTTTTTCCTGTAACCTCAAAGGATGTCCTCTTGTCAGTTGATAATCTCTTGCTACAAAAAGTTCACTTGACAAAGCCTTATATTGACCCTGGGTGTATTTATATAACGTAATCATATCTCCTCTTAGACGCCTTTTTTCTAGCGAAAATAAGTTTAATTTTGTTAGTCTTTCTTCATAACTTAGCCCCTCCATTCCCCTTATTAGTTTTGTAGCCCTTCTCTGTACTTTTTCCAGCTCTAAAATGTCTTTTTTATGAGGTGGTGCCCAAAATTGTACTCCATATTCCAAATGAGGGCGTACTATAGATTTGTATAGTGGCAGAATTATATCTTCTTCCCTGGCTTCTATACCCCTCCTAATACATGTTAATATTTTATTTGCCTTTGCAGCTGCTGCTTGGCTTTGAGCGCTGTTACCTAGGTGGTTGTCCACTAGTACTCCCAAATCCCTTTCAATATCTGATACCCCTAGATTTGCTCCATTAAGATTATAGATTGCTTGGCTATTGTTCCTTCCCAAATGCATAACCTTACATTTATTTGTATTAAATCTCATCTGCCATTTAGCCGCCCATTTCTCTAATTTATGCAAATCCTTTTGTAGGGAAAGTACATAATTATCTGATTTTATTACCTTGCACAACTTAGTGTCATCAGCAAAAATGGAGACACTACATTCGAGTCCTACCTCAACGTCATTAATAAATATGTTAAAAAGGAGAGGACCTAATACTGAACCTTGAGGAACCCCACTTATCACATTAGACCAATCGGAGTATGTTCCATTTACAACAACCCTTTGCTTCCTGTCTTTTAGCCAGCTCTTGATCCATGAGCAGATATTTACTGCAATTCCTGTATCCCTTAGTTTGCTCACTAGTCTTCCATGTGGCACTGTATCAAATGCCTTTGAAAAATCTAAAAAGACTACATCCACTGAGTTGCCCTGATCCAAGTTCCTACTAACCTCCTCATAAAAACTAATTAGATTGGTCTGACACGACCTTTCCTTCATAAATCCATGTTGACTGCTACCTATGATCCTGTTCAAATAGACATATTCTTGTATTCTGTCCCTTATTAACCCTTCTAAAAGCTTCCCAACTACAGAAGTGAGGCTCACTGGTCTATAATTCCCCGGATTTGCTCTAGATCCCTTCTTAAATATAGGTATCACCTCTGCTTTTCTCCAGTCATCTGGTAGAGACCCTGTAGTGAGTGAGTCTTGAAAGATTAGATGTAATGGTTTGGCTATTACAGAACCCAGCTCCCTCAGTACCCTTGGATGTATTCCATCAGGACCTGGGGCTTTATTAACATTTATTTTCTCCAACCTCTTTTGTATTTCTTCCTGCGTTAACCAATTATTTAGTAAAGGTAGTGTAGCCCCATTATGTTGCGGTGTCCCAACCACTGGTACCTCCCTTGTGTAAACCGACGAAAAGAACCTATTTAGCACATCTGCCTTTTCCTGGTCACTAATTATCAGATGGCCTGTGTCACATTGTAATGGTCCTATTGATTCCTTCCTGGCCTTCTTCCCATTAATATATTTAAAAAATATTTTAGGGTTAGTCTTACTTTCCATTGCAAATGACTTCTCATTTTCTATTTTAGCCAGTCATGTTGATACATACAGTGAAACATGAGTTAAAAGGGATTTTTTAGTCAAATGCATTTGTTCTATATAAATGTTATAGCTGGGTGATTTAACAAATTGTATCATTAGTGTAATTGTCATGAAATGTACACTTCACTTCAATTAATATCAGCAAATTCTGGAGCCTTCCCTTTTTTTCCTGTTTTCTCCTATAGCTAGCTGACAGTGACATGCTGTGTGTCTGCATTGCACTGTTAGTTTAAAGGCATCCACATGGATGTGGGCTTAGGTCACAGTTGTGAAACATGGCACCCTACATGGGAGAGAACATGAAGAAAGGTAGAGGCTCCAGGAGGTGAGTTTATGTTACTCTGAGGGCATTTTAGAATAAATTAAATTGTAAATTTTATATGAAAGTTACACTAAGGAGGATAAAATGAAATCACCCAGTCTATATCACACAAAATAAAGCCTAGAAAGTCCCTTTAAACCAGTTGTACATAAGTAAAAGGGAGGTAAGCTCAATCACACTGACTAATGGATCCAACTGGGGCTTTGAAAATCTAACAAATGAACCTCATTCACAGGAAAGAATAAGAGAAACATGTTTTATTCAAAGTATTATTTTACTTGCATTTTGGAGCATTAAATGCGAGCCAAACTTTTGCTACAGAATGCCTTTATTTTCTTGTTTTCATTCTTGTCACACTCAGGCTTTTTTCCAACATGGAAATTTAGCAATGGTATATATTTTTTATAGCCTTGTACATTGGCCACCCAAAATGATATTTCTGTTGAACTGTTGACAAGAATACTATTATATTTTTTGTTTTAACATCTGAAATATCCCACCAAGAAACCCATGGTGATTACTCTCCCCGCCCATCCAGCACAGCCTGGAAGCACAGAGACAAACACATTCATTTAACATACTTAGGACTCTAATTAATTTTAGAGACTTGCAGAGCTACTTCTCTTTATACTATTAGAATTGACATTGATGTTGAAGTCCAAAACCAGCTTTATCATTAGTCGTGCTGAGCAAATACCTATGGGGACTCTAGTCATGGAGACACCTGCATGACTGGCTACTTGTTGTAGATTTAGGGCCTTTTTAAATTGTAAGCCTGCAGTTCCCTTTATACCTTAACATTTTCTACAGTTACAGATCAATTCAAATTGAACAAGCCTGCAACTACCTGGCCGAAAGCCGAAACCATAAAGGCTTTGCAATCGTAAGTAGCATTTCAGAGCATGATCATGATCAATTAAGCAAGCCCGTAACAACCAATTTAAAAACAGCCAATATTAAATGAGACCGTCATCATGACGTCAGTAAAACATGGAAGTTAAACGTCAATCAACTAGTCCGATTTTAACAACTGCAGGGATTTACAGCCACTAACCCGGAAATCGTTTGCGGCTAGCGTAAATACACCAATTGAATAACTAGTTTATAGGCTCCATTACGGGCTCCTGAAACTACAATTTTCTCGATTAAATAGGGACCTTAGGGCCTCATTCAATTGGGGGCCATAACTTGATCGCAAATAGACGATTTCCTGAGATCGAGTTGCATCCTGGCGTTGCTCTACATTTACTTTGATATTCAATTGGCCAGGTCCGCAAGTTACTCTCCCTTCCCAAAAATCACAAACCATGCTATCGGCAGTAAGCATTTGCCTGCTTGAACATGATCGCGGCCACAAAGCTGTAACTCGTGGTTCTAACCCGCAAACTCGTAGCACTGTAAATGCAAATATAAAATCAATACAGCACTGTAACGCACTGTAAATGACGGGGCACATAATGGGTGACATTAGAATTAAAAGCACAACATTCTCAAGCTTGCACATCGCAATGTTTAATTTCCGTCCAAGCCCGTAGGACTTTATGACAAAAATTGAACATGAAATAAAGTATTTATTTATGCTGATTTGCGAGCTTGAGAATGTTGTGCTATTAATTCTAAGACCTAACATCACTTTCCCTTTTAATAAAAGTACAGGATTGCTTTTTTATTTGCTTTTAAAGTGCTATGATTTTTAAGTAAGCCCTTTGCGACACCTCCTTGGGCCAAGTAGCCTGAGGTTCGAGTGTAGCCATTTACGGGCTTGACGGAAGGGTAAATCGGAGCAATTGAATAGCTAATCAGGATTTTTTTGTGGCCGCAACTCTTGTGGCCATGAAGGACCTGAGGTTTTGAGGGAAGTAAGCTGCGATTGACCAAATCGCTTGGAATCGTAGCTCGCAGCACATAACCCGATTGGAGCCTGCAAACGGAAGGCAATTGAATAGCAATGTAGCTTGCGACCTCCATTTGTGAGCCCGGATCTCTAAAACTAAGCATTTAAATGAGACCCTTAGTATCCAATTCTCTATTGTCTCTGCGGAAACCTGGGGCCCTATTCTATTAGCTACTTGCAAATGTCTTGAACACATTTGGCTTTTGGTGTTTTTTTTAATAAAGGTTTATATGCATTCTAATGTCTTAAGAATTCATTAGTGCCAATAAGTAATATTTGCCGAATATGCAGCAATATTAAGAGTGATTTTAAGTGTGTATAAATTTACTAATTGGGCTATTCAATCAGGCCCCTGGTGCATGGGTGCCCAAGATATAAATGCATATAGGCCCGTGTCTTAGCATAGCCTAAAGCATAAATACATCCCTGATTCTGCTGCTATAAAGAGATGATTAGATCACCTAAATCACATCTCCGTTAGCATTTCTTACAATGACTAAATGCAGGAAAAATAAGACATCATTCAGTTTCTGGAACTTTACAAAAGAAAAAATACAAATTTTCATACTAGATGTTCGCATTAATAATTACTGTGATATTTTCTTTTTCAGTGCAACCCGAGCAAAGCCGTAAAAATATAAGTTCAGATGCAAAAATAAATTTATCAGCCGAGGCCTATGCTGAAGATTAATATTCTGAAGTGACCAGGAACTATAAAACTGGGGTAAGAAATGTTATACTGTATGGGAAATAAATCTAAGCGGTCTTAGCTTAGTTCCTGCTCTACACTTCATAAATATTTCCTGAGGCCGGTCTCCCGTGTATCGAAACCAGGGAGACGATGTTGCAGATGGCAAGGCTGATCTACACCACGAAAATTATTTCTGGTGATGAAAGCTCAGTGTGTCTGCTTACACTGTTGTGCTTCCCTATGTTAAATTATTGTGTGTTACATCTTTACGATGGATGTGTTTGGGACCAAACTTTTTATGGTTGCTAAGAAGCAAAACGTAATGTTTTTTTGCCGTTTTTATTGGAGAAGAATTAATGGGATACACTGCTCCTTTCATGTCCTGAGCCAGGTTGTCTATCCAAGATTTATTTTGTGCACTGTTTAATTATATTTTTTTTCTTTTTTTCTTAATCCTATATATCCAAATTCTCAAATCTTTGTGCCATCTGCCATATTGCTTGAGCTACCATTATATCACATATATAGCTTGCAAAAATCCGTTGGTAATGCAACTTTAAAACTGCGGGGCTTGCTACTTGCGCTGGTGGAGATGAGCACCATAGTCGCTCATCCCTACGACCATGTACGACTTAGGCAGGGAGCGCCAAAGGCGCTCACTGTGCTAGTGGAGATGAGCGCCATAGGCGCTCATCCCTACGACCCCACACGCATTAAGCATCATACCAACGGCCCTCAAGACTACAGAACAACAGAAAACTCAAATACACAATTCACAGTGCAATACTTTTTATCTGCTCCAGACCCCCTATGTTTATTTATTTAGGTGGGACTGAGTGAGTTAACACCAGATAACCACACTGTAACATAATCATAATACATACAATTTATATGCCATTTTGATCAAAAGTAATACAAAATCCAACCATAAAACTATAACAATAAAACAGGGTAACTCTTTTTTTTATATATAAATATTTTTTTTTATTATAATGAATTAATTAATTAAATAATACATTAATATACTTTATGTATTTGTAACTAATATATCCAGTAATCAATATCATGAAGAGCTAACAATCATTTTTGATTTTCCTGCAACATTCAATGTACATTTGGACTGTTGCTGACCTGAGTTGTATGTGTCAACGAGGTGGCAAGTGTGCAGCATAAATAGGCTGTGTGTGCGAGGGCAAACCGTTTGTTTAGTTGTCTAAAGCACCATTTTAGAATTGTAATGTTATTAGTTGCAAGTTAGTGTTGTAAAATGGCTGCGATTGTGTATGTGTTATGTGGGTCTGGAGCATTTTCCGTGTTACCTAATAGTGTATTTTGTACCTCATAGTTCCTGGGTAAAAGTCTAATGAGCCTGGCAGTGTTTTTTTCGTAGTTAGGGGTCGTGTAGCCTTTTTTTTCGTCCGCCTTATTTTTTGTCGCTTGTTTAAATTGCTGTGCAACCTCACTCCCAGACATCCTGGCTGTGCCTGCGTGCTGTGGGTGATGTTTATTTTGTTTTTATTTTTATTTTCTTTGTGTGTTTGGCTGTTTTGGATGTGCGCATTTCGGCAGTTAACTTTTTGACCTCGTATTTGTTTTCAAAGTCCCCCGGCTCGTATTTGTTTTCTAGAAGTCCGGCTTTCCATTCTTATGTGACTGCCAGTGTTTTGCCTGTTTAGGGGTCGTGTAGACTT
Organism: Discoglossus pictus; assembly: GCA_027410445.1. Lineage (NCBI taxonomy): Eukaryota > Metazoa > Chordata > Amphibia > Anura > Alytidae > Discoglossus > Discoglossus pictus. Next base: position 198,111,217 of record CM050168.1, on the reverse strand, counting down.
GTTTTCGTTTTTTTTGGGCAGCCATTTTTCTTTTTTCTTAGGTGATTTTCGAGTGCCAAAACTGGGCAAATTGTGTTTAAATTGTCGTGCAACCTCAATCCCAGACGCCCTGGCTGTCCCCCTGTGGTGTGTGTGATGTTTTGTGTATGTTTTTTACTTTTTTTTCTTTGTGTTTTTATTGTTTTTGTATTGTGCGCAGTCGGCCGTTATTGTTTTGGACCTCGTATTTTATTTTTCTAAGTGCCGCGGGTCGTATTTTTTTTTTCTAAGTTCCGCTTTCCTTTTTTTCAAACTGTTACAGGCCATAATTTTTCCACTTGATTTTTTCAAAGTGCTCACATTTTGAATTGTGTAATTGTGATTTCTGCTGATTTGTAGTCCCGCGCTCATCTCCATCAGTGCATTGAGCTCCCGCAACATTAGCAACAACCCCCAATGCTCACAACTATATATGTGATAAATGTTTGTTGTGTGTGTATTTTGTGTATTTTGCATATTGTGGTATAACAGCTTGTTTGAGGTATAGATTTCTCATCCCACTGCTTTTAATACTCCGTATTCCATAACAAACCGTTTCCAGAGCAACTACAAGCACTGGACCCTTTGAACCTCGTAATTATTTAATTCTCCTTAGCATGAATGTAATTGATGTAACTGGATTTCATGTTGCGCGGTGTCACAGGTGAAACGCATAGGGAATAAAATCATTTTTTTATCAGGGAAAAGGCTAATGTCCTTTTCTTGAAGGAAAAAACAAAAACAAATGATTTGACAAATTAAAGAAGTTTCTGAATTGTTTTTCCTTTAACATCTGGTATTGACATTTTCAGAACTAATTAGTCTACAGGGTCTGAGGGAACATACAATTGTAGAATTTCTCTAAACTCGTTTCATATTAATTGCAAGAAAACAAAAGTAATTCAATTTTAACACCTTCATTACATCTGGGTTTGATGCCAGAGGAGAAAAAATAAACTTTAATTAATTGTTATATGAAATACTTTTGTTGACACATCCTAACATGTAGATATAAATTAGTCATATCTTCAACAAGAAATATTTTAATATTTATATTAATAAAAAACTTTAATTATAAATATTTTGACCAATTTCCATTTATTTTCAATTGCAGATGTTGAAGACAAATAAGGGGTATCAAAGTGAATTCAAGTATTTTTTAATCCAGCATCAGCGAAACAAAAATATAGAAACATTATTGTTTGATATTTTAAAAAACTATGAGCCTCATTTGAAGCCCGCATCTCGCAGTATACAGGCCGTATGTCTGTGGGCCTGATGCAGGCTTGAACTCTGCTACAATTACGGTGCTATTCAATTGAACAAGCATCCAAGTTACGGGCCGAAAGCCGAAACCGTAAACCATGCACTTATTAGGAGCATTTCAGGGCGGGAACATGATCAATTAAGCAAGGTTGTAACTACCCATTTAGAAACAGCCGATAGAAAATGAGACCGTTATCATTAGGTCATTAAAACATGTAGGTTACATGCACTTATTAGGAGCATTTCAGGGCGGGAACATGATCAATTAAGCAAGGTTGTAACTACCCATTTAGAAACAGCCGATATAAAATGAGACCGTTATCATTAGGTCATTAAAACATGTAGGTTACATGTTAATCAGTTAGCGTTTAGAGGTACGATATGCGATCGGACTCTTAAACCCGCAAAATACAAAATAATACATATTTATGCCAATACTGTTCTAGTCCATATGGGTGGCCTGATATGTATTAACATCATTGATTCCCAAGATCGATATAACCCCGAACTGACACATAAAAAATATGAATTTATATTGGCGATTTACGAGCTTGAGACTGCTGTGCAATTAATTCCAATGTCATTTACAGTGTCATTTACAGTGCAGTATTGATTTTTTATTTGCATTTCCAGTGCTACGGACAGGGGTTAAACCTCCTTGGGAATCCTATCTGGTACTCGTAGGATTTTCTCCTACATTTGCCATTTACGGGTGAAAACATATGCTGGCTTGGGGAATTGTAGCAATTGAATAGCAATTTGCAATTTTAGCGCTCGTAACTCTTGAGGACGTGAAAGGTCAAAGACTTCTATGGGCTGTAAGTTACGGTTTAAACAACCGCATGGATTTCAAGGCCGTAATCCATAACTCGTTTGTAGACCGCAAAAAGAAGCCAATTGAATAACAAAATAACTTATTGCCTCCATTACGGGATACTGTAAGTTAAAATTGCCCAATTGAATTGGGCTCTATGCTTGGAAATTGACAACATAATTATTATATTTCATGTGCAACTCTGTTGCTATGGAATCTACCATTTTGGCTTGAATATATATCCTGCCTTCTTGCCCTGCCAGCATTCAGTACATGCTGTTACTTCTGAATGCCAGTTTTCAGCCAATCAGTGTGGCATTATGTGTGGCTGAGAGGCCAACATGATATTCTCATTCTAAAGGAGAATTGGCTCGAGAAAAGCTAGCATGTATTCAGTACTTGTTGGGGGAGGAGACAACATTCGTTCAGCACCTCCCTGTAGAAAAATGTCACAGCAAGTTATCTAGTAATATCTCCTCCATTTTCTAGTTTGTGTGATAATGTTAGCAGTCCGTTGTATATAACACTCAAGCCACACTGAATGTCATGCAATTCACCACAAATATTACTTATCTAAACATATGAAAAAAACAGCTATCCAACATTGTTCTGTCTATTCAACAAACAGTGTAATAAAAATGTTCTGAGTATTTTTATTACTGTATTATATTCTCTATACGTGTCTAATTACTATGATTATAGAATATGGAAGTTAAAACATGTTAATGGCCATAATCTAGGAAACAAACTGCTCCCTAGTTTGTTTACATTTGCATTGTATGCAACAATTATAAGTAGACACTTAAAAACAATGTGCAACTTTCAGTAATCCATTGTGATGGGTCAAATTATTCCCTATTCTCTGTATTGTAATAGCCACCTATAGTGTCTGTATTATAACCCATCATGAATGGGGTGTTTTATGTGCAAAGGTGTAAAACAATTGCTGGGGGTCACTAGTAATCACTAAAGCATTTCTCTACTCACCTCCTGCCACAACCCAGCTATCCAACATTAAGGTCTGAAGCCTTGCAAATATCAATTCCCTTAAATATAACTCATTTTATAATCAGTTATTCACAGGGAGGTACACAAAAACATCTAAATATGTGAATTATTGCATAATATTTTGTATACACTGCTTGATTCCTATTTTAATAGAAGCCAGTTTTTACAGGCGTTAATCGCGAGGCCCGTGGGTCTTAGGCAGCAATGAGCGCCGGAGGCCCGTAGGACTTAGGACCGAAGCCCAAAGATGCAAATGTGGGCCTCGCAAACTGAGGCCCGCAGTTGCGGGCCTGCACTAAATTACGACTTTAACAGCCGAACCACAGAACTGGAAAGACCAGAAAAAAACAAATATGCTCAAATTATCAATTAACACACAGCTCAGGGGGAAAGCCAGGGAGCCTGTGAGTGAGGTTGCAAGTTTCTTTGAGGCATATTTGGCATTTTTTAACGCAAGAAAAAAAATGGTGTCCGAAAAAACGGAACAGGATGAAAACGAGGCAGAAGGCAGTAAAAAAGAGCACAAAGCCAGTAACACAACGCAAGCCAGTAACACTTAATACAAGCCAATAACATTTAACCCATCGCGAGGCCCTTAAACTAAATGGGGGGTTGAGGCTTGCGATGAGCGCCGAAGGTGCTCAAGTGCAAGGCCTATAAAGTAAACAGGGGGAGGGGCTTGCAATGATCGCCCAAGGCGCTCATCGTGGGGCTCGCGATGAGCGCCGAAGGGGATTATTGCAAAGCAGGAATGTTGTGGCTTGCCAAAAACGGCAATGAGCGCTCATCGCAGGGCCTGTAAACTACATGGGGGAGAGGCTCACAATGAGCGCCGAAGGTGCTCAGAGGGGCCATAGCCTCACATTGTGTGGCAAACATCATTGCCAGGCTTACAATTTTATTCCAGTCATTTTTGATGGGCAATTTCCTAGTAAACATATTTATAACTTTTTGAGCATATGTAGTGAATTGCTAGATTTACAATATCAATGGTATTTATTACAATTATACAATTACTGATCATTGGTGATGCCAACAATCACTTCAAATGTGTAAATAAAATATTGTAGCGGTGATGTAAGAAAGTTGGTAGAAATTTAGTGAAATCACTGTTGACCTCATTTGAATATTTTTCCTCTTAAATTATGTTTACTGAATTTTCATAATAAAGTAAAATTCAAGATATAACAATAAATAACTAAATATAACAACGCAAACAAAAAAGAATAATAATAATTACAACCCTTTTTCAGAAAACACTCTTATGTTGATTTTGAATTTTGATGAAATAAAATAATAAAATAAACATTGCAATGGTCTCTGTAAACAACAACACACGCCCCTCTCTTTTCCTATCTAACTTGTTGCATATATGAATATATATGTATTTTTAACTGCTAACCGCATATACATACTATTTAGATAAAAAAATATGCTTTAAGATTGATTCATTTAGAAAAATATATTTTTCAAGTTATTTATGTTATACATAGATATATAATATTATATGTACATATGATAAAATACCCTTTTTCATATAATTCAGAAATCTTGACATGATGTTGAAATATACTTTTCATTTAAATGTTTTCAAATATGGAACTTTTGTGTTTCCTTAACTAAATTTTTTATTTTTTTTATTGATACTTATCCCTCCGTGTTTCATCTCTCAGCAACACCCCCATCCTTCCATTTGAAATAAGAACATATAATTATATTTTTTATTTCTTCTATAGGGAGGTTGTGAAGCCTAAGTTTATATTCCCACTGTGTAACTCTTTTTCCATTTTCCTCCTTATTATAAATAATAATACACCCTTGAAACCAAACCACTGCCGTATACTTGACCTCATGTTGCATAGTTTTTGTACATTTCCTCTCCCAAATTATCGAAAAAAAAGTTTGTTGATTGGTTGAGTAATAGTCTGCTGATAAAAATAATACATATATAGTAATAAAGTAAAGCAAGGATTAGGTGGAAATATGTCAGTTTATTGAATATTTGTTGTTAAAGCTCTTTACTGAATTGTGGAGCTCAGATTACATAGGTCGAACAAAGCACTTTGAAAGTCTTTTATATCTCAGAGGTATCATAAATAGCACATGTGATTAGGACTTTCCTGAGTAATGTATTACAGGCACGTAAAATAGCTATAAATATTCTTGCACTAGTTCAATGCATAAAAAAGCAAAAGTCCCATATGGAGACATCCGTTCAATCAACCCTCTGGCAGTGAAAGTGTCAAACTCCAAATTGCTAATTTTCCATCCTTTCTTTTTTGAAAAATGTTAAAGATGTTAACAAATTTTGAGGACCCCAAATCTCCAGTTGGTCAATATAGTAAGATAAAATAGCATATATTAGATTAAAGGCATTGTGTCTTAATAAAAAATTATGATTGTATTTCTCAGAATTCTGAGCAAGAAACAAGTTTTTTAACTTGTTTTAGACGTTCACATGTGAACACAAATGTATTATTTATTTACTGTACTAATGTACGGAGGAGGCTTCTATCTCTCTTTTGCTCACCATAAATTAAATGACTGTTGTGGTAGAAAAATAATGAAATACTGATAGGACAGCAGATAAGAACCATTAAAACAATCTAAATGCCCATTATATATAACTAAAACGTTTGGCTTAAATGACCATTGTAATTTGGGGAAAAGCTCACATGTTTTTGAGGTATGTAACAAGCTGAAATCATTGTCAGCATTACAAGCATAAAAGCATGTTTAGAAAAATATGTAAATTTAACAGACTTTCACCTCAATTAGATGACTGTTATCTCAATTCACAAAAAAATCGCCTTCTCTCTCACACTCCCCTTCTCTACATCTCCCCTCTCTTCCTCTCTCTTCCTCCCCCCTTTCCCCCTCTCTTTCTCTCCCTCTCCCTTTCTCTCCATGTCTCTCTCCCTATTCCCCTCCCTTTTCTCTCATTTTCTCGCTCCACTCTCTCCACCTTTCTTTCTCTCCACTCCCCTCTCTCTCCCAACCCCCTCTCTCTTTCCCCCCTCTCATTCTATCCTTCTCTTTTGCTCTCTCTTTCTTCTCCCCCCTCACTTTCTCTCCCCCTCTCTCCCTCCCCCTCTCTCTCCCTTCACTCTCTCTCTGCTTTATCTTTCTCTCCCTATCCCCCACTCTCTCTCTCCCTTCCCTCTCTCTCTCCCACTTTCTTTCTCTTCTCTCCCCTCTCTCTTCCTCCCTCTCTCTTTCTTTCGCTCCCCCTCTTTCGCTCCCTCTCTCTTCATCTCGCTCTCCCCCTTGCCCGATGCATCCCCCTCTCCCCTCATGCCTCTCTCTCCATGTGTCTCCCTCTTTCCCCTTGCCTCTCTACCCGATTCCCCCACTCTCTCCTCCATGCATCCCTCTCACCCATGTCTCCTACTCTCCCTCCATGCCTCCCCTTGCCTCTCACTCCCTCCATGTGTCTCCCTCTTTCCCCCTTGCCTCTCCCTCTCCCCCATGTCTCCCTTTCTCCCCATGCCTCCCTCTCCTCCATTTTCCCCTCTCCCTTCCTGTTTCCCCCATGTATCTCCCCCTTTCCGCTTGCCTTTCTCCCTCTCCCCCATGTTCCCCCGTCTCCCCCAATGTCTCCCCTCTCCCCGCATGTCTCCCCTTATCTCTCTCTCCCTCCATGTGTCTCCCTCTTCCTCTTGCCTCTTTCCCCCATGCCTCTCCATTTACCTCCATGTCTCCCTCTTCCCCACATCTCCCCTCTCCTCCCATGTCTCCCCCTCTTCCCCCATGTTTCCCCTCTCCCTCCATTTCTCCCCCTTCCCCTTCTCCCTCCATGTCTCTTACTTTTCCCCTTTGCCTCTCTTCCCCATGCCTCTCCCTCCCTCCATGTCTCCTTCTCTCCCCCCATGTCTCCCCCTCTCCCCAAATGCTTCCTTCTCCCCCATGTCTCCCCCTCTCCCCTCATGTAAAGCCCTGACTATTACTATAACTTTACTCTGCCCTGCACTACATATATATGTACAGTGTGTTCAAAATTATTTCACGTGGTTCAGTTAGTTTTGTGTATATACATTGTTTAGATAATTTTGATTGGCTGGTTAGTTTTAGTGAGCAGTTTGGTGGTAGAAGGTTTCTCAGGAGGTAGGGCCATTAGCGAGCATTACATTTACCAAGATGTGTGCAATATAATAGCACCGCTGATTAGCTTGAATTCACACTCACTCAGCATATGTTGCTTAGCTAGTGTTAAAGCAAGGGTCATGTTTCAAGGGGTATGCTTGTTTCATGGGCACTATCTTGCAATACTTCTTGGCTGTAGCCCAAGGATGAGGGTAATCTTACTGTGACTTGTTCTGTTATTTACTTCTGTTGTCAAATGGCTATTCAAAGTGGCAGTCTTACAGTAATGTAGAAATTCTCCATGTTATTTCAAAGTTATTCATACATTTTATCAATATAATGTATATTGACAAATGATACTTCAACAATTCCTTTGTACATAACTTCACTTTCTGTGCTTGTTTACAACAGTGGCTGTCAAGACTTTCTGTGGTCCTTTAGAATAGCGGTCCTATGACCTGTGTTGGTCCTCAGCAACAAATAAGGATGTGGAGACAAAGCATTCGAAACATACCACTGTGGTTTGTCAAAGTTACATACAGATTATTGATTACTGTCTGCAGCTCAAAATGTGCACTATTCAAATCAGGGCAAAACTAGATGAAAATATAGCATGTCACATGTAGAATAAAACTGCTAAAATGGTCTTAATTAAATGACGATCTCATGATCACTGGAAGGTAACCATCCGGTCCCAGATCATAATTCTGAATATAAAGTGTTTGGCCAATTGAATAGGGCTCTATATAGGAACAGAGCATATTTTTTTACAGAAGTTTTTAGTTAGTGAAGACCTTGCTATGGATAGAAGTTCACTAACTAAAAACTTCTGTAAAAAAAAAATGCTATGTGCTTATGTAGAGCCCTATTCAATTGGCCAAATCGCATTTGAATGAGGCTCTTGGTCAATGCTTGCAGTTTCCTTTGGTCAGCAGTGAGTGAAGAATTGTTATCTAATAGGTGAGTGCAGTTTTCAGTATTTGACATCTCCTCAGACATACTCAGAAGTATGCAGTCATACTACAGTATATAATAAAAAAACATTGCTTTCTTAACCTTTAACCACCAACTCATGCGCTGGACAGGAAGGATAATAGGCATGCCTGCATCTTGACATTACCAAAGTCTGTTAAAAGTAAGATTTTACCTAAAAATACTTATTTGCTTTCAAACACGTAGCGTATACAACTACTGATGTTGTTAAAAGACCACTGTGGTCATTTTATATTCTATATGTTCTTACGAATTAACTAAAAAAAGCAAATGTTAAATACAGCCAATACCTTTTGTAATTTTGTATTTAATTCAACTATTTTGTTACTGCAGAGTTCGATTTTATATTTCTGTTTGTTACTTTCCTTAGGATGGAGTGTCATTTTAAACTATTGCTCATTCCATTTCTCTAGCAGTTGTAGATGCCATATTTCTATTGTGCAAATAGAAATTTCCTGTGCAAGTCCACCACAGGAAGATAGTTACATAGTTACATACAGCCTTATTAAATTGTGATTCGGTAAATTTAAAAGGGCTCTATTTAAGCACACAGCATATTTTATTTAGAGAAGTTTTTCGTTAGTGAAGACCTTGCTTTTGCATAGAAGTTCACTAACTAAAAACTTTTGTAAAAAAAATATGCTGTGTGCTTAATTAGAGCACTTTGAAATTGACTGAATCGCAATTTAATAAGGCTGATAGTATCTGAGGTTGAATAAAGACTTTTAGTCCATCAAGTTCAACCTTTTTAGATCTCTTCTGATCCTTTTAATATGTGGATTATTTGTTAATAATTGTTAATTGTTAATTGACCCAGAGGAAGGCAAACAGAAAAAAAAACATTGAAACTTTGCCAATTGTCTCATAAGGGGGAAACAAGCAAAAATCCTTCCTGACCCCAGAGACTGGCGATCAAATTTCTCCCTGGATCAATATTCCTTCGCTAGTTATCTCGGATAACCCTGAATGCCCTCTTGAATCAAAAATATATCTAACCCCTTTTTAAAGTTATCTATCAAATTTGCTGTCACCACCTCCTTTGGTAGAGAATCCTACAGATTAACCACCCTTACTGTGAAGAACCCTTTTCTTTCTTTAAGGTGAAATCTTTTTAATTCTAATCTCAAGGGATGTCCTCTTGTCAGTTGAAAACCTCTTGGCACAAAACGTTCACTTGACAATATTGCCTTATATTGACCGTGGATTTATTTATATAAGGCAATCATATCTCCTCTTAGCCGCCTTTTTTCTAGGAAAAATAAGTTTCATTTGGTAAGTCTTTCTTCAAAACTTAGTCCCTCCATTCCCCTTATTAGTTTTGTTGTTAGTCTCTGTACTTTTTTGAGATCTAAATCTTTTTGTGAAGTGGTGCCCAAAATTGTACTCCATATTCCAAATGAGGGCGTACTAGAGATTTGTATAGTGACAGAATTATATTTGCTTTCCTTGCTTCTATACCCTTCTTAATACATGGTAATATTTTACTTGCCTTTGCAGCTGCTGCTTGGCATTGAGAACTCTTACCTAGGTGGTTGTCCACAAGTACTCCAACATCCCTTTCAATATCTGATACCCCTAGATTTGCTCCATTAAGATTATAAATTGCATGGCTATTTTTCCTTTCCAGATGTGTAACTTTACATTTATTTGTATTAAATCTCATCTGCCATTTAGTCGCCCATTTCTCTAATTTATGAACATCCTTTTGGAGGGAAGATTTAATATATGAATAGGATACAAAAGTTTAACAGAAGAATCTATATATATAGTATTCATTTGAAAGAATTACTAATAAAACAAAGATAAGAAAACTTAAAAGATAAGAAAACTTAAAAGAAGTAATTAGAATACCATCCTTATCTATAAAAGTCATAAATATAAAACATAAATAAAATAAATACATATAACTAAATAAGTAAATAAATAACATATACAAACAAATAATGAAATATAAATAAACAATAAAGAATATAGCAAAATAAAAAATAAAAATAAGTATCCAGATTAGATAAAAAATAAATTAACATGGTATGCAAAATAATTATAATTTAAAATCAAATAATATGTTTAGCAAATAAAGTTTTAATAAAATAATACAAAGACATACTAATGCTAGCAAGTTAAAAGTATTACTTTGAAAGTAATCTCCTTATTCAAAATCATTATACTTATTTAAATAATATAAAGATAATATAGTAAAAAAGAAAGTCAAAAGCAACATATGAAAATAAAGCATGCACAAAAACATTCAGGAACACAAAAAGTTAACTAACTGCCATAGAAACTATGGAACACAAAGAGTTAACTAATTGCCATAGAAACTATAAATAGCTCCACAGAGAAGGCAGCACTGTGCCCCTGATGAGTGAGAGACTGATAGAGCCTTACGAAACGCGCGTCGGGAGATTGTGACGTCATCAGTAAGCGCGATCACAGCGCAGACCATGCCAATATAGCGTGGAGCATGATAGATACAGCTCTAAAGCTCCAGGTCCACTACTAACTTAAAAGAAAGATAGAAAGCCAATTACTTCACACAAAGTCTCAATATAGTAACAATAGAGTAATATACAAGAATAAGGAAATAGAAAAGCAAGAAAAAGGAAAAAGGAGTAAAAGCATAATTAAAGCAAAAAAACGGATGAAAAAGGAGGACACAACCTCCTTCTAAAAAACAATAGACAGAAGCATTAAGGAAATATATAGTTTAAGAAACAGCATAATCAGCAGTGTATACATTTTTAAAAAATAGCACAGCATTAGCACTATAAATGAATAAGGTAAAGTAGTGACTGTGATAGACTAACAGTCACGAGGTAAAAGGGTAATATAAGAAGAAATAAGCACTAAGTCAAATAGCACAAGCACTTTAAGATAAGAATTTTTGAATAACACTACTTGAATTACAATGCACTTTAAGTAATAGAATTCCGAATTAACATAAATAAACAGGATAAAAGATTAACACAAAAGAAATGCAAAGGCTCTTTAAACATATACTCCAGTGAAGTGCTGTATGAATAAACAAAACTATACAACAGACAAAAGGATTATAAAACCTTATCTTAATCTTATGTAAAAAATGTAATCTTATGTAAATTAAAATCCAGGGTACCTGATAAGGATTTGACTAAGGAAACATAACCAAAAATACACAAATACAATTGAATTGAAAAACCAAATCTTTTATTAACTTGAGCATAATAAAGTAATTAAATAAAAAAGCTGTGATCAAAGCAAAGAATATAATAACAACAAAAATAAAACTTAAATAAACCTCTAATAATTTGCTGGACGTCAAAAACCCAAAGGATTAAACACCTTGGGCCTCATTCTATTATCGGCCGTAAACCGTCCGTAAGGCTATCCCCTTAAATTCAAGATAGCTCTGTAAAGCTCTGTAAATGCTAGGGATCATATTGGGGGACATGAGGATTAAAAGTAACCCACTCTTAAGCTTGCACATCAGCCCAAACCCGAGTTTAAATTAACTGTTTATTTTCCGGCTGTGGCGTGGGCGGGTCTGAGGTGCTCCAAGCACTCTGGAATTTTTACATGGATATTTGACGTATATTAAAAAAAATATATTTTACGGATTTGAGTATAGGGGAATTTTGTGCTAATTTTGCTAACACCGAAAATCACTTTATAGTCTTCTCAAAGTGCAGGATGGCTTCATTTGGGCTATATTTCGTGCTTAATTGGTGCTAGCGGGACCTCTTTCCTGCAAGTAAGCTGCGGCTCGGTTTTAGCCTTGCAGAGAGGGTTCCCGGAGCAATTGAATTGCAAATAGGATTTTCCTCCGGCGCGAGCGGCCGCAAGAGATAGCAAGGCACCGGCCGCAAGCCTGGCCGGAGGGGAATAGAATAGCCGAATAGCTTGCGGCTGGTCCTTGCGGCCCTGCAACGGCTGCGGCCGATAATAGAATGAGGCCCCTTGGGTTTAACATGATTTTTTTAATCGTTGCATTTTTAACAACATTTTAAATGTACAAATAAAGATTGAATTTTTTAAAATTAGTATGTGGCAATAATAATTAAAATAAAGGCTGCATAAAAGGTGTTTCTGTACAACCTTGGTTGGTTGTTCGAGGATTCCTAAATAGAATCCACAGGACAATATTTTGGTACACATTTAAGTAATAACACCTAGGCCTAAAAAATAAACAAAGATCATTTTTTTGAGTGTTATAAGGAATAAAATAGTACTTTAATTGGTTACGTAACAAAGGTCGAGATTTTTGCTAATCTACTTCTGTAATCTTTAAAGAGCAACTAAACATATTTCACTTCAGTACTACTTTAAAGGACCATAGTAATGCCATAGCAACTATTTATTTTTTTAATTTGATCATTAATTATATTCCTATGTAACAATGTATAACAGCCATATTCAATATAATATTTATTTTTCAAAGATTACAGTATCTGCTTCCAGCTGAGTGTTTTTCTCCACCCTGTTAAAGTTATTAAGGGCATAGTGGGGGTTTTGGCTGATATGACTTGTGACTTGGTCCTCAAATATGACGGCAATACAATTTGAAGCCTGGCAATGCTGTTTGCCACACAATGCGATGCTCTCCCCGCCCCCCCCCCCCTTAACTTGTGGGCCTCGCAATGAATGCCTTCAATGTTCATTGCGAGCCTCTCCCCCTCTACTTTATGGGCCTTGCGATGAGCGCCTTCAGCTCACTGCATGAGCTTGGCATGGCACTCATGGCGGCCCATGCGATGAGCACCTTCGGCGCTCATGGTGACCCTCGCAATGAGCGCCTTCTGTGATCATTTTGAGCCTCTCCCCACACAAGTGTCTCTGTCCCCCTCTCTCCCTCCCCTGTGTCTCTTTCCCCTCCACTCCCTCCCCAGCATCTCTTTCCCCTCTTCTCCCTCCTCTCTCTCATTTGCGGGCTGTAATTTTTTTTCAAGGCCGCAAGACTTGAATCATAAATCGCTATTGCTCCAAACCTTGCGGGCTTAACATTTTTTTTAAGGGTTTAACGCTGCCATTTTTTTTCAAAGCCATAACTTGGCAGCCGTTGGGAGGCCGCCAAAAGACGCCAATTGAATAGCAAATTAGTTTTCATCCTCACTTATGGACTCCCTGCCTCAGGAGGAGGCAGGGAGCCCATAAGTGAAGATGGTAGCTTCCAAGTTACGGGCTTGAAAAAAAAAGGGCAGCGTTTTTTTTTTCAAGCCTTAACTCGAAATCCAGTCGGAGCTTCTTTTGCAAGCCTTTGGCACTCACTGCAAGCCATGCGGGCCTCGTGCTGAACTCCAAAGACCTATGGCCTTTATCCCCCCCATCTAAGTTGCGGGCCTCACGATGAGCACCCAGGGTGCTCATTGTGAGCCTCTTTCCCCTTGTCTACTTTACGGGCCTTCAGCTCTCATCGCAGATCACCTCAAACCCATAACTTTCTGGCTCATCGCGATAAGAGAATAAATAATCATTGATAGGCTCCCACCACAACAAAAGCTTGTTGCCAAGGAGAACCTCTAACACAACAAGTCTACAGCTTAGACAAACCACCACCCCCATTGCGTTTATAGTGGGTAGATACCAGTAGCAGCTGAGTCTGAACTTTAACAGTAAGCTTAATAATGAATATTGCTTTTTAAGAAATTGAATATGAGTTTACTTAATGATCAATGCCTAATTAAAACATCTAGCTCATATTGTTGAACCTCTACAGTTGTCCTTTCATTGTAATTCCCATAACTGTATTGGCCAGTACCTCCAGTTGGGCACTATTATCTATTCTGAGATTTCTTCTCCTGCTAAGTAGTATTCACTAAGTGCTGGTTTAGCATTTCTTATTTTTTGCACTGCATTCACACACAGCTCCTACATCCTCCTTGTGCTGTGTCACATGAAACTATCTAAGTTTCAGTGCATGTAATTGCTTTATAATGAGTGTGAAATGAATAAAATGCTTGTTTGACATGTTGCAGTTGAGGTACAATGTCATCCTTTTATTGGGTTTGAATTCAGCAATGCTGCTATTGTTATAGTTATCACAGCTATCTCCTCATTCATTATAGCACTGGAAAGCCTACAGCAAACTAATCTGTTATTATATATGTGACAAAATAAAGTACTAATTTGTATCTTTCTACAAGGGCTTTAAATTAACAATAGTTTTGCTTTCAGATCATAAATGTACAAAATCACAGTTGAAAGGAAGGTTAGCTGAGGATTTTTTTCTTGTGCCTGTTAAAAGCATTATATAAATTAAATATGTATATGTCAATTGTTTCATACAAAGCTATATAAAATATGTTGTTGTTGTTCATTCAACAGTCTTGTCCGACTCTCGGGGACCATACGGACAAATTTTCTGGTTGTGCTCATTCATGTTTTCTTGACAAAGGCACTGGAGTGTCTGCTATGACCTGCCTATCTTGGGTGGCTTTATATGGTATACAGTTGATATATATATATACAATGATCAAAGCATCTTACTCGATTTATCAGATTTGAATGGCTAATGACCATAGTAAACAAAGCTTGTTGCTTGGATGACCATGTTGGTCCATTTTTCCACAGAGAAGCATAGCTGTACAGTACATGGGTCAGGTGAAGGAAGGTAGAGAAGGAAAGACCAAGCCAAAGGTCAGGAAAGGAGACTAGTCAGGAACATAGCGGAGATCACAGCAAATAAGATAATGAGGATAAAATACAAACTCTAAAATGCAGCACAGGGGAAAACAACTGAGCACTGTTGCTCAGTTGATGGCTCCTAAAATAAATGTGCAAGACATGTCACATGAGTAACAGTGTGCATGCGTCTCAATTAGTGCATCAGAATTTGGTGTGCATGACAGTGCCACTTAGTCACAATTGTACAATAGCTGTTCAATAAAGACGCTGGTGAGTTTGCTGGAACAGATGCACATGCAGCTTATAACAAAGGATGCAGCAAAGACCCTGTACTAACAAACTAGTAGTAAGGCCTAGAGAGAAACTAGTCCCCTTACCAATGATATAACAAGTAAATCCAACTAATGATATACTGAAAAAGATACCTGTGAGTTATCTTAGAATATTTGTTAGTTACTGCATACAAATTGTAATAATAGCCACATATGTAAACTTTAAATGACAACACTTGTTGAACAGTAAACGTTGCCTGACCTGGTTTATTTTCAATCTGAATCATAAAGTGGTGAGTGCCTACTATAAACTGATAACAATCCTTTATTATATCACATCATAATATAAAACAGTTGGTTCCTGTAATTTGTAATGAACAATTAGTAGGAATATAGGTCATTTATACTTCACATATATGGGCCTCTTGACCAAATGGCACACACACAAGAGCAGGGATAGAAGAGCAGGCCTGTGGCCTTGGTGGGTCCTCCATACTTAAACTTACCCTAAACTTTAATTTAACTTTCTTGTTCTAATATTATGTAAACTGTAGGTCACTCTGTGTGTTAAATCACATAAAATAGTTGTCAAACTGCAATGCTGCCTGCTTGCCTTGCGAAGCGAGGCGAACATTGAAGGCAATGAAACACGCAGGACTTGGCTACCAAACGCTTAGTAAACACGGTATCGCCTTAGCCTCCAAGCACTTGAGAAACGCGGGACTTAGAAAAAAAAAATGACGAGAAGCAGGACTTTAAAAACAAATACGAGATATCAAAAATACGAGGTTAACAGTGGAACTGTGAAAATCCCATAAACACAAAGAAAATAAAAATAAATACAACAAAGACATCACCAACAGCCAGGACATCTGGGAGTGAGGTGGAATGCAAATTTAAGACGATTTCGACGACTTTCACCACTGAAAAAAAAAATGGGCGCCCCAAAAAATGAAAACTCGGCTACACGACCCCAGAGTGTAAAACACTGCCAAACGCATTGCACTTTGACACAGGAACAAACGGACTACAAAATACACTATTACAAATGACGGAAAATGCTTGCGAGCTGCATAACACATTAATAACATTATGAATCTACAATGGCGCTTTACACAACTAAACCAACGACTTTCCCTTGCGCACGCAGCCTATTTCTAATGCACAGTTGGGACATTCATTACACTTTATCATCAGAGCACCAGCACTCAAACTGTACATTGTATGCTGACTGAAAATATAAACAGATTGTTAGCTCTTCAGGCTATTGATTGCTGGATATATTAATTTCAAATATGTAAAGTATATTAATTTATTCAAGAACTAACTAATTCATTATTATTTAACTAAATATAGATAAATATATTTCTCTCTTTATAATGAGTGATGAAGGTGGTCAGAGGAGCAAAAGTAGACGAGAGGAGAGGCTCGCAATGAGCACCGAAGGCCCTCAGAGTACATAAAGGTTTACATTGTGTGTCAAACAGCATTCCCATGGCTTCAAATTTGATTGCCCTGTCATTTTTGACAGGCAAGTCGCTAGTAAGGAAATAAATTTAATACATCATGAACATGAAATGTTTTGCACCCACCTGAAGACCTTATCATCATGAAGATATACATATCTCTGGTGAGGTGAAGTATGTGAGAACCTTCTGACCATCTTCTCTCCAGCACCTAGATTTTAATCTATTGTGTCTTCATACATTTAAGTTCACATAATGATATCATGTTATTGTAAAACATGAATACAATATGTTACACTTTTAGAAGAATAAATACAATTTAAAAAAAATGCCATAAGACTACATAAGTACATTTGTGTGGATGAACAGCAATTACTATTGTTCTACCTTCGTACACTGTTTTTTTTTCTTAGTCTCTATTACTTGTCTAATTTTAGACATAATATAAAGAACGGAGAACTTAATGAACTAATTACCATAACATTTTTTTCACCAGAGTGGTTAGAAAGATGAGCCCTCACTTTGTAATTTTACTTTCCATAAAGCCAGAGACAGCAGTGCCTCCGCGTGTCTGCTCTCATGATGTTTACTGCTCATTCAGTTAATTGTTTATAATTTTCCAATTCTTTATTCTTGATTTCTGTGAAATAAAATGGAAATGAAATGGAAATATAATTAAAACACATGAGACCTTTAACAGTAAGATCTGATATTGAATTTTCTGTTATGACTAAATGATACAGTTGTGTAATATTTCAAATTAAAGAATCAGTTACATTTGCAAAAAATCCAATTAAAACGTTCTGCTTTTTCCTGCTGTCATGAGTTATGAAAACACCTTTAATGAAAATGATTTTTCTGATATTTCCCTGACATTAACAGAGGTTAAAAAACTGATTGGCAAACTATTTCCTAAATTGAATCTATGCTTACTGAATATGTAATATATATATACCTGCTTACTGGCAAATGATTAATTAGGTCTTATATATAACCTCAGTTTACTGTGATCCTTTAATACAATTTCTATTAAAAGAGTGATATCCCAACACTGCAGCAATCTAAGGGCCTCATTCTATTATCGGCCGTAGATCGGCCGTAAGGCTGCGATTCCTTGCGAGGGTTCAGTTAACTCGCGATTCTATTATACGGCCCCGCAAGGATCTCCTCTTACGGCCGGCCGCATATCTTGGAACCGGCCGTAAGCTGTGAAATATAAAAACTCAAAAATAAATTCAAGCCTGCACTGTACAGCTCTGTAAATGCTAGGGATCATATTGGGGGACATGAGGATTAAAAGGAACCCACTCTCAAGCTTGCACATCTGCCCAAACCCGAGTTCAAATTAACTGTTTATTTTCCGGCTGCGGCGTGGGTGTGTCTGAGGTGCTCCAAGCACTCTGGACTTTTTACATGTATATTTTACGGATATTAAAAATAAAATATTTTACGGATTTGAGTATAGGATAATTATGTGCTATTTTTTCTAACACCTAAAATCCCTTTATAGTCTTCTCAAAGTGCAGGATGGCTTTATTTGAGCTATTTTATGTGCTTAATTGGTGCTAGCGGGACCTCTTTCCTGCAAGTAAGCTGCGGCTCGCTTTTAGCCTTGCAGAGAGGTTTCCCGGAGCAATTGAATTGCAAATCTCTTGCGGCCGTTTTAGATCAAAGGCTTTCCTCCGGCGCGAGCGGCCGCAAGAGATAGCAAGGCACCGGCCGCAAGCCTGCCGGAATCCCCGGCCGTAAGGGAATAGAATAGCAGAATAGCTTGCGGCCGGTCCTTGCGGCCCCGCAACGGCTGCGGCCGATAATAGAATGAGGCCCTAAGTGGATAATGGTTCTTTTTGAAGAATGTGCAGTAATATTTTATCTTGAAACTTAGCATAGCTGGGAGTAAATTCATCCAAGGTGGTGTCTGGCAAAAGTTACTCAAGTGCCACTGCCATATACATACAGTATGTTTTTCAAAGTTAACATCAGCGATAATTGGTCCACTAAAAGCTAATATGTCAGCTAGTACCCTCATTCAATTGCTTTGTTTTGGAGATCTGGGCTCGCAAGTGGAGGTCACAAGTTATTTTGTCAAATTGCAAGTTAATACCCTCAAAGACTTTGATCTTGCACAACCTCAAGAGTCCCGAATGCTAAAATCGCAAATCGCTATTCAATTGCTCTAATTCCCCCTTGCTAATATCTCCGCCAAGCCCCCAAAGGGCAAATATCTAACCACAAGTTACTGGTACCAAGGAGGTCATGCAAAGTGCTTAATGACAAATCAGAGCATTTTAAAAGCAAAAAAAAAAAAAAATACTATACGTTTATGAAGAGTGAAAGTAATGTTACATCTTAGAATTAATAGCACAACATTCTACAATACTTTATTTCATGTTAAATTTTCATGTTATATCGATCACAGCAATCAATGTGAAGCCCTACGGGCTTCAACCTCCAAGCCCATAGGGCTTTGAAATCCAACCTCCATTTTTTTCAAAGTCCTGAGGGCTTAGAGGTTGAAGACCGTAGGACTTTGAAAAAATGGAGGTTGGATTTCAAAGTCCTACGGCCTTCACTTATGAGTTACAGGCTTGGAGGTTGGTCATGATGACGATCTCTGTTTCCTTTGGCTGTTCTGCATCGGGGGTTAAGGGCTTGCTCCCAAACCCGCAAATGCAACTTCCGATGGCAATGGTTTCCGATTTTCCCCTACTGGCCCCTAACTTGTGGGTGCGGCCAGTTGAATATCATCACAAAAGTTTTGCAACGGGAGCACGCAACTCAATCCAACGAGTTGCGAGCCCCGAATTGAATGAGGCTCCATGTATAAGTTATTACTTTTTATAGATTATAATAAATATGTTTGTGTATGTGTATATATATATATATATATTTTTTTTTATTTTTTTTTTAAACGCCCCACTAAGTCTACTAAACAAGCTAGGAGCCGGCCCACACCTTTTCATATGTCATAAAATGTACATGACAACACTGTTGGCTGAGTGCATTGTGTGTTGCAGAGAGAGATATCAATACATGGGCACAGCTCAGCAATTCATTTACCTTGTCGACATTTGACATATAGTTGTAAAACATGACTAATTAATCATGATCATAAGCATAATAGGCAGAATCCAATTGAATGTGATGACCAGTTATATTAAATGACTACATGGTCAAACTAATCATTTTTGACAAATGTGTTTGTATCTGAGAGCAGCATTAACTCAGCAATATTTTCTGTAAGCCTATTTATTATTAGTCGGCTATGTAAAGACTTTGCTGCAATAGGAGATGAGAATAATGGAAATGCTGCTGCACCTGAAATACATTTTAACATTTCTGTTTGTTTTTAACAATCACATACTAGTTCATTATAATTAAATGAACACTGTAATACCCTATCAACAAGATCTTCGTGTTAAATTATTATAATTAGGAATTGATGTTTAATAAAATTCTTGTTCAAGAATTTAGAAAAGCAAACTTATTTTCCAATCTCCAATCGAAATCTCAAGTAAGAGAATATTGAATATTGCAATTCTAAGTAATTGAATATGAATTGTATTAATGATCAATGAGTAATTAAAACATCTAGCTTTTATTGATAAAGCATTACTGTGGTATATTCTATATGGTAAGAAAAAAGCATTATACAATGGACTGGATTTACTAAAGTGAATGGATCGAATTACTAATTTTTTAGTTGGACATGGGAATGAGAGAAAATGGAAGGAGGAGCAATATTGTGTGTGGTGGGGGGGATAAAGATGGGTGAATGGGAGAAAATAAAGTGAAGTAGAGAAAGAATATGGTGCACAGAGATTAGAGAGGAAATGGGAGAAAAGAGAGTAGATGAGATAGTGAAAAATGGAAAGTGGGCAAACGAGCAAAAATGGGGATACTGGAAGAGTGGATGAAAGGGGCATGAGAGAAGGAAAATGGGTAGAAAAGTAAGACCTATGAAGGTAGGAGAGAGATAAAGGGGTGGGTTTGTATGGTTGGCAATATGACCCTAACATACAAAGCCCTCAAAAACAGTGCACCCCTATATCTCTGCTCTCATCTCTAAACACTCTTCCACCTGCCCTCTTCGCTCTGCTAAGGACCTTCTTCTTTCCACCTCTCATATCACCTCCTCTCATTCCTGCTTTCATGACTTTTCTCATGCTGCCCCTATTCTTTGGAACTCATTGCCTCGCTCCACCAGCCTATCTTCCTGTCTCAAAACCTTCAAAACTTCACTAAAAATGGATCTGTTTAAACAAGGCTGTCACCTCCCGCCTTATTATGCACAATGCTCCTATCTCCTTACTGTACCACACCCAAACCCTCTAGTTTGTAAGTCTGCAAGTTTCCAGTCTTGCAAGGTGCTTTAGAGAGCTCTATGTATACTATATTTTAAGCTCAATGACAGGGCCCTTCATTGTTTTCAATGTGTTGTTTACTGCTTTGCCTTGAACTTAACTGATGTTGGCACATTACAAATAAAAATAGTAATAATTTTGCTACCTTAGCTCCAATCTTTTGGGAAATTCCATGTTGTGTAAGCTTTTATAGACATGTTTGTAACTGCAAAATACAAGCAGAGCTCATTTACTTTTTCACCGAGCAATGACGTGATGTTTATCCTGTTGTTTTTAGCCTGGTATATTATATTTATACACAAAGGGACCCATTTATTGAGGACATGAAAAGAACACATACAAATAATCATAATTGGAATTGGTTGTAATTGAAATGTAAATATAAATATGTGTAATAACACTGACTTAACAATTAAAGACTATCCGCCTTATTTAATTGCAAGCCCGCACCATAAAGGTCATAAGTCTGCGGGTTTGAAATCTAGTACAGTCACAGAGCAATTCAGTTCATCAATCCCGCAGCTACCTGGCCGAAAGCCGAAACCGGAAACCATGCAATCGTATGTAGCATTTCAGGGCATGATCATGATCAATTAAGCGAGGCCATAACTACCAATTTAGAAACAGCCAATAGTAAATTAAACAGTCATCATGAGGTCAATTAGCGATTAGAGGTCCGATATGCAATCAGACTCGTACTTCAGCGAAGTACAAAATATAAAAAATGAATGGAGATACTGTTCTAGTCTATATGGGCTGCCTGATATGTATTAACTCATTGATCCCAAGATTGAAATCACACCAAAATGAAACATAAAACAAAATCATTTCTGATAGCAGATTTGCGAGCTTAAGACTGTTGTGCAATTAATTCTAATGTCTTTCATCGCTTTCCCCACCTTTTAAAGTGCAGTATTGATTTTTTATTCGCATTTTGTTGTGGAGAAATACAAATATTCATACATTAATATATATATATATATATATATATATATATATATATATATATATATATATACATATTATACTTTTCCTCCCTAAGCAGTATTTTTTTTCCATTGCAGGCCGTGAGGTGTGAACAGTTAATTATACCTTTTAATTAATGCATTGTTTTTTTTCTCTATAAGTGTAAACAGTTCTCGTTCTCATAATATATACTGTTCTCTGTAAGCAAGGTCAACTCCTTATACCCAAAACAAAATTGTTCTGGAAAGTAGCCAAGGACAAATTATGATCAACATGCTTGACCTATGCGTACAGATTGCAGGTTGGGAGTTTTTTGGGCATCTAGTGTGACGTATCAGGCATGGTTGACACATGCTGACCACATGTTTCATTTTTATTGGATTTCATAATATAAATAATCGTTTATTGGTTTAGAGATGGGTGCTGTTGCACTATGTCATTTTTTTTAGAGGGTGATAATGGAATGTACCATTTTGTGTATGCAATTACTATAAAAACCTGTGTTTTGTTTACATATGTGTTCAGTCAGTAAGTCAGTCAGCAGCAGACATTTTTGAATAGTATTCTGTTACTGATCCATGTGTTTGTACAAAATAAACTAAAGAAAATCAGAGGCCTCTGTGTTATGATTATCATGACTGGGTTTCAGAGTAAAATGTTGGGTTGTAGTTATGTTTTTCTACAACAATTTACAGTGCTATGATCAGGTGCTTAACCTTCTTGCGAGTCCTATCTGGTACCCATAGCATGTTCCTCTATATTTGCTGTTTACAGGTGTGAAAACATTTTCAGGCTTGAGAAATTATAGCAATTGAATAGCAATTTGGGATTTTAGCAATCGTAACTTTTGCGGGCTTGAAAGATCAAATGCTTAAGTTACGATTTTGACAACCGCAGGGATTTTCAGCCTGTAACCCGTAGATCATTTTTGGCTCGCTAAAAGATGCCAATTGAACAGCAAATTAGTTTATGGGCTACATTACGGGCTCCAGTTACTTACAAGTGCTCAACTGTCACTATTACCATTTTTCAACTGGACATGCTTTATCATTTAATTTAGAAATTAAATAAGACTACCCTCTGCATCAATTTTAGAAGACCACTGTACAATGAAAAACAATATGGGCCTCATTCAATAAGAAGCCCATGACTCAAACGCAGACAACCAAATGTCTGCAGGTGTGTTTTGGGCTCCCGTTGGTCTCCGATTGCGATGTTTTTCAATTGCTCACGCCACAATTAACGGGCGCCAAGCCAAAACTGTAAACCATGCACTGGTTCTGAGCACAATTCACAATTCAGCAAGCCTGTAACCGCCCATTTCAAATCAGTCAATAGAAAATGAGACAGTTACGTCAGTAAAACATGGAGATTACATGTCCATCAATTAGGTTTGGGGGTCTGATATGCGATCAGACTCGCAAATCCCAAAAATAAAGAATTATGAAAATGAATGCCAATAATGTTCTAGTCCATGTGGGTGGCCTGGTATGTATTAGCTCATTGATACCTGAGATTGAATTTAACCCCGAAATGACACATAAAAATATTTTTTATTTCCTGCCGATTTGAGAGCTTGAGAGTGTTGTGCAATCAATTCTAATGTCTGTCATCGCTTTCCCGGTATTTACAGTGCAGTAGTGATTTTTTATTTACATTTACAGTGCTACGAATAGGTGTTTAACCCCCTTGCGGGTCCTCTCTAGCACTCGTAGGATTTTCTCCTCCATTTGCCTTTTACAGGTGTGAAAACATTTGCAGGCTTGGGGAAATTGAGCAATTGAATAGCGATTTGTGATTTTAGCCTTGCGAAAGTGAAAGATCAAAGGCTTTTGGAGGCTGTAAGTTGCGAGGTTAACCACCGACATTTTTTCAAACCCCTAACTCGGAAGCCATTCCGAGCCTGCAAAAAGATGCCAATTGAATAGCAAAGTAGCTTGCGACCTCACTTATGGGCCTCCGGATCTCCTGAAAACCTCAATTGAATGGGGCAATGTTTGCAAAAGAGTATAATTAAGCCGGGACAAAGCCATGAAGTTAAATGTTGATACCTCTACTGGACCCTGGAAAGATCCATGATATGTAGGTGGAAGTTGTGTGTGAGAGGGATTTTTTAAATTTCTGAAGAGCTGTGGTTTCATCTATTGATGAAACCTGCTGCGTCTGGTGAAGGTGTGTGGTTTCAATTTCATCCTTATCCAGTTATCTTAACAGATGCTCTCTGTTCCCTCATTTCCCACCCTACCTCCACTGATAGCTAACACAGACACCCTCCTGATGCAGCTCAGCGGAAGTGATGTAACAAACACAAAATGGATTCCTGTACTCATAAACTGAGTTTTCTGCTTTTCTTCAAAAACGTGTTTATGCCTATGGCTTACACAGCTGTTAAAGTTGTTACTTTAATACATACTTGACAAACAAATATTTGTTTTCTTGAAGCACAGTTGTCCTTTAAAGATATTGAAAAATATAGTTATTCATTGACATACATATATAAAATGGTATCTAAAGATTATTGTGTGTTTTTTAGTTGCAGCATTTCTTTATTCACAGCAATCTCTTGTTTCTCATATTTTTTGTATGTGTATGGCTTTCCATACATAATTCATAGTATTCAATTCACATATTTTAAATCTTTATATGTAACTCCATTTATTTTACTTCCGAATCCTGAACAAGAAATGCAAAAATGTCTCTTTCCTGTGGACTCTCTGGCCTCTCACAGAGAGCTGGGCTTGTGATAACTCATAACTCAGTAGGGGCCAAGAGAGATTCTGTACATCTTACATTGATTTAGAAGTGAAAATATAAAGGAAGTAAATCAATTATTCCCCTGCTGCTAGAATGCACACTTGACCCTGTTTTTCACATGTTTTTTGCAAGGAAGATTCTGTTTTATTTACCTGGAATCTCTCTTTGAAACTAGTTATAAAGAAACCAATTCTGATTACCACAATGCATTAGAGGTAGCAGGTACGATGAATAAAAAATAACCACCATATGAAGCAAGCGCGCTGTTAGTCACAAGCCTCCTGCGTGACAATGGCTGAGATGGTCATTTTTACTAAACAGTGCTAAGTACATGTTATTTTCTAGGAAATATAAAGTATCCATTGAAATTAAAGTATCCTATTGTAAGATGAAGTCGCTATTAAGGATTTATGGAATAGAATGCATTCACACATATTCATTTCTGAACATAAAGGCTTCATTTTGTGGTAATCTGAACCTCTGTAGAAAGGAGCTTTGTATCAATGGCATAGATTAGAATGTATCAATAAATTCTGTAAAGAAAAATACCTAAAATATTTTTTTCAGTGGAAAGCTTTGTATTTTAGACTATCATGGAAGGGGTTTACAAAGAATAGGAATGGATTCCTATGCCCTGGGTCATTTTTGGGTTGAGATATTTTTTGTTTTTTTTGTCCATGGTAGCTATTTTACAGTACTTAAGAGAATTAGTGGGGTTCCATGGGAAACATGCTGTAGTACTGAATAAGAGTTGAATAATTCCATAGGGTCCATTTTACCAAACTGAGGAGGAGTTGTAAGATTTCATGGGATCCATGTCACAGTACTGAGTAGGAGTTTTGGGGTTCCAAAGGAGCCATTTCAGTGTAGTGAGGAGGAGCTGTGGGATTTCAGTGGAGTTATTTTGTTGTACTGATGGGGGGGGGGGGTTATTGGGTTCAGTATTGAGGAGGATTTTTGGAGTTCAACAGGAGCCATTTTGCGGTACTGAGGAGGAGTTATCGTGTTCCACTAAGGGCCATTTTAGTTATCCTCATGAGGTGTTGTGGGGTTCCATGGGAACCATTTTGCAGTACTGATGACACACCTTGGGTTTCTATTGGAGCCACTTTGAAGTCTTGGCAATCAATTAAATCTTTTGGAATGTAATTCACTTTGGGAAAAAATTTTAATTGATGATCAACGTGTGACCATTAGGGGTCTTCCAATGCTGAATTATTCCCTGGAGTTGAAACCCCTGAGGGGGTTGGAGTGGAGTGGGATCCCCTATCCCTTTTCCACATCCCACATAGTGTGTTTTCCATGTTACAATTAAGAATTCCCCTTGATTTGCTGCAAAGAGAAGAAACTATTTACTCAATTATAGCAAATTATTTTTGTTTTTCCCACTACTGTTAAATGTAATATTTGTTCTGTATATCAAACAAAACTAATGCTGATATTGTTAGGTTTATTCTATTTTTAAGAGTTTTATATTTGCTTTAGTACATTGTTAATAAATCCTGTTTTGCTGATTCAATGGATAATAAAAGCATTAACAAATCAGTTTAAATGGTAGTGTTTGGATGGGAATTACATCAATTATGGATGTCTATGCTAATCCACTGTTATTGCATGCAGTTACATCACTAACCATTCTATGTTTAATGCAGTTGCATACATTTTCCCTCTAGCATTGCAAATAACAGCACTAATTACTACGCATTATATGAAGGTGACATCACGGGTCACCTTGCATACTACAATATATTCAATTAAAAAGGGTCACCATACAGATCCAGCAATCTACAGCAGTGGACAACAGGCAGACCTGGTCCACATCATGACCTCCAGTCATTTTCTTACTGCTGTCTGTTTAAATTTACAGTGGGCCCGATTCAATTGCCCAATTCGTAAGTTTATACACACCTAAAATCAATCTTAATATTGCGACATATTCGGCAAATATTACTTATTGGCACTAATGAATTCTTAAGTCAATAGAATGCATATAAACATTTAAAAAAAATACCTGAAGCCAAATTTATGAGTTCAAGGCATTTGCAAGTGGCTAATAGAATATGGCCCAATGTATCCAAACCTACTTTCCAAATCATTCGGGAATACGTTGTCAAACATTGTTCTCTGTACCGATAATGTAGCATATAGTGTACAGAAACGCAGGTACCAGGTTTCAGGACAGGATGGCTAACTGGTTCTTCTTAGATACGCGCCTCAGACGGCTGGCCGGAGTGTGAGGATGGACAGTTTTGTGCGATGAGTACGCATGTAGGTGCGAGAGTAGTGTATTTGCAAGCTTTGGGATTCTCAGTAATTTAACACTCAGTAGAGGTGTCGCCCCAAAGGTGCTGCGTCAGGTTGCAGAGTGGCCTCTTGGAAACAGGCCGGGTTAATAGGTCCTGTCGAGTTAAGGAATGGAAAAAAGCAAGTGGTAAAGGTGAACAGGAGGTATGGCAAAGGGATGGCAGGTAGCCTTTTCCCAAGGGCCAGAGTTATCACAGTTCTGGAAGGAGGTCTGTGATAAGTGTGAAGCCTTGTGGTCTGTGCAGCCTTTTCTGCTTTCCGCTGGTTTTCTGGTAGCGAGAGGTTGGTTGGTATACAGGCAAGGTGTGGCTATCTCAGGTGCCTGGTCTTGGAATCCAAAGGGGGATCATGTGGCCATATGGCTGGTTTGGAGAGCAAAAGGTAATTGTGTGGATCTGCCAAGGAAACCTGTCTTGAAGTTTTCTGTTTTCTTGATATCATTCTTTACTTGCCTACTTCCATGCAGTGGCCATTGTAGACAAAACTATACCAGTCAGAAAACATTTAGGCCTTCTGTCAAAATACCAATTCTCTTACTGGAGGAACACACATATGCTGAAAGCTACCATGCTAATTATAAAATGTTAGCTACATTTATTTTTTTCCCCAAAACTGTCAGAATCTAAATAAATATGTGAAACTCTGTTCTACAGTCACATTATAAACAGTTCCTCTACTTTATTTTTAAGTCTCTAACTGATGTTGCACAGCATGTCTGTTTAAATCACCTGCATTGCCTGTTCATATCGTGACATCACCATCCTGTATTATACAATATGGATTTAAAGCAGTTTCCATACACACAGAATTGTCCCTCTCTTTGGTATATAGTTCTTATTAATATTAAACGACCACAGTGATCATATTTTTAATATGTAATGTTTTGAAGAACTACACTTAAAAATATGCAACATGTTTTTAGAGGGGAAAAAATTAATACAGACACTAATCAATTATTTTGTATATGCAATTATGCTGCATTTTGTCTTCACCTTCCTGAAGTGAGAAGAGATTGTCTGCACAATTTTATTATGGCAGTTACATCTGCCAGAGCCGGTGATTATTTATTTATTTTTATTAAAAAAATAATATAGGAAAAAAATGAACAAGTAGAAAAAAAACGGTTAAGAATATATAACAGAACAATGTAAAGCTTTAAGACTGTAATGGATTTTCAGAATTTGCTCTCTTTATTTATTTAAATCTGTTGACCGTGGAAAAAGCAGATTAAGACAAATGCTTTGTCCTCAGCGATATCCCAGGAGAGAGCAGCATCTATGGAATGCATTCCCATTAAACTAACAGAACAATTATATACATAGCTTGACAAAGCATTTTCACTTGTGTTTTCTTATTAGATATTCACCGAGTGAAGGTTAAAAACTACAAAATGCTGTGCAGTAATGCAAGTTTAATATGGTTTTTAAAGGTTGTGCAAGGAGGGACAAACAGACCTTTGCAAAATAGTTTTTTTCAACATCAATTGACCAAAGAAAAATAAGAGACTCTGATTAGGAGAAAATGCCTCTGAAGACATAACAACTTAGCCATTAAAAGGACACAGCAGGGGTTGCAAACATAGTATAATTTAAAACTAATGGTAATAGCACGTACTTTTATCAGTTTAATGTTACATAAAAACATACATGCAAGTGTACTGTTTCCACTTTATCAGCCTTTCTGTTTAAGGTATAGTTTGTTATCTCATTTATATGAGTGATTAGTACAAGTATTTGTTTAGAACACGCCTGGGATCAGGCTGTATTGTTTTCAGCCTAAAGCCACATGAAATTAGGAAGAATGAGTTACTGCAGGCCCTAATAAGAAAGTACATTGATTAGGTTAATAACTCCATGGGGTCTGAATGCTCTCATTTTTCTCAGTGTCATATGGCTTTAGCTTGAATGCAATATAGTAGTCAGTAATTACTGTCCATAATAATAAATACAAATGAGATAACAGACTATGATTATTGGGTGAAGCAGATTAGTCGACATGTAAAATAAAAATAAACTTAAGTGTATGTATACTGTAAGAAAATGCTATTTTTTTAAATGCAGTTCAACTGATACATTACTTGTTATCAGTTTAAATTATACCATATTTGGTACCTTAATTTAAAGGGAAAGGGGAACTTGCACATTTATCTATCATGAGCTTAAAGGACTGGTGCCATGCCCAGGGGCCACTGGGGTACTGGGGAGTGACTCAATAGGCCTGTGCCATGGAAGGGACAAGTAGATCCTTCCAGGGCAAACATTGCACAGATTGCATGAATATATGGACTGTATCTGGACTGTTATTTCCCTGTTGTGGTCATAATTGTGTTAACCCTCAGATGTGTGGGTTAGGGTTGCCCTGTTGGCATATGTGGGCTCATAATAATTGTGGCATTAAGGGCATGCAGTTATAACTGTGTGATATGGTTGTTGCCATGTTAGGATTTATGATATCCAGGGTCCAATGGACTTGTAGGGTAACAGGCTGAGGGGTTTGGGAAGACTTCAGAAGTCAGACGTGGAGGAGCCCGGAAATTTCATGCAGGGATGGGTGAGTCAGATTTAATTAGCCATTATGATTCCCTGGATAGCTATCTTCCTGACAGGGGAAACCTAAAGTGTGAATCGCCTCTTCCCACGACAAAAGGCCCCAACACGACATGGGAGGGTTAGAAAGGCAGACATCATTGATTGATAGGTGGGTCACATAGCTAGAAGGAGAAGGGTTGAGGATTGGTTAAGAGGACTGTTGCTAGGGGCGTAACTTGGTGATAAGGGGTGACCTAAATGTATAAAATGTTGAATGTATGACAAATAAAGTGTGCTCATACATAATTTAAGTGTGTGTTCATTATTGAGGCAAGGGTTAACTCTAATCATAGGGGTTAATAATTCTACATCTGAAAAGGTAAGCTGGGATTTTATCGATCAAGTACTTCAAGAATTTGGGTTAGGCAAATTTGGGGCTCATGCAATTAAGGCCTTATACACAATCCACTCAGCATAATGTAATGAAGTTCAAACATTTCGGGTATACTGTATTAGAAATTTGCAAAAGATTCTTAAATGTAAAATAGAACTTGTTCTGAAATTAGTACTATTTCATATTTTCCCAGAAAACATTAATTACAAAGTGCAATATATTTTGGTTCATACATTAACAGTAGATAAATGGCTAATAGCCCTGAATTGGAAAAAATGGTGGTGATGGGTCTCATACCCGCTACAATCAAGAGTCTGGTGCTCCGTTGATCTGAAACCAGTGGCTACAAAGGATTCAGGAGAACTCTGCAAGATACCTAAAACCACTGTTTACCCAATCAGATGTGGCTGCAGTTCCTGGGATTTGATAATTTGCAGCTCTACTCAATTTGTAATGTTTTATGGGTATTTAAGGCAGCCAGACATGGGCTTCAGTGCTTAGCCATTTGGGTTTTATCCAGACTCAACATTGCTCCTGTTTTTTTTTTTTTTTACCTCTGGCTTATGATTTGGTACAATGTAGTCTTCTAGTTCCTGACATATTTGATCTAATTACTGATTTCTAGTTTACTGTCTGGACCCCAAGTTTTTGCTTGTCCCGTACCAGCAGGCCAAGGACTCTGATCTTCTGGCTGTCCTGTACCAATTGTCCTTAGACACTAATCTTCTGCCTGTAATGCCCCTTTTGACCTTGGACCCTGATATTCTGCCTGTTCTGCCCCAGCTGCCCTTAGATCCTTATCTTCTTCCTTTCCTGACACAGCTTGCCTTGGACCCAGATCTTATGCCTCCCCTGCCACAGCTTACCTTTTATACTGTGCTCCTTCCTGGCATATTCCACGTTGTCTTGGACCCTGCATTCCTGTCCAGCCTGTTTTGGCTTACCTTGCCCTCAACCTTGGGGTATAAAAGTATTTTTATTGAAAATATTTTAGAAGACACTGCTTGTCTCTGAAAGATGCCATATTTTATTTTTCCACACATACTGGCTTGAAGGGAGGAGGAGGGGTGGGATAGGGTGGTTCAGCTAATTGTTATTTATTCAAAAGTAGAATGAGGAGGGAGTGAGAAGTGGGGAACCTTTTTTCTGATTGGTGGATTCAGATAAGATTGAATCTACCAATCAACATTGTATACCTTCCCACTCTCTCCTATAGACTCAGTAGAAGAAGCGTGTAAGAATACTGGCAAGCTTTGGTTGCCCTGATCTGTAACTGCCCCTTCATGCCTTTTAAAATAAGTATTACTGTCATGGCAGCTTCCAGGCATTAGCGGAGTCTGCTAAAATAACAACTTTCTCTGAAAATGCTTGTATACTCATATCTTACACAACTGCTAATGTTTTAAATGTGTTGCCTACTTCACAAACATGACATGTTTTCTAATTTACAGTAGTTCCTTAAGGTGTTATTGCATGTATTTGTATGGTTGATAATGTAGGATTGAGCATCACTATGGAGATAAGAAAAATATTTGAGAGAGTATGGGCAAACATGGAACGTCTTGTGCAGGGTACATCGCCCTCGGTGTAGTGGCCACCACTCCATACATCCAACCATCTAGTCTGTAACATTGCTGAGAGGGGTACCAGCACACCAGACCAGGATCAAGGAACATGACCATGGAAGACCCCTACAGACCAGCTCAAGTGTGAGTATGCATGGAACAGCATACATTTAATTTTGCTTTACTTAAGTACTTCATTAAAATGGATTAAAAAGTTTACAATGTTAGTGTTCTTTTACATTGTATATGTGCTATATGCCACCAAATTATTTTTGTAACAAGCAAATTTGTATATTTTGCTAAATATTTTAAATAAATATTGAAATGTTGAACCAAACATGTATCATTGTAAGATTTGTAGACATTGTAACTATATCCCTTTAAAACAACCATTATGTCTGTGAAACATTATGAACCCATTCCAAGAGGGAAGTGAAGTTGAATTATTATTATATGAAGTAAGCATTTTTCCGCTCTGGCACATTCTGGTGGACATCAGTTAAGTACTGCAGTTAGTCACTGAAAAGACAAAGTTTGGTTAATCTCTCAAAATGATTGTGTCTTCTGAGATTATAGGATTTGGCAATTGGCAGTACCCCAAACAAATTACTGGAAGTTACATTAAGGCCATAGAGAGAGTAGTGTTTATCTGGTTGACTTGAATCAAGAGATGGATGTAACAAAGGCTGAGAGATCTGCACTATTCCTTGGGAACTGCTCATTGAATTAAATCCTGATTGCCTATTGTAACATCAAAAGCTTGCTGTATCAGTTATATTGCATCAAATAAAATGGAAAAAAGGACTACTGCGGTTCACTTTTCTCTGAGTGGTGTTTTCAATGAACTTGATAATGGGCAAATGTGTTTTTTCAACAAAACAAACAAAGCATTTACAGCTTTTATATGCAATTATACTGCAGGTTTCTACTTTCTTTTCAGAGCTTTATGCTTTCTAAGGAGGCCTCTCCTTGAAAGTAAGATGTTGAGTAGTGTTTATCAACAGCCATTCCTTCGATCAGTGCCAGTGCCTGAGGTCTTATCAGTTGGTCCTCTGCATGGGTGTAGAGAATGGGGGGGATGTGGGGGACAAATCCCCCTCAGATTTTTTTATGTTTGTATGTTTGTATATATATATATGAGCTATTTTACGACCTGTGTATACAATGAGCTGTATCCCCCCCTGAATTTTTCTGGAGGTATATGATACTCATGTCATCCCTCTTTCTTCCCGAGAACTCCTCGGGAAGAAAGAGGGATGAGATGAGTACCATATACCACTACCATGTGTCACAGTTAGATAGATTAATGCATTTATCTGCAATTACATGTAATCATTCAAACCAGTGCAAAACTAACAATATTTGGTGTCTCATGTATTATCACCCTGTTATAAACTTTCAGATCTCAGAGGGGATCCTCATGAGCATTGGAAGGTAACCAGCCTGTGCCACGATCAAAAGGGAAGGACATTTTTCACAATATCTATTTATTCAACTTATTAAATGAATAGGCAGGGGCGGCTGGTTCTCTTTTAGGATCAAGTGGGTGGCTCTGAAAAGAGCATTTGGGTTTGGTAGGGTGGCAAGGGGGCTCAGGTGGACCAGGGAGCAGCTCACTTGCTCTTGGCGGGCTTGCGGACCTCTTCAGGTGGGTGGAGGGGGGAGATGGAGAAAGAGAGGAGTGGGAGAGAGAGAGGAGTGGGAGAGAGAGAGAGAGAGAGAGAGAGAGAGGGGAGGGGGGGAGAGAGAGAAGAGTGGGAGAGAGAGAGAGAGGAGGGGGAGAGAGAGGAGTGGGAGAGAGAGGAGGGGAGAGAGAGAGGAGGGGGAGAGAGAGAGAGAGGAGGGGAGAGGGAGAGAGATGGGTGGACCAGGGAGCAGCTCACTTGCTCTTGGCGGGCTTGCGGACCTCTTCAGGTGGGTGGAGGGGGGAGATAAAGAAAGAGAGGAGTGGGAGAGAGAGAGAGAGAGAGGGAGAGAAAGAGGGGAGGGAGGGAGAGAGAGAAGAGTGGGAGAGAGAGAGAGAGAGGAGGGGGAGAGAGAGGAGTGGGAGAGAGAGAGAGAGAGGAGGGGAGAGAGAGAGGAGGGGGAGAGAGAGAGAGAGGAGGGGAGAGGGAGAGAGATGGGTGGACCAGGGAGCAGCTCACTTGCTCTTGGCGGGCTTGCGGGCCTCTTCAGGTGGGTGGAGGGGGGAGATAGAGAAAGAGAGGAGTGGGAGAGAGAGAGGAGTGGGAGAGAGAGAGAGAGGGGGGGAGGGGGGAGAGAGAGAAGAGTGGGAGAGAGAGAGAGAGGAGGGGGGAGAGAGAGGAGTGGGAGAGAGAGAGAGGAGGGGGAGAGAGAGAGAGAGAGAGGAGGGGGAGAGAGAGAGGAGGGGGAGAGGGGGAGAGAGAGAGAGGAGGGGGGAGAGAGAGAGAAGGGGAAGAGAGAACAAAGAGGGGAAGAGAGAGAAGAGGGGAGAGAGAGGAGGGTGAGAGAGAGAGAGAGGAGGGGGAGAGAGGGGGGAGAGGAGGGGAGAGAGAGAGGAGGGGGAGAGTGAGGAGAGGGAGAGAGAGGAGGGATGAGAGAGTGAGAGAGGAGGGGTAGAGAACGGGAGAGAGGAGGGGGAGAGAGAGAGGAGGGGGGAGAGAGAGAGAGAGGAGGGGGAGAGAGAGGAGGGGGAAAGAGAGAGATAGGATGGGGAGACAGAGAGAGGAGGGGGTGAGAGCAAGAGGAGGGAGAGAGAGAGAGAGGAGGGGGGAGAGAGAGGGGGGAGAGAGGAGGAGAGAGAGAGAGAGGAGGGGAAAGAGAGAAGAGGGAGAGAGAGACAAGTGGGAGAGAGAGAGAGGAGGGAGAGAGAGAGAGAGGGGGGATAGAGAGGGGGGAGCTGCCACTGTGAATTGGTATTGTGAAAATGTATCTGTGTACCTTTAAGACCTGTTAAAGGGACACTAGTGCCTACGTTTCTCTAATTTATTTATAAGATCAAATTTAAAATATGGCAAAATTTAAAAAAAATAAGTGGTCTGTAGTGTATAGAAATATAATTCATGTAAGATTGGGCAAGGTTATTTTCTCCTGTTTCCTGACATCTCAAATAATAAAGAGGGGCAAGAGCCTTGAATATCTGCTTTACTGACACTAGCTAGGTTTTGAATGTTGATGTAGATAAACCAACAAAGATAATTAACTTAGTGGATCATTAAATATCATATTTTTTTCAAATCACAAGCCAGCCCAAGAAAGATCAATTACACTGATTTTTATTTATTTAACAATTGATTTTGTCTTTGTTTTCGGAATATAAATAATTTTCACGTTGCTATGGATAAGTCATGGTCTTTAAATTTATTATAGAACATTTGGGTCTGCAATGGGATTTAAAAATACAAGTACATTTTTAGATTTTAGTATGTTCCAGCACATAACACAACATATTCATATTTCTGCTTAATCACTGTGACCCCTACCATATATGTTGAGTTGTTAATACCTTTATCCCAGATAGATATCCCAAATCACAATGACGCAGCTATTAATTCATGTACTGAAAATAACTCATGGTTTTATTATGATAACATTTATTTATCTACAAAAACTGATTTGTTCGTTTCTGTACACTTTTATTTTCTCGTCCTAATATTAAGCTCCTTTTTTTACATTTATAGATGACATTAACTAAGGAACTAGACTAGACTGGTAATTCTGCTTGGCAATTATTCTGTCTGAGAATACATAATAGAAATATTATATAAACTATATTCAAAGCATGTTTTATTGTTAAATAATCACAGGCTGTATAAAGTGATATGTCCACATGACATCTAGTTCATGTAATTTATAATATAGTGCCTGTTTGGGGGGGAAGTATTCTGGTTACATAATAAATAATAGTGAGGTTAGATAACGATAATTATACCCTCAAGTCATTAACTATGGTTAATGAGTCACATTTATTTTTCTTTTCAACTTTATATTAAAGGGAATTTGATTCATGGATACTGCTCTTCACCATCACATAAAGCAGTTAAGATAAAGTAGAAAACTTGTTAATGTGTTTTAATTTGAAGTTCTTTTCACTGTAATATTAAAACATAGAAATATAGATTTGATGGCAGATAAGAACAAAAAAGACCCGCCTAGTCTTCCCATTCTATCTACCTAAAAAAAGAAAACTGGTGGATGTGTAACTTTTTTTTTTTGCGTCATTCAGTAATTTCTGACTCTCCGTAACGTCATGGACTATAACATACCAAAACATCTTTATGTCTGTGATCATACTGATCCAATTGATAGCCGAGATACTGGAGTGGGTTGCCAGTTCCTTCTCTAGTGGGCCACAGCATACAGCTCCTGTTATTCCTAGGCGGTTTCCCATCCCAGTATTGACCAGGGCCAGCTCTGCTTGGCTTCAGGGTGGTGTGACTTCTTGCTTCCCTGACTTGGACTCAATCCCAGGTAGAAAGCAGTGGAAGCACCAGATCCTAAGCAATGAACCACCAGGGATTAGCTTTTTGAAGCATTCAAACTGTTCATTTACCTTAAGTCCAAGCAGGAGTTGTCCCTTATAGGTACATATACTGCGGTCCTGAAGGGACTATACATTACAGCATTCCTCTAATTGCTTTTATACTTTTGACTTTGCTGATTGCAACAAACACAGTGTATTGGCATTGTGTGTGCTTCTGATTTTTGGTCCTTGCAGGACCTGCCAAGTTTAGGGAGTTCCACACAGTCAGTGGCTAGAAATGTTTTAAAGTGAACTAGGTTTTATAAGAATTTTTATAAAACAGTGAAATATTCATCAATTTGACATTTTTACTCTTGGTTTTCTGTGCTTAGATAATATAGAACAGTAATGATAGATTCAATGTCTCTTTAAAGGACCACAGTGGTCACATTTTTTTCTATGGTCTTTTGAAAAACTAAACTCGATAACGGGTAAACTGTTTGTAGAAATAAAAAAACAATATGCAAAACATTTACATTTTGCAACTTTTACATGCAACTATAATGTACAGTATGCTCCATTTTCTTTTCTCACCTGATTCTGTCTCAAGATGGTGCATCCTTGTAAGCTAATGAGATTTCCATTGATACTATTGACAGCACTGACTTGTTAGCTGCCACATTTCAGTTGTGCTAATAGACACTTCCTTTGCATTCATAGTCTTTTCCAGTTAAAGGGACATAGACTTAAAGGGACTTAGACTTAAAGGACATAGACTTAAAGGGACATATAATCCCTATATCCCTATATAATCATAAAAAATATATTTTAAAGAATGTGTTTGAAAAATTTTAAAACATTTTTTCTTTTGTTTGACAAAATGTTAAGTCAAATGTGTTTAAGCTTCATTTAAACTAAAAGGAAGTGCTTCTTTCTGATTAGAATATACTGTAGTGTGTAAGTCTCATTGAAAAACAACAGTACTATTACTGTTCATTGGTTAATAGGGATACCACTTTATCAGGAGCAATTATACATCTGAATCTGTTTATTCTGCTTTGGGACCCTAATTTAAAATAACAAATAAAAGCACTGACACTGGAGGCGGGTCTACCAGTGGTGCAGGTGGTGCAGTGTACCAGGGCCCTCCTCTGGGGGGCCCAGTGCTGTGTAATAAAAAAACAAATCTACTGAACTCCAACAGGTGGCAGTAGGGAGCAGTTCAGCTTGCTGGGGATGTGTACCAGGGAAGAAGGTGAGAGAGCAAGGGCTGCAAAGTGGTAGCAAAATACCGGTGGATGGGTTCTGTGAGGGAGGAACAAAGTAGATTGGGATAGGTGCTATGTGAGGTGGCTGCTGAAAAGAACTGGTTGCTAAGTAGGGATGGATGCTAAGAAGGATGGCTGCTGTGTGGTGGTGATGCTTATATATGTGTATATATCTGTACTAGCGACTTGCCCGTCAAAAATGACGGCAATAAAAATTGAAGCCTGGCAATGCTGTTTGCCACACAATGTAAGCCTCTCCCCCTCTACTTTACTGGCCTTGTGATGAGCGCCTTTGGCGCTCATCACAGGCCTTGCAATGAGCCCCTTTGGAGCTCATTGCGACTCTCTCCCTCTGTCTACTTCCTCCCTCGTGTCTTATTTCCCCCCTCCTCTCCCTCCCTTGTGTCTCCTTCCACCTCGTCTACCTCCTTTGTATCTCCTGCCCCCCTGTGTTTTTACCTCCCTCTCCCTCCCGTGTCTCTAAACCCCTCCCCTGTGTCTCTTTCCCCCTTCTCCCTCCT
The DNA here is from genome assembly GCA_027410445.1 of Discoglossus pictus. NCBI lineage: Eukaryota > Metazoa > Chordata > Amphibia > Anura > Alytidae > Discoglossus > Discoglossus pictus. Next base: position 198,073,610 of record CM050168.1, on the reverse strand, counting down.
ATGCATCTCCCCCCCACCTGTGTCTCCCCCAACCCTCCCCTGTGTCTCCCCCAACCCTCCCCTGTGTCTGTTCCCCCCTGGCCTGTGTCTCTTTCCCCCTCAGCCCTGTGTCTGTTACGGCCTTCCTCGTGTCTCCATTTCCCTCCCTTGTGTATCTTCCCCCCTGCACTCTCTCCCCTGTGTCTCTTCCCCCTCCTCTCACTCCCCTGTGTCTCTTCCCCCTCCTCTTTCTGTGCCTCTTCCTCCCTGTCTCTTCCCCCTCACCCTCTGTGTCTCTCCCCACTCTGTGTCTTCCACCCTCTCCCTCTGTGCCTCTTCCCCGCCTCTCTCTGTGTGTCTCGCCACTGTGTCTCTTCACCCCTTCCACCCCCCCCATTTCCCTCCCATGTGTATCTTCCCCATGTTCTCCCTCCCGTGTGTCTTTTCCCCCTCCTCTACCTCCCCTGTGTCTCTTTCCCACCCATCCCTCTGTGTCTCTCCCCCCTCCCTCTGTGTCTCTTCCCCACTCTCCATCTGTGCCTCTTCCCCACTCTCCCTCTGTGCCGTGCCTCTCCCCCCCCCCTCTTCCCCACTCTCCCTCTTCCCCACTCTCCCTCTGTGACTCTCCCCCCCCTCTTCCCCACTCTCCCTCTGTGACTCTCCCCCCCCCTCTTCCCCACTCTCCCCCCCCTCTTCCCCACTCTCCCTCCCCTCTTCCCCACTCTCCCTCTGTGCCTCTACCCCCCCCTCTTCCCCACTCTTTTACCTGCTCTCGGGCCGCGCTGCGCGCAAGCACGGCTTGCGCCGCGCTCTGTGCATGCGGGGCTCCCGCCACGCTCTGCGCAAGTGCGGCTCGGGCGAAGAGCGCGGCTTGCGCCGCGCTCTGCGCATTCGCGGCTCGCGCCGCGCTCTGCGCAATGCGCAGCACTTTATAATTGTCTAACTGCAATTCGTCTGAAGCGTGACGACGAATCGCAGTTAGACAATTATAATATGTGATATGTGTATATATTTGTATATATATATGTGCATATATATCTGTAGAGGATGCTGCAGGAAAGTGGGGTGGCGCTGTGCTGCAGGCAGAGGAGCTTCACACAGGTAGGGGCACTGAGTGATTTGGTCCCGGCGGGGCCCAGCACAAAACATTTTTTACAACCCTCCGAGGGAGGCCCAAAGTTTGTTTTTGCACCAGGGCCCTTAATTCTTTAGCTCCGTCACTGACTAACACTATATATCCGCGCAAGCGCGGTTCGCGACGCGCTCTGCGCAAGCGCGGCTCGGGCGCAGAGCGCGGCTTGCGACGCGCTCTGTGCATGCGCGGTTCGCAGCGCGCTCTGCGCAAGCGCGGCTCGGGCGCAGAGCGCGGCTTGCGACGCGCTCTGCGCAATGCGCAGCACTTTATAATTGTCTAACTGCAATTCGTCTGAAGCGTGACGACGAATCGCAGTTAGACAATTATAATATGTGATATGTGTATATATTTGTATATATATATGTGCATATATATCTGTAGAGGATGCTGCAGGAAAGTGGGGTGGCGCTGTGCTGCAGGCAGAGGAGCTTCACACAGGTAGGGGCACTGAGTGATTTGGTCCCGGCGGGGCCCAGCACAAAACATTTTTTACAACCCTCCGAGGTTGTTCTTTTGAATAATTCCACATATTTTTAGAATGCAAAAACGTAATTCCGCCTTTAACTTAACAATTGTATACAATTTTTCTGCAGTGGGAACCAAGATTTTGTTTCTTTTTATCTATTTCTCCAAGTGTTTGTGACCTTCAACAAAAATGGTGCACTGAAGTTATTTAACTTTGATTTGACTGCTTTTATACCTTGAATGTATTTAGCCTAGTCTTTTTAGGAAATAAAAAATGCAACACAGCATTTTAGGTTCATAGACAACTCTATGAATCACTATGAGCATGTGCTTGCTTGAGCAAATAACAAAAACCCAGCAGTCGTAATTACAGCTAATGATCATGTAGCTTGTAAAAAATAATGTAAACATAGCTGCCATCCTGACTCCCTGCTTATCTACTAAAAAAGTACATATTTTGGTATAGTTTGCATAATTGCAGAAATTGTGATGGAACACAATATACAGAATTTAAATAAATCCCTCAATATAAATATCGACATCTTGAATAAAGGTCAAGTTCATTCATCACATAAATGTTCATTGAAATGAAATAAACTTTTCTCAAATGTAATACTCAGGTGTACTCGCAACAAACACTCATTGAAGTAGTAAAAATAAACTCAATCGCTTTTATCTCCATTGATGTTTCTTCAAAGGATATTTATCATTTTCATGTTGCAAGATGTTCCATTGTGCCCACAATGTTTTTTTTTCTACAGCATATTTTGTATGTGTATTATTAACATTCCAGGCAAAAAAAACTATTTCTAAAATCAGTAATATGCTGATGTTATGAACTGCTAAGGCTAGATTAAATGAATTATTTACATAGTTATATAGTATTTTTTTAATTGAGGTTGAAAAAATACTTTTAGTCCATCAAGTTAAACCGATTTAGATCTCCTCTGATCCTTGTAATATGTAGAGTAATCGACAATTGTTCTAGATGAAAGAAACATTGCCAACTGTCTCTCAAGGGAAAAAATCCTTCCTGACCCCAGATACTCCTCCTGGATCAATACTCCCTCTCTAATTAACCCTGTATGCCCATTTTATTCAAAATATATCCAAATCCTTTTTAAAGTTATCTATTGATTTTTATTTTGGTAGAGAACTCCACCATTTTATTTTTTCTTTTAACTTAAAGAAATGTTTTCTTGTCAAATCAAAACCTATTGGAACAAAAAGTTCACTTAACAAAGCCTTATATTGACCCTGGATATATTTATATAACGTACTCATATCCCCTCTTAGACGCCTTTTTTCTAGAGAAAATAACTTTAATCTGATTTGTTTTTTCTTCATAACTTAGCGCCTCCATTCCCCTTATTAGTTTCAATGCCTTTTTCTGTACCATTTCCAGCTCTAAAGAATTCCTTTTTATTAAGTGGGGCCCAAAATTGTACTCCATATTCCAAATGAGGGCGTACTAGGGATTCTTATAGTGGCAGAATTATATTTGCTTTCCTGGCTTCTCTACCCCCCTTATTGCATGGCCAGCATTTTCTTGCCTTTGCAGATGCTGCTTGGCATTTAGCACTGTTATGTAGGTGGTTATCTACAAGCACTCCCAAATCCCTTTCTATCTCTAATGCTCCATAGTCTTGCTCCATTAAGATGATACATTGCAGATTTATTTATTTTTCATCTGAAATGCATACTTTTGAAAAATATACAGTTGTGCTCACAAGTTTGCATACCCTTGGGGAATTGGTAATATATGAACCATTTTTAAAGAAAACATGACTGAGCAGGCAAAACACATTTATTTTATTTCTTATGGGATTCATATTCAACTGTAGGTTATAACAGAATTACACAATCCTAAAACAAAACATGGCAACAAAGAAAAAAATGAAATGGCCCTGTTCAAAAGTTTGCATACCCTTAGTTCTTAATACTATGTATTGCCCCCTTTAGCATCAATGACAGCGTGCATTCTTTTGTAATAGTTGTCTATGAGGCCGCTAATTCTTGCAGGTGGTATAGCTGCCCATGCGTCTTGGCAAAATGCCTCCAGGTCACCCAAAGTCTTTGGTCGTCTTGCATGTACCGCATGTTTGAGATCTCCCCAGAGTGTCTCGATGATATTAAGGTCAGGAGACTGCGATGGACATTCCACAACCTTCACCTTTTTATGCTGTAACCACTGGAGGGTCAGCTTGGCCTTGTGCTTGGGGTCATTGTCATGCTGGATAGTCCAAGAGCATCCCATGCGTAGCCTTCGTGCAGAAGAATGCAAATTGTCTGCTACTATTTTCTGATAACATGCTGCATTCATCTTGCCATCAATTTTCCCTCTTGCCTTTAGAGCTCCACCCCCAAAACATCAGTGAGCCACCACCATGCTCTCCAAACATAGCGCTTATGGTTGTGACTACAAAGCTCTATTTTGGTCTCGTCACTCCAAATACAGTGCGCCTGAAGCTGTGAGGCATGTCAAGGTGTTGTCGGGCACATTGTAACCAGGCTTTTTTGTGGCATTGGCGCAGTAAAGGCTTCTTTCTGGCATCTCAACCATGCAACTCATTTTTGTTAATGTATCATTGTATTTTGCTCTTTGAAACAACCACACTGTCTTTTCCAGAGTAACCTGTATTGTATTTCTCCTGAGGTTACCTGTGTTTTTTTTATTTGTATTCCGAGCAATTCTTTTGGCAGTTGTGGCTCAAATCATTCTTGGTCTACCTGACCTAGGCTTGTTATCAAGAGATCCCCAAAATTTCCACTCCTTAATAAGTGATTGGACAGTACTGACTGTCATTTTCAAGGCTTTGGATATCTTTTTATATCCTTTTCCATCTTTATGAAGTTCCATTAGCTTGTTACACAGGTCTTTTGACAGTTATTTTCTGCTCCCCATGGCTGTGTATCTAGCCTGTGCAGTGCATCCACGTGAGAGCTTGCAAAATCATTGACTATTTATACACAGACAGGTGTGGGAAATTAACCTTTAATTGCCATTTTAACCTGTGTGTGTCACCTTGTGTGTCTGTATTTGGGTATTTGGGTGATAATAAATGGCTTCATATGGTCACTATACTTCAATAAAAGATATTTTTTTTGCATGATCAATCATATTTTTACAATAAATGCCAACATTTTACAATTTCTGCCAGGGTATGCAAACATTTGAGCACTGTTTCCCATAGGTTGGCCTATTTCAACATTTGTTACTATATCACTATTATTTGTGATGACTAAATCTAAGATAGCTTAATTTCTAGTAGGCTCTTGTATAACTTGGGCCAGATAATGAACCCTGAGTGTACTCAAGAACCTGCTTTCCTTAGTTGAACTGCTGGTCTCATTTATCCAGTTTATTTCAGGGTAATTAAAGTCTCCCATTATTAGAACTTGCCCGTGCTTAGCTGCATTTCCGATCTGTAACAATAATTGTATTTCCTCACTTTCACTTATATTTGGGGGTTTATAACATATTCCTACCAATTGTTTTAGGATTTGTCCACAAGATTATCTTCTCTCTCAGACTTTAATCAGGCTTAGCATACAGACAAAAGCCTCCTCCTTTTCTACTATTGCCCCTATCTTTCATAAATAGGTTATATTCATCCAAATTAATAGTCCAGTCGCAAGTCATCCCATTATGTTTCAGTAATGCCTATACAATCCCATTTCTTATTTACTGTTAATAATTCTAGCTCAGTCAGCTTCCATGGCAGGCTTCTTGCATTAGCAAGCATACATTTTAGTTTGCTATGGCTCTGCAGGATTTAAATAGTTGCCATTGTATTGGAGTTACTTACCAAGGGCCTCATTCAAATGCGATTTGGCCAATTGAATAGGGCTTTATATAAGCACATAGCATATTTTTTTTACAGAAGTTTTTAGTTAGTGAAGACCTTGCTTTTGGATAGAAGTTCACTAACTAAAAACTTCTGTAAAAAAATATGCTTTATTCTTATTTGGCCCTTTTCAATTGGCCAAATCGCATTTAAATTAGGCCCAAAGGCTTCCTTTTTGACTATACTGACGTCCTTACGATCTACTGGTTTAAAAACTCACCCAGCCTTACTACCATTCTTTCCCCTGGCACACCAACTCCCTCTTCATTAAGGTTCAAATTTAAGCATACCTGTGATAAGCACATGCCTATCCTAAGGATTAAGCTAAGCTTTTGGGTAGATTGCATGGGCACATCACATCATATGGTCCTTTTTTGGTTCTTGTGTGCCATCAAATCTATTTTAAAATGTATTTAGTATATTAAACTTTTTTTCACTATTTAGTATTTCAAAATTACTTTTACTATTTTACTTTTCTTAAATATAAAAAACAAATGGGCTTTACAGTTTCTTAAAACATGTTGACAAACTGGCAAGTTGTTGGCTTCAAGCTCCTCCCTCTATTGTTGTGGTTCGATGCATGAGTGGAGTCAGTAAATCAGTTTCTCTCTTTGACATATGTGATGTGGCACACGTCCCTATGGCCTAGCATAACTCCTAATTAGAAAGAGGAAGTTAGTAGATAGAGCTTGAAACCAGCATCTTACCAGGCTCCAAGACATTCCAAATAAAGGTTTTATGTTTCTTCTTTTTCTAAATATAATTTTAATAATTTAAAGGTCTAACATTTTTATGTATTAATTTAGGACAGCAAGTGGGACAGAGAAGTTGGAATGGAGGGTCATAAAGAGATTAATTAATACCTATGGTTAATCATAGGAACACAGATCTTATTAAAGGGCCATTTACCTCACTGTTGGTGCTCTTTATAGCGTGGAAGAGCACAAGATTGTATAATAAAATTATCTATTTTTAATTACATCAGTAACAGCTAAAAAATCTAAAGTTTTAAGTCTGTCTACATAACAGTTTTTCCTGTCTCCTCGCTGTTGCATGGGTAAAAATAGACAGCCAAGCCGCATGTTGAAGACAATGATTGATAGCAGTTTTTCCCCTGAACTAAAGACTGCACTGAAAAATTAACCCATAATTAACCTGTTTAGGTGATTGCAGCATTCCATGGTCTGCACAGATGGATTTGTTAAGGATTATCCTTTTTTTAATTTGCTAACTACACAGAGTTGTAGGTCTGGCAGTGGGCAGTCGGTGACTCATGCAAACACAGATTTAATGTATTTGATTTCTCAGTAAAAAATGCACATATTAAGAAAATTTCAAAAAATATTTCAACATACATTTATGAGATTTTTTTACTGTGATGTGGTCCAAATTGTGCTGAATTAAGTGTGTCTTTATGTTGAGGGAACCATAACTCTTGACAGCTGTACTATGTGAGATTACTTAGAGAACCACCATAGAACTGTTTTTTATTATATGGTCTTTTGAACTTGTTAATAGTCAAAATATTGCTTAGAGAGTAAAATAAAAACAGTATTTAAAAATGTAATTTTTTATATGGAATTATTCTTTACTGTTGGTTTTCATTGTTTTACTGATATGTTTATTTCAGCTGTTTTCTCAGCATATACATTTGTAGAGCTGGAGCCAATGGTTATTTTTCTTTTATAATGAAATATGGTATAATTTATAGCTGTTATCAATAATCTTCTATTAGACAGAAATATCAGAAAGGCTGATTGAAAAACTTCAGTGTGATGTTCCTTTTGGAAAATACAATATTTTTTATTAGCATTCAGTTGAAAAAGTATTTGCTATTACCTATAATTTTAAATTATACCACAGTTGGAGCTGCCACTATGTCACTTAGATTAAATTGAGATTAACTGAGACTGAATTTTACTTTTTTGGTAAAGTGAAATATAGATGTTTTTTTAAATTTCTGCAATTGCCAGACAGTTCCTGCTCATTTATTGCAAGTGAGACCAGATAAGTCTACTGTATCCTGATACCTTCGGATGACCCGTCTAATTTGTTATAACATCTATCATATATCCCATTTGCTTCTCTCCTACAAGTTACATAGTTTTACACGAAAGGTTAAAGAACTTTAATATGTATAACTTTCCTAGTAGAAATGCAGAGATGGATAAAAATGTTTCATGCATTTATAGATTCAACAAAGCAGAGGAGAGGTGCTTATTACAGCAAAGAGAAATACTGGAACAAGAGGTCATGTTCTGCAGCCAGAGGCTAGAAGGTATATGAGGTAAATACTACCATAGAAAAAGATGTGATACACAGGAATAACCTTTGATGCAGAAATGGTAGATAATTATATAATAAAAAGGCAAAAAAGGTGCTTTGGAATAGACATACAATGTAAGGCTATACTGGACAAAAATGTAAGATTTAAATAGAAAATGGGTAGATTAGATAGAAAAATATTTATTTTAAAATTTATTTCATTAATATATTTTATTCATAACATATACTATCACAGAGATATCTGATAAAAATATCGACAATAATGCTGTGCTTAAGGAATAAATATAATAGTTTAATCTCAGTGCTCAAGAAAACACTAAGACAGGTTATCTGATAACACACTTACAAGGCAGTATTCACAAAAGGCATGTTTCTAGCTTATATGTTCAACCACTGCTCTGATAAATACAGCATAAAACATGTTAGACTCCACCAGTCAGAGAAGTGATAAAAGGAAAAGCAAACAAACATTGTGTCATAAAGTACCAAGTAAACCAAAATAATAGTAAAATATTTCCAGAGCACAGGCGGAGCTACCCCTGGTTTAATGCACCTGGCCCCACCTCTGAGGAGACCCCAGTGCAGTCACCCCCCAAATCCCAGTCTATGCCCCCTGCTCACCCTTCAGGGCCCCCCTGTGCCACCTCACCCTCTTTAATGCCTCATTTTACTCCTCTGTCTGATACGTCTTCTTGCCTCAGCAGGGAGTCCCTAATGATGTCACGTGTGTGACGTCATTCATGATTCCCTGCCCCAGCGAGAGCATGCGCCACTGTTGCCCAGTAGTTTTGTACACAAGACAACTGAGATAACATTGATAAGGATGTAAGACTTAAAAATTGTTATCTCAGTTTATCCTGAGCTGCATTGTAAGCAAGTGAAATATTTAATGTGAGAGGTAGGGAGGGGTACAGCAACAGACATTAATACTTTAAATGTTTTTATGTTATATTTCTTGCAAAAAAAGTGATTTGCTGCTATTTGCCTAAGTATTTTTTATGTTTATAATGAACAAAACAAAAATAGGTTTAACAGGGAAAGCGCTAACACTGGGCATTTTAACCCTTTCACTATTTGTTTTTGAAGAATCACACTTGAAGACAGACAAAACGTATCTCTGCAGGTTCTGAAGGTTTAAGGAGTGTAACTGGGAGCGCGCACATACCACTGCCTGTCCACCCTTCACCAGAGAAAGACAGCACCCAATGCCTTTGCCATCCAGAGGAAATCCTGCAAACCTCTCTGGATATTGCTGACAAACTCTTGCATCAGAAAGATCAACCAGTGCCATAGCTGATTGATTACCAAAGTCTGTGAGGACACTGTTCTCTCAGTCCAGTTGTCTGGGACAGAAGAGTCTTCAGCGGCAGGTAGACCCCTAAATATTTGATGACATCTGCATCCCACAAATGCGTTGTGTCTACTTGTAGAGAACCCTCTAGAATGCTTGTGCATTTGGATCAGTTGATCTGGGCAGATGAGGCAGCTGAATAAACTCCCTAGCACTCTCTTGCCAGCTCAAGACCAATAGTGTCCTGGACCACGAGGAGCACATCATCAGCAAAGGCTGAAAGGACAATCTGTATGTCTGGCTCCTTCCACACTGGCTCTTTGAGCCTTCTCCTCAATAGACATAGGAAAGGCTATATGGTCAGTTCATACTACTGTCCAGCAAGAGACATCCTTGATGTACTCCACATACAAATTTCAAAGGTGCTGTAGGTCTTGGAAACAAGCACTATGTGCATTTGATTATATGCTCAAAAACAGGGCCCTCCATTCTTTATAAGGTGTTAAGTTTGTTTTTTGCCATGTACTAAACCCCTGTACAGCGCTACGGAATATGTTGGTGCAATATAAATAAAGATAATAATAATAATAATAATAATAATAATAATAATAATAATTAGGCACCAGTTAATTTTAAAGGGATATCTACATTTCCTGGATTATGAATGCATCTGATGGAGGAAAACCAGAAGTGTATTAAAAAAAGTTTTTGCGTGAAAAAATACCAAAATAAACATTTAAACACTTACCTTGAAGTTTGCAAAATCTATTGTAATTTCTGACAGTTTAAAATGAAGGTTTACTCCCTCTTCCATTTTTTTTTTTGGCCAGTCCGGTTAGAGAAAGATTTCAGACATAGCACACAGCATAGCCAGTAAGCAGGGATGAGTCATATACCAGCAGTGACAATGCTGCTCTCCTATTGGCTGTGGTGCAAAGCAGCATGTGATATGTAGGCAAAGGAGCCTGGGAAATATAGGGTATCACTGACTTTTGACATGAAGCTGCAAGTAGGAAGCTGCAAGGAGATTGGCTGAGCAAGCAACAGCAGGTAAATAGTGGGTTAATATTGCTCCCCGGGTGCTGCATGCTGATTGGGAGGGCACCGTGAAAGTTATGTAGACATAATAATTAGAGTGATTTTTAGATATTAATAAAAATAAAATGTTTTATGAGATGTGCTGCATACGCATAGGCTGCTTTTTGCCTACAGAGTGCAGAAATGTATTAATCCAGCTCACCTAAATATCCATTTAAGTAAATATTCTACAGAGGCATACAGTGTTTTCAAATAGCCTATAAACTGGACAGTGTATTCTATCTGTCTATCTGCCCTGTCAATGAGCCTCATTCAATTGAGCGAATGTAAGTTACGGATGACCGTAATGGAGCCCGTAAGCTAATTTGTTATTCAATTGACGTCTTTTTGGGAGCCGCACACGCTTTATGGGTTATGGGCTTGAAATACTTGTGGTTGTTACAACTGTATCTTATGCTCCATCTAAGCCTTTGATCTTTCACGTCTGCAAGAGTTCTGATTGCTAAAATTGCAAAACGCTATTTAATTGCTAACAATTCTGCAAGCCACCAAATGTTTTCACACCCGTAAACAGCAAATGTAGAAGAAAATCCTATGAGTACTAGAGAGGACCCGCAAGGGGTTAAAGACATATGTGTAGCACTGTAAAAGCAAATAAAAAATCAATACTGCACTGTAAGTGACGGGGAGAGCAATGAAAGAGATTAGAATTGATGGCACAACAGTCTCAAGCTCGCAAATCAGCAATAAAAAATCATTTTATTTTATGTTTCATTTTGGGGTATATCAGGCCACATATCAGGCCACCCACATGGACTAGAACAGTATCGGCATTCATTTTTAATACTTTGTATTTTGCGGTTTGGCAAGTCCAATCGCATATTGGACCCTAAATTGATTGAAATGTAACCTCCATGTTTTACTGACCTAATGATAACTGTCTCATTTTTTATTGGCTGTTTTAAAATGGGTAGTTAGGGCCTTGCTTAAGTGATCATGTTCCCGCCCTGAAATGCTGCGTACGAGTGCATGGTTTACGATTTTGGCTTTCAGCCAGTAACTTGCGGGATTGTTCAATTGTATAGCACCGGAATTGTAGCAGACTCCGAGCCCTCATGAAGCCCGCAGACATATGGCCTGTATACCGCGAGATGCGGGCTTCTAATTGAATGAGGCTTAATGTGTTCAAAACTGTACCGAAGGAAAATATGTTAAAAACTGTCCATGAAATGCCACCACTTTCGGTTCTCCAAATTCCGGGCAAGTGGGGCAAGTGCAGATTGGACTTCATTACGAGAAAGGTTTTAGATTGGGATTACAACATTTTAAAATCGCTTTTATTTAGTGTACTGTGCTTGATTCCCAATTTGTTTAGATGTTTTTGTTAATTCAATGGAAAGAGAAAGAAAAACAAATTGCAGAGTTCCTTTAACACAAACTTAAGGGAGAATCATTGCCGAGAAAAAGTCATTTCTGAACAGCACTAGAGCTTTCCATTTTTAAATTCATGACTAATGCATTGCAGAGAAATACAAAGAGGTTCATGCAGAATAGATTCCTTAATATAAAAAGTAAGATGAACATTGTACTGCATAAAAACAGCCAGATCATCACATCTTGCAACCAATGTATCCTGCCTTGCAGTAGGTGTCACAGCACTGCATACACTGCTATATTTTTTGATTTATCACAGTTAATATGAATGCTAAAGCAATTATTTGTCTATTTTGATATTATTGATTGTTTTTCAAATGCCCTGCTGGAAGAAACTGATCATGCCGACTAACAGCGGGATTATAAAGCTTTGCCAAGTTTATATATCTCCTGATTTTATTCCTTGAATGTGTATTTGCTAGAAAGGTTATTTTGGAGTCTGGGCAGTATTGCAAATGATATAACACACATACATTATCTGATAAAGACTTATACATCAATTTAATTAGATGAAGCTAAATTCAAATACAAATAGGTGATGTATAAAACAGTTATTAAGACTTACTTAGCTTTATATATATATAACAAATTATATATATAAGCAAATTACTATGGTATAACAAAATAGATATATAAGTAGATTAACTACAGATACTTAGCCTCAGGTAATAATTAGCTCAGTTTAAAATAGACAGTTTATGTGCATTAAATAGTAGACTAGGCAGTTTTATATACTCTGTAGTTCATTTTTATTTCAGCTTCAATTTCACAGAGAAAGCCATGACCCAACAAAAGTATTCTTACACAGTGGTACCTTGGTACTTATTGTTAATTGGTTCCATAAGGCACGGCGAGTACCAAACACGACCAGTACCAAGTTCCCATAAGGAGTAATGTAAATTGCTTCATACAGGGTACAGCAGGGGCTATGAGTTCAAATGAAGCATTGAATTCAAAGCAATTTTTAATCAAAACACGTTGAATAACAAATTCTACAAGTTCCCATGCAGACGGGTAACAAGTACCACTATATAAGTAATTAAACAACATTTCATCCACCTTTAGGATATGCAGTTGTAGCATATAATCAGATGCTTGAGTGTTAACATTTGATCACACACACAAACTCTTAGCGTATATACATAGCCAAAAAAAACAAACAAGCCGCTCCCCCACCACCCCCCCGGCCAGAAAGCAATAGAGGTGATCAATCACAGCATGAACTAACCTTAATAGGTTATTTCTATGGACATGATAACCCACTCTGAGAGCAACCTCTTTTAGCTCACTTGTGCAAACCCCAGATGCATGTTTCGCCCGTGATTGGGCCTCTTCAGTGAGGTGTAGTGGATAACTCCCTTAGGCACAGAGAGTAAGGGGCCAACACCTGGACTAAGCCCTATGGGTCATTTGAATAAACAAAAAAACTAGTTAGAGGTGTTCAACCAGAGAACGAACCAACCATAATAGGTTAGATCTAAGGACATGATATCCCACTCTGAGAGCAACCTCTCTTTTTTCTTATATACATAGAGGGCATTTATGATCACGCACACAGCCAGGGCCACTCACAAGGGGGCCCAAGCTATTATAGAGAATACATTTTTTTCTTAATTAATTCATTTATTTTTATTAGTAAACAAGGAGTCACCCATTGGAGGTGGAACATATTTAAAAACTTGTGTATAAAACATTTTTTGTACTGTTTGGGATTGTCTAAAAGTCTTTAAATTTATGGTGTAAAATTTGCAAACTAATATTCTAAATGTTGAAATTAAATAAGAGTCAATCCATTGTCTATTAGATCTCCCATATAATCTCTTTTCTTATCCTTTCAAATTTTTATTACAATTTATTTTTGCTGCAACAACTATTTTGATTTTAAGATGTAATGGTGAAAGTTTGCCAGAGGAGGCAAACAGATCATAGTGAACATTTCTGAAATGTTATTTTTGATGAAAATGTACATTATAATTTCAAAGCTTACATTTATTTAATGTGAATGATCATTCACTCACTCCCTGTGGTGAATGTTTACCATTATAGGCTTGTCACCTCTGGCGAATAATTTCAAATATTACTTTAAACAGTATTACAATTAAAAACGTGTTACTCCTATTTAACATTCACTTGCCATTACAGGTGAGCAGAGGTACATATTATTAAAACTTGTACCTTCAAATATATCAACCAGTTTTTTAAAGTTCAACAGAGAAATACCATCCACAAAAAGAGGTGTTATTTCAATTTTGGAAGCTGGAGCCTATGGTGCTAAAGTCACAAAGTACTACTTTATAAAACAGTAGCACATAACGACCACATATTTCCAGTAGTGGGGTGAAACACATTTATGGGATGTAAGGTTGCCTGGCCTAAGGCTATTATTGGGTTAAATTAATCCAATCTCCCCACACTAGATAGCCATTTTGCTTCTTATCTGCAGTGAAATCTATTGTTTATGTTAAACAAAAGCAAAATATACACATTCATTAGGAAGTAGTCACCACCAATCAACTTTGGGGGAAAAACTGACCAGAATTTATTTTGAACAGGATTAATTAAATTACACATTTCACTTCTATATATTACTTGATAAATGCATTGAAACAATTCCCTTTTCAGAGTGTGATAGTTTTGTTAATAACGCTGCAATTTGTTACAGTTAAATTGTTACAATGATACACTGTTTAGCTTTTAAACATTACACAAACATTAGTATGTAACACATATTCAAAATATAATGTGTAATTCCTCTGGACTTCATAAGGATCTGTTGGTGGTAAAATACAATCTACAATCTAACAATCATTTCAAAAGAAGTTAGCATTTAACTAATAATACCAACCCAAAAGGTTCGAAAACAATACAAAGGGTGCACAGTTGGTTTAAGAATAAAAAAACATACAAAAATAAACTTGTTTTGCTCATGTTTATCCTCATAAGAATACCTTTTTGTGATAGCTCTTACAATGTTCCCAGTACAAACAGAAACATGTCTGCTGTTCTGCTGAGCTATAGACACATTTGTTTTCATCAAAACAACTCTGCGTCGGAGATCATTTTGCTATCTAAATCCACATTTAATTTTGCTATACTTGGTAGCCAGTAAGCCAGACATACATACTATGTATGAAAAATGTTTAATTTTGTTAAGAGTAAATACAATGCTGTTATAGGTATGGCACTGTCTCTGTTTCTTTAACAACTTTATAAAGCTTTCAAAAGTGTTGGCTTATATGTGTAAGCATTTATTTATAATATAAATAATGACATCAGCTATGATGTCACTCATGAAATTTAATATGGCATCAGCCATGATATTAGTGGTGACATCACACTAGACCCCCTCGGATATCACTTAAATCATTTACAATTGCACACTTTGTTGTATTATTAACTTTTGAAGGTTTCAAAATTTCCAAATGAGACTGGTCATTTAATATATATATATATATATATATATATATATATATATATATATATAAACATATCATCATACTTAGTTGTTAAAATTGTATGTTTATATATCTGATTGTCTGATCTGGTCTATTGTTGCATACGTTTTAGCTTTAAAGCTAATATCCCTTCATCAAAGAATTAAATATAGATTTAAAATTGTGTTTTATATGGTATATACATTTAGTGTATTCTCTGTAGTGGTGGTTCCAAAATCTCTTCTCAAAGGTCACCAGTAATGCAAAGATTTAGGTTTAACACTGTGTATAACTATTAATATTCAATGGGTTGTGGAGCCTGTATTTTTCTCATTAGTATTCATGCAGTGTTTATCCTAACTCATGTTGTGTGTGGTGGGCCTTGAGGAGAGGGCTGTGAATTACAGCTCTATAGTTAGAAGGTTAACAGCATGTTTATTTATATATATTTTATGAGATACAACTTAAAATTCTTTTTATCCTTTGTTATGGACAACTTATGAGCTGAGAAATATATGGCTTTTATTTTATAGGCTTTAAAGTGAAGCGTAAGTCAAAAGACAGCAAACAGTTTGATACAGATTATTCTATGGCTGACATACTTAGCCATTAATATGTACCAACTCCATCAGATTGATTTATTTTGTTCTATGGCTCACACAGTATCACACCTTGCCGAAGTCAAAGCAATTTTACATTCATTTTTAAAATACATCTTCAGTCATGTACGATATCACTAGTTTGAAATATCAATGTTTTCATTATCTTGTGTCTCATAAATTAAATTAATTTGAGAGTGTTTCCATTAAGAGACATCATAGGGAGTCCAGTGCAATGACATTGGTGATGTCATTGTCATATTGTGTCATGTCTTAGCTGATGTCATTATTCATATCATCTGTGATGTCTTGAATTATGTCTCCTAATGTCGTGGATGATGTCACGAATGTTGTCATCAGAGAAACCTTTGCAGGGAAAGGAAGGGATGTTAAGGTTGCATGCAACTTCTCAATTCCCTGCATTTGTAAGGCTTTAAGTTGCCACATTCTGCACTGCAAGCTTAATTATACGTTAATGCATTTTTTTGCTAATAAATATATATGGATATAGATAGATAGATAGAAATATATATATTGCAGTGTTACACACATAAAGCCTCATTCAATTGCCCATATTGCAATTACTTGAACCTGTAATGTAACCCATAAATGTAATGGATATTCAATTGGATACATTTAGCTGCTGAATTCTCCTGAAACCTGGCAATAAGATGGATCTAGCAGCTAGAGGGACTAGAGGTGAGGGGGAGACTACGGGGCAGTGATAGGAACACCAGGAATAACCTCCCTATAAATCTATAATGTATTCTATTAAATAAATATATATGTAACAAACAAACCCTTCCAAATAAATACATATATATATATATATATATATATATATATATATATATATATATATATATATATATATATTGTCACATATATAGTTGTCAGTGTTGGGAACGCCTACGATGTTGGTCACACTTTGCAAGCCTCACAAAGCGAGCCTCATGAATCGAGGCGAGCAGTTGAGGCACGCAGGACTTAGGCTGCCCGTGGGACTTAGGCACAACTGAGAGCCTCGCAAAGTGAGGCGAGCAGTTGAGGCATGCGGGACTTACACTGCAATGAGCACCATGGACGCTAATTGCAGAGCTCACGATGATCGCCGCAGACGCTCATCGCGAGACCCGTGGACTTAGCTGCAAATGCGAGCTTCGCAAATGGAGGCGAGCAGTTGAGGCATGCAAGAATTACAACCCGCTTAGGAGCGAAATCCGTACATGCACTGTGAGCCTCGCCAAATTACGACTTTAACGGCCAAACCACAGAACTGGAAAGACTTGGAAAAAACAACAAATATGCCTCAAATGAACTTAAACACTCACACACAGCACAGTGGGAGAGACAGGGAGCCTGTGATTGAGGTTGAAAGCTCATTTGAGGCATATTATGCTTTTTTTTAACGTTCAAAAATCACCTAAGCAAGAAAAAAATGTCTGTCGAAAAACCGCAACACAATGAAAACGAGGCAAAGGACATAAAACTAGCCCAAAGGAAGTAAAACTAGCCCATAGAATGTAAACACGGGCCCTAAGCAGTAACACTTAACGCAAGCCAGTAACACTTAATCCAAGCCACTAACATTTAGCAAAAGGCAGTAACACAACCCAAGACAGTAACACTCAAGCGCGATGCCTATAAGGCACACAGGGTGAGAGGCTTGCAATGAGCGCCAAAGGCGCTCATTGCAAGCCATGCGATGAGCACCGAAGGCACTCATCATGGGCCTAGCAAGGAACGCCGAAGGTGATTTTTGCAAAGCAGGAAAGTTGCTGCACGAGATGACCCATGAACCCTTAAATAACCCCATTACTCAGGAGGGTCAATACAGCCCCCCATAAGCCCTTAATAAACCCCCTCACTCATGGGGGTCAATACAGACCCCCATAAACTGCTAATTAACCCTCTCACTCATGAGGGTCTATACAGACCATCATAAGCCTCTATTTAACCCCATCAGTCCCATAAGGGTATATTAAGACCATTATGGGCCTGTTACAACCCAACATTAACCACATAAGTGCCATGACGGTCCTCAAGGACCATCATGACACTAAGTATAAACACTACACTGCACTATACCCCCCAATAAAACATTAAATATCAACTAAACAGCCTCTACACTAACCTATTAACATCTACACTACCTACCTACACTACCTACCTACCCCCTAATAACTCCCACCACTCTAATTACATAAAATAAAAAAGCCAAAAGTCACACAAAAAAAATCTACATTACATAAAATAAAAAACCCAAGAGAAAAAAAATAAAAAATCTACATTACAGAAAATAAAAAAAACTGTCACAAAAAATAAAAAAAGGAACATTACAGAAAAAAAAAAAAACATTACAACCCCCCCCCACTACAGAAAATAAAATTACACACCTGAAAAGGAAATACATATATTACATACAATACAATACATACAATATAATACAATACAATACACCCCTATCTAATATACAATACATCCTATCTATCTAATATACATCCCCAATCTATCTAAATAAATACCATAATCTAATATACATCCTATCTATATAATATACATCACACAATCTATGTAATATACAATAAATACTATCTATCTAATATAGATCCTCCAATCTATCTAAATAAATACCACAATCTAATATACAATACATGCTATGCTATCTACAGTATATAAAACACATACCCCTAGCTAACATACAATAAATGCTATCTATATATAAAATAATCTAATTCTAAGCTAAAATAAAATAATTAAGACCACTTACCTTTGCATATGTCCATTCAGATCAGCCACCTAGGAAAAAAAAAAAAAATAGTGCAACACATTTACAGTAAATAAATAAACATTCTAAACATTCTAAATATTCTTATCACCTTTCCGGCATGTCCCGTCCTTCTTCTTTTACTCTTCTCCGGCGCGGCACCTGTTAAAAAAAAATAACATTAATACACATACATAAACATAAAAACAAAATAAAATAAACATAATCTACTTACCTCCCTGCGATGTCTCCGGCCTCCTCCTCTTCTGCCCCGCCCTGGAACCGCGCTCTAAAAAAAAATCACATTCGCACTCGCTAATGAGGCTCCCGGAGACTTTTCCTGAAGAAAATAGGCAATGGCGCCTTCTGATTGGTTGAAAACACTGTCTATCAAACTCACCCAATCAGGAGGCGCCAATTGTGTGAGCCAATCAGAAAGGGATACACCCTAAAATCCCACTCTGATTGGATAATGCACCTGTCAATCTTTATTTAAACCAATCACAAGGCGAAGATGCCTTCAGCCAATCACAATGGAATACACCCCCACAGGGTGATTGGCTGGAGGCATCTGCGCATTCTGATTGGTTGCACTGACAATAGCCAATCACAATGGAATACACCCCCACGTACTGATTGGTGAAGGCATTTGCGCCTTCTCATTGGCTATTGTCAATGTCAATCAGTATTACAGCCAATGGGAAGGCGCAGATGTCTTCAGCTAATCACCGCGTGGGGGTGTATCCCATTGTGATTCGCTAATGGCACTAAAGCCTTCGGATTGGTTCAAATAAAGATTGACAGGTGCGTTATCCAATCAGCGTGGGATTTTGGGGTGTATCCCTTTCTCATTGGTTCACAATTGGCGTCTTCTCTTGGCTGAATTTGATAGACAGCGTTTTCAGCCAATCAGAAGCCGCCATTGCCAATTTTATTCTGGAACACTCCGTAGGAATCTCATTAGCGTCGGGGACATCCACCAGGGCAGATGAGTGTTGTTGTTTTTTTTTTTTTTTTTTTTTTAAAGAGCGCAGATGCTTCCGGTGCACAACACGAGGAGGCCGGAGACATCGCTGGGAGGTAAGTACAATGTAGTTTGTGTTGATTTTACTTGGTTTTATGTTTATGTATGTGTGCTAATGTAATTTTTTTTTTTAACAGGGGCTGTGCCGGAGAAGCAAAGATGGACGTGACATGCTGGAAAGGTGAGTAGAATATTTAGAATGTTTATAATGTTTATTTATTTTATGTAAACATGTTGTAGTAATTTTTTTTATCTTTTTTACCCTAGGTTGGTGATCTGAAGAAACATCTCAAAGGTAAGTGGTCTTAATTATTTATTTTAGCTTAGAATTAGGGTTGCTATATAGAGATAGCATCTATTGTATATTAGATAGGGGGATGTATAGTACATAGATAGTATTTATTGTATATTAGATAGACAGGGGGATGTATATTAGATAGATAGTATTGTATATTAGATAGGGGAATGTATATTAGATAGATAGTATTGTATATTAGATAGCGGGATGTATAGTAGGGGTGTATTGTATTGTATTTAATTGTACTCTATTGTATTGTATTTAATTATATTGTATTTAATTGTATTGTATTGTATTTAATTGTATTGTATTGTATGTATCATATGTATTTCCTTTTTCGGGTGTGTATTTTTTTTTCTGTAGTGGGGGTGGGGTTGTAATGTATTTTTTTTATTTTCTGTAATGTTCCTTTTTTTATTTTTTGTGACTTAGGTTTTTTTATTTTCTGTAATGTAGATTTTTTATTTTTTGTGACTTAGATTTTTTATTTTCTGTAATTAGAGTGGTGGGGGTTTATTAGGGGGTAGGTAGGTAGTGTAGGTAGGTAGTGTAGGTGTTAATAGGTTAGTGTAGGGGGGTGTTAGTTTAGATTTAATGGTTTATTGGGGTGGGTTTAGTGCAGTGTAGGGTTTGTACTTAGTGTCATGAGGGTACTGGAGAACCCTCATAGCACTTACGGGGTAATGTTTGACTTCTAACTGTTCCATGAGGGTCTTTAAATGACCTTATGGGACTAATGGGGACAAATAGAGGCTTATGAGGGTCTGTATAGACCCCCATAAGAGACCAGGTTAAAATGGTGTAGTGCTTACACTTTGTGTCATGAGGATCCTGGATGACCCTTGTGGCACTTATAGTGTTATTACATACGTTCATTAATGTGTTATAGGGGTCTACATAGTTGAGGCACACAGTACACTCACTTTGTGTGACAAACAGCATTTCAACACTTTTTTATTACCCCGTCATTTTTGAGGGGCAAGTTGCTAGTTCATAAATATAAGACTAGATTTCGAGAGCTTCCTCTCTTTCTCAAGTCTGGAGCAAAACTGATATGAGATTTCCCAAATGAAACACAGGAATTACAGGCTTTTTATGAAAAAAAAAACACAACAACTAAAAAAAAACTAAATAATGTTCTATTGGGTTAGCCGTGAAGTAGACAGAGTCATAAATATTATAACATCATAGGGTGTTAAGATACCATAAAGTTGTGAGGAGGACTAGAAGCAGGTCAGATAGAAACCAGAGAAAAACAAGGGAAAGAAGAAAACATAATATAAGGTAATAATATAATATAAAATATTATATTACTGTAATATGTGTATTTCATTTGGGAAATGTTATATCAGGTTTGCTCCAGACTTGAGAAAGAGAGGAAGCTCTCGAAAGCTAGTCTTATATTTATGAATGTTTGTCCAATAAAAAAGGTATCAATACATACTGCATACTAAAAAATTTTTTATATATATATATATATATATATATAAATACACACAGACACACATATATATATATATATATATATATATATATATATATATATATATATATAAATATATACAGTATATACTAGAATATTGCCCGCCAAAAAATGACGGCAATGAAATTGTAAGTGAGCTGATGCTGTTTGGTGTATGGTAATGAACTAAATAATACATTAATAAAGGAATATACTGTATATACCCGAGTATAAGCCAACCCGAGTATAAGCCGAGGCACCTATTTTACCACAAACTACTGGGAAAAATGAGTGACTCGAGCATAAGCCGAGGGTGGGAAATGTGCTGCCCTCTGTGTCCCCCTCTTGTGTGCCCTTTTCTTGTGTCCCCCTCTCTCTCCCCTGTGTCTCTTCTCCCCTCTCCCTCCCCTGTGTCTCTTCCCCCCTCTCCTTTCCCTGTGTCTTTTCCCCCCCTCCCTTATCACCCTCCCCAACCCCCTCCTCATCCTTCCTCCTCAACCCCCCTCCTCATCCTCAACCTCCTCCTCATCCTAAACCCCATCCTCAACCTCCCTCCTCAACCTCATCCCCCCTCCTCAACCTCCCTCCTCAACCTCATCCCCCTATCCCCAACCCCCCATCCCCAACCCCCCATCCTCAACCCCCCATCCTCATCCTCAACCCACCCTCCTCATCCTAAACGACCCTGCTCAACCCCAGCCCCCTCCTAAACCTCAACCCCCCATCCTTATCCTCAACCCCCCATCTTCAACCCCCCTCCTCATTCTAAATCCCCTCCTCAACCTCCCTCATCAACCCCCTTCCTCAGCCTCCACCCCCCTCCTCAACCTTAACCCCCCATCCTCAACCCCTCCATCCTCAACCTCAACCCCCCATCCTCAATCCCCCCCTCAACCACCCCATCCTCAGTCCCCCCTCCTCAGTCCCCCTCCTCAACCCCCCCATTCTCAGCCCCCTCCTCATCCTAAACCCCCCTCCTCAACCTCCCTCCTCAACCCCTCTCCTCAGCCCCCCTCCTCAACCTCAGCCTCCTTCCTCATCCTCCCTCCTCATCCTCAACCTCCCTCCTCAACCTCAACCCCCCTCCTCAACCTCAACCCCAACCCCTTCCTCAACCTCAACCCCCCCATCCTCATCCTCAATCACCCCTCCTCAACCCCCCCATCCTCAGTCCCCCATCCTCAACCCCCTCCTCAACCTCCCTCCTCAACCTCTCTCCTCAGCCCCCCATCAACCTTGGCCTCTTTCCTCATCCCCCCTCCTCATCCTAAACCACCCTCCTCATCCTAAACCACCCTCCTCAGCCCCCTCCTCAACTCCCTCCTCGTCCTCAACCTCCTTCCTCATCCTCCCTCCTCATCCTCAACCTCCCTCCTCAACCTTAACCCCCCTCCTCAACCTCAAGCCCAGCCCCCTCCTCAAACTCAACCCCCCATCCTCAACCCCCCATCCTCAACCCCCTCCTCATTCTAAACCCCCTCCTCAACCTCCCTCCTCAAGCCCCTTCCTCAACCTCCTCCCCCTCCTCAACCTCAACCCCCTCATACTCAACCCCTCCATCCTCAACCTCAACCCCCCCATCCTCAACCCCCCATCTTCAGTCCCCCCTCCTCAGTCCCCCCTCTTCAACCCCCCCCATTCTCAACCCCCCTCCTCATCCTAAACCCCCTCCTCAACCTCCCTCCTCAACCTCTCTCCTCAGCCCCCTTTACTCAACCTCAGCCCCCCTTCTCAACCTCAACCCCCCTACTTATTCTCAACATTCCCATCCTCAACCCCCCCTCCTCATCCTAAACCCCCTTCCTCAACCTCTGTCCTCAACCTCTCTCCTCAGCCCCCTCCTCAACCTCAGCCCCCCTCCTCAACCTCAACCCCCCTCCTCAACCTCAACCCCCCTCCTCATCCTCAACCCCCTCATCCTCAACCGCCCTCCTCATCCTAAACCCCCCTACTCAACCTCCCTCCTCAACCTCTCTCCTCAGCCCCCCTCCTCAACCTCAGCCCCCCTCCTCAACCTCAATCCCCCCATCCTCATCCCCCATCCTAATCCCCCCATCCTAAACCCCCCATCCTCATCCTAAAAACCCCTCCTCACTTTACCCCTCCTCATCCTAAACCTCCCTCCTCACTTTACCCCTCTAAATAACTCCCCCTCTCCCTTTCCCCTCACTTACCTCTATCTGCAGCTGCTCCTCTGCTCCTCCACGCTCCTTCCTGCATCGGGACCCGGCATATGCGAATGACGTGACGTCACATGCACGCCAAGTCATTAGCATTGGCCGGGTCAAGAGGGGGTGGTATTTAGAGGGGTAAAGTGAGGAGGGGAGTTTAGAATGAGGAGGGGGGTTTAGAATGAGGAGGAGGGGTTTAGAATGAGAAGGGGGTGTTTAGAATGAGGAGGGGGAGGGAAAGAGACACAGGGGTTAGAGAGACAGGGGTTAGAGAGACATGTGGGGTTAGAGAGACACGGGGGAGTTAGAGAGACACTGGGGGATAGAGAGACACTGGGGGTTAGAGAGACACAGGGGTGTGTGACTCGAGTATAAGTCGAGGGGGCCCTTTTCAGCCTTAAAAAAAGGGCTTATACTCGAGTATATACGGTACTTTACCTATTTGGAAGTAATAAATGCAGGAAGCATTATGCTGAAGAGCTGACAATCTGTTTTCATGTTGCTGCAGCATACAATGTGTGTTTTGAGTGCTGTGGAGATGCTGTGTAAGTGTGAGCAATGTGTGCATTGTGTAGTGTAAATAGTGTGCGTGCGCGAGGAAAATGCGTTAGGGTAGCTGTGTACTTCCGCATTCTGTAAGCAACTGTTGGTGATTTAGCGTCCTTGTTCTTGGACCTCGTCCGGCTTTTTCGGAAAATCCATATGTGTTTGGTGGTGTTTTGCGTCTTTAGGGTCCTATAGCCTAGTTTTCGTTTTTTTCGGCGGCAATTTATTCTCTCGCTTAGGTGATTTTCAAGTGTCTAAACTCTGGAATTTGGACTTAAATGGAGGTGTAACTTCATTCGTAGAGGTCCTGGGTGCCTCCTCTTGCTGTGGGTAAGCTTTTTATGTGTTTGTTGTGTGTATTTATTGTGTTTTTAACGTTTTGAGGTTTGCACGCGTCGGCCGTTAAAGTAGTTTTTTTGCGAGGTCGTAATGTTCTTTTTTCTAAGTCCTGCGTCTTGTATTTGTGTGTCGTAAGTCCGTAAATATTGTGAGGTCCGCAGTAGCTGGCAAGGAGCGCCTTCCGCTTTGCGAGGGCCGCAGCATTAGCAACAACATTTGACAACCTGCAGTTATGACAATTATATATGTGATATATATATATATATATATATATATATATATATATATATATATATATAGATATATATATATATATATATATATATATATATATATATATACACAGACACACATATATATTTACATATGCACACACACATATATTATGTATATATATACACAAAGACATATTTATATAAACATATTTATATATATATATATATATATATATATATTTATATATTTATATATATATATATATATATATATATATATATATATATATATATACAGACACACATGTACACACAGATATATCCAGACACATATATATACATATATATATATATATATATATATATATATATATATATATATATAGTATCTCACAAACGTGAGTACACCCCTCAACACTGAAGAAGTGACACTCTGCTACAATGTAAATTAGTAAGTGTACAGCCTGTATAACAGTGTAAATGTGCTGTCCCTCAAAATAACTCAATACACAGCCATTAATGTCTAAACCATTGGCAACAAAAGTGAGTACAAGCCTAAGTGGAAATGTCCAAATTCGGCCCAATTAGCCAAGTCCCCTCCCCAGTGTCATGTGACTTGTTAGTGTTACAAGGTCTCAGGTGTAAATGGGGAGCAGGTGTGTTATATTTGGTATTATCGCTCTCACACCCTCTCATACTGGTCACTGGAAGTTCAACATGACACCTCATGGCAAACAACTCTCTGAGGATCTGAAAAAAATAATTGCTGCTCTGCATAAAGATGGCCTAGGCTATTGGAAGATTTCCAAGAACCTAAAACTGAGCTGCAGCATGGTGGTCAAGACCATACAGCGGTTTCACAGGACAGGTTCCACTCAGATATGAGTGCTGCCAGCATTGCTGCAGAAGTTGAAGGGGTGGGGGGTTAGCCTGTCAGTGCTCAGACCACACTGCATTAAATTGGTCTGCATGGCTGTCGTCCCAGAAGGAAGCTTCTTCTAAAGATGATGATGCACAAGAAAGCCTGCAAACAGTTTGCTGAAGACAAGCAGACTAAGGACATGGATTGCTGGAACCATGTCCTGTGGTCCAATGAGACCAAGATAAACTTATCTGGTTCAGACGTTGTCAAGCGTGTGTGGCGGCATCCAGGTGAGGAGTACAAAGTCAAGTTTGTCTTGCCTACAGTCAAGCATGGTGGTGGGAGTGTCATGGTCTGACCCTGCATGAGGTCTGCCGGCATTGGGGAGCTATAGTTCATTGAGGGAACCATGAATGCAAACAGGTACTGTGGCATACAGAAGCAGAGCATGATCCCCTCTCTTCGAAGACTGGGCTGCAGGGCAGTATTCCAACATGATAATGATCCCAAACACACCTCCAAAATGACCACTGGCTCGCTAAAGAAGCTGATGGTAAAGGTGATGGACTGGCCAAGTATGTCACCAGACCTAAACCCTACTGAGAATCTGTGGGGCATCCTCAAATGGAAGGAGGGGGAGTGCAAGATCTCTAACATCCACCAGCTCCATAATGTCATCATGGAGGAGTGGAAGAGGACTCCAGTGGCAACATGTGAAGCTCTGGTGAACTCCATGCCCATGAGGGTTAAGGCAGTGCTGGAAAATAATGGTGGCCACAGAAAATATTGACACTTTGGTCATTTCCACTTGTTGCCAACGGTTTAGACATTAATGGCTGTGTGTTGAGTTATTTTGAGGGGACAGCAAATTTAAACTGTTATGTCAGCTGTACACTTACTACTTCACATTGTAGCAGAGCGTCATTTCTTTAGTGTTGTCCCATGAAACGTTATAATAAAATATTTACATGAATGTGTGGGGTGTAGTCACTTTTGTGAGATACTATATATATATATATATATATATATATACACACACATATATATAGTTATATATATATGTATAGAAACAGTGTTTACAATCTAGCAGCCTTATTAAATTGTGATTCGGACAATTCTAAAGGGCTCCATATAAGCACACATCGTATTTATTTTACAAACGTTTTTAGTTAGTGAACTTATATCCAAAAGCAAGGTCTTCACTAACTAAAAACTTCTGCAAAAAAAATATGCTCTGTGCTTATTTAAACCTCTTTAGAATTGTCCAAATCGCAATTTAATAAGGCTGTAAATTTGGCTTTCTTTAATTGAGTTTTTCTTTGAGAGCTTGCACTATAATATAAACCTTGCAATGTGGTAAACTAGATTGGCAGTCTGTTTTGGGTCTTGCAGTGTTCAAAAATAATTTATGTAGATTTGTTATTATGTAATTCAGGTTACTGTTAAGATATTGCAATCTATTGTAAACCTCACATTTTGATAACAGATTACAGTCTAGACTTAATTGTAGTAAGAAACTTTCTTTGGTTTTGTTTATTTTAGCCAAACCCTAAGAGCCTGCAATAGCTTATCAGCCTTTTAGTGTGTTAACAGAGCTTGCAATCTGTTTTAGGCCTTGTAGAGTGGTTATTCCACAAGGGCCTTGGTTATTAGGTTACTGAGAGCCGATATTTCTGAAGAAGGCCTTGCCTCCAATAGCAAATACAGATGTACACATATATAATTGATGTTGGCTGCATGTGCCATGCATAGTTTAATTACTGTAAACCCTGGTATATGACCCATCTGTATAGTTTTACACCCTGTGCCGCACCCTGTACCTGTGAGTCTATCAGCTCTATTAAATTCCCCCAATGTAAAATCCGTAGCCCGTAACAGAGCCAGCCAGACTTATGGCTATTAAATTGGCCTCCTACAGCTACCTGCAAACGATCTGCGGGTTGCATGCGGAAAAACCCTACGGGATGTCAAAATCTGAACTCCGTTGCCACAAATCCTTTGATCTGTCGAGCATGTAAATGTTACATTCGCAAATCACTGTTAAACTGCTACGAACCCACTGGCGTACAAACCCGTAATGGAGCCAAAAAGCCTATGGGTACTTGAGAGGGAAAGTGATGTTACATATTACAATTAGTTGCAGAACATTCTCAAGCCCGCAAATCTGCAATATAAAATACTTTTTTTATGTTTAATTTCCGTGTTATATCGATCTCGGCAATCAATGTGTTAATACATATAATGGAACTTTTTTTTTGTTTTGTTTGCAAATTAATTAATTTCAAATTGACAATACAGAAATATAAAAGTGAAAAATACATGCACATATATCATAGATACATATCAATATCAATTTAGAAAGTGCTGTATATTACGTATATATTTAGGAGAAAAAAGAAAGGAAAAAAGAGAAAGAAAAAAAAAACACGAAATAAATAAACACCATGCACTCATACATTCATACCGAAGGTTCCATAATTTAATTAATACGATATAATGAAGGAACATTCTTTACGATGATTTTTCCATCAATCTGTACCGATCCCATTTTGACCAATTAATAAGGTAGACATATTTCTGAGATACTGAACAGGTATACTTGTGCATCAGATCCCTATTCAAACTAATAACATTACTCAATTCCCTGATTGTTGGTACAGCAGATTGATTCCAATATTTCACAATCAGCCATTTTGCCAATAACAGAACATGACAAGTCAAATATCTATCTGCAGATGGCAGTTTCTCGAGGTTCATATGAAAAATGACTAATTGTGGAGAACATTTGCCCATCACCTTAGATAATAACTGGCAGATTTCTATCCACAACTTGTAGATTTTATTATACTCCCACCATACATGGGCTTCAGTACCTCGTGAACCACATAATTTCCACCATAAGCCTTCCCCTTTTGTTGGACTTGCATGGACTTGAATATCATATTTACTGATTTATTAATATTGCATTATTTCTGGAATGCAAGTCCGATCGTAACTTGTACTTCAAACCTGTAAGGGATTGAAATCTAACCTCCATTTTTCAGTGACTTAATGATGACAATTTCTTATACTATTGGCTCCACCTTAACTAATTGATCATGTTCGCTGCTGCAAATGCAACGTGCGCAAGAATGGTTTACGGGTTTCGATGTCGGCCACATTTGTTACGGGCTTGTCTAATGTAATAGCTCTGTAACTCTGGCGTTTTTCAAGCCTGCAGGCTTTGCAGGTGTTCCGGTGGCGCTACAGGCTTTGAATTTAATATGGCCCCATGAGTAGTTCTGCAAAGCCTTAGTGCATACATGTCTTTAGGACCATTATATGTAGGACCAGATATAATTAGTTGCCTACACACGATGCATTACAGAGTGCTGGGCTGAACTTAAATTTAAAGAATCACTGTAGTGATCGATCAGCATGATAATCTTTGCAGATTAATTGACCACTGCAGAAACATTTAATGCAGACCCACACCCATATTCCAGTCACCTAATAGAAGGTATAGAGAAGCAGATATGTTAGTCGCTGAAAAGCTACACTGAATTTATTTTCCTCAAATACTATCAGTTACGGAATAAACAAAAGTTCTTTAAGAATATACATCACATTATATTATATACATTATATATGTTTTATAATATTATATTTGTAATACATCCATAATATTAATTGTCTGTTTCACTACATGTTCATTTCAGCAGTCTTACAACAGACTCTTCATATATCAAGGGAAATTAACTACTAAATGGATACAATGGAACCATTTATTCATCTTTTAATATCACTTAATCAAGGTGTCCTGCATTTATCTTTTCTTGTGTACATAAGCCTGCAAGTTTGAAAGTGTCATCTGTAGCAGCTAAAGAGGAATTACAAGACTCCCACAGTATAATCTATCTAACACTCACATGATATGGTGCCAGCAGTTCTGGCTTGCAATCTCCATCAGATACAACATGATATATGCAACATAATGTATGCAATTGATTTTCTCTTGACAGTATCAGGGTGCAGGATAGGTGTGTGTGTGTGTGTGATCGGATGGAAAACAGTTGATTGAGTTTGTAACACAAGGAGAAAATATCACTTCCCTGCAATGTATGCTAGCTGTTTCATTGGCCTCCGGCTTGCAACTGAGAGCAGCCCTTTATGAGCATTACCATGGAGCAGAAATGAATAATAGAACTGTTTATTTAAATCTATAAGGTATTTTAAGTAATTAAGTTTGTGCAAAATAATTGTAGAAAGCTAAAAAATAAAAAAATAATAAATTAGAGACTTTATATTTTTATATTCAAAAAATATAAGTAATAAGTATACTATCTCCTTCTGGATCGCTACCTTGTTGTGATGAAAGACCACTGAACTCTGAAAATTGTGTTACATTGAATAAAAATTAAGCTATTCTAAACTATTTATACACAATTTACTGAAATATCTGATACATTTTGACATTTTGGCCATTGCTCACTATGGGTGTTGCCATTTTTTTTTCTCACACACTGAGATCCTCCTTCATCATCTTTAGCTGGAGTTTGCAACAGCATTTACAAAGATAATGTCACTGTTGGTGTGGAACAATCCACACAGCTGGGCAGGCTCCACTTACATTATTACAGGGAAGGGTCTGTTCAGTCAGCTGTTATGGTGAACCATTAATACAAAAACTATTATACTTAAATAATGTATATGTATACAAATAAATAAGTTAAAAAACTTGTTTCATGACCAGAATTCTGAGAAATTCAGTTATTACACTGCATTCTGGGAACCTGGGCAGGGACATGTGAATGTGCCCACAAAGGCTTCGCTCTTGTAATCCTTTACCATTTTAAACAGGGCATCCTTAAAGCATATGCCTACTGTATTACACAGCTTTCAGCAAAAAATAGATTATACACAAGCTAGGAATCCTACCCACGTACAGCTGTTTCAAGGTTAATGCTTTTCATCAGCGTGGGGCCAGTTCCTAGCTTGCGTAGAAGATTTTTTGAGGAGGTAGTTCATTTAATTTATGGTGGGCAAAAGAGCGATAGAAGCCCTCCACCGTACAATAGTACAGTATATAAATAGTACATTTGTGTTCACATTTGAAAAACAGTTATTACACTGATTGTAACTATGTTTTTAATGGTATAGAATGCTTGAAAAAGTACTCTATATGCAAAATTATAACAACAGGCTCACTATTCATTTAATTTATATTGATATTGTTTTTGCCTTGGGTTCATCCTATGTATAATTGATTATTTTATTAATAAGCTGGTAACCTTTGGGCTGAGCTTGTAGCCTGCCATTTCCACAGATCTCCTGAGATATGGTCCTGAGTCTGAGCTGGGCACTGAGACAACCCAAACTCTAACCACCTGTGGGGATTCCTGTAGCAGAAGTCAAAATGTTTTGGGGTGAACGTGGCTCCCTCACCCCTGGGCCATGACAACCAGCAAATGCATATTCTTTATTTATGTACATAATTCATCTTGTTATTTGTATTATAATATAAGCTAAGAAGTATAATATTATTTACAAGGTAAAATACATTGCAAGGGATAACTTGAAATAGCTAATATAAATTCCCAGTCGATTTGCATTATTTTACTTTATAACTGCTGTGATGGATGATTGAGCATAAGCATCTGCAATTACCCACATTCTGGAACAGTTACACTTAAAAATAAGAAAGTGTTTAGAGAAATCAAGAACCTATAAGAAATAGTTTTCATTTATTTATAACAAGAACAAGCATATTACATAGAGCTATACATGATATACCATATATACATAAAAATACAATTGTAAGTGTATATCAAAGACTGGAGGGCCCTGCCTTTGAGCAACAATGTAAAGTATATAGTGATTTTATACAAACCCTTCACACAGTTGAAAGGCTTGAAAACTTACAATCTAAGAGGAAAAACTCAACATTATAAACTTCAGCCAGAAAATAAAATTACAAAACAGTACAAAATAAAAACAGTAGAGATATCATAGGACAGGAGGGTTAAGTTGGCAAAGTTAACTGATATATGTTGCTAAGCTGCACCAAAGTTTCTTTAATGGTTGTTGACATGCTTGGACAATGGTGGAGATAGTGGTTAGGGATAGGAGGTTAATCAGGCTCGGTAGATGCGTGGGTTTGTACCAATATGTTGTGTATTTTTGTTACCATGTATTGCTAACTGAACTGACTACTTAAATGGTATTCTTAGTGAATACAATGAATGCTATTTCTATATTGAACATATAATTATCACAGCCCTTCACTATGAAGTTTGTTGCATCTGGTCTATTGGTTTAGAATCACTAAAAGTGGAAGTAGTAACAAGTTCATAATATCTATCTATCTATGAAATATATTACAGTATAGATTACACATATACATACTAAACCTACACAGAAATATTTATTTTTGTGCTGTCAAAGGTTCTGGCACGTCTTGATTTCTAGAGACTCTTTCTCTCATTAAGCAAATGTCTGTAGCAAGAGATTGCATGCAAAACGCCACCTCTAGCTTTTGCAATTCTATGAAAATCTGGATCCCTTGCTACAAATTGATCAATGATTTAGTTTATCATCAACAACATTTTACTGAGGAAATCTGTAGAAGGTTCTTTGGGTTCTTTGTTTTCAGTATCATTATTTTCAGGTTCTGCATGAATCCCTTTTCTTGAAGGTGGTCATTAGTAAGGCTCTCACCAGAAATCTGCATCAACTCCTCAACACCCTGCACTTCTGCATCTCCTAGTTCTGTTGTATTGACTAGGTTGACAATTTGGTCAACAATGGGTCCAAATTGTTGAAAATTGTTGGATAGCTCCGGCACACTACATTCATATATTTATCAGTCACTTCTTTCCAAACGAGTTTGATGTTGCCCATAGCGTCCATGATGTTATATTTCTTATAAAAAATATATATTTCTTTCTAAAAAATTACATAATTGATTCTTTATTTTTGTCCATCTGTTTTATCAATAAGTTGCTGAAATGTGCAACAAAGATAATAGTTTTAAAAGTTGATATGGCTCCCTGATCCATTGGCTGGATTGGCTGGATTAAAGTGTTGGGTGGCAGGAAAACTACTTCAACCAGAATGCAAGCGTTTAAGTAGGACAAGTGATCGCACTTTTGTTTCAATTATCTTTACATTTACAGTAGCATTTTACGGATGGACAAAAATGTGTTGTAAACCAATTTTGAAAAATGTCTATAGTGATCCAAGACTTCCTCTTAAATTCCCAAATCACAGGTAAACTCGATTTTAAAATTCATTTCATTGATTGTGGTGTTTTGGAATGAGAGGATGTGTCTGCAAAAACAGCTTTATATTGTATCAATGTCAAATGTGGCAAACGTGGTAGTATTGATAGGGGTCTACCCATATATATACTGGAATTTAGTGAGTCCTAACTCATGATAATAAGAGCATAGAAAGATCTGTACATCGCTATTATTGATATGTGCATTTTTATTCTTTATTGCAGTGGGTTAGTTAGTGACATGAAAAGCTTGATTAGTGTGGGAGAGGGGACCTAGCTGCATGCTTGATAAAACAGGGGTATATGATTTGTGTCATCAATTTACATATTGTGTCACTAAATTAGTATACTCTTGCAGAATAACTGATAATATAAAATTTAAATTCATAAAAAGGAATATTCATAATTTTAATTTCCTAGGTTAGTTCTTGGCAGCAATCACCTTTGGGTATCTGCTCCTTCTCCTGAATAGGACAGGAACAATACATTATTGTATATGTCATGACTGACTTTTGGGGCTAGGGTGGAACCTCCATGAGCCCCAACAAAAATGGCCTTTCAGAGCCAAAGCCTGATATGGACTTTATTCTTTGATGATCACTGGACTAGGGACTTTACCAGCAGTATTATATGTTGGTCAGTATATGAGTATGTGGCCTTAACAGGCAGGAGTTATAATATTTGTCACAATTTACTGGATATTGGGACTTTGTGGGCATTTAACTGCTTGTCATGGATTCTTTGTGGAAATGTAGTTACTGTTAGTATGGTACTGTTACAAAAGGGTTGATGTACTGTATTTGAATGAGGCCCTAATCCTGTAATGCCGGGGCTCCTATTTAAAGAGTAAGCTAGTAGCAGTTGAAATTAATGCAACACATTGCAATAGTTTTTTTTAAACTAACTGTTAGGGATACATCTTTGCTAGTAGCTAAAGTATGGGGAGGAACATAGATACATGTTCCTGTTCTTTCCATATTGTTTAGGTGACTCCATTTTGTTCCTGTACATGAAGGAGCCTCAGTCAGACACTCAGTCTCCAAGATGGTAGTATCTAAACATTACCGGACATTAATACCGGTCCCCTTGAATCAAAACAATGGCTTGTTTATTAACCCCCTGTCCCATCCCCAAAGAACAAAGAAGCCTAGCGATTAATGAAATAATGAGAGTATGTTAAGAAATAATGGGGGGGGGGGGGGGGGGGGGGTTAGATAGCTTAATGTAACCCTGTGTTTATTATACCTAGATATGTGGCATAATTCATATCTTCATATATTTCTGTAACATTCACAAGAATATAATTATGGATCTTGAAAGATTATTCACTGGGATACCACTGCATTGAATTGGTGTAGCACTGGAAGCATCCTGTAACCTCAAACTAGATAGGTTAGCAAGGGAAGAAGGGGCTGTCCCCTCGATCCCAAAGGCTGGTATCCCAGCCAAGCATAAATCACTCAAAGACTGTACACTTGGTACGCCTGTATTCATTGTATTTTATGTCTGCTGTGCCACTGGCATAGTGTACTATTTGCTATAATAATGCATTGCCCTATAACTAGCTGGAATAAGGAATGTTGGAGTCTAGAAACTAGAAATTGTTAATGAAGAGTGTCCCTTTGTCTGGCAGAACAAGTCCCCACCAGAATACATTGGTGCCCATTCATTATGATTATTATGATTATTATGATTATTATTATTAATATTATTATTAATCTCTATTTGTAGCCCTTATTTATAATAATCATTCCCCTGCTCTAGACTGTGAAAGTGAAGGGAAAACCCAAGACCTCAGATATCATCAAAGGCACTCAGAATTTCTGACTCTGTCCCTTTTGGTTGACTAATTGCAACCTACAGAACTATATAGAGAAGTCACATGGCTAATTCTCTCACACTTGTAGACTCCTCACCCTGGGGGGAGTTAATAGTCCACATGGTCAGGGAAGACAATACTGTGATTGGTCAATATGCTATTTACCTAAGGAAGAGGTTCTAGCCATCTGCTTTTCAGTTTATTCTAGTCGGGCAAGTACATAGCAGATATGCCTAGCAGATGCTGTTTTACCCATGTTATAATGGGATAGTTCTGGAAATAGGATTTTGCTTTTTGTGCCTCCCTGTTTGTTCAAATTTGAAACCACCACTCCACTTTGCATCAATTTGCTTCTAGCCTAACAGGAAGATTTGTTCGACTCGATAACAAAGGACTTTTAGAAAGTCTCCCAATCATTTTAAGTTTGCTTTTGTGGTAACATTCAGCCATTCCAGTATCTAAAGATATTCCTTTGTCCACCACCTCTTTTACTTTAGGGCCTTTTAGAATAATCCAGAAAAGGCTTCCTGAATTGGCCAGAAGTTCCTCCCAATAGACATGAATTTTCTAGCTGATATTTAGTTTTTAGTGAGAACATTCTTTTATGTCCCTTTTGATTACAACTTTCTTCTGTTAAAGGAGAGACATTGTTCTGGCAGTAGAGAATTGGAATCCCAGGAAGATAAAGTCTCTGGATGGAGCTAAGAAACACCTCTACCTCTATGGTACAATCATGTCTGCTCAGAAGAGATAGTACATTCATATTTTGAAGTATCAAGAAACATCTTTCTTGATTAAGAATAAGGGTATGGAAGATCCTCATTCCTATCTTTAAAAGAAAAGCTATTGCACATATTAACATTTTCAAAACTACTTTTGGAGATGACTTTTATTATGGAATGGATGAAGGAAGATTCTAAATGGTAGCCACTCTCCAGAATAGAGAGAATCTAGAAGTCTTAGTCATAATGCCCTTCTGCAGCCCACAGCATATCTAATGTTCTGGTTGGTAAGTCTGGTAAAGTCCATAGATGCTTCAGAAGTGAAGTCTATTACAAGCTTTGTTACCGGACCAAGTCATCTGGACC
Source organism: Discoglossus pictus (assembly GCA_027410445.1). Lineage (NCBI taxonomy): Eukaryota > Metazoa > Chordata > Amphibia > Anura > Alytidae > Discoglossus > Discoglossus pictus. The sequence goes on along the minus strand of CM050168.1, from coordinate 198,038,252 downwards.
TGCCAATGAAGTGATCTTGCTGTTTAGACTAGAGTCCCATAGCTGTGCAGGGGTATCTGCACTCAAGCCCCATAGAAGAAAGAATGAAAGGAAGTGGGATTGCAGAATACAAGAACTGTAGCGTTTGACAGCAAGAAATGTTGTATAATATTGTCTCAAAAAAATGGACAACAGCTTGGTTGCTTGTTTCCAATTCAGGGTATATCTTTTACTCAGCAAAATATCATAATTTGTATCCAATGCCTTGCATGTAAATGCCTGGGCTTTGTTAATCGGTTGCAGTATCTGAAGACTCCACCAATGAGCAAGCCACCGGGAAAACCTGGCATTTACAAATCTGCTAATGACAGGAGAACCGATGACCTACGGAGAATAACATGGGCTGAAGCTGGCAACGCTTGATCTGCCTTGAGGCTGACCACCAGGACTGCTTTAGTCAAATAATGTTGACCCTTTTAGTAGAGAGATGCCTTGGAGTCTGCTGGGCACATGTTTGAAATGGCAGACGTGCCTGTTGACAAGGAGCTATTTAGAGCAATACATACATGTCCCTAGAGACCGTGGGTGAGCTGCCTAGGCTTTATTGTGGGAGGCAGTGACCACACTCTCCCATTTCTATAGAGTCCTTCACATCCTTCTATTATCACTCATTGTACTTACTCGTTAATGTTGTGGGAACTGGATTAACTGATGGAATCCGAAATGCCTCTATCAATCAAGGATAAGTGTCTTACCTTTGAAACTCTGTTGTGGCTTTTTTTTATGTATTGTTGCGGTTAAGTTAACCACATAATTAAATTAGTTCCTCAGATCAGTTCACTGTCTGGCTCACCCAAGGAACCACATAAAGCTGGTTATTTGCAGTAGCAGCAGTCCCACTGTTCTTCCCATGGCTATGGATAAAGAGTTTGACCAGAGGTGGACCTGTTCATCCAATACTGTCCAGTTCTTAAAGGGACAATGTTTAAAAAAACAAAACAAGCCATTTTAAGTTAATCCCATTTAGAAAATATTCAACATCAGTTTGTTGAGGTGGTACTTCACAGGTCATACCAATCTTTCTCTCATTTAAATCATCAATAATGGAGGACCCCTTGTTTCCATTTCTTAAGGCTTCCTTGGTGTTGGATACCCATACTTTAAGTGCTTTAGAAACTGAGGTTCCTTTCAAATTAGTGTTAAGCATTTTGTCCATGATGTCTCCAAATGAAAAAGAATCATCAAGAGGTACATTTACCTTTCTGGCTACCTTTATAATGAAGATGTCAGCCGGTGGAATGTTATCCCACAATTTTGAAATTACCTCAGAGAAAGATGCAGTCTATGGGCCTCATTCTATTAGCGGCCGCAGCCGTTGCGGGGCCGCAAGGACCGTCCGCAAGCTATTCTGCTATTCTATTCCCTTACGGCCGGGGATTCCGGCAGGCTTGCGGCCGGTGCCTTGCTATCTCTTGCGGCCGCTCGCGCCGGAGGAAAGCCTTTGATCTAAAACGGCCGCAAGAGATTTGCAATTCAATTGCTCCGGGAAACCTCTCTGCAAGGCTAAAAACGAGCCGCCGCTTACTTGCAGGAAAGAGGTCTCGCTAGCACCAATTAAGCACATAAAATAGCTCAAATAAAGCCATCCTGCACTTTGAGAAGACTATAAAGGTATTTTAGGTGTTAGAAAAAATAGCACATAATTATCCTGTACTCAAATCCGTAAAATATTTTATTTTTAATATCCGTAAAATATCCATGTAAAAAGTCCAGAGTGCTTGGAGCACCTCAGACACACCCACGCCGCAGCCGGAAAATAAACAGTTAATTTGAACTCGGGTTTGGGCAGATGTGCAAGCTTGAGAGTGGGTTCCTTTTAATCCTCATGTCCCCCAATATGATCCCTAGCATTTACAGAGCTGTACAGTGCAGGCTTGAATTTATTTTTGCGTTTTTATATTTCACAGCTTACGGCCGGTTCCAAGATATGCGGCCGGCCGTAAGATGAGATCCTTGCGGGCCGTATAATAGAATCGCGAGTTAACTGAACCCCCGCAAGGAATCGCAGCCTTACGGCCGATTTACGGCCGATAATAGAATGAGACCCTATGAATACTACCTTGCATACACATTTTCTTCTCAATAGATAGCACTATGTTTTTCATCTTATCCCTAGTGATAAGGGAAAAAAGAGATAATATTTTTCAAACTGGAGTACACTTAAAAGTGGGAGGTCTTGTATCAGATTCCAACATTTCTAAAGTTTACCTAACCTCCTTAACCAGGGATTTTGTCAAGTGAGGACAATTCAATCATCCTCATCAATTTTCTTTTTTATGATGTAGGCCAGAAATGCATTCAACAGTTGAATCTGATGATAGATCCTCATATGATACTCTTTCTAGCCATTTCTTTAACTGTGAGGCTTTGTCAATACCTCTTTCTAAGGCTCTCGTAAACCACTCAGATATTTAATCTGGTATCTGATTTGTTTATGGATTAAGCAGCTTCAAGCATTCAAAGTATAGCATTTTCTCTTCAGTGGCAGACCTAATTTCTGTTTTTTTTCTTTCATCCACATTGGGCGAACTAAAAATATAATAAGATATGCTTCCCGGGGACAGCAGGCTGTCTGAAGTTACCGTTGCAATGCCATGGAATGTGCACAGAAATGTGTATATGCAGATAATATTCTAATTTATTGTATACTTACATAGACATATATATTTCTGATTTTATATATGTGTGTGGTGAAGTTATGATCATATGTTATGATTGGAATAAAGTAAGAGAAAAGGAGGAGTAGTAACTGGGCCATGGGGGGAGCATAAAGCTGAACAGACCTAGGATAGCATAAAACCTAAATACTCCCTTGTAACACATTGAAACCAAACCCTACAAGTGTAGGTTACCAGAGTTCTGATGGAATCTGTTATGAGGCCCAGCATGAAATTCCCCCCACATGAATCCACACCTCGATTTCAGAACCTCAAGGAATCATAGGAGAATACAAAGGAAGTTCTCAGCAACAAACTGTTCAAAGATGGCAGAAATCTGAAGCTCTTTCCATGTTTTATACAACAGATAACCACAGTATCATGCTTAATTTATTCCCCTTTTAGTATTTTCAGTGAAATAAGTTTCTTTTTCTAAAAGTTTCACAATCATTTTTCCCGAAACGGAATTTATTAAAATTCATGCTCTTTTCTCCAAGGAAACAGACAGCGTAGAATTGACAGTAGGGGATTAATTTCCTCAAGAATGTCCTACCATTTATTTATTTCCATCACAATGATTCATTTTCTCAACTGTTTCCGGAACAACCTTGAGCGGCATCAGGTCTACAATTAAATTCAGCGTGGGGGCACCTCATTCTTTCTATTTGGCAGACTTGTAAAGTGCCCATTGTTAAATCATTCTTTCAGTTTTGAATCTGGATTGACACCATATTCTTCCTAAAGGTTTAATATTTTCAATTAGTGGTGGAATGAAAATAAACTTTTATTAATAGTGTAGTCATTTATTCACCATCGGTTGATGCATCGCTAAGCATCCCAAAGATGGAATCCCCCATGACACAAGCAGAATCAGCAAAATATATGTATATTATTGGGAAGCATTAACCTACTAGAAGTTACTATTTTTTTTTCTCTTGTCAATGGTTGTTATCTACATGCAATATTTATTTCTGCATGGTGTCTAGTCTTGATTGGAACAAATGCCTTAATGCAAAATTAAAGACAATAATTAAAAATCAGTGCAGTATTTGTTTAAATTTTCTTAAAACATTTTGCCCACCATCAAATCAAGTTTTCACTATACACAAGACATTCAGTGGCCATTTAAATGGCTGCCATAACACTCCATAGTGTAAGCTATAGTTTTAAACATCAATATAAATAATTACATTTACTGTAAATTAATATATATATACCGTATATATATATATATATAAATAAAAAAAAAAAAAAAAAAAAAAATATATATATATATATATATATATTGTGAGAAATTTTACACAGAAAATAAATCACTTCTTTTTACACTATGTCTCTGTCATCTTTTTCAGTGTCCTTATTATTGGTGATAGAGTATGACAAAAGCTAGATTCTAGACTGAATCCATATTTTAGCAATAGCTGTGTGGTTCTCATGCATATGTTATATACCTTGCTTTTAATTGCTATTATTTCGTACTTAATATCAACCATCTTTAATTTAGTCCACATTGTTTTTATTTGTCACCAACAAGATCTCTGTAAAATATGGGAGAGGTAGAACACTAAAGAAAGGGATAAGAGCAATAATTTCAATTTTAAATTCGCTTAATGAAGATCATTATTTTAATTGTACTGAATGTCAAAAATGTTTATACTGATATATAGTTTTGGAATTTTCATGTTGCTGGAGTGTTATGTACATTTTTATTTATTTGGAATTCTGTACTTTTATTAAAACCAATACAGTCAGTGAAAGTATATCTAACAACAAATCTCCAGGAGATCTCCTGTGTACACTGAAAAATGTAGGCAACATTACATTTATTTCTGATAATGGCATGTGTCTGTATTAACATAATCCTATAAAGGTATATATTATTGCCTTAAAATACCTAGCATGCCTTGTCCCCTAAAAAATATAATCACTAAAAGTCCTAATGTTTAAACATTAAAAAATATTTCCCCCATACTCCACATTTCTCACCCATCCACTAATCTATTTTTCTCTCTTTTTCCTCCTCATTCCTTTCTCCCCATCCTTCCTCACTGTCACTCTCCCTCTCTTTCCCATTCCCTTTACTTCCACTCCTTCCCCTCATTTCGCCTGTGTCCTCTCAATCCCCTCCAGCTCACCCCCTCTCTTACCCCACGCTCTACACTTTTCCTCATCCCCACTCTATCTCCCTGTCCCTCTTCTCTCCCATTGATCTCAGTCTCTCTCCCAATTCCCCCCTCTCTCTGATCCCATCTCTCTCCCTCATCCCACTGCCTTCTTTCTATTTCCCTCATCCCTATTTTCCCTTTCTCTTCTTTCCAGCCCCTCAACTCTCTACCCCTTTTCTCTTTCCCTCTTTAGCCCCTGTCTTCCTCTCATCTCAAACCCTATCTGCCCACATCTCCATCTTTTGTTTACCCCTCTTATCTTTGTATCATTCACCCTCTCCCTTATTCTCCTTTCTCTCTCTTGCTCTCTTCCATGCACATCTCCTCTTCCCGTCCACCTAATTTCTTCTGCACCTCTACCCACTATTTTATTCTCTCTCTCTCTCTCTCCACCCACATCCCTCCTCTCTCTACACCCACATCACCCCTCACCTTTCCCCTTCTCCTCCTTATCTCCCAACACATTAACTCCTCCCATCTTGCCTCTCATTCACCCCCACATCACCCCTCTTCTTTCCTTTCTCCTCCTTATCTCCCAACAGATTAACCCCTCCTGCCTTCCCACTCATTCACCCTCACATCCCTCTTATCTCCTCTTTGCTCCCCTCTCCTCCACCCTCATTACTGCCCTATCCTCTTCTCCTCCCTCTCCCATTGTCTCCCTCTGTCTGCATCCCCTCATATCCTCCATGACATTTTCCTAATTCCTTTTCCTCATATACATCCCTTCACAATCCCTCATTCTCTTCTCAAATCTCCCTCCTCATAGCCCCCTCACTCCCTCCCACATTATTTCTTTCCTCATATCTCTCCTCCTCTTATTCCACCTTATTCCTGATCCCTCCTCAGATCCTCATTGTGCCCCCTTCATATTCCCTTGCATTCACCCCTCTTGATCCCACCCCTGTTACCCACTTTGATCGCCATTTCCCTCAAACCTTACATTGGTGTTCAGTGAGTGAATTGCTGCCTGGCCATTCATCCCAGCAAAGAATCCCAAATAATGTCACATGGTGCCATGTGCTTGTGACATCATTTGTGATTCCTTTCTCAACTGGTTGAATACAAATGCAGAAATCCACCCACGTAACACCAATGTAACGTTTGACGTAGATGTGTTCAAAAGTGGTATTATTTCAGGGGAGAGGTTGAACTTTTTTTTGACAATTATCACCCTGTTGGAAAGTCATGTCACTCTATGATTAATTGCAGGGCTAGTTTACATAAGAGAATGGATGTTAATAAAATGTATTTGATAAAAAATAAATAAAAATATTGAGAATACCCATAATTTTTTTTGTTTCCAAATCTAAGTAGACAATATTTATGCATTTTACTTGTTGCTTATAGGTTCTTACTATGATTTAAAAATAAATACATATTTTCAGTAGTATTTGAATGTGCGCTTCAGCTAAATTGTAAGTGCATTAACACCAAATCTGAACCTTGAATAATAGTTTAACACAAAGAGCCTTGATACATAATTGCTGGCTTTGTATTTCTATCACAGGGATATTACTTTCCGGTCATGTTTTCATCCACTGTGTTTGCTTGTTCGTTGCTTTTATGAATACCTTGTAAGAATTGCCTCTGTTATTTTGTGTGTAGCATTTTTTTCTTTGTTAAACACTGTAAACATAGTTTTGTATCTAGGTGAACAAACAGAATGCTGCAAACAATTATTTGGATCCGCGCTTCTTCTTCCTACCAGGTTAACCTTCTGCGTCCTTGATCATTGTTTAGCGCTCAAGGTCACACAAAGGGCTTCACTTTGCAGTTGCTCAATCACAGAGATGCCTCATTTCAGACCAGGCTTGGATTAGTTATTTTGATTGAAAAGCAAATCACCTTTAACACACAAAATTGATTTGAATGAAACTTGACAACTAATAACTTTCTGCTTAGTAAAAGAAATGTAAAGCAATAAAAAAAAAAAGAATTGAAGTAGTAATGTTAGAAATATTTTTTCTTTAACTGTTTTCCAAATTATAATTAATATTTATTTAGGGAGGGTTAGCTTTTTTGCCTTCTTGTAGATTTGTTGTGTTATGTCCGTCTCTCCGTAACCTCATGGACCGTAACACACCAGGCACATCTTCATGTCCATGGTCATGCTGATCCACTTGGTTTTCATGGCAGAGATACTGGAGTGGGTTGCCAGTTCCTTCTCCAGTGGGCCACTGCATATAGCTTCTGGAATTCCTAGGTGGTCTCCCATCCAAGTACTGACCAAGCCAAACCCTGCTTAGTTTCAGGGTGGTGTGACCTCTTGGCTCCCTGACTGGAATCAAACCCAGGTAGCAGTGGTGAAAGCACCGAATCCTAACCACTGGACCACCAGGAAACCCTTGCTCTATTTACAAAGGAACAATAGGGTGGGCACAAATAAATTACAGACAATTACAAATTATATGGTATTAGCGACTTGCCCGTCAAAAATGATGGAGCAATACAATTTGAAGCCATGGCAATGCTGTTTTCCACACAATGTCAAGCTTTTTCTACTCTGAGGACCTTTGGCGCTCATTGCGAGCCTCTCCTCTGGTTTACTTTTGCTCATCTGAGCACCTTCGGCGCTCATCACAAAGACATAAACATATGTCTATATTTTTTAAAATAATAATCAATTAATTAGTTACTTAATAAATTAATATACTTTACCTATTTGTAATTAATATATCCATCAATCAATAGCCTGAAGAGCTAACAATCTCTTTTTATTTTCCTGGAGCGTATAATGTCCAGTTGGACTGTTGATGCCCTGAGGAGAAAGTGTCAGCAATGTCCCAACTGTGCAATCGAAATAGGCTGCGTGCGTGAGGGCAAACCGTTGGTTTAGTTGCGTAAAGCGCCCTTTTAGATTTGTAATGTTATTAGTTGCAAGTTAGTGTTGTAAAATGGCGTCATTTGTGTATGTGTTACGCGGCTCACCAGCATGTTCCGTCCTTTCTAATAGAGTATTTTGTACCTCGTACGTTCCTGGGTAAAAGTTATACGCGGCTGGCGGTGTTTTGCGCGGTTCGGGGTTGTGTAGCCTAGTTTTCATTTTTTTCGGTCGCCATTTTTCTTCTCGCTTAGCCTATTTTCGAGTGCAGAAACACAAATACAGATTAAATTTGCGTGCAACCTTGCTCCCAGGCTGTCCCCCCTTGCTGTGTGTAATGTTTTTTTTTTTGTTTGTTTTTTGTGTTTATCGTAATTTCTTATTTGCGCGGTCCGGTCGTTAACTTCGTATTTTTCCGACCTCGTTTTTTTTTTTCTAAGTCTTGCGTCTCGTAATTTTTTAGTAGTGCAACTGCTTGCAGCCTAAGACGATCCCCCGTTTCCTAAGTGCTTGTAGGCTAAGTCCCGCGTTTTTCAATGCCTCAACGGTTCGCCTCGCTTCACGATTTAATTTGAGTAATACATTAAAAGCAGGAGAATCCAGCTGACAGATCTATATCACTGATAGATATTGGGATATCAGGCCTATGTAGGTGTCAAGTGTGTAGTTATGCAGAGGCTCAGGCCTAAAGCATTTATAGGGGCCATTTGCAAGTATATGTATCTGTTTATTTTATGTGTACTTTCATTTGTTCAATGTTTGGGAGCTCTTCTGTATCACTTAGCTTAGGTAAACCTTTAACATATATTACAAGAAATTGAGTGGAAAATTACTTCTAAAATTTTAATTTTGAAATTCGTATCAGATGTCTTAATTCTCCCTTGCTTACTTACTTGCTTTTTAATGGGGCATGGTGTTTAGGATACAGAATTATATAGCTCATGGGGTTTATTAACCTAGGTCACAGTTCACAAAGGTGTGCTAACTTTATTGTTATCTATATTCCTTCAAAGGCCAAGGCAAAACGCGCAGTCATTTTATAATTTAGTTAAGCCGGTGACCAAAGGAGAGCAAAAGCTTGGTACTCCTGTATGCCCCTTTGTCTGGGTGATTTAGGGCAGACTTGGTGTCCTAAACTGCACGTGTTAAACCTCTAACTCTTGGAGCAATATTTCTCTGCATGAATATTATTTTTATTACTAGCGACTTGCCCGTCAAAAAATGACGGCAATGTGATGTATATGTTTGTCAAGTTGTTTAGTTATTTATATATATTTTTGACCCTTGTAGGTATTGTGATATGAACGTGTATTTTTGTAAAATGTTGATGTAATGGTTTTTTAACATGAAATTCGTATCTGAAGAATTGTTCACTTTAATATACATTGAATCCAGAGGAAACCAAAAAGTAAAAAGCCTTGTTGAAACGTCACTAATTTTAACATGAAGTTTAAAATATATGTAAGCAATAACGTTGAAAGTATATATTTTTAAAGTTGATCTTTATTTTGTATGGAAATTTGGAAGTTGACAAAACATTTGTATAATTTTAAACATTATAAACAGAAACACAATGAATACATTTTGTAACTTAATTTTGTATTAAAAGTATTAACATTTGAATGTAAAAACAGTTGAAATTTAAATTAATAAGTTTTAACATGCAATTTGTATCAGAATAATTGTTAAGTTGAATATACATTGAATGTCGAGGAAGGCATACAGTAAAAACTCTCCTTAAAACGTACCAAATGAAAGTAATTACTTACTGACCACATAAACTGGCGATAAACATTAATGTAGGTAGTAATCTTAAGATAACAGACAATATTTACATTGTGACTTAAAAGGTGCTTGAGCTCTTAACATGAATTTTATAATCTGTTTGATGAAATAACTTTTAAATATTATTTTTAAACTTGTAACATTAGAAACATTAACACAGTAACTTAACCTTGTAACATAATTTTTCTTAAAAATGCAAGGCAAGTATTTTGTGAGGCGAATTATCCATAAACATTACTTCCATTAATTATGACTGAATTAAACAACAAATTGTTATGTGTTTTTGAATGCTTTAAAAAAATGTTTGCATGGCTTTAGTTTGTATCCTGCAAAGTTAGTACTTCAAAGTAGACAATGTTTTTAGTAAAAATACGTCCATCTTCTAATAAATCACCTTGACTTTCATTTTTTTCAATGTAAACTTTAATAGCCTGTGGATTTTTGCACCGTGACAATGCAACGTACAATTGACCATGTGCAAATACTGGTTCTTCCAAAAAAATGCCCACAGATTTGAAAGTTTGATCTTGTGATTTATTAATGGTCATGGCAAATGCCATAATAATGGGAAATTGTCTTCTTTGAAGTATAAAAGGGAGACTACTTTCACTTGGTGCTAAATCTATTCTTGGTATGAAAACTCTCTCTCCTTTATGGGTCCCAGTTAAAATTTCAGCATCTATAAAATGGTCCTTTAATTGTTGAACAATTATTCTTGTGCCATTGCATAGGCCTTTTTTGGGGTTCATATTTCGCAGTAACATGATAATTGCACCTTTCTTTAGCTGCAAAATATGTGGTGGCATTCCAGAAGGAGTTAGAGAGTTTATGAATTCAGTCGAAAAGTTAGCCTGACTTTCATTGTCATCAGCAAGTACAGAATCAGCACTGAGATAATTTCTTTGTGGTGCATTAATTTTTTGTAAAATTTCATTATTGAGGATTAATGCATCTTTATTTTTACACGTCAGTATGACTTGGTTGGCAAGCTCGGAATATTCTTCGTTATTGATGCTCCCTTCAAATATAGCCGATATAATATCTTGTTGACAAATCATCTGAGGTGGGATCTCTACAGTGTCGTCAGCTAAATGTAGTATTTTTTCTGTTCTGCCTTCTCCAATTTTAATAAGCCAAACATTGAAATCATTTTGTCCTTCTGATCTCATATTTTGTTGCAGTTGAAGATGGGTAAAATGTTTCCATACTGTGCTTGACTTGATACAGGTTTTGATAATGTCAGTTCGATTGCCATGTACAACAACAGGTAATGTTTGTCTAAAATCGCCACCCAACAACATTACCTTTCCCCCAAATGGAGAGATATTATCCATGACTTCACGAAGCAAACGGTCAATACATTGGAGGGCATAGCATGACATCATTGTGGCCTAATCTATTATAATTAATTTACATTTCTTAAATGTCTTTGCTTGTAAGGATGTCATGCGAATATCTGACACAGAATTTTCTAAAATAGGCACTGGCAGTTTAAATCCACTATGAACAGTTCTTCCACCTTCTAATAAAAGTGCAGCAATTCCAGTAGTGGCAAACGCCATTGCTACTTGTCCTTGTGCTCGCACTGAACTCATTAATAAATTGTACAAATAGGTTTTTCCTGATCCGCCAGGTCCATCAAGATAGAAATAACGCTCTGTCACCATGTCATCATCTATTGCATTTTTAATGGCATGAAATGCTTGCAATTGTAGTGTATTTAAAGTTGCAAGTCTTTCTTGTGTTCTTTCTGCTTGTAGTTGAATGTCATAGCCTTCAAAGTTTATGTCATCTATAAGACCTGGATCAGGCAAATTAAAACTTGCACAACTTAATCCATAAGTTAAAAATACTTCTTGGATTTCCATTAACGCTTTTAAGTGTGCAATGGGTTCATTGTATCGTCGCATAAAGTCTTCAGCCATATTACTTTTAAAAGTCTCCCACAAAGCTAATGCATTTGGAGCATTTGAGAAGATACAAATAAAAGCAAATTGTTCTCTCATCTGTCGTGGCATTTGACATTGTGCTGCTTCTTCTAAACATCTTTCCCACTCTGTATCATCAGCGAGTAAGTTTCTATGTCTTGCAGCTAAATGGAAGGATTCATATACAATGTCATTAACAGTTCTTAATTGTTCAAAACTTTGTGCTCCTGGAACATTTAAAAGTAATATCCGTAAGCAAAAACGTTCAACATCTCTTGGACTGACTGTGTAAATTCGTGGAATTATTTTATTGCCTCTGGTTTTTCTTGGTCTCCATAATCCATTCACAAAAACATAGTGATATGGAATTTCAATATATAAGTATTGTGTTGCTTGAGCATCATTTGAATTTAATGCAAACCATGCAGTTAGTGTATTGTGACGATCTTCACTTTGGGCCAATGCATTCATTTCATTTCCAGCATGGAAATAGACTAAATGTCGTTGTGGCAAATGTACTGCTAATCTATATACTGCATGTGATCTATCATGCATTTCAAATTTTAAAAGCCGCCACATAGCTTCTGGTGCACTGACATAGCGAGCATCTACATGAGATGCAAGTTCATCATGTACTAACTCACTACATTCAGGGTTGTCTGCACTTTTGACGACTACAGTAGCTGCATCATAGCCTTTGTAAATATATTTGTAGACATGTTTAATGGATTTGATGGAAGCGCAGGCTTCTACGTTGATGTGGGCGTTGTACTTCATGAGTAAATGTGGATTGTAGGGTACTACATATCTATTGTCCACTTTTTTTCCACAAATAATGGCACTATCTCCTTCTCATCTTTTATAAAGTGGATATCCATCACAATTTGCATATGTTTTGTCTCTATAATCTTTTGGAAAATCTTTTGAACATTTATTATTTTCCATACATGGTGATTGTGGATTAAGGTCTCCACAGGGTCCATGAATCATGCGATGAGTAACAATCTCATATAGTCTACCATATAGTTCTGGATCTGGTAGTTCAGCAACTATGACTGCATCCACTTTGTCCGAAGTATCTAATTTCTCTTTCTCTTGAAGTATTATCAGAAGATGTGCATGTGGAAGGCCTCTTTTTTGAAATTCAATGGTATATACATAAGCAAGACATTTGCCAAATAACTGATTTATTGTGAGGTCACGTATTAATTCATTTAATTTGATCTTAAAAACTCTGGCTACTAAATCTGGTCGATCAGAAGCAGTTTGTCCAAGAAGTAGATTTTGATTAATTTCTGGCCATTGTGGATTACATGTAACTGTCAGAAATAAATCTGTTTTTCCAAATTTTGTCACAATAGCCATAGCCTCATTGTATCTTTCTCTCATATTTCGAGGAGATCCTTGAAAGGAAGATGGTAAAATGATGGCTTTGCCAGCTGTCATGTCTCTGCTTGTAGCCACGTCAGCAACATAGTCCATGAGTCCACAATATTGTTCTACACGTAGTTTATCTTGTTGATATTTTATAAAGTTTAAATTATTTGCCTCAACTTGCAAATATGAATCAATAATCCATTGTTGTGTTAGTTTTCCACCACATAAAATTGGATTAAATTCATCTCGAATGGCAATTTGAGCTACATTAAATTCAAGCATAGAAACATTATTTCGGATTCTGCCTTTAGCATTTGGGTAACTGGGAAGGGTTAATTTTGGTTGCCAACCTGCTTCTCCATGTGGGAAAAAGATGGTATATGTCATTGGATCTAAATTTGGACTTAAGATATTAATATTAATAAATGGTTGCTCCTCATTTCTGGGATATATTCTAATGTCTCTTTGAAATGGTGGTTCTCCTTCATCATTCTGAAAGACCATTGCAACTTCATTTGATGTTGGCAAGTTATAACGACGTTTATCAGTATGTCTGTCTCTTTTAAGCACCATATTAACCTTTGGCATGGGTAATTGATGTCTTTGTGCATGAAGTTGTTGTTCATTTTCTACTTCTGCCAATTTTTTGTAAGCTTTACTGTAGGGATTGTTGTCCATAATGTTATTTAGCTCTATGAAAACACTGGGTAAGCATTTTTTTATTTTCTTCCATCTGCATACGTTGGTCAACAGCTTCCATTGTATCTAGGACATATAGTTGAGCGAATTTTCTTTGCTCTCCTTGCTCTGGATGTAAATGTGAAGTCCGATGATAAATTTGTCCTTGGACTTTAAAACAGTAAGGACCATGTCCTGGTACATTAGCAGCTAATGTTGCCCCCATAGATGCAAAGGATATGGCACTATTGTAGGATCTTATGTTTGTTTTAAAAATTTTGTAGTTTGGAAAAGTAGGTTCAGTCATAATGTTTTGTAAATAGATAGGAAATTCTTTCCTTTCTGGAAGTTTGAACTTGCCTTTTTTGACAACAACTAATAAATTGTCCATCTCTGGGTCTCTCCTGTTTAAAATAATAAGCCTCACAAAATTGACATTGAGTACTCATGTCCCCACAACTATGAACCTCTACTTCTAAAGACTTGAGTAAAGGACAATTTGCAAAGCATATAGGATTTTGACTTTCATATTCATCAGGTGAAAATTCATGAAATGTTTGAACAACAGGTTCTAAATGTTTAGTTTTTTTCGTGGCTTTTCTTGGTATATGTTGTCCTTGTTTTGTTGAAATGTCCTGTAAGGTTTCAGTAAGAGTTTGTAAATGCTTTGTTTTTGTAGTAGTTTTTTTTGGTCTGTCTTGAATGGTATCTTGTAAAATGTCATCTGATGTTTGAGGAACAGGTTGTAAATGCTTTATTATCTTTTTTTTTTTTTTTTGTCGTATCTTTCATTTTTGCAGCTGATAGTCTTTTATTTGCAAGTCTTTTGCGTTCTTTTTCTCGTCGAATTTCTTTCTCCTCTGGTGTCTGCTGGGCGGCCCATCTCTCTTGTCTTTCTCTAGTTTGACGTCTTTTCTTCTCTTCTTTGGTCTCGTTATCAGCCATATTAATCTGTAAAGGAAAAAAAAGAAATGTAATTGTGTATATTTAAATTTGTAATTCCTGTTAAAGATTCTTGTGCACAATTGGTGAAATAAAAGGCAAATCATTACTGTATCAGTTATATTTAGTTAAAATTATAATTCCTGTCCTCACTGACTAAGAATTTGGCCAATGGAATACTGTTGTAAATAAGCATTTAACATATATTTTGTAAATAATTTTTTATTTATTGAAAACGTTGTTTGTGGATAGATATTTAGCAGTACAAAACTTCTTTGCTAAAAAAAACATTGAGGTGGTTATTGAGCTATGTATTGCATAGTGGCAATTTAAATAGAATAAGGGAGATAGTAAATGTATTTTTATATTTTTTTCTGTTGAGACAGATGCAAATGAAAGATGTTTCTTTATTTTTCTCCTTTTGTACTTATTATACTGTACCTTGGTTGAAGTGTGATTTAAATCCGAATGTTGGTCCTGGGTTGAAAATCGTTGTCCAATGGTGTGGTCCTCTGTTGGAAGTCCTCGTCCGATGGCGTGGTCCTCTGTGTAAAATCCTGGTCCTATGGTCTGGTCCTCTGTTGAAAGTCGTAGTCCGATGGTGTGTTCCTGTGGCGATAGCCCTCGTCCGATGTTGTGGTCCTCTGGCGATAATTGTCGTCCGATGTTGTGGTCCTTTGGTGAAAGTCCTCGTCCGATGGTCTGGTACTGTGTTGAAAGTCCTCGTCCACTGGTCTGGTCCTAGCCTCGTCCGATGTTGTGGTCCTTTGGTGAAAGTCCTCATCCGATGGTCTTGTCCTGTGCTGAAAGTCCTCGTCGGATTGTCTTCACGCAGTATCTGTTGTAATATAAAATAGAAAATGTTGTTTTAGTGAAATGTCTTTTAAATAATGAAAAAATGTATGAATTTGGCTGTATTGTATCAGTTATGGTTGTTATTTTTTTCTATATATTTTTTTTGTAACTTTATGTACAATCCCACGACTTTTGTTATTCTTATTTAAGGTTCTTAGTAAGGCTTGTAGGTTGTGATATATTAAAAAAAAATATGAATTTATTTTGCTATGTGTTTGTGTCTTTATTTTTGTACAATCCTGTTTTGTGCACACCACTTGTTTTATAGTTATTTAAGCTTCATTGTAATGGTTATAGGTTGTTAAACATTAAAGAAGAATCTTAATGTAGTTTGGTATGTGTTTGTGTGAGTTTTAGTCCAATCCTGTTTTGTGCGTACCACTTCTGTTATACTTATTTATGCTTCTTTGTAAGGCTTCTAGGTTGTTAAACATTAAGTAAGATTATGAATTTAGTTTGCTATGTGTTTATGTTAGTTTTTGTACAATCCTGTTTTGTACGCACCACTTGTGGTATACTTATTTAGCCTTTATTGTGATGGTTATAGTTTGTGAAACATGAAATAATATTATTAAAGTAGTTTGCTATGTGTTTGTGTTAGTTTGTTACAATCCTGTTTTGTGCGCACCACTTGTGGTGAAGTTATTTAGTCTTGATTGTACTGGTTATAGGTTGTTAAACATTAAAGAAGAATGTTAATGTAGTTTCTTATGTGTTTGTGTGTTTTTTTGTACAATCCTATTAGGTGCGCAACACTTTTGTTATTCTTATTTAGGCTTCTTTGTAAGGCTTATAGGTTGTTAAACATTGAATAAGAAAGTTAATTTATTTTGCTATGTGTTTGTGTGAGTTTGTTCCAATTCTGTTTTGTGTGTAGCACTTTGTGTGTACCATATGTTGCATAGTTTGCCCCTCATTGAATTGCATTTTTTCCAATGTAATATTACTGTAAGGCCCTCATTAGAAACTTGAATAGAGGTCTAAATAAGCAAATCAGATATTTTTGTTAAAGAAGTTTTTAGTTATTAAGCATGTATCCAAAAGCAATGTTTTCACTAAAGAAAAATTTCTTTAAAAAATATATGTGATGTGATTATTTGGATCCCTATTGAATAAGCAAAATGGCAATTGAATAAGGGCCTAAATTTGCTTAATTAGAGCCATATTCAATTGTCCAAAACACAATTGAATGAGACGCTTTGGTTGCTGCATTTGTTATATTGTCGGTGCCTCATTCAATTGTGTTTTGGCCAATGGAATAGAGCTCAATATCACCACAAAGCATATTTTTTTAACCGAATTTTGTATTTAGTGAACTTGTATCCAAAAGCAAGGTCTTCACTAAATAAAAAGTTCCTTAAAAAAATATCCTCTGTGCTTATATAGAGCCATTAAACATATATAGGTCCTCATTGAATTGCAATTTTGCCAATTGAAGAGGGCTCTATATAACCACATAACATATTTATTGAGCGAAGTTTTTAGTTATTGAAGACCTTGATTTTAGATAGAAGTTCATTAACTAAAAAGTTATGTCTAAAAAATATGTTATGTGCTTATATAGAGCCCTATTCAATTGGGCAACCAGGCTCATGGTTCGTTTCTTTTTTATACTTAATACTTTACCTTGATTGAAGTGTCGAATGACAGAGGGTCCCCTCCTGCCAATCTTAATCCGCCGGTCTTCTTCTAGTGTCTGTTTGAAAAAGAAAGTGAAATAGTTATTTGTATATTTTTATTTTTTCATGTAGCAAAGCATAGCCTTTTCAGCATGTAATGTCTTGTTGTATCTTACCTGTTGTTCTTTGTTGGTGTTCTTTAAAAGGGATTGTGATTCACAATGCACGGTGCAAATTGTTGAGTGACGCTGTTGATGCAGAGTCTGTTTGAATATTAAAAGAAGCAGAAAGATTCAGCTTTATGTGATCTATTGAATTGCAGTAAATTAATGTCATTAAAATATACTTCTGTAATTATTTTCAATTGACCTTATTTTTTGGTGTGGCTACACACATATGTCACATACATGAAGCACATTTCCATAGTTTAATTTAATTATTTTGTGTGCGTGTGACATATCACTATACATGAGTCATATTTAAATTGTTAAATTAACCTTATTATTTTTTTTCCAACACACATAAATGTGTGTGTGTGTGATGTAACTATAGATGATACATAGATGTGCGTGTCACATATCAGTATACATGACATATAATGTCATTTAAATGTAGTTGTTTAATGATTTTGTTTTAACATCATTTTGTTGCAGGGACAATACACATATATGTGCGTGTCACATGTCACTATACATAAACCTCTTTTTGATATTGAATTATGTTTTTTTTGTTGTTTTGTTAAATGAACCGTATTTTTTTTGTGGGCCTATACACATAAATGTGCGTGTGACATGTCACTACATAAATCACATTTTCCTAGTTTATTTTACTTTTTTTTTGTCCTGTCCTGATGATAATATGTAATATATTAGAGCTTACCTCTCAATTGTAATTTGCACAGTGTAAAGTAGTAAATTAGTAAAGAATTGTCTTCTCAAGCAAAAGCAGCAGTTATCTATGAAGTCACTCTGTTCATCACCTGAGGAGAAATGTATTTTTGTCAGTAAAATAGGCAGTATTTATAAACTTGTAGAAAGTTCTGGAAAGTTAGACCGTTAGAATGCAATACGCATGCGCTATTTGCGTTCCAGCTTACAATTTGCTTTCCATCCGCCATTTTGTGCGTAGTACTGTTGAAAATGGTGTTTAATATGATTGTGATACGTTTCGCATAGTATGTGTTTCATTATTGCGAGTAACTGTAGTATAGTTACGTCTGAAGCCTCGTTTTCGTTTTGTTCTTCGCCCATTTTTTCTCTCGCTTAGCGATGGTATTAGTGTCTAAAGTGTTTTATTTTTATTTAAATGTAGGTGTAACTTGTTTTTTTGAGGTGCTGGATGGTTCCTCTTGCTGTAGGTAATCTTTTTATGTGTTTGTTGTGTGTATTTATTACGTTTTAAATGTTTGTATGTCGGCGTGTTGCGTCCGATGTTTGCGAGGTCGTAATGTGTGGTAACGTGTCTCGTATGGTGTTTGCGTGTGTAGCCTCGTTTTCGTTTTATTCGTCTGCCATTTTTTGTGTCGCTTAGCAAATTATTTAGGGCCTCATTCTATTACCGGCCGTAAATCGGCCGTAAGGCTGCGATTCCTTGCGGGGGTTCTGTTAACTCGCGATTCTATTATACGGCCCCGCAAGGATCTCCTTTTACGGCCGGCCGCATATCTTGGAACCGGCCGTAAGCTGTGAAATATAAAAACTCAAAATTAAATTCAAGCCTGCACTGTACAGCTCTGTAAATGCTAGGGATCATATTGGGGGACATGAGGATTAAAAGGAACCCACCCTAAAGCTTGCACATCAGCCCAAACCCGAGTTCAAATTAACTGTTTATTTTCCGGCTGCGGCGTGGGCATGTCTGAGGTGCTCCAAGCACTCTGGACTTTTTACATGGATATTTTACGGATATTAAAAATAAAATATTTTACGGATTTGAGTATCGGATAATTATGTGCTATTTTTTCTAACACCTAAAATCCCTTTATAGTCTTCTCAAAGTGCAGGATGGCTTTATTTGAGCTATTTTATGTGCTTAATTGGTGCTAGCGGGACCTCTTTCCTGCAAGTAAGCAGCGGCTCGTTTTTAGCCTTGCAGAGAGGTTTCCCGGAGCAATTGAATTGCAAATAGGAATTTCTTACGGCCGAAACTCTTGCGGCCGTTTTAGATCAAAGGCTTTCCTCTGGCGCGAGCGGCCGCAAGAGATAGCAAGGCACCGGCCGCAAGCCTGCCGGAGCCTCCGGCCGTAAGGGAATAGAATAGCAGAATAGCTTGCGGCCGGTCCTTGCGGCCCCGCAACGGCTGCGGCCGCTAATAGAATGAGGCCCTTAGTGTCTAAACTCTTTTATTTTGAGTGCAATTAAGTTGTAAGTTGCATTTTTGAGGTCCTGGATGCTTCCTGTTTCTGTAGGTAACTTTTTTATGTATGTGCTGTGTGTATGTATGGTGTTTTTAATTTTGTAATGTTCGCGAGTTGCGTCCGAGTGTTGCGAGGCCGTAATGTGTGTGAATGTGTGTCGTATGTTGTTTGCGAGTGTCGTAATGTGTGTGTCGTGCTTTTTCGGTTGCGACGTGAATTTTGCGAGTGTCGTAATGTGTGTGTCGTGCTGTTTGAGTTGGGAATTTGGGTTGTGAATTTTGCGAGGGTCGCAGTTGCTGCAACTGAGGCCCTCGCTTTGCGAGGTCCTCAGGTGCTGGCATGGAGCGCCTGCGGCGCTCCATGCCAGCAACTGAGACCCTGGCCCAGTGCCCTCGCTTTGCGAGGGCCGCGGGCTCGCTGTGCGAGCCGCGGCCCTCGCTACGCGAGCCACGGCCCTCACTTCGCTTTTGCTACGCGAGCCCGCAGCGTTAGCAACAACTCGTACGCTCACAACTATATATGTGATTAGCTTTTCTTTGTAAGGCGCCAACATTTTCCGTAGCGCTGTACAGGGGATAAGAACAAGGAAAAATATGATAGTAATAACTGCAGAAAATGGATAGCCCTGTTTTGAGCTTAAAATCTTTGTAGAAAGTGCTTTTTCTCAAAGTACCCAACAAGATTGGAAACTCACTACTTACAAACCACAGGAAATGGAAGAGGCAGAAACCCAGGGAAGAAAAGATAAGGAAAAGTATGGATCAGAAGGAATTGAAAGTTTGCTTAGGTAGGAAAGTATGTAAAGTTAAAGTTTTTATGTAGTAAAGAGTAGAGTAGAGGAGAGTAGAGTGATCTGATAGAAAGTAAGGCCTCCATTCAACTGCAGTTGCCTTCATACCGGCCGTAAGTCTGCAGGCTTGAAATTTGCAATTGTTACAGAGCGATTCAATTTATCAAGCACGCAGCTACCTTGTCGAAAGCCTAAACCGTAAACCATGCACCCGTAAGTAGCATTTCAGAGCGTGAGCATGATCAATTAAGCAAGGCCATAACTACCGATTTACAAAGAGCTAATAGTAAATGAGACCGTCGTCATGACGTCAGCAAAACATGGAGGTTAAACGTCAATCAATTCGCTTTTAGAGGTCCGATATGCGATCAGACTCGCAATCCGGCAATGTACAAAATAATAAAAATGAATGAAGGAAATGTTCTAGTCCTTGTGGGTGGACTGATTTGTATTAAATCCTTGATTACCGAGACTGATATAACATGGAAATGAAACGTAAAAAAAATAATTTTTGATAGCAGATTTGCGAGCTTGAGACTGTTGTGCCATTAATTCTAATGTCTTTCATTGCTTACCCTGTCTTTTAAAGTGCAGTATTGATTTTTTATTTGCATTTACAGTGCTACCAACAGGTGTTTAACCCCGTTGCGAGTCCTATCAGGTACTGGTAGGATTTTCTTCTACAGTTGCAAATTACGGGTGAGAGAACACTTGCGGGCTTGAGGAATTGTAGCAATTTAATAGCGATTTGCGATTGTAGCATTTACAGGCTTGAAAGGCCAAAGGCTTAGCTGGGTCGGAGTTACAATTTTAACGACTGCAATGATTTTCTGCCTGTAACCCGCAGATCGTTTGCGGGTAGCTAAAAGATGCCAATTGAATAGCAAATTAGTTTACGGGCTACATTACGGGTAACCAACAATTGCTCAATTGAATAGGGGCATAAGACAGTAATCTGACATTTGACAATATAACTAAATAGATATTTAAGCCCCCAGTAGGATAGCTCACCCTTTCAAGCTACAGGCAGACTAGAAGTCCAAGATAGAAGCCCCCATAACACCAGGAGAGTCAGCTAAAATGTAAGATTAACTTTAAAATGTGTTTTATGCTCCTGGATTACATGTTATAACTTTGCCAATTCTTTCATTAAGGAAAAAACAGTCCCAGAAACTTGCGATCATATCTTCCCTGGATCAACATAATTCCTATTCATGCTATCCAACATAATCCAGTATGTACTTTTTATTCAGAAATATATCTAACCCTTTTTTAAATGTATTTATTAAATCTGTTTTTACAACCTCCTTTGGTAGAGAGTTCCACAATCTGACTGCGATTACTGGGGAAAAACATTTTTTTTTTTTAAGGTGAAATATTTTTTTTGTTGTAAAACTCTTTATCTCTTTGCAAGATAAACTCCCCTGACAAAGCCTTATATATACCATGGGCCTCATTCTATTAGCGGCTGCAGCCGTTGCGGGGCCGCAAGGACCGGCCGCAAGCTATTCTGCTATTCTATTCCCTTACGGCCGGAGGCTCCGACAAGCTTGCGGCTGGTGCCTTGCTATCTCTTGCGGCCGCTCGCGCCAGAGGAAAGCCTTTGATCTAAAACGGCCGCAAGAGTTTTGCAATTCAATTGCTCCGGGAAACCTCTCTGCAAGGCTAAAAACGAGCCGCTGCTTACTTGCAGGAAAGAGGTCTCGCTAGCACCAATTAAGCACATAAAATAGCTCAAATAAAGCCATCCTGCACTTTGAGAAGACTATAAAGGGATTTTAGGTGTTAGAAAAAATAGCACATAATTATCCTGTACTCAAATCCGTAAAATATTTTATTTTTAATATCCGTAAAATATCCATGTAAAAAGTCCAGAGTGCTTGGAGCACTTCAGACACACCCACGCCGCAGCCGGAAAATAAACAGTTAATTTGAACTCGGGTTTGGGCTGATGTGCAAGCTTGAGAGTGGGTTCCTTTTAATCCTCATGTCCCCCAATATGATCCCTAGCATTTACAGAGCTGTACAGTGCAGGCTTGAATTTATTTTTGAGTTTTTATATTTCACAGCTTACGGCCGGTTCCAAGATATGCGGCCGGCCGTAAAAGGAGATCCTTGCGGGGCCGTATAATAGAATCGCGAGTTAACTGAACCCCCGCAAGGAATCGCAGCCTTACGGCCGATTTACGGCCGATAATAGAATGAGGCCCCATGGATTTATTTATAACAGATCCATATCCTTTGTCAGGTGACTTTTCATTTCTAGAGAAAATAAGTCTAATTTAGTTTAATCTTTGCATTCTCCTTATTATTTTATTGCCTGGCATATGTTGTTAGTTTGACAAAAACTTCAGATATTTGTGAAGAATCTAGTAAACTACATTGAATACTACATAGACGTTATTCTAACGTGTTGGTAATATGCCATGAGATTAAAAGTCGTTTCCTTCCGAGAAGGAAAGCTATGGAAAGCTTGGACAAGCCAATAAAAAGTAAGGATATTAAACTATCAACAAAGGTCTGCATAGTTAGAACTATGGTATTCCCAGTAGCAACATACGGATGTGAGAGCTGCACCATAAAGATGGCTGAGCACTGTAGAATTTACAGTGTTGGCAAAAACTGCTTAGAATCCCTTAGACTACAAGAAGATCCAATAAATCAGTACTACCGGAAATCAAGACAAACTGTTCACTGGAAGTTTGATCATAAGACTGAAGCTCAAATATTTTGGCCATATCATGAGACGGCAGGATTCCCTAGAAAAGACTCTGATGCTGGGAAAGATTGAAGGCACAAGAAGGGGACGACAGAAGCGGAGATGGATAAATGAGCAATGAACATGAACTTGACAGAGTTTAGAGAGGCAGTGACTGAGAGATATACTTAGCGTGCTGTGGTCCATCGGGTCACTGAGAGACGGACACAACTGAAAGACACAATATGCAGAATACCTTCCTTTCATAGATTTTATGGCAGAAGTGTTTCTAGCAGCTGCTGCTTCTCTTTGGTGCGGATAAAGATTTGAGAGCCTCCTTTAAATCCAAAGCTGTCAATAATAACTATAATGAAACAGATATGTGAGCATCTTAACAAACTGAAAATGAGCACCAATCAAATCATCTTTTTTGTGTCACAGTGGCAGCCTATTCAAAGCAAAGACGTGCTAATCTTTTCTCTTATAGCTATTATTGATTGACTTTTACTCTTTTTAAAATCATTAAATGCCAGACAGGAATGACAAAATAACAAGAGCTTTTCAAAGGGCTTGTCTTCATAAAGAGGATTGACTCAGAGAAAATGAAGATATTTCTATGCACCAGCTTGCCTCGACATGCCATGCAAGGAAATACAGGGATCTGGTGCTCAGAGCTCTGAATGGGGAAAACAACTGCAAAAATTCATTAGCTCCGTCATGTTCTCTGAAAGACATTATCTCATGCCTGACTTCCATATAACCTTGACTTTGCATAGGGTCTGGCAAGTCACATGCTTTGATTTAAAATACTATTATTTCATGGTATAATTGTTTTTTTTTACTTAAAAAAATTGAGCTTAAGATTCAGCAAGGTAGGAAATCTGCCATAAAGCTAGTTTGTTATTAAATAAAATATATGTTGATGCTCTGCTGAAGCCTGGAGGCATCCATGATACCATAATGGTAGTGTTTGTATGTGAGAAAGGTGTTTATGTATTTGCAGGAGCAGGGATTGCAGTTATACCTTCAAAAAAAAGCTTCCAATCATGCACATAGGGTGGGTGTCAAATATCAATATCTGTAACGATTTAACAAGTCTCTAATTGCCACCTACACAGTAGTCGAGTTCCACTGGTAGTGTGAAGCCCTTCCCCTGTGGGTGTGTCCTGATCACAACTGTGAAACATGGCACCATACATGAGAGTGAACAGGAGGAAAGGGGCAGTTCCAGAAGGTAAGAAACTGTTAATCTGGAGGAGTCTTACAAATAAATGAATTATACCATTTATGACAATTATGTTGAGGAGGATAAAATTTATTAACATAGTTAAAACAATTGTATTAAACAAAACAAAAAATGCTAAAAGACTTGCTGATGAACAATATAATTTGTTGCAAATTAACATACTGAGCCACAGATTAGCATATTATGCCACATGAAGACAATATTACATGTGTCAGAAGGATTTATTTTAGAATGTTGCCTTTAAAATGTCTTTTCAGATATTTTTTGATTCTTCATCTGAAAATAATGTGGTTTTATCAGACCCATCCAATTTTGTTTCAAAACTATATTTTCAAAGTTTTTTGTAACTTTTGCAACACTTGTGCAAAGAAAAAAATGTTAAAATATTGTTTAATTATATGATAGCAGTTTGTAATTTATTGCTTCTTTAAATGGCCACTGTAGTTTGGAAACTTTAAGTAGGAATTTTTCATAATGATCAATCATGTTTTTCTAATTTAAAACTTGCTTTATAATTTCCCGGCTTAATTATGCTCTTAGCTTTAAAGTTTTCAAACAAATATATTTGTATTTTTTCAATGTGCAGTGATCCTTTAAACCCATAGAACATGAGCCAAAGGTTTTAGAAGCAATATTCAGCATTTAAACTCACTTTCCAATATCAGATTCAGCTGCTGCTCGTCACTCACTATGCAACTGGGGAAGGCGACTTTGTCTATCAGCTAGTGCTAACTTTTCCGGCACGAGTCAGACCGAACTAGGGTGAAACGGACCGTCGGGACTACCTCTGTGGATGCGCATGTAATTATTTTTTGTATTGTGGGGAGGAGGTTTATTACTAATCATATAGGCCACTGGGAACTGCTTATATGCATTTAGGAATTACAGTGGCAATGGTAATGCAGAGACAAGCTTTCAGTTGTCTAGATTTTTTCCTCATTAATACTCCCTACCAAGTGCATATTTGCATTTCATGAGTTACTATGCATCTTTTTGTTGTTTTTGTATGTTACCTTTTTAGAGCTTCAGCTATTTACAACTACCCAAGGAATAGCAAAGTAATTTTCCATATGAGGAAGGTTGAACTGGGATTAGTTTGGGTGGATTATATGGGTAATACTATCACATGTAAACTGGTTTGTTTCTTTGTGGAACCATTCTAGGTGATAGAGGTGTATGTATTTACACAACCTTATATTCAGATCTATTTATTATAAGTATGTATTTACACACTGCACATCCACATTCTATAGCAATCACCAGTCACTTTGTAGTATTGTATATTTAACTTGTGCTGGCAAGACTCTTTAATAGGTTTCTAGTCTTCCTTTTCCTATTTTTGCTAATTTTTTCCCATCTATTAAAGTGCTATTCAACTTTTCAGGCACAAAGTTCTAATAACACAATGCTCCCTGATGGCTGAAGTGTAGAGGACAACTCAACTTCCTTGACAATATGATCTAGAAGGTTTAATTAGGCACCAATCTTTAATACAATTCATATTCAAGGTTTCAAAAAACATTTATTCAATATTAAACTTATTGCCAAATATCAGACTTGGAAATCCACCCAATATAAGATCACTGGATGGAGGAGGCCTTGGCTAAATCTTCCAGTCATAATCTTTACCATTAGTATAATGACCACAATTAACTATTAAATAGGTTTCACTTAGCACTGAACATTTGCTGCTGGTGCAGTCTGTCAATGATTGCCTATACTCTTGTATCTGATTGTTCCTACAACCTGTTTTGCAGCTAATGCTGAAAAGCATTTTTAATATTAAATATTTCTATTACAAATGAGTAAATAGGTAATTTAATAATCATCATTGCGTAATTAAAAAAACTAGTTCCTCTTGTCGTGTATTACAGTGGAACTTACAGTCTTTTTGTATTACATTACAGAATCCAGGCAGTGAAAGGGTTATTCAACTTTAACCACCGCTGTGATTGGTTTTCATTCCAGTGGAATTAAATTGCTATAGGGTTGATCAAGGGGAGCTGGTTAATTATGAATTTGCATATAATGCAAATGTTAATGGAATACCAATATTGCACTCATTAATGTAACTATTCTGTAGTGTCATTTTCTAATTTAAACAAAAAAGGGCCCTGTGAAAATGGCGATCATTCTGTATTGCGACTTCCCTGCTGCGCAATCCTTTTAATAGACTGCAAAGTATCACTCAAGCAGGCAATACAGGAGATTGAAACCTATTAAGGAAGGTAACGCTTCACGTTACAG
Organism: Discoglossus pictus; assembly: GCA_027410445.1. Lineage (NCBI taxonomy): Eukaryota > Metazoa > Chordata > Amphibia > Anura > Alytidae > Discoglossus > Discoglossus pictus. The sequence goes on along the minus strand of CM050168.1, from coordinate 198,012,046 downwards.
ATACTCCTTGTTTAGAAAAGGTTATATGGAGGAAAAAAGCAGCGTCTGAGAGTGAGAACATTGATATAGATAGCATTTTAGGAAGGATCGAAAATCTTTACTTTTCTTAACACAAGTGAAAGGTTCTGACTGTTTATTAGGTTTTAGCAAAAGGTCAATATCTCCTCTGTGGAAGCGTGTGAGAAGGGCATTTATACCAAAAAACCTTTGATGAACATTGGTGATATTTACATTTGTGATACACATACTGGGCAAACCTCATATATGGCAGGACAATGTTAGGGTACAAGCATGGGCATATTTAGTGTTTATGCTGCCCTGGGCCATGCAGATTTGTGTCCCCCCCCCCCACCACCACTTGAAGCTTCCCCCTTTCTATATCTCAAATTCAGTTTGTGTGTTTATGTATATATGGTACGTCAGAAAGTGTCACATACACTTACAGATATATTGACCTGTGTTTATTGACCTGTGCAGACACCTACCTTTAATAGAGAAGTTCCTAGGGGGACCCCAGTATGTTTTGCATCAGAGTTTCCATTTACTGTTGTATGTCTTTAAAGAACTGCTGTAATGCCCTAATATAATAATAATATATATATATGTGCCTTCAATCTTATCCAGCATCAAAGTCTTCTCTAGGGAATCCTATTTTCTCATGGTATGACCAAAATATTTGAGCTTCAGCCTCATGATCAAACCTTCCAGTGAACAGTTTGTCTTGATTTCTTGTAGTACTGATTTACTGGATCGTCTTGCAGTCCAAGTGACTATAATCAGTTTTATCCAACACCACAATTCAAAGGCGTCAATTCTACAGTGTTCATCCTTCTTTATGGTTCAGCTCTCACATCCGTATGTTTCTACTGGGAATACCCTAGTCCTAACTATGCAGACCTTTGTTGATAGTTTAATATCTTTACTTTTTACTTTTTACTTGTTTGTCCAAGCTTGACATAGCTTTCCTCCCCGGATTCAAACGTCTTTTCATTTCATGGTTGCAGTCACCATCTGAAGAGATCTTGGATCCCAGGAAAATAAAATCAGTCACTGCCTCCACTTCCCCGTCTATTTGCCAGGAACTGAGATTGGTGTTTACCATGATCTTTGTATTTTTAACATTGCTGTTCAACGTTAAAAAGGTGGGAGGATAGAGATGTGTTAATGTTCAGCTCTGATTTAAACTAAAACAATAGGTCCATCGAATCTGTCCATTTATACTGTCAGCAACATATTAAGCATTATCTATCTATCTATCTATCTATCTATCTATCTATCTATCTATCTATCTATCTATCTATCTACCGATATGTAAACATATATATGTAGAACAAAATAACAAGACAATAAATACCCAAGGTTGTATGCTGCCCTAGGCCCATTGAGCTCTGCGTGCCCCCTATATTCCTTTTTACTGCTCAATATGTTATTTTTATGTATACAATATTTCAGAAAATTTCACCTACACTTAATTCCTAGTGATGTCGCGAACCTAAAATTTTCGCTTCGCGAACCGCGAACGGGAACCTCCGCAAATGTTTGCGAACTGGCGAACATCGGCGAACCGCCATAGACTTCAATGGGCAGGCGAATTTTAAAACCCACAGGGACTCTTTCTGGCCACAATAGTGATGGGAAAGTTGTTTCAAGGGGTCTAACAACTGGACTGTGGCATGCCGGAGGGGGATCCATGGCAAAACTCCCACGGAAAATTACATAGTTGATACAGAGTCTGGTTTTAAGCCATAAAGGGCATAAATTACCTAACATTCCTAAATTGTTTGGAATAACATGCTTTAAAACATCAGGTATGATGTTGTATCGATCAGGTAGTGTAAGGGTTACACCTTACATGACTGGGGGTCTATAGGTGACATTAGTACTGACCTTTATCTGACTGGGTGTCTATAGAGTGACATTAGTACTGACCTTTATATGACTGGGGGTCTATAGGTGACATTAGTACTGACCTTTATCTGACTGGGTGTCTATAGAGGGACATTAGTAATGACCTTTATATGACTGGGGGTCTATAGAGGGACATTAGTACTGACCTTTATCTGACTGGGTGTCTATAGAGGGAAATTAGTAATGACCTTTATCTGACTGGGGGTCTATAGAGGGACATTAGTACTGACCTTTATCTGACTGGGTGTCTATAGAGGGACATTAGTAATGACCTTTATCTGACTGGGTGTCTATAGAGGGACATTAGTACTGACCTTTATATGACTGGGGGTCTATAGGTGACATTAGTACTGACCTTTATATGACTGGGGGTCTATAGGTGACATTAGTACTGACCTTTATCTGACTGGGGGTCTATAGAGGGACATTAGTACTGACCTTTATCTGTCTGGGGGTCTATAGGTGACATTAGTCCTGACCTCCTGCTGCAGTATTATTACTCCCAGTACTCCCAGGCTTGCTACTATTAGATATAATAACCTCAGTTTTGTTTCCTTATCTGTTGGTAACATCAAAATATGATTATTAAATATTTCATATTTGTTTGTTTTTTTCTCCCAAAGTGAACCCCTTTGTGTGTGTCCCACAGATGTGGCGTTTCCGCTCTGCGTATGTTGGATTTGCACCGCTCAAAAATTATGAAAAGAGATAATTAAAATTACATCATCAGTAAATTGTATGTAACAGATTCCAGTGTTTAGGGTTTATGACCCAATACTGCGATCATATAACTTATGACAAAAATCTGTATTTGTCGTATTATTCAGACGCGCGTGCATCTTTGTGTTACATTTCCTGATACTTTTATTATCTTGATCTTTATATATTTACTAGCGACTTGCCCATCAAAAAATGGCGGCAATAAGATTGTAAGGCAGGTAATGGTTTGGACGAGACATTCATTCTGTTGGCGGTCGGAGATCCTTCGGCGCTCATTGCGAGGCTGTTGGTTGTATTTTTTTTCTGATAGGCGCTTTTGCTGTTATTCTTTGGTCGGCGGTGATATGTTTTTTGCGCTTATTGCAAGGCTTTGTATGCTATGAGCAGCGTTGGCGCTCGTTGTGAGGCGCGCAGTGAATGGCTTTTATGTTTAATGTGATAATGTTTTTTTTGTGTATATGTATTTTTGTATGCTAATGAAATAATTACTAAATGAATATACTTTACCTATTTGTAAGTAATATATGCAGGAAGCATTGTGCTGAAGAGCTGACAATCTGTTTTCATGTTCCTGCAGCATACAATGTAGGTTTTCAGTGCTGTGGAGCTGCTGTGTAAGTGTCAGCAATGTGTGCAGTGTGTAGTGTAAATAGGCTGCGTGCGCGAGGGGAAGCCGTTAGGGTAGCTGTGTACTTCCTCATTGTGTAAGTTAGTGTTGTAAAATGGCGGGGAATGTGTATGTGGTACGCGGGTGTGGATGATTTAGCGTCCTTGTTAATAGTGTATCTTTACCTCGCTTTTTAGGAAAATCCGTATGTGTTTTGCGTGTTTAGGGTCCTGTAGCCTCGTTTTCTTTTTTTCAAGGGCCATTTTTTCTCTCACTTAGGTGATTTTCGGGTGTCTAAACTCATGAATTTGGACTTAAATGGAGGTGTAACTTCACTTGCAGAGGTCCTCGGTGCCCGCCTTGCTGTGGGTAAGCTTTTTATGTGTTTGTTGTGTGTATTTATTGTGTTTTTAATGTTTTTAAGTGCGTGCGGTTCTGGCGTTAAGGTCGTATTTTTGTGAGCTCGTAATGTTTTTTTTTCTAAGTCCCGTATTTTTGGATGGTAAGTCCGTAAATTTAATGGTGTAAGTCCTGCCTGCGGCTCATTGCAGCATTCGTGGGAGCCTTCGGCGCTCCTTGCCAGCAACTCTGGCCCTCACTTCGCAAGCCCGCAGCGTTAGCAACAACCCGCCTGCTCACAACTATATATGTGATATCTGTAACGTCTTCCCCAGTTAACACTTGTAAATCGGCTAAGCGACAAAAAAAATGGCGTCCGGAAAAAATGAAAATGAGGCTACACGACCCCAAACCGCGCAAAACATCGCCAGCCATGTACGACTTTTACCTAGGAACAGACGAGGTACAAAATACACTATTATAAATAATGGAAACTGCTGGCGAGCCGCGTAACACATACACAATCGCCGCCATTTTACAACAATAACTTGCAACTAATAACATTACAAATCTAAAATGGCACGTTACACGACTATACAAGCGGTTTCCCCTCGTGCACTGCGCACATTGCTGACACTTACACCTCGGGTCACCAACAGTCCAAATGTACACTGTAAGCGGCAGGAAAATCAAAACTGATTGTTAGCTCTTCAGGTTATTGATCACTGGATATATTAATTACAAATAGGTAAAGTATTTTAGTAATTAATTAATTAATTATTATTAAAAAAAAAATATATAAAAAAAATACGCTTAATAGCATATTTTACACTGCGGTTACTTTACATACATTAACGCTTCGCACTTCCTAATACATTTGTTCATTCACAATAGTTATTATCGTGCATTCATTTAATAAGTATTAATTAGTAATGGAAAATAAAAATGTAGACTTTACACTACACTAAAATGTTTTACTTTTTACTCTGCAGTTATATATCTGGATTACTGCTCATTGGCTGCCAGCGATAGCACTCTCAAAGCAGTTACAAATCTAAATCACTTTATTATGCTCTGAGACCTGAATACATTTTTTAATTTACACTGCACAAAAAAAATTATATATTTAACACTGTACTGTCTATATCTGTCTTTGCGATGAGCGCCGAAGATTGATCGTTGCAAAGCACGAAACATGAAGGACACGAGGGAAGAGACTCACAATGAGCGCCGAAGGTCCTCAGAGTTAAAAAAGCATCACATTGTGTGGCAAACAGCATTGCCATGGCTTCAAACTTTATTGCCCCATCATTTGTGCCAGGCAAGTCGCTAGTGATATAATATAACATAATGCAATACAATATTATACAGTACACATGGGTGTTGGAACTGGGGGGGGGGGGGGGGGTATCGTATGTATGTATGCGTATAGAAGCTAACAGGGGAGGAGAGAGGGGGAGGAAACACAGGGGAGAGGGAGTGGAAGACACAGGAGAGGGAAGAGGGGGAGGAAGACACAGTGGAGAGGGGGAGGAAGACACAGGGCAGAGGGGGGAAGAGAAACAGGGTAAGGTAGAGGTGAGGGGAAGAGACACATGGGAGGGGGGAGAGACACAGGAGAGAGTGGGGGGTAGAGACACAGGGGAGAGGGGGGAAGAGACTAATGGGAGGGAGTGTTGAGGAGACATCGGGGAGAGAAAAGGGGGTAAAGACACAGAGGAGGGGGGAAGAAACACAGGGGAAGGGAGAGGGGGAAGAGACACAGGGGAGAGGGGGTAGAGACACAGGGAAGAAGGGGGAAGAGACACAGATGAGGGGGGAGAGACACAGGGGAGAGGGAAGGGGGGAAAGACACAGGGGAGGGGGGAAAGAAACACAGGAAGGGAGAGGGGGGGTAGAGACACAGGGGAGGGGGGAGTGACACCGGAAAGAGGGAAGGGGGAAAAGACACAGGAGAGGGAGCAAAGAAACACTGGGGAAGGGAGAGGGGGTAGAGACACAGGCAAGGGTGGGAGAGACACAGGGGAGAGGGGGGGGAGACACAGGGGAGAGGGGGGGGGAGAGAGACACATGGGAGGGAGTGGGGGGGGAGACACAGGGGAGGTCTTCTGCTTTATTATTATTACTATATAATGTGTAATACGGACCACTTTTTGGCAATGACTGCCGCAGGCGCTCATTGCAGGCGAGCCTCGCATAGCGAGGCGAGCCGTTAATACGGACCACTTTGGCAATGAGCGCCGTAGGCCTCTATATATCATTCCTGGCTTATTCAGATATATGGAGGATGAATCCGTGGACGTACCTGAATCCCACAAGAGAGTGGTCGCCATGTTCATGTGGTGTTTATTATGACACTAGCGACTTGCCCGTCAAAAAATGACAGCAATGTTATTGTAACTGAGCTAATGTTGTTTTGTGTGTAATAGTAAACATGTAATACATTAATAAATGAATAGACTTTACCTATTTGGAAGCATTGTGTTGAAGAGCTGTGAACCTTGTTTGCACACAGACCTACAGCACCAAGCACACTGACAGTACACACAGACCCATAGCACCAAGTACACTGGCAGTGCACACAGACCTAAAGCACCAAGCACACTGACAGTACACACAGATTAACAGCACCAAGTACACTGACAGTACACACAGACCTACAGCACCAAGCACACTGACAGTACACATAGACCTATAGCACCAAGCACACTGACAATACACACAGACCTACAGCACCAAGTACACTGACAGTATACACAGACCTAAAGCACCAAGCACACTGGCAGTGCACACAGACCCATAGCACCAAGTACACTGGCAGTGCACACAGAACTACAGCACCAAGTACACTGACAGTACACACAGACCCATAGCACCAAGTACACTGACAGTGCACACAGACCTACAGCACCAAGCACACTGACAGTACACACAGACCCATAGCACCAAGTACACTGGCAGTGCACACAGACCTAAAGCACCAAGCACACTGACAGTACACACAGATTAACAGCACCAAGTACACTGACAGTACACACAGACCTACAGCACCAAGCACACTGACAGTACACATAGACCTACAGCACCAAGCACACTGACAGTACACACAAACCTACAGCAACAAGCACACTGACAGTACACACAGACCTACAGCACCAAGCACACTGACAGTACACACAGACCTACAGCACCAAGTACACTGGCAGTGCACACAGACCTATAGCACCAAGCACACTGACAGTACACACAGACCTACAGCACCAAGTACACTGCCAAGTACACACAGACCCATAGCACCAAGTACACTGGCAGTGCACACAGAACTACAGCACCAAGAACACTGACAGTGCACACAGACCTACAGCACCAAGCACACTGACAGTACACACAGACCCATAGCACCAAGCACACTGACAGTACACACAGACCCATAGCACCAAGTACACTGACAGTACACACAGACCTACAGCACCAAGTACACTGACAGTACACACAGACTCACAGCACCAAGCACACTGACAGTACACACAAACCTACAGCACCAAGCACACTGACAGTACACACAGACCTACAGCACCAAGCACACTGACTGTACACACAGACCTACAGCACCAAGTACACTGACAGTACACACAGACCTATAGCACCAAGTACACTGGCAGTGCACACAGAACTACAGCACCAAGTACACTGACAGTACACACAGACCCATAGCACCAAGTACACTGACAGTACACACAGACCCATAGCACCAAGTACACTGGCAGTGCACACAGACCCAAAGCACCAAGCACACTGACAGTACACACAGATTAACAGCACCAAGTACACTGACAGTACACACAGACCTATAGCACCAAGTACACTGGCAGTGCACACAGAACTACAGCACCAAGTACACTGACAGTACACACAGACCCATAGCACCAAGTACACTGGCAGTGCACACAGAACTACAGCACCAAGTACACTGACAGTACACACAGACTCACAGCACCAAGCACACTGACAGTACACACAGGCGCTCATTGCAGGCGAGCCTCGCATAGCGAGGCGAGCCGTTAATACGGACCACTTTTTTATGGAGCAAACTGCTCCATATGTATATTAATAACTATACAACTTTCCAAACATACACATCTCATTGCAATACGCTAGTAATAATAATAATGCACAAGAGTCCTTCAGCACTGCACTGGACACTGAATAAACTTGCCTAGCTATGGTTTTCCCTATTGATGCAGTATCATCCAAACTGTCCCTCCTCTCAGTAAGACTGCAAGGTACTTATGATTCCAAAATGGCTGCTGTCCATGAGGTAGAAGGGTGTAGAAGGGAGTGTATGCTGTTAATTGGCTGGAATGTGTCTGCTGACTGTGACATGCAGGGTCAAAGTTTGCTCAATGATAAAGTATTGGGGGCGGGTCGAATCTCGCATATGTTCGCAGTTCGCCGCAAAAGCGAACATGCTATGTTCGCCGAAAAAAGTCAGCCGGCGAACTATTCGCGACATCTCTATTAATTCCACTTAATATAGAAGTTTATTTGGACATAGACACACTTTTCCATGTCACTATATTGACAATTTGAGGCAGGGTGCTACCCTCTGAAAATGTGCTGCCCAGAACTTGTGGGCCTTGTCGTCCTAGGCAGAAACACACCACCAACAAGTCTTTAAATATATGTATAGGCTTCCATTTTCTTTACTGAACCAGTCCCCGTCAGCTTTAGTCTTAACAGGTGGTGTCTTTATAAACTAATGAGCTATGCATTTGTATTAATGTGTTACTGTCTACTGTGAAGACAGAAACATCCTCTTTATTCAAAGTCTCCTCCCACCTCAGGAAGTAGATCACTGAAAACTGAAATGGTAGATGCTAAATCAGCATAATTGCATATAAAAGATAATACATTAGAGGCTGTAATATTATATGTAGTTCTTCAATTGAGGATATTTTAAATATGTGACCACAGTGGTCCTTTAACATTTTCACAATTTGTGGTAAATACACTATTCTAAAGCTGTCATTTTTTTTCTTTGTTTGCACAATTAACTTAGACTTGCTATTGTACCACGTTGATCTGTTTTAGCATACATTTGTATTTTTATTTTCCGATTGAATATAATAGACAGGCACTTAGAACATTGTGTTCCCTGGCTCTGTAATACATGATTTGTTTGCCCTTTTATTAGAAGCAGGTACGTTTCCTTGTGATTAGTGAAGGCTGAGTGTCTATTTACTGCATGATGGTTTTGCAGTCTGTTCAACATGCCTGAGCACAGCAAGAGATACCAAGCAGAACTGCTGAGAATATGCAGATGTGTAGATCATTTTTGTAGGTCATATGTTTAAGAGAGGCATCAGGTAAATAGAAATGAGAATGTCCATAAAATGATATTTCACTATTCCTATTTAAGGGAATATAGCACAGGTCCCAATTATGGTAGGTTAGTCAATTAGTAATAAAATATAAAATCTTCAGCTAAAAGTTAATAAAAATGTCCTCTTGAAATCTAATAGCAGATTTTAATTAGCTACATTTTGACTGTCACTCAGCTCAAGAACACCCACACCAGACTGACCTTGTTATCAGTACCTATTTCCCATCTTGGTTGATGAATAGCTCCATGATTAATGATTTACTTTAACAAATAACATCTAAAGTACCAGTCTTGTTATCACATAAAAATAAACCATGAATCCACTAATTAGGTAATACAATACTGAAAACAAGGCCAGGATGTCTTGATCTGCTGTTTAGTCATGTCTGATTCTCTGTGACCCTATGAGCTGCAGCTCTCCAAGCACATCTGTCAGCCACTGCCTCTCTGAGCTCCTTTAAGCTCATGTTTATTGCTTCATTGACCTCATCAACCCATCTCTCTCTGCCACCCACTTCTTTGTGTGCATTCAATCTTTCCCAACATCACAGTTCCCAGCATTCTCTAGTGAATCCTGTCTTCTAACTATGCAGACCTCTGTTGATAGTATAATATCTTTACTTTTGTCCAGACTTCTCATAGCTTTCCTCCCCTGGAGCAAACATTTAATTTCATGTAGTCATTACAAGCGGAGATCTTGGAGCTTAGGAAAATAAAATCTGTCACTGCCTCCACTTCTTCCCCATCTATTTGCCAAGAAATGAGATTGCTGTTTGCCCTGATCTTCATCTTTTTAACATTGAGCAGCAGACCAGCTTCTGCACTCTCTTCTTTCACCCTTAGCAATAGGCCCTTTAGTTCCTTCTGACTGTCAGCCATCAGAGCAGTATCATCCTCGAATCTGAGGTTGTTGATATTCCTTCCAGCAATATTAATTCCGGCTGTGGGTTCATCCAGTCCAGCCTTACGCATAATGTATTCCTTGTTTAAGTTGACTAAATAAGGTAACAATATATAACCTTGTCCAACTTCTTTCCCAATCTTGAATCACTTGGTTGTTCAATTTTTGGTCCTGACCGAACATAAAGATTCCTCAGGAGGCAGATGAGAAGGTCTGGTACCCCTATCTCATTGACTTTACAGTGCCCTTAATGTGGGCCCATATTTTCTGTATGGTAATTTGCAGAACTAAAACTGATAATGGACAAAATGTTTTACAAAATGAAATACTTCAAATTTTTAAATGTTATTCATTTTATTTTTTAAAGCTGATTCATTATCAGAAAGGTGTGCCCTTGTACACTAATGGGATTTCCATTAGCACTATTTCTAGTTGCCACATTCCCATTGTATATACATACATTTCCTCTGCATTCAAACTCTCTAGAAGTAGATCAGTGGTAAGTAAAATGGGTTGTTACATTGCACCATAATTATATGTAAAAAGACAATACGCTGAAGTCTGTGTTTTATTTATATTACAAAATAAAAAGGAGTATGGCTCATCATGTGGTATTTATACATATAAGGCATCCTTGGTAAATGGATGGAAGAAAACACGGACACATAGTAATCATGTATTTTAAAGAACATTGGCAAGTATTTATATTTTTGTGTGCCTCTTACTTGCCTAACAGTAAAGTTATTGAAATAATTCTGGCTAGGATTAAGCACCATATCAGAATGTGCATTTAAGATTTTTTTTTTCTTTCTTTAGATTTCAATGAGTAAATATATATTTTTTTTTTTGCAGTAAATATTTTATTGTGAAAGTCACAAGTATTAAACATTTCCAGAAAACCGTACATAGATGACATTGTACAACCAGTAAAACAAGATTTTATCAAGAAAAACAATTATACAATATCCCCAAATATCCTTGAAGGACTGTATGTATAATAAAGGCTAACATAAAATATAGGTTAGAATAATTAGTATTCCTAATTTGCTTATTAAGGAACCCAGAAAAATCATATTACAACATTTTTATTCAAGATGCTTCTTGAATGTTGCTCTGCACCAAGTTTACTGACCTTTTTAGCTATTTTATAGAATTTCAAGAAAGCATTGGGACACTCAGTTTTTACTGGCTACATTTTGCACATGTGAATATTTGTTTTGTAGTAGATTTGTTTTACCAAAGTGTCATCAATATACCTGTATAGTTTGATACAGAAATTTGGAGCTGAATGCTTAAAAGACCTCTACAGATTTTGGAAAATTGCATGTTTTTGTGTATGTAACATACTAACAATATTAGCAGTTGTGTAAGCCATAACAAAATAATTTTTAGAAAAAATCATAATTTTATGTGTGCAAAGAAATCCTAATTATACTTTGCAAAGAAACTTGAACTTTGTCTATCTACACTAATTCCTTGTGGCTTGAAGGCAGATTATCTCTTGAGCAGGGGCGGGAGATTCACTATCTTATTGTACTGTGTTCCTCTTTATCTTAAGCTCCTGCTTGATTCTCAGACTATCCTCCTTATTTACTTCACAATATGTCTCCAACAACATTAACATCTCACATTCCCTGCTGTCCTCCCCTCTGCTCTGCTCCCACAGGCTCCTCTCCTTCCTCCAACCACTATTCCACTCATGTTCTAAAGCTCATAAGCAGATATGCTTCTGCAAGTCCTACTCTCATCTCCTCTCCCTGCTTATTTTGCTGGTTGCTAGTGATATATTTCCTGACCCTGACTCTCACTCAGTCCCACCTCTCATCTGCCATTCTCAGCCCCAGGGCTGCTAACTATGTCCATACTCCATGTGTTGGAATTTTGCCCATCTGATATATCTAAAATGTTCCCTCCACCACTCTGCAAAAAAAAAGTTTTGACACCTTCCCACCTAAGCAAACTTTCACCTTCTTCCTGACCTTTGCTATTCCCTATCTTTTCATCCCCAGGTTTCTGCCTCTTCCATTCCCATTATATTGTAAGTAGCAAGTTTCTAATCTTGTAGGGTGCTTTGGGAAAAAAGCACTTCCTACAAAGTTTCTAAGCTCAAAACAATGACATTTCTTCAGTTGTTAATATTGTATTTCTCCCTGTTCTCTTCCCCTGTACAGCATTACGGAATATGTTGGCGCGATACAAATAAAAGTTAATAATAATTTTACCCTGAGACCAAATATCTTTATTGTGTTTGACCCCTACTGCCTCCCCATATATGCTAGGAAAGCAAAATGTTGAGCTGTAAACTGCGAACTCCTGAAGAAATTACTTGGATTCTGCTTGTCTAGTAAGCAGAGGAGGAATATTCATTATCTTATTGGACCCTGAGAGTTACATATTTTAGTTTCCTCATTATGAAATAATTAGGTAAGAATATCATGATTATAAAAAGTATATCAGCTTGTATCTCACTAGAATGTTTAAGTGTGTCATCTGTAGAATGTTTACGTTAATGTTCTTTAAAACATCTGTATCCTGTTTCCTCCCTTTGTCTCTGGGTCTACGGAGCACAAATATCTATAGGAAGCCGGAATTAGATAAGGATCGTTTTGCTGACACTTTTGTATTTAACACTATTTTCAAACTATGTTATTAGCTATGACGTGTTTTATGCTATATAATGGGTTGCCTGCCCAAAATTAAACTCAGAGATTATTCTGATGGCACTCTGACTGCTGTGCATTATTTTCTCTCATTATATCTTGGTACCTAGATATAATATTATACACACATCAGAATACATGATTACTCACTAATCTGATCCTATCACTGAGACCAAATATTACTATGTTACACCGACCACCATCCTGACATATGTTCAGAAGCAGAAAAGCGCACAATAAATTACAACAGATAGGCAGGTAGCTGGAGAGGCATCAACATTTTATTTATTTATTATTTTCTTAAAAAAAATAGCTCTATGACATTTTTCCTACCTAATTATCATATTTCTCAGAATAATATTTTTCAATACACTATGCACCTTTAAGACCAGAAATCCATTGGTTTCAAAATGAAATAAATTGTGTAGCGATCTTGGCTTTAATTTCTGCACACTGAGATATTTTTTAGATGTTTTAGATTAAAGCTTTTGAAAAGATCTGTTCATTTCTACAAAAGATCACTTTAAATATATTTACATAGAGCACCAAATAGATTAACACTGGTAGGGGTACATATAGTTCAAGGCAATTTACAGAATGGATAATATGTAATTATTGTACTTGCAAAATGGCTCTCAATTCCAGATCTGCAATGCATTACTGACAAGTTAGCTCTAAAGAAGTTAAATGACTTAAGAAATGCTAAATGCACAAAAAACATATTTTTGCATTTTATTGACGCACCTAAAAAATGCTGGTCAACTCTTGTCAGTGATTCAAAGGGTTAGATTGCAAAGATTAAGTGTAAGACGGCTAAACTGAGGTCTTATGTCTCAGGGATATATTGCACCATTATCCAGCAAACACATACAGTATATTTCAGTTCCCTAGGGCTTTTTCCATTAATGTTTACAAACCGGTGGGGATATTTTTCAATCCAAATGGAATGCACTAAACTGGAACAACTTAAAGCTAACAAATAACGGCTCTTCTTACTGTAGATGTGCCCTCTTTATTGCTATAATTGCTGAAAATAGAATGGATATAATCAATTATTGTAGCATTTAATCAATGGACTATGCAGATTCCTTTTGAGTTATCTTCAGCTGAAATTAGTCAAGTTAAAATAGTGCGTTCTTTAATTCCCTTAGCAAGGATTTGCTAAAGATTAAAACAGGGAAGATAAAATACTCTACTTACAGCCACCAAAATGAACAAAATGATGCTTTTTTTAACCCGGCCAGTTACTGGCAGAACTATCTGTAAAGTGAGACTAATAACCCTTAGCTTTAAAGAGAAAACATGTTGAATAATTTTATATGCAAACAAAAATGTGCTCTAAAATGTTGAAAGAAACTCGTAAGATAAATGATGGGCATCATCCATACAAGAGTTATTTGGAACCAACATGCAGGCTTAAGGTATAAAAATAAGCTTTTTAAATTATATTTTTTAAAGACATAGGGCCTCATTCTATTAACGGCCGTAGGAGATGCGGGGCTAGCAAGGACCGGCCGCAGGCTATTTGCCTATTCTATTCCCTTGTGGCCGAGGGCTCCGGCAGGCTTGCGGCCGGCGCCCTGTTATCCATTGCGGCCGCACGTGCAGCAGGAAAGCCTTTGATCTTACACGGCCGCAAGAGTTTCGGCCGCAAGAAAGCCACGGTTGCTATTCAATTGCTACGGGAACCCTCTTGTCAAGGCTAAAACCGAGCTGCAGCTTACTTGCACCAAAAGGTCCCGCAAGCACAAAATTAAGCACATAATAAAGCCATCCTGCACTCTGATGAGACGATAAAGTGATTGGAGGTGTTAGCATTCATAGCACAACATTCCCCTACACTCAAATCTGAAAATCATTTTTATTTTAATTCATGTCAAATATCCGTGGACAAAGTCCCGAGGGCTTGGAACACCTCAGACCCGCCAAGGCTGCGGGACGGAAAATAACCCGTAAATGATATATCGGATTTGGGCAATGTGCAAGCTTGAGAGGGTGTTGCTATTAATCCTCATGTCCCGAATTATGATGCCTAGCATTTACAGAGCTTTACAGTGCCATCTTGAATTTATATTTGCATTTACAGTTGTCTGACTTTGCGGCCGGAAAACAAGATCTATGGGCGCTGGGAAAACGCTTGCGGCCGTTTGCATGATATGCGGCTGGCCGGAAGGGGGATATCCTTGCGGCGCCATCCATTTGAATTGCAAGGTAGAAGTAGCTCTACGCAGGGCCGTAAGACGGCCGCAAGGAACCGCAGCTTTGCGGCCATTTTACGGCCGATAATAGAATGAGGCCCATAGCATGCACCCCTCACATATAGATGCTGGTTAATCCGCTAAAGAAAAATGAACTACAATATGTTTAAACTCAGATCATTATTTACCATAGCTCTTTTGCAGAGCTTACTATAAACATTTAATTTTAGTTTCTTTAAAGGCATATTTAAGATTCATGGATTATGAATGCAACTGATAGAGGAGAATTAGTAGTGTATAAAAATATTTTTGCATGAAAAAATCCCAAAATAAACTTTAATCAACAAACTCTAGAGTGGTCCCTGAAAATCCTATTTATATTAGCATAAAATCATAATTAATTTTTGCCCAATCACAGACAGCTTTAACATTGTTGCAATCTCTGGGAAGTGAGTTTTTTTGTAAAGCATCATGTGATATGTAAACCCCACCACAGGAAAGCGAGAAGGGGCTCAGACATTGCTGCGGTGCAGTTGTCCTGTCCCCTTAGCAGAAAAACACCAACCCAAAGCATAATGTTTCCACCTCCATGTTTGATGGTGGGGATGGTGTTCTTGGGGTCATAGGCATCATTCCTCCTCCTCCAAACATGGCAAGTTGAGTTGATGCCAAAGAGCTCAATTTGGCCTCCTCCTCCAAACACGGCGAGTTGAGTTGATGCAAAAGAGCTCGGTTTTGGTCTCATCTGACCACAACACTTTCACCCAGTTCTCCTCTGAATCATTTAGATGTTTATTGGCGAACTTCAGATGGGCCTGTACATGTGCTTTCTTGAGCAGAGGGCCTTGCGGGCACTGCAGGATTTCAGTCCTTCACGGCGTAGTGTGTTACCAATTGTTTTCTTGGTGACTATGTCCCAGCTGCCTTGAGATCATTAACAAGATCCTCCAGTGAAGTTCTGGGCTGATTCCTCACCGTTCTCATGATCATTAAAACTCCACGAGGTGAGATCTTGCATGGAGCATCAGACAGAGGGAGACTGGCAGTTATTTTGTGTTTCTTCCATTTGTGAATAATCGCACCAACTCGTATCACCTTCTCACCAAGCTGCTTGGCGATGGTCTTATAGCCCATTCCAGCCTTATGTAGGTCTACAATCTTGTCCCTGACATCCTTGGACAGCTCTTTGGTCTTGGCCATGGTGGAGAGTTTGGAATTTCATTGATTCTGTGGACAGGTGTCTTTTATACAGGTAACGAGCTGAGATTAGGAGCATTCCCATTAAGAGAGTGTTCCTAATCTCAGCTCACTACCTATATAAAAGACACCTGGGAGACAGAAATTGTGTTTGGATATGGTGCAAGAGCTAATCTGGGATCCTTGGGTCCACCTCTTGTTTAACTTTCAGCTTATTATGTCTTGAAAATTGTCACATTAACTCAACATTTGCTTTAAATTATTTTTTGATGTGCGTTTTTTTTTTTTGTTTGTTATTCTGTCTCACACTGTTAAAATACACCGACCATTAAAACTATAGACTGATAATTTCTTTGTCAGTGGACAGACGTTCAAAATCAGCAGGGGATCAAATACTTTTCCCCCTCACTGTAAGTCATCCCTGGGAGCTGTATTCAGCATACAAGATGTATCTCTTGTTGTTTGATCTTCCAGTCATGTCCAACTCACCGTGACAGTCAGCACTGCCCCTCTGAAGGAATAAACATGAGCTTGATGGAGCTCAATCTGTCCAAGCATCACAGTCTTATATAGGGAATCCTGTCTTCTAACAAGAAGAAACACAGATATCATAGAGGTGCCTCACCTGACATCTGAAAATAGTCTTTTTGCTACAAACACAGTAAACAATAAAAAAAAGTGTTTGTTCCTTGTGAGAGGTTGAGTTTATACTGGCTTTCTCTCCCAAGGGGTTTGAGAGTTGTATTTCTGTTTTTTTTTTTTTTTTAAATCAGTGAAACATTGATTTCAGACAGTGATATCACACCTCCCAAGAACCTCCTGGAAATCCAGGTTAGCCTTGCATCTGTATTCTGAAGAAGGTCACAAATTTTTGTTGATTCACAGGAACCGGGTTATGGGGCTAGGGGGGGTTAATAGAATAGGACAGGGGTTAACAGAATAGGATAGGGTTAATAGGGTAGAGGGGGGTTAATAAAACAGGGTGAGGGTTAATAGAATAGGATAGGATAGAGGGGTGTTAATAGGATAGCGTAGGGGTAATGTGGGGACCCTGCCGGGGTCCCGATTGGTACCCAGCATCATGGGGTTCATGTGGGGACCCTGCGGGGGTCCTGATGGGGACCCTGCAGCAAGGTTTCATTTAGGGAGCCTGCGGGAGCTCCCGCATGTTTGATTGATGTCATGATGACGATTGGCTGTTTCTATATCGATAGTTGCGGCTTTGCTTAATTGATCATGATCACGCTCTGAAATGCTACTTACAGGTACATGGTTTACAGGTTAGGCTTTTGGCCAGGTTGCTGCGGGCTTCAATTGAAGTGCTCTATAACTGTTGCAAATTTCAAGCCCGCAGACTTACGGCCTTTATAACGTAATCTGCGGGCTTGCAATTGAATAAGGCCCCTGGTGTTCACAAATTATATCACCTGTCCTATGTTTATGTAAGACAAGTAATCCATAGAAGGCTATAACATTTAAAAAAATATTTCTAGTGATAGCTGCAGGCTTCTTCAATTGAATCGCTCTGTAACTTGCAAATTTCAAGCCTGCAGACTTACGGCCGGGATGAAGGCAACTGCAAGGTTGAAAGTGAGTAAGGTCCTTAATCTTTCAAGTGTGTTAAGATGAAGTGTAAGGACCAATGGAGATCCTGTTAATGGTATTTTCATCTGATTTGCATTAAAACCAATGGGATCAAAACCACACTATTTTGTAGCTTAGACACCATGAAGGTTCTCTATAACATATAGAGGAGGAGAAAACAATTCCACACTGTCTATAATTAACCACCAGAGTGGTTTTGAATCCTCATCTGAGTTGGTAATCAGTATGAATAAAAGTATTAGAAGTGATCTCCTTTAACTATGAAAAAACACACACAAAAAAGACAAAACATCCATCATGCCCTTTCCCCACAAAGATCACTTCTCCCCTGTTGAATGCAAATCCTCTTGCATGTCCCAAAATTCACACTAATGTTCAGTGGGAGGAAGCAAATAAATGACTGAATAACACTGTGCACATGTGATGACACAAGAGAAATCATATGATATAATTCAGAATTCCCACCTGGCCAGTGTGAGTTATGGGAGGGGAGTTGAAGGAAGAGGAGATGGGGTGAAGGATTGGGGAGATGAGTGAAAAAATGAAGGGCAGAGATGGGGAAGATATGAGGGGGTGGTTGGCAGATAACAGCAGGAGAGTGTTGAGTAAAACATGTTGGGGGTATATGAAAGAGAGGAGAAATGGGGGAGAGATTATAGGGAGAGATGAGAGGATCAGAAGGAGAGACGAATGGGACAAGAGGTGGGCAGAGGAAGGATGAGGGGAATAAGGGGGAAACAACGATATGGGAGGACACTGGAGTAAGGGAAGAGGTTGGAAAGGGGGATAAAAAGTATAATGGGGAAAGTGGGGAATAAATGGAGAAAGGTATATTGGGGCAAGGGTAAGGGGAGATACCTATATGGTGGAAGAATGGAGAGAAAGGGAAGAGAGGGCTAAAGGTACATGTTGGAGGCAGGGGGAAAGGTAGAGAGTAGTATATGGGGAAAAAAAGGCTGAGAGTGGATAAAGGAGGATGAAGGGAATGGGGGTGATGGAGAATAGAGAGGGGGACATGGTGAGAGGGAGATGCTTGGTAGAGAGAAGGGTGTGTGGCCAACAGAGGGAATGGGTGGAGACGGGGATAGAGAGGTGTGGACCAATTTATATAAAAATGTCTTTTAGCAAAGATTAGTGATTGATTAGGAAATTAAATGTTGGATATTTTTTAATTTTCAAGCCTCAATACTTTCAGAAAAGTTATTCTTGTATAGAATTACGATGGTTTGTAGGCACAGTTAACTACTTTTGGCACGCGTATGAATATTGTACTTATCAAGTCATTTATAGCTTTCTGCACTCTTGTCATTTAATGATCTGTCTCAGTGAAAAGTAAATATAAATGTTACCCAACTTTAATTATCAGTATATTTGGATGATACAGGACTTTCAGTAGTAGATACACTTTCGCTAATCATATTGGTTTTAGTAAAAGTACAAAGTGTCAAATAAAATATTATTTATTTAAATACGAACTTTATTATTTTTTTGTTTCCGATTGTACATACAACCCCAAAATTAAATATATCAATAGAAAGCTGAACATCAACAGAAAAAACAATACATAATTTTCACTATGTAAAGACAAATAAGATGATGAACCATGTCTAAACAGGTGCACAGCAAAACATTGCAAATGTGTCTGGCCTCAGGAGTCAGGAAAATGGATTGAACCCTGGCAATTAAAGGGTTCAATGGCCATTGTACAATGAAAACAATATAAGAAAAATTATTAAGCTAGGAATAAGTAAATGAGACTGCTTTTAACTAGAAAAAATAAATAAATTGTGAAGTGTCTGCTGGCTTCTAAAAGCATTTAACAAAAGAGAAATATGTTGGGTCTAAGTGGTCAGTTATATTGTACAAATTAAAAGGGTGCTCCCTGGGGTAGAAGTAACTAGTATATTGACATAAGAGAATAGAACAGACTGTATTCAGGGGACACCCTTACCCAATCTCCTTGAATAGACTTTAAAATGTTACTTTTATTAGCATTGTTAAAAACATCTTTAAAAACCAAAACATTGGACTCTGTGTATAATACTATATAGAAGTCAAAAAAGTGCAAAATCTTGAATGAACTATAGATAAGTATTCTGATCCCTAAAATTCTAAATGAGGAGGAGCTCTTAAAGTGCTAGTGCTTGTGCTAATTGAAATTAATCATATATGTAAAGGAAGTTCCAAAACAAAGAGATTCCTTAATAAAGTGCTGGTAAAAAAATGTTTTTTTAATGAGAGGATGATTTCCTCAAAGTGACTGAATAAATAAGTGCTTTTAGTGCTAATAGGCTCAAAATCATTGTTATTACGATGGGACTCAGGCCCCACGTAATGACGTCATAGACATGAGACACGTACACAGCGTCACACCCGACGTACGTTTCTCAACATTCATCAGGGGTCACAACACGCTATTCCATAGCACTATTTAAAGACTTAAGTTACCTTGACAACAAGGTGCTGTTTAAAAACCATGATTTATAGGAAAATAAAAATTATTATTAACGCCTCAAGTTACATATGATTATTGAAGGTTATTACAAGTGCTTTACCAGTAGAAAATATACATTAGTTAAACTAAGTAATTACAACTGTGGAAAGATATTGTATTTGAGTATTTATAGACAAACATATAAGGAAATACTGCTCATGTATGTTTATTTGTCTATGGGGCATTTAAGTTATAACATGACATTTAACAATATATTGTGGAGTTATCCCATACACTTATATTCCTACAATGGAGTTTAAGTTTCAGAGTCATATTATTGTATATTTAAAAATAACAATAGATAACTGCAATCTGTTTGTAGCAATGCTAATAAAAGTTACATTTGAAAGTCTATTCTACTCAAGGAGATTGGGTAAGGGTGTGCCCCAAATACAGGGGTTTATTCTCTTATGTCAATATACTGGCTTCTAGAAGCATCCATAATACATTGGGGAAAGCTGTGTATGTGAGAGGGGCATTTCCATTTCTGAATAAATATGATGGAATCTATTGGTAAAAACTTCCTCCTTCTGGTCCTGTGAGATGGAAGGGAGTGGTGTCAATATCAGCCTTATGCAATCATCTAACAAAGAACTTTGAATCCCCCCTCTTACGTTCTCCCCCACCCCTCTCGCCAATAAAACACACTCCCCCATGATCAAGCTCTCTGCAAGTGATGTAACAAACACAAAATGAATGCCTTTTCTAAGAAGAGCCTTCAAAGATTCTGAATGTTCTAAAACATCATATTTTTATGTCCATGGCTTACACAGCTGCTAATGTTATCAGTTTTCTATATACCTCACAAAGAACATGCTTTTTCTTGAAGTACAGTGGTCCTTAATATAACTGTTCTACGCTATAGATCAAAAAACTTTCTGTAATGTTTAAATATGATATTCTAAATGCATGCTCTAAATTTGCGGACTAAATAGGCCCTTTGATATTTGTACCACAGCTAAAGGATTAAAGTAATTAATTATTAAAATTCTATTCAAACAATATTTTTAGCATTTTTATTACAATTTAACCTTTAATATGGCTTATTATTTTTGTCATAATACCGTCACTACCACATCATATTATACAGTCACTGCTTCTTATTATAGAATCATAATACATATTAAATGAATGTTCTGCTAAATAATTTGTCAAAGGTCCACATCGTCTTCACTGAAATGCAGTTATCAAGGTACATAAAGCCCCTTTTTATAAAACAATATTTATTTTATTCAATTCTTCATGAATATATTAAATTGCCATAAACCATAGTCACCAAGACTACCATTTATGTATTGCACTAGTGTGGTTATTGATTAAAATCTTAGTGAAATTAAAAACACCTTATCTGACTATCCTGGTTGCCTCCACTTCTTCCCAATCTATTTGCCAAGAACTGAGATTGGTGTTTGCCATGATCTTTGTATTTTTAACATTGCTGTTCAACGTTAAGAAGGTGGGAGGATAGAGATGTGTTAATGTTTAGCCCTGATTTAAACTAAAACAATAGGTCCATGGAATTTGTCCATTTTATCTGTCAGCAAAAGATTAAGCCTATCTATCTATCTATCTAAACCGCAAATGGAGCCAAGAAGTCAATGGGTACTAGAGAGGACCCGCTATTTGTGTCTATCCGTAGTACTGTAAATGCAAATATACACACTACTGTACTAATAATGAAAGGGAAAGTGATGTTAGGTATTAAAATAAATAGCACAACATTCTCAAGCTCACAAATCTGCAATATAAAATACTTTATTTTCAATTTACTTTCCATGTTATATTGATCCCGGCAATCAATGTGTTAATATATATAATGGAACTCGCATGGACTTGAATATCATATTTACTGGTTTATTAATAATGCATTATTTCTGGAATGTCGGTCCGATCGAAACTCGTAATTGAAAACTGTAAGACTTTGAAATCTGACCTCCATTTTTCAGTGACGTAATGATGAGAATCACTGTTGCCATTGGCTCCATCCAAACCCGTAACTACGGGTTTGACTAATTGATCATGTTCACGGCCGCACATCCAACGTGTGACAAATGGTTTACGGGTTTGCTTCCCAAGCCCGTAACTCGCGGCATGGTCTAATTTAATAGCTCTGTAAAATTCAAGCTCGCAGCCTTTGACGGCTTGCCGATGCTGCTACGGCCTTCAAACTTAATAGGGCTATTAGTGTGGTAGGGGAGCTTATGTTTCTGGAAAAGTAGGGCCTGCAATTATTCTTACAAGGTGCCTGCTTCTGAGCATGGGCAGGGAAAGGGGTAGGTGTCAAATTCAAACAAAACATTCTATTTGTGTCTGGCTAATAGTATCATTAATAAGGAAAATTAATCAGGAAAACAGCTAATTTTATATTTAAAAAAAATAAATGCCCAGTGACTGGACCCAGGAGTAATCCATGACATGTAGGTTGAAGTTATGTGTGAGAACTACATTTACATTTCTGAAGAGCTATGGTTGCAACTATTGATAGAAATTCCTGCTTCTGGGACAGTGAGAGGGAGCAGTTGTAGAATCATTTTCAGGCTTATCCAATTATCTAACATATGCTTTGTGCTCCCTCATTCACTACCACTTTCTCCACTGATTCTATTGGGAAAAAAAACCCCTAATGATGCATTGCAAAATGTATGTGACAACACTTATACTAGAAATTGAAAACCAAATATTATTTTCCAGAAATCAGAAATAAACTTGGCATCAAAAAATTGGTGAAATTTCTGTCTTTTTTGACAAACTAACAACCAGTAGTTCCTATGTGCTTGATTACATGGCTCACATAGGAAATCTTTCAAGTGAACTTTTCACATAGGGAGCTATCCACCTGCAACAAACTCTAATGATCACTATGTATGTATACTGTTCCCTGCTCCTATGGGGGATCTCACTTAAACTGCTATTACATGGCTCCTTTAAGGGCTTACTGGCAATCTTAAGTGTTTTTGGAAAGGTTCTGTGAGTGCTCTCGGTGAAACTAATCCTTACATGTAAACTCAACCTCTCACAAGAGCAGATAAAAAACCCTTATGAAACAGTTAAGGAGCTATAAGTGTCCCAGTAGAGGAAAGAAAATAGGCTAAAGAAGTATCTGTCAGACTACTAATAATATAATCTTGAAGCCTACACATCCTAGAGCACAGACAACTCAGTGGCCATATTTTTTACCAATTATATATCTGATGTTTACTAGGGTATTCTGACATGACCCTTGTTGAGCATACTTGAGTTATGGTATTGATCTTCCCTAAGAAAACATTACCATATAAGATTCGATCCAAAAACATTTATTTCACATGCAATTGTATACTTCAAATTATAGTATTTTTAATAAACATAATAAAGTAAATCACTTGCATAAAACTGATGACCTTCTAGATTAATATACATTTGCTTATGAAATGATGGGATACTACAGTGTTCTAAAATGATTCTTATCTCCAAAAATCTGACTACTCGTGTATTCTGACACTTTTTAAATATTTGTTAGTAACTTCCAATACTTTTCCAAAAAGTCCCATATGCTTAGAATGTGTAGATTTATATAAAAATTGTTAATAATTTATTTTGGAATTGTTATTTTGTTGAACAATACGTATGACTAAGAAAAGCAGCAATAGCAACATACAATCTGCCCATTGTATCTAGCCAAATTATAAGGACAACGGTAAAACCCCAATAATTTGTGCAAGAATTTGTTTAATTGAGCAGGCTCATTAATGTAACCATATTCAGTGTTAGTGAGTATCAGAGTCCATTTTCTTGTTGATCTCCACATTTATAAGGTCATCAAGGCAGGGGAAGAAGGCAGGCTTGGATACAAGTCTAAATCTCTTTAAGGTCTGATAAGAGAGAAGCTAGACAACTACTCATAGGCTAGCTCCCAGCTCCCAACTCGCTGCCAAGGGAAGTTAAATTAACACAGCAAGTCTCCAGTCAGTGAAGTGCATTGAAGTGATATAAGATTGTGCCTGAAAATTTGGCTCTGCCAGCTGCCAAAACAAGCAGTGCTAAATTGCCACTTTGACTACTTGACCTAATAATTGGTGGACAGCAGCAATAGTTTAATAAAATATTTGAAAGTATGTTAAAGTAAATATTAAGATCTTTTAATGTTTAATATTTCTTTTTTAAATTCTTGAATATGTATATTATCATTGACCAATGCCTAATTAAAACATCTAGCTAATGTTATTAGATTGTCATTCTTTAAATGCTATGTACAGTGCCTTGCAAAAGTATTCACCCCCCTTGGCATTTTTCGTGTTTTGTTGCCTCACAACCTGGAATTAACATGGATTGTTTGAGGATTTGCATCATTTAATTTCCAGAACATGCCCACAACTTTGAAGAAGTTTTTTTTTTTTTTTTATTGTGAAGCAAACAACAAATAGGACGAAATAACAGAAAAAGTCAATGTGCATAACTATTCAACCCCCTAAAGTCAATACTTTGTAGAGCCACCTTTTGCAGCAATCACAGCTCCAAGTAGCTTTGAATAAGTCTCTATGAGCTTGCCACATCTTACCACTGGGATTTTTGCCCACTGCTTGCAAAACTGCTCCAGCTCCTTCAAGTTGGATGGTTTGCGCTTGTGAACAGAAATCTTTAAGTCTGGCCACAGATTTTCTATTGGATTGAGGTCTGGGCTTTGACTAGGCCATTCCAACATATTTACATGTTTTCCCACTCAAGTGTTGCTTTAGCAGTGTGTTTGGGGTCATTGTCCTGCTGAAAGGTGAACCTCCATCCTAGCCTCAAATCACTCACAGAGTGGTACAGGTTTTGCTCAAGAATATCCCTGTATTTAGCACCATCCCTCTTTCCCTCAACTCTGACCAGTTTCCCAGACGCGGCTGCTGAAAAACATGGGGATGGTGTTCTTTGGGTGATGTGATGTGTTGGGTTTGTGCCAGACATAGTGTTTTCTTTGATGGCCGAAAAGTTAAATTTTAGTCTCATCAGACCAGAGCACCTTCCTCCATACATTTTGGGAGTCTCCCACATGCCTTTTCGCAAACTCAAAACGTGCCATTTTGCTTTTTTGCTGAAAGTAATGGCTTTCTTCTGGCCACTCTGCCTTAAAGCCCAACTCTATGGAGCGTACGGTTTATTGTTGTCCTATGTACAGATGCTTCAGTCTCTGCTGTTGGAACTCCGCAGCTCCTCCAGGGTTACCTTAGGTCTCTGTGCTGCCTGTCTGATTAATGCCCTCCTTGCCCGGTCCGTGAGCTTTGGTGGGCGGTTGTTTCTTGGCAGGTTTGCTGTTGTGCCATGTTCTTTCCATTTGGTTATGATAGATTTGATGGTGCTCCTGGGGATCATCAAAGATTTGGATATTTTTGTATAACCTAACTCTGACTTGTACTTCTCAACAACATTGTCCCTTACTTGTTTGGAGAGTTCCTTGGTCTTCATGGCAGTGTTTGGTTAGTGGTTCCTCTTGCTTATGTGTTGCAGCCTTGGGGGCCTTTCAAAAAAGGTGTGTATGTAATGACAGATCATGTGACACTTAGATTGCACACTGAAGGTAATTGGTTGCACCAGAGCTTTTTATGGGCTTCATAACAAAGGGGTGAATACATACGCACATGCCAATTTTCTGTTTTCTATTTCTAAAAAATAGTTTTATGTATATATTTTTCTCATTTCACTTGACCATCTTAGACTATTGTGTTCTGATCAATCACATACAATTCAGATTAACAAAACATTGAACTTAAGGCTGTAATGTAACAAAATAGGTAAAAAGTCAAGGGGGGTGAATACTTTTCCAGGGCACTGTACATATCTGGTTCCCTATTCAATTGAGAAAATTGTAGTTTTGAGTGTGTAAGTGTTACAATCGCAAATTGCTATTCAATTGCTACAATTCCTCAAACCCACAAACGTTTTCACACCCGTAAATGGCAAATATAGAAGAAAATTCTATGGTTACCAGATAGGATACACAATGGGATGAAACACCTGTTCGTAGCACTGTAAATGCAAATAAAAAAATCAATACTGCACTTTTAAAGGCGGGGAAAGTGATGAAAGACAGAATTAATTGCACAACAGTCTCAAGCTTGTAAATCTGCAATCACATTTTTTTTTTTTTACATTTCATTTCTGTGTTATATCAATCTTGAGAATCAAGGAGTTAATAGATATCAGGCCACACACATGGACTAGGAACAGTATCGCCATTGATTTTTATTATTTTGTACATTGCCAGATTACGAGTCTGATCGCATATTGGATTTCTAAATGCTAATTGATTGATGTGTAACCTCCATGTTTTTCTGACGTCATGATGACGGTCTCATTTACTATTGGCTGCTTCTAAATCGGTAGTTATGGCCTTGCGTAATTGATCATGATCACGCTCTGAATTGCTGCTTACGGGTGCATGGTTTATGGTTTAGGCTTTCGGCCAGGTAGCTGTGGGCTTGTTTAATTGAATCGCTCTGTAACTGTTGCAGATTTCTAGCCAGCAGACTTACGGCCTGTATAACGTAATCTGCGGGCTTGCAATTGAATAAGGCACCTGGTGTTCACAAATTATGGGCCTCATTCAAATGCGATTTGGCCAATTGAATAGGGCTTTATATAAGCACATAGTATATTTTTTTTACCAAAGTTTTTAGTTAGTGAACTTCTATCCAAAAGCAAGGTCTTCACTAACTAAAAACTTCTGTAAAAAAATGCTATGTACTTATATACAGCCCTATTCAATTGGCCAAATCACATTTGAATGAGGCCTAATATCACCTGTCCTATGTATGTAATCCATAGGAAACTTAAATTAAAAAAAAAAATTCTATGGTACTTTTTAGAATACACAGTTAGAATCTCCTGCCATATATACTTGATACCTTAGCAGCTATACAAAAAGTAAAAATTAAAATCCAATACTATGCTTCACAAATTTAAGTAGTTGTACTTTGAAATAGGAACAATTTCAAGGCATTAATATTCCTGATCCCAACTCTGTAAGTACGCTAGCCTGGCGGCAACACTGCTTCTATTCTCAAAATATACTTTATAATTTGAACTATATTGAGTACATAAATTGACAATGAGGAATAAAAGAGCTTGTCTCATACTGTATTTGCTAATTTCCATAATATCTTTTTGTTCTTTCTCTGCTCTGTATTAAACTCTATATAATGAGCAAAGAAATATACTTGGCTGTCTTACTGAAATTGAGAGGAAAAAAAGCACATTGCTCCCAGGATTCTTCAGTTCAAAAATGCTTTGGAAACTATCGCAGTGCATAGGCTTTAACTTCTTTATTACAAATTCTTTGTGTTCTCTACAATATCTTAACATGTCAAATGAGATTTTTTTTCATATTATCTATTGTCAAAAGTCTAAATTTACTTTCAATTTCCTACATTCCTCATTTTAATTGAGTTCGTCACCAGATAAAATGCAAAGTCGGACGCTTTACACCAAAGGTCAAAAAGTGAGAACGCTTTAAATGAGTCAAGAAAATATTAATTATATTTGTGGAACATTTTTATTAGCAGTTCTAATCGTTTCGCTGACAGCTTCTGTACTAGGGCACAATACTAGTGATTTTATGGAAAAGTAAGTTACAAAATCATTGTCTTTTTTATTAAAGCCGTCTCTCTGGCATACTAATTATATGTTAGATTAGCATTCAGCTCGGTAATACTTAAGAAGTATTGTGAGATACTGTAAATCTAATATTCTAAAAGTGCAAAAAGGATTTTTATATTACTGCGTTTGGAGTGCAAGAATATAATATTTATTGTTATATTGTAGTGATGAAGAGTTGCGCCATAGAGCTTACAATCTAACAGCCCTATTAAATTTGAAGCCTATAGCGGCATCGGCACACCCACAAAGGCTGCGGGCTTTACATTCAGCTGGGTTACAGAGCTATTAAATTGAATCATCTTGCGAGTTACAGGCCATAGATGCAAACCCGTAAACCTTCTTGCACACGTTGGATGTGCGGCCGTGAACATGATCAATTAGTCAAACCCGTAGTTACCGGTTTAGACGGATCCAATGGCAAATGGGATCGTCATCATTACGTCACTGAAAAATGGAGGTTAGATTTCAAAGCCTTACGGGTTTCAATTTCAAGTTACGATAGGACCCGCATTCCAGAAATAAAGCAATAGTGATAAATCAGTAAATATTATATTCTAGTCCATGCGAGTTCCATTATATGTATTAACACATTGATTGCCATGATCGATATATACGATAATTAAACAGAAATAAAAGTATTTTATATTGCAGATTTGCGAGCTTGAGGCAATTGTGCTGTTAATTTTATTACCTATCATCACTTTCCCTTTAATTGAAAATACAGTAGTGTGTGTATATTGGCATTTACAGTGCTACGGATAGGACTTTAACCCTCCTTGCAGGTCCTCTCTAGTACCCGTTGGCTTTTTGGCCCCATTTGATGGTTACGGGTTTGAACGCCAGTGGATTCATAACAATTTAATAGCGATTTTCGAACGTGACAGTTACGGGCTTGACAGATCAAAGGATGTGCCGCTGCAGAGTTAAAATGTTGATGTCCCGTAGGGTTTTTCTTCCTGTAACCCACAGATCATTAGCAGGTTGCTTTATGGGGTCAATTTAATAGCCCTAAGTCTTGCGAGTTACATTACGGGCTACTGTTTTACACGATGAGGGAATTTACTTGTACTTGTAAAGCAGCTCCTAAAAGTTAGAGATATTCAATTGGCTACAATTATCTGCCCACAATCACTACGGTCCAGCCAAAGCTGCAAAACCGGCCTTAGAACTCCATTGGTTTTAGCATAGCTCAATATTTACAAGGGCTAAATAATTAAAGTTACACAAAATCAATATTCTATTAGACCCATAGCTCTAGCTCGCAAATTAAGTATGACAAAATGTATCAAGTTTGTGTCAAAAATGTTACGAGTACTGAATAGGACTTGCAAGGGCTTTTTCAAACACTTATCACAGCTACTGTAGCAATTTAAAACAAACTAATGTACTTTAAATGTGTGTGAAATGGATTTTGGGATTAAGGGGTTTATACATATCTTGGAACTCGCATGGACTAATTCTTTAATGAATTTTATTGATTTCTACATTGCTGGATTGCAAACCAATTTTGTCAACACTGCTAAATTTGTAGTCTAAACTCCATGTTTTACTGACGTCATGATGACGGTCTCATTTACTACTGGCTGTAAAAACAGGCCTGCTTAAATATTGTCAGATCATATGATCACGCCCATAGAGCAGTCTCAAACCCAGACATAGGCAATAAAAAAAAAACAATTATGTTTTTTTGTGTGAAATGGATTCTGGGACATAATAGGTTAATGTATATCATGGAACCTGTATGGTTTAGAACAGTTGCTTTAATGAATTGCATTGACTTCTACATTGCTGGATTGCGAGTCTGATTGCAAAATTTACTTCCAAACACAAATTACTTTGTAGTCTCTCAGTGAAGTTTAAGTCTCATTTAATATTGGCTGTGTCTGAGAAGTAAATTATGGTCTTTCTTAAATATTGTCAGATCAGATGATCAAAGCCCCTGAAATCAGACTTAAAAAGGCAGTGTTTATGAGTTCAGCCTTGCAGATGGAATTTGCGAGCTGGAATCAATAGAGTCAATAGAATACATCTAAACATTTATGGGGGGGAAAAACACTCCTGCAGCGAAATTTGTGAGTTTGAGGCATTAGCGCGCAGCTAATAGAATGGGGCCCAAAGTGTTTACACATATTTATGTAATATCCTCAACTAAAACAACATACTATTTCAAATTTGACTGATGCACATTAATACACTAACACCTTAGCTTTAGTTCTATTTCGGTAAAGATTTATGCATCAAGAATGTGATAACTAGTCTTAAGAAAACTTTTGAGAAAATTGTGAGCAAGGCAGAACCATGAACAAGATATGTTTGCTGTAAAGAACTTGTAGTCATGGCACGGAGAAACAGTTTATTAATAAATAGATCACAGTTGTTAGTTATGCTTACAAGCTGATATAACTAGTTCCTTAGAGGAAATGCTATATCTTCCTTAGTTATATCGGCCTAGCAAGTACATTAGTGTGTTCTCACATCTGAAGTCCCAGTAAGTTTGCATTCAAATCAATTAATTTTGTAATGTGCAGTTTTCCGACGGTTTCCTAAAGATAATAAAGACACACAAGGGACTCATGAGTCTTATTATCGTCTAGCTTACATTAAAGTAATGGAAGTCACCTGTCTAATATATTTATGCATGATTTATTTATAACACAAATAACATGTGGGTCTAATACTGTAACCATTAAAGTAATATTTTGTTTATTGTTATAAGTGATCTATTAAGTGTCAATGTTTTGCACAGCAAGCTGCAATATGTAATTTGGGAGTTTACAAATTCAGTTAACACTCAGAGAAGAACTATGGAAGGGCCGTGCTTTTTCAAGATCGCCATTGCACTTAAGCATTTTACTAGCATAGTCTGAGAAGGCATCTTAACAAGCTCACTGTCAACTCAAATAAATGAATCCATGATTGAATGGAAAATTCCCAAATGCATATGAAATTAGGAATTAGGAAAGAGTGCAGTGATGGTAAAAAGACCAGATTAGAAAACTGGGTTAGTAAATAAGTACAGTAAGGCTTTCCTCTATAGAGCCTCCATCTTGTTCCCAAGTACTTCAGATCACTACTAACTTTATCATTTGCCAGGGGTGGCATCTGCAAGTTTGGAAACCAGCCTGATTGGCACAATGAGAGGATCTAACTGACATCATGTAACCAGTTAGTTCCTTCACTGCTACTTTTAATTTTCAGGCCTCTCATTTGCCTCTGAGTATGTAGTAGTACTGTTTTGTCTCAGTTTGATCTTTTATATGTGACTCCTAATTTTGGCTCGGACAAGCATGCTTTGATGGCTGCCTGAGCTGAGCATGCACTTGTGATCTAATCTTGAACTCATCTGTCCCTACTGATTTTCACAACTATCAATGCTTGTTGCACCTCTCTGGATTTAAGACAAAATTGTGACTTCTGTGGCTTACATCAAAGACGATCCAATGGGCCCATTAACCTTGGCATGGATCTATAATGAAAATCATCCATTGACTCAAAAACATTCTTCACTTTAATCAATCTGGGCCAATATATCCATAGATATTTTGCAATTTTAATCTGAAGCAAATATTTAATCGTGCACAGTATTTCAATTTGCATTGCCATTATTTTTCTTATGCACCAGCTCGTCTATTTAATAATGTGCATCCTCCAAATTATTTAACTGGATAATAAACCATTTTTCATCTTCATTATATTAAACCTGTTGAAGGGTGTAATAGGTAATCATTTGCTCTGTTTGCCGATAACCAAGCCAATTGTAGAAATGGATCAAAAACTTTCCAATTTGGGAATAATAATTTTACTGTTTGAGTCACAATAAAATGTTTTAACAAACAGAGAAAAATAGTTCATAGACTAAACTTTGACAAAAGCAGTCCCAAATAATAATAAAACAAATTGGTGTGAGTTTTTTTTATACACATTGGAAAAGTGTAAATTGCACTGAAATATTTGCAAAAGCTGGATATATTTCTCTGATGCATTTAAAATATTTCAACAAATTATCCTGCCGATATCCATGGTGGTTTACATTTTAGCCATATACAGCCATCTGTCTCAGAAAGATACAGTCCTGACGTATCTCTATACATGTATATACACTATCAAATTAAAGTGTATGGCTTTCTCTATATACACACATGTATCTCAGAATAGGCACACTTCTGGCCTTTTTTCGGTAATAAACCATGAATGAAAAAATCATGAGGAACCAGAGAAGAAAGAGAACAATTTGTCCTTAATTTTGCAAGACTGATACAGAAGCCCTAACAGTAAAATTCCCAAATCTGTGTCTTGAATCTTAAGTTTTAGGAAAACAAAATGTTCTTGAATTAAAAATAAATGCCTGGAGTCAAAATCCTTATATCTAATTCTTCCCAACTATCCCTCTTGTAGAGGACCCAAATGTGTTTTCAGGGTGCTATTCCTGCTTCTTCTGTGGCATATGCAGTCATATTTCATTAAGGCTTATTATAGTCTTAAAGGAGATCAGTGGTCTGCCCTTCCACCTGTCCTCAGTATTGCATGTTCTTACTTACATCAGATATTATTCAATGTAAAACAAATATCCAATCATAATGTTCCACAGGAAAAATATGATCAATTTTCCTGAAGGACCTTTATTTTGTTTCATGATACATTGTGACTGTCTACAATTTAGATCAACACTATTTATTACTAGCGACTTGCCCGTCAAAAAATGACGGCAATAAGATTGTAAGGCAGGTAATGGTGTTTGGTTCAGAGATTAATTTTGTTGGTGTTCCGAGACGCTTCGGCGCTCATTGCGAGCCTCGTGCTGAGCGCCTTTGACGCTCATTGCGAGGCTGTTGGTTGTTTGTGTGCTATGAGCATTGTTTTTTTTTGTATGCTAATGAAATAATTAATAAAATAATAAATGAATATACTTTACCTATTTTGAATTAATATATGCAGGAAGCAGTGTGCAGAAGAGCTGACAATCTGTTTTGATGTTGCTGCAGCATACAATGTGTGTTTTGAGTGCTGTGGAGCTGCTGTGTAAGTGTCAGTAATGTGTGCAGTGTGCAGTGTAATAGTGTGCATGCGTGAGGAAAATCCGTTAGGGTAGCTGTGTACTTCCGGATTGTGTAAGTTAGGTGCCTAATGTGTGGTACGCGGCTGTGGCTGATTTGGCGTCCTTGTTCTTGGATCGCGTCCGTCTTTTTAAAAAAATCTGTATGTGTTTGGTGGTGTTTTGCGTCTTTAGGGTCCTGTAGCCTCGTTTTCATTTTTTCCGGCGGCCATTTTTTCTCTTGCTTAGGGGATTTTCGGGTGTCTAAACTCTTGTATTTCTACTTAAATTGAGGTGTAACTTCAGTTTCCGAGGTTCTGGGTGCCCCCCCCTGCCGTGGGTAAGCTTTTTATGTATTTCTTGTGTGTATTTCTTGTGTTTTAATGTTTTCATGTGTGCGGATTTCGGGCGGTAAGGTTGTATTTTTGCAAGGTTGTAAAGGTTTTTTTTCTAAGTACCGCGTCTCGTATTTGTTTCTTGTAAGTCTGTAAATTTTGCGAGGTCCGCAGTTGCTGGCAAGGAGCGCCTTTGGCGCTCAATGCCAGCAACTAAGGCCCTCCTTTTGCATTAGCAACAACCCGCTTGCTCACAACTATATATGTGATCCTTTATCTGTAACGAGCCAACATATTCCATATTGTTATTTAGAGTTAAGTAATATCTGCAAGCATTTGACCCACATCATCTTTCCAATGTGCTACAACCCATTCTCAGACCCCTCACACCATCACTTGCCATAGCATTACCACTGCACAGTACAACATGGTTCTAATGTACACCCTTGACACCCTTTGAGAAGAGTTTTTGGAACCACCACTACAGAGAATACACTAAATGTATATACCATATGAAATCCCTTTGATCAAGGGATATTAGCTTTAAAGCTAAAACGTATGCAACAATTGACCAATTGACAAAATACAGCTTCAACAAATGGGTTTCAGACAATCAGATATATAAACATACAATTTTAACAACTAAGTATGATGATATGTTTAGCCATATATATATATATATATATATTTTATAAACAGTCTCATTTGGAAGTTTTGAAACCTTCAAAACTTAACAATTCAACAAAGTGTGCAATTGTAAATGCATTAAGTGATATCCAAGGGGGTCTAGTGTGATGTCACCACTAGTATCATGGTTGATGCAATATTAAATGTCATGTGTGACATCATAGATGATGTCATTATTTATATCATATATTATATCATGAATGTCATCACAACCTTTGTAAGGGAGGGAAAGAATGTTAGGGTAACATGCAATCTTCATTTCCCAATATCTTACATTTCTAAAGCTCCATGCTTTGCTGCAACCTTAACTATATTTTAATGCAGTTTTTTGACAATCAGTTTTCCTCAATTTCATTATTAGGACAATTTTGTACATTTGCTAAATGTATTTGCATTATAAAAATGACACAACTATTTGTATCATGTATTATTACATTATTTGATTTTGAAAGAAAAATGAAACAACTTTTACATTTCCTACAACACATCAACATACATGCTTACACATATAAGCCAACACCTTTGAAAGTTCTATAAGGTTGTTAAAGAAACAGAGACAGTGCCACACATATAACAGCATTGTATTTACTCTTTTTAACAAACATTTTTCCTAAATAGTATGTATGTCTGGCTTACTGGCTGCCAAGTATAGCAAAATCAACAGTCTTATGAAATTGCGATTTGGTAAATTTAAAAGGGCTCTATTTAAGCACACAGCATATATTTTTTACAGAAGTTTTTAGTTAGTGAACTGCTATCCAAAGGCAAGGTCTTCACTAATTAAAAACTTCTGTAAAAAAAATATGCTGTGTGCTTAAATAGAGCCCTTTTAAATTTACCGAATTGCAATTTAATAAGGCTGTAAATTTGGATTTAGGTAGCAAAATGATCTCCGACGCAGCGTTGTTTGGATGAAAACAACAGTATCTATAGCTCAGCAGAACAGCAGACATGTTTCTGTTTGTACTGGGAACATTGTAGGAGCTATCACAAAAAGGTATTCTTCTGAGCATAAACATGAGCAAAACAAGTTTATTTTTGTATGTTTTTTTATTCTTAAACCACCTGTGCACCCTTTGTCTGGTTTTTGAACCTTTCAGGTTGGTATTATTAGCTAAAAGCTGACTTCTTTTGAAATGATTGTTTGTAGATTGTATTTTACCACCAACAGATCCTTATGAAGTCCAAACAGAGGAATTACACATCACATATATAGTTGTGAGCATACGAGTTGTTGCTAACGCTTGCGAAAACAAAGCTACAGTACTCTAAACATGCAAAACACCACCAGAAACACACAAAACACCACAAAACAGCTAAGGATATTCCACTACAGACGCATACCACACATTAGCCGCCATTTTAGAACAATAACTTATACAATGCGGAAGTACACAGCTACGCTAACGGTTTGGTCTCGCGCACGCACACTATTACACTACAGACATTCATCACGCTTACACAGCAGCTCCACAGGACTGATGCTGCAGCAACATCAAAACAGATTGCCAGCTCTTCAACACAATGCTTCCTGCATATATTACTTCAAAAGAGGTAAAGTATATTACTTTATTAATCTATTACTTATATTATTATTATACACCAAATAGCATTAGCTCACTTACAATTTCATTGCTGTCATTTTTTGACAGGCAATTTCGCTAGTTATATTTTAAACAACAGAGTATGATTGTAACAATTTAACGGTAACAAATTGCAGTGTTATTAACAAAACTATCACACTCTGAAAAAGGAATTGTTTCCATGCATTTATCAAGTAATATGCATTGTTATACAAGTGAAATGTGTAATTTAATTAATCCTGTTCAAAATTAATTCTGGTCGTTTTTCCCCCCAAAGTTGATTGGTGGTGACTACTTCCTAATGAATGTGTATATTTTGCTTTTGTTTAACATAAAAAATAGATTTCACTGCAGATAAGAAGCAACATGTTCATCTAGTGTGGGCAGTTTGGATTAATTTAACCCAATAATAGCCTAAGGCCAGGCAGCCTTACATCCCATAAATGTGTTTTGCCCCACTACTGGAAAGATTTGGTGGTTATGTGTTACTGTTTTATAAAGTAGTGACTTTAGCACCATAGGCTCCAGCTTCCAAAGTTGAAATAACACCTCTTTTTGCGGATGGTATTTCCCTGTTGGACTTTAAAAAACTGGTTGATATATTTGAAGGAACAAGTTTTAATAACATGTACCTGTGCTCACCTGTAATGGCAAGTGAATGTTAAATAGGAGTAACAACTTTTTAATTGTAATACTGTTAAAAGTAATGTTTGAAACCATTTGCCAGAGGTGACAAGCCTGTGCCAACATAACCACAGGCAGAAGCCCTTGCTCTCATCTACAACCATGGCACTACACAAACAAGCTACATCCAGAGGTGCTCCCGCACTGCTGAAAGACTATGGAGGAAGTTTTCCACACCAGCAGACTTCCCATATCCATCTCCCACTCCTTCCTGTCTCACACCAAAAGATTTTGCCAGCCATTTAAGAATAAAACTGAAAACATCTGATTCAACTTCTCTCAGTTTAACGCTAACACACCCTCATCTCAACAAACCAACAACACCCAGCCTTTACCCTTCCCCAATCCCAAATCCATTATGGACTTCTTTGACCCTATTACTGAGGATAAAGTCTTGAGTTTACTATCAACCTCTCGCCTTACAACTTGTCCACATGATCCTATTCAATCACATCTAATCCTTTCCCTCTCTGCCACATTTATCCCAACTCTCACACATCTATTCAACCTTTGCCCAAACCCTGGCATGTCAACATCATCTTCAAAGCATGCTATATTCACACCAATTTTTTACTTCCCTTGGCTTCAAAACTACTTGAGCAAATCGTCTACAATTGCCTTACCCAATTTATTTCCTCCAACTCCCTCCCTGACCCCTTCAAATCTGGCTTCGGACCCTAACACTATACAGAGACAGCTTTCAAAAAAGTCACTAATGACCTGCTCACCGCCAAGTCAAAGGGCCACTTCTCTATTCTAGTTCTTCTGGATCTCTCTGCTGCCTTTGACGCAGTTGATCACTCTCTTCTAATCCAAATTCTCTACTTTCTTGGCATCTGTAACACAGCTCTCTTATGGTTCACATCATACCTAGAAGATCTTCTCTATCTATACATCCTCTCTCGGTAGCCTAGTAAAAACTTTTGGATTTCGGTATCATTTATATGCTGATAATACTCAAATCTACTTCTCAGCACCAGATCTATCCCCCTCTAATCTAGTCAAGTTGCCACTCAAGCATATCCTCCTGGATGTCCACCCGTCAACTCAACATGTGAAAGATTGAGCTACTTATCTTCCCACCCTCTACTACAGCATCCACTCCCCAAATATCTCTCACTATTGACAAAGCCATCACACTCCCATCTCCACGGCCTGTTGTCTTGCACTCTCTTTTATTCCTCACATACAATCAATCACAAAATTGTGTCATTTTCACCTAAGGAACATCTCCAGAATATGCACACAACTAACATTTGAATTCATTCCCTCATCATATCTCCCCATGACTACTAAAAACTCACTCCTTGTTAGCCTCCCCATCACTCGTCTGTCTCCATGCCAATCCATAATAAATGCATTCGCTAGACTCATCTACCAAACTCAGCCTTCAATGTCTGCAGCACCTCTCTGTTAGTCACTTCACTTCCCATAGCCTCCAGAATAATATTTAAACCATGACCCAAACATATAAAACCCTCAAAAAGAGAGCATTCCTTTATATATCTGCTCTTGTCTCAAAATGCTCCTGCACCTGCCCTCTTCACTTTGTTAATGACCTTCTTCTTCCCTCCTCTGTTATCACCTCCTCTCACTCCCACCTTCAATACTTTTTTGTGCTGCCCCTTCTCTTTGGAACTCCTTGTCTCACTTCACTAGACTATCTTCATGCAACAACATCTTCAAAAAGAAGCTTATCACTGTCAGCCTTAATTTGCACAACACATCTATCACCCTCCTGTATCACATCCAAACCCTTTGGATTATACATTTGCAGAGTTTGTAATCCTTATAAGGTGCTTTGGGAAAGTATTATGTACATTATATTCCAAGACAGGGCCCTCCATTCATTTGCAATGTTTTCAAATAGTTGTTGTCTTGTATTTAACCCTTGTATAGCTCTACAGAATATGTTGGCTCATTACAAATAAAGGATAATAATAATAATAATAATAATGCAAGGCAAAATACTAATTATATTAACACCTTTCAAAAGAATAGAGAGCCATATCTTTGAATTTAAAATCTGATGTACATAGGGCTTTTTCACAAAGTGTCTTAAAAGATTAAAAACTTGCAAACTATATGGTATGCAGTTGAGGCAGGTGTGGACAGTCAAAGTCTTTTTTAATGTGGTTATGTTATACTAGATGACTCTGTTACTATATTTAAACAATACTATAAATTATTATTATTATTATTATTATTATTATTATCCTTTATTTATAACGCGCCAACATATTCCGTAGCGCAACACAGGGGTTAGGTACAAGTATAAACGATACCCCACAATGAAAATAATGGAAGACTCTGTTATTGAGCTTTCAATCTGATATACACTGTGCTTTCCCTAAAGCACCTCACAAGATTGAAACTCGCAAACTTACATTCTAAAGGGTATGGGTGAGGTACAGGAGAGTGAGAGATGCATAGTGAATGAAGAGGCTAAAGATGATATGCTTTTTTGAATAGATGTGTTTTTAAAGAGATTTTGAAGGATCTGAGGCAGGCAGATAGTCTGGTGGTGCAAGGTAAAGAGTTCCAAAGAATAGGGGCAGCACGTGAAAAGTCTTGAAGACGGGAGTGAGAGGAGGTGATGAGAGAGGAGAAGAGAAGAAGGTCATTAGCAGAGCGAAGAGGGCGGGTGGGAGTGTATTTTGGGATGAGAGCAGAGATGTAGGAGGGGGCACTATTGTGGAGGGCTTTATATGTTAGGGTCATGATTTTGAATTGTATTCTAGACGCTATGGGAAGCCAGTGGAGTGCCTGACAGAGAGGTGCTGCAGACACTGATCGTTTAGTATGGTAGATGAGTCTGGCGGATGCATTCAAAATGGATTGGAGTGGAGACAGACGGGTGATAGGAAGGCCAGCAAGGAGAGAGTTGCAATAATCGAGGCGAGATATGATGAGAGCGTGAATAAGAATTTTAGTTGTGTCTTGTGTGAGGTAGTGGCGTATTTTGGATATGTTTTTTAGGTGAAAGTGACAAGATTTTGTGAGTGATTGGATGTGGGGAATGAAAGAGAGGGAAGGGTCTAGTAGGACCCCAAGACAGCGGGCCTGAGAGGTGGGAGTGATGATGGCATTGTCAACAGTGAGAGATATTTGTGGAGTGAAAGCTGTAGTAGAGGGTGGAAAGATAAGGAGCTCTGTCTTAGACATGTTGAGTTTGAGTTG
This sequence comes from Discoglossus pictus, assembly GCA_027410445.1. Taxonomy (NCBI): domain Eukaryota; kingdom Metazoa; phylum Chordata; class Amphibia; order Anura; family Alytidae; genus Discoglossus; species Discoglossus pictus. Next base: position 197,972,916 of record CM050168.1, on the reverse strand, counting down.
ACGGGCAGACATCCAGGAGGATATGCTCGAGAGGCAATTGGCAACATGAGCTAGCAGAGAGGGGGATAGTTCAGGTGCAGAGATGTAGATTTGGGTGTCATCAGCATATAGATGATACTGAAATCCAAAAGATTGTATAAGGGCACCAAGGGAGGATGTGTAGATGGAGAAAAGGAGGGGGCCTAGGACTGAGCCTTGGGGTACACCGACAGTTAGAGGGCGAGGAGATGAAGAGGTGCCAGAGAAGGAGACACTAAATGTTCGATTTTCTAGATAAGATGTGAACCAAGAGAGAGCAGTGTCACGGATGCCAAGAGAGTGGAGAATTTGGACAAGAAGAGGATGATCAACTGTGTCAAAAGCAGCAGAGAGATCCAGGAGAATTAGGATAGAGAAATGACCCTTTGATTTGGCGTTGAGCAAGTCATTAGTAACTTTTGTGAGAGCTGTCTCTGTAGAGTGTTGGGGCCGGAAGCCAGACTGGAAGGGATCAAGGAGGGAGTTGGAGGAAATGAATTGTGTAAGGCGAGTGTAGACGACACGCTCAAGTAGTTTAGAAGCCAAGGGAAGTAGAGAGATAGGGCGGTAATTAGATGGAGAAGCTGGATCAGATGTGGGTTTCTTAAGAATGGGTGTAATTGTGGCTTGTTTCAAAGGTGATGGAAACTTGCCAGTGTCTAAGGAAAGGTTGAATAGATGTGTGAGAGCTGGGATAAGTGTGGTAGAGAGGGGGGGGATCAGCTGTGATGGAATAGGATCATGTGGACAAGTTGTGACAATTTGCAAATAAATGTTTAGTAAATGGGCTGATAAATATGCAATTTTACCATGTAACTATGGTGTATATTTTTCCATATACCGGTACATTATTTTATAATAATTTTCAGCTGGTAGTTTTGAATCCTCCAAAGTTAATAGTTTAAGTAAGAGAACCATTAAAAATGCATTGTGTAGGGGGTCTAGTGTCATCAGTAATATGATTGATGATATAATTTGCTCATATTATATGTGATGTCATATCGGAGGTCATTAGTCATAGCATATGTTATGCCCTGAATAATGTCATATTAAATGTCATGAATGATATAATCAAAAAAGTCTTTGCAATAGTCGGGAGGAACATTAACCTTGCAACCTTAACTTCCAAATTTCCAGCTTTTTTTCTATTTGGCCCATCGTGTGCTGCATCGCTAGAAATTCTTTAATGCAGCATCTTGCCAATAAATAGATATTATGGAAGATTAGGAATAATTTAAAATTATAAGGTAATTCTATCTCAATGAAATAATGCAAGAATACACTACAAGATAATGGAAGAAGTACGCACTTACAAGAGCAAGGCTCTCATCATCAGTGTATACAAACAAAGGTGCTGTCTTGGCCTATCCACACCTTATGCAAATGTATGGACAAATGAATCCATGTGTTTATTTTACACTATTGCTGTGGAATCTGCTGGTGCTCTAAAAAATAATATTGATGTAATTTTTTAAGATATTGTAAACTTGTTCTGATGTTGCCCAACAAGGAGGTCTAAATATTTCTTCCGTGTTCCTGCCAGTTCTTGAAGCAGTGAGTGCAGTGAGTGCTTCATAATGGTTTCTCAGCCAATCACAGATCATATCCCAGGATTAGCAATGTCGCGAATAATTCGCCTGCAGACTGTTCCCTGCGAACATAGCATGTTCGCGTTCGCGGCGAACTGCGAACATATGCGATATTCGACCCACTCCCAATACTTTATCATTGAGCAAACTTTGACCCTGCATGTCACAGTCAGCAGACACATTCCAGCCAATTAGCAGCATACACTCCCTTCCACACCCTTCTACCTCATGGACAGCAGCCATTTTGGAATCATAACTAACTTACAGTCTTACAGAGAGGAGGGAGAGTGTAGGTGATGCTGATTGAATTGGGAAATCAATAGCTAGGCAAGTTTATTCAGTGTCCAGTGCAGTGCTGAAGGACTCTTGTGCATTATTATTATTATTATTATTATTATTATTACTACTATATAATGTGTAGATGTACCAGCTGGGCATGCTCTTGTGCATTATTATTATTATTATTATTATTATTATTATTATTATTATTATTATTATATAATGTGTAGATGTACCAGCTGGGCATGCTCTTGTGCATTATTATTATTATTAGTAGTAGTAAAATACTACTACTAATAATAATAATGCACAAGAGCATGCCCAGCCAGTACATCTACACATTATATAGTAATAATATTAATAATACACAAGAGCATGCCCAGCTTGTACGTCTACACATTATATAATAATAATAATTATAATAATATTGCACAAGAGCATGCCCAGCGGTACATCTACACATTATATAGTAATAATAATAATAATAATAATAATGCACAAGAGCATGCCCAGCCGGTACATCTACACATTATATAGTAACAATAATAATAATAATGCACAAGAGCATGCCCAGCTTGTACATCTACACATTATATAGTAATAATAATAATAATGCACAAGAGCATGCCCAGCGGTACATCTACACATTATATAGTACTACTACTAATAATAATAATAATAATAATAATGCACAAGAGCATGCCCAGCTGATACATGTACACATTATATAGTAGTAATAATAATAATAATAATAATAATAATAATAATAATAATGCACAAGAGCATGCCCAGCCGGTACATCTACACATTATATAGTAATAATAATAATAATAATAATAATAATATTGCACAAGAGCATGCCCAGCTGATACATGTACACATTATATAGTAATAATAATAATAATAATAATAATAATAATAATCATAATAATAATAATGCACAAGAGCATGCCCAGCGGTACATCTACACATTATATAGTAATAATAATAATAATGCACAAGAGAATGCCCAGCCGGGACATCTACACATTATATAGTAATAATAATAAGAATAATAATAAAGCACAAGACCTCCCCTGTGTCTCCCCACCCCACTCCCTCCCATGTGTCTCTCTCCCCCCCTCTCCCCTGTGTCTCCCCCCTCACTCCCTCCCATGTGTCTCTCTCCCCCCTCTCCCCTGTGTCTCTCCCACCCTTCCCTGTGTCTCTACCCCCTCTCCCTTCCCCAGTGTTTCTTTCCCCCTTCTCCTGTGTCTTTTCCCCCTTCCCTCTTCCCTGTGTCACTCCCCCTCCCCTGTGTCTCTACCCCCCTCTTCCTTCCTGTGTTTCTTTCCCCCCTCCCCTGTGTCTTTCCCCCCTTCCCTCTCCCCTGTGTCTCTCCCCCTCCTCTGTGTCTCTTCCCCCTTCTCCCCCGTGTCTCTAGCCCCTCTCCCCTGTGTCTCTACCCCCTCTCCCTTCCCCTGTGTTTCTTCCCCCCTCCTCTGTGTCTTTACCTACTTTCCTCTCCCCGGTGTCTCCTCACCACTCCCTCCCATTAGTCTCTTCACCCCTCTCCCCTGTGTCTCTACCCCCCACTCTCTCCTGTGTCTCTCCCCCCTCCCATGTGTCTCTTCCCCTCACCTCTCCCTTACCCTGTTTCTCTTCCCCCCTCTGCCCTGTGTCTTCCTCCCCCTCTCCACTGTGTCTTCCTCTCCTTCTCCCCTCTCCTGTGTCTTCCTCTCCACTGTGTTTCCTCCCCCTCTCCCCTCCCCTGTTAGCTTCTATACGCATACATACATACAATAAGAAATCTGGGGGGGGGGGGGGGGGGGGGGGTTACCCCTTACCCCCCCCCCAGTTCTAACACCCATGTGTACTGTATAATATTGTATTGCATTATGTTATATTATATCACTAGCGACTTGCCTGGCACAAATGATGGGGCAATAAAGTTTGAAGCCATGGGAATGGTGTTTGCCACACAATGTGATGCTTTTTGTACTCTGAGGACCTTCGGCGCTCATTGTGAGCCTCTTCCCTCGTGTCCTTCATGTTTCGTGCTTTGCAGCGATCAATCTTCGGCGCTCATCGCAAAGACAAATATATAAGTACAGTGTTAAATATATAATTTTTTTGTGCAGTGTAAATTAAAAAATGTATTCAGGTCTCAGAGCATAATAAAGTGATTTAGATTTGTAACTGCTTTGAGAGTGCTATCGCTGGCAGCCAATGAGCAGTAATCCAAATATATAACTGCAGAGTAAAAAGTAAAACATTTTAGTGTAGTGTAAAGTCTACATTTTTATTTTCCATTACTAATTAATACTTATTAAATGAATGCACGATAATAACTATTGTGAATGAACAAATGTATTAGGAAGTGCGAAGCGTTAATGTATGTAAAGTAACGGCAGTGTAAAATATGCTATTAAGCGTATTTTTTTTATATATATTTTTTTTAATAATAATGAATTAATTAATTACTAAAATACTTTACCTATTTGTAATTAATATATCCAGTGATCAATAACCTGAAGAGCTAACAATCAGTTTTGATTTTCCTGCAGCTTACAGTGTACATTTGGACTGTTGGTGACCTGAGGTGTAAGTGTCAGCAATGTGCGCAGTGCACGAGGGGAAATCACTTGTATAGTCGTGTAACACGCCATTTTAGATTTGTAATGTTATTAGTTGCAAGTTAGTGTTGTAAAATGGCGGCGGTTGTGTATGTGTTACGCGGCTCGCCAGCAGTTTCCATTATTTCTACTAGTGTATTTTGAACCTCGTCTGTTCCTAGGTAAAAGTTGTACATGGCTGGCGATGTTTTGCGCGGTTTGGGGTCGTGTAGCCTCGTTTTCATTTTTTTCTGACGCCATTTTTTTTGTCGCTTAGCCGATTTACAAGTGCCAACTGGGGAAGACGTTGCAGATATCACATATATAGTTGTGAGCAGGCGGGTTGTTGCTAACGCTGCGGGCTTGCGAAGCCAGGGACAGAGTTGCTGGCAAGGAGCGCCGAAGGCTCTCACGTCGGCTGCAATGAGCCGCAGGCGGGACTTACACCATCAAATTTACGGACTTACCATCCAAAAATACGGGACTTAGAAAAAAAAACATTAACGCCCGAACCGCGCGCACTTAAAAACATTAAAAACACAATAAATACACACAACAAACACATAAAAAGCTTACCCACAGCAAGGCGGGCACCGAGGACCTCTGCAAGTGAAGTTACACCTCCATTTAAGTCCAAATTCATGAGTTTAGACAACCGGAAAATCACCTAAGTGAAAGAAAAAATGGCCGTTGAAAAAAAGAAAACGAGGCTACAGGACCCTAAACACGCAAAACACATATGGATTTTCCTAAAAAGCCGTACGAGGTAAAGATACACTATTAACAAGGACGCTAAATCATCCACACCCGCGTACCACCATTTTACAACACTAACTTACACAATGCGGAAGTACCCAGCTACCCTAACGGCTTCCCCTCGCGCACGCAGCCTATTTACACTACACACTGCGCACATAGCTGCTTACACAGCAGCTCCACAGCACTGAAAACCTACATTGTATGCTGCAGGGACATGAAAACAGATTGTCAGCTCTTCAGCACAATGCTTCCTGCATATATTACTTACAAATAGGTAAAGTATATTCATTTAGTAATTATTTCATTAGCATACAAAAATACATATACACAAAAAAAACATTATCACATTAAACATAAAAGCCATTCACTGCGCGTCTCACAACGAGCGCCAACGCTGCTCATAGCACACAAAGCCTTGCAATAAGCGCAAAAAACACATCACCGCCGAACAAAGAATAACAGCAAAAGCGCCTATCAGAAAAAAAATACAACCAACAGCCTCGCAATGAGCGCCGAAGGATCTCCGACCGCCAACAAAATGAATGTCTCGTCCAAACACCATTAACTGCCTTACAATCTTATTGCCGACATTTTTTGACGAGCAAGTCGCTAGTAAATATATAAAGATCAAGATAATAAAAGTATCAGGAAATGTAACACAAAGATGCACGCGCGTCTGAATAATACGACAAATACAGATTTTTGTCATAAATGATATGATCGCAGTATTGGGTCATAAACCCTAAACACCGGAATCTGTTACATACAATTTACTGATGATGTCATTAATGGGCTTCAAGGGGGGGGGGGGATTTCTTTTCATACTTTTTGAGCGGTGCAAATCCAACATACGCAGAGCGGAAACGCCACATCTGTGGGACACACACAAAGGGGTTCACTTTGGGAGAAAAAAACAAACAAATATGAAATATTTAATAATCATATTTTGATGTTACCAACAGATAAGGAAACGAAACTGAGGTTATTATATCTAATAGTAGCAAGCCTGGGAGTACTGGGAGTAATAATACTGCAGCAGGAGGTCAGGACTAATGTCACCTATAGACCCCCAGACAGATAAAGGTCAGTACTAATGTCCCTCTATAGACCCCCAGTCAGATAAAGGTCAGTACTAATGTCCCTCTATAGACCCCCAGTCAGATAAAGGTCATTACTAGTGTCCCTCTATAGACACCCAGTCTGATAAAGGTCAGTACTAATGTCTCCTAAAGACCCCCAGTCATATAAAGGTCAGTACTAATGTCACTCTATAGACACCCAGTCAGATAAAGGTCAGTACTAATGTCCCTCTATAGACACCCAGTCAGATAAAGGTCAGTACTAATGTCCCTCTATAGACACCCAGTCAGATAAAGGTCATTACTAATGTCCCTCTATAGACACCCAGTCAGATAAAGGTCAGTACTAATGTCCCTTTATAGACCTCCAGTCATATAAAGGTCAGTACTAATGTCACTCTATAGACCCCCAGTCAGATAAAGTTTTGAAATGTTTCTTGGATAGCATTGGGGCTAAAGGAGGTTTGGCCATCAGGTAGTCTAAAGATACTGTATATTATGTCCTCTCTTGGGGGGTAAAGACACTAATAATTCCTCCAATAAAATTCTGTTTTTTTATGTGGGCAAGGTCCCTGGTTAGCCCATTGGGTTATCTGTTAAAAAGAGTGGTGCAGAGACTGTGGGGGCTGTTAGCCTCCTTGTCCCCGTGTGGCCGTTTAGAATCCCTGCTGCTGCATGTTTCAGCTTTATTAAGGTGTAATTGTACAGCGTTTGACTCAAGTAGCTGACTGTGCTGGGTCAGTTTGGCTTAATTGCTGGGCCCTTTTCCTGTCAAGATGGCGACCGTCAGTCCATGGGCCTCTATGTCCCCTTCACTACCTTTGTCCACGCTTGTGTGCTTATTTGGGATGGCCCCCCTTTATATCTCCGACCCGTGGCCTTCTCAGGTCCCCCCCTCAATCTCTGAGTGTGGGTATGCGGGCTGGGGCGTTAAATCAGGCCTACCTTCTTCTCTGCTCGCTGCAAGATCAACAATACCTAATTTTCAGGCATGTGTACATGCCTAAATTGTCTGGCCTCTGGTGCTGCACTGTGCCTTCAACAACCAAACCCAAAAAAAAAGGCACATAACAGGGATTAAACTGATGGGAGTAGTACTACTTAACCCACCACTCATATCTGGTGTAACAGTAGTGTACATTTAAAACAAAAAACATTTTTTCTACTGTAATAGATTGCATAGCAGTTAGTTGTCTGCAAGCGTGTGTGTCAGAACTACAGCGTCTACTCTGCCAACTTCTGCAAGTGCACAGTGCCACTCATATCTGTTGTCACAGTAGCTTGGACGCATAGTACCAATCTGTCAAAACCGGTAATGATGAATGAGGTCTAGAGTAGCCTGGTTCCCTTATACTCTACCGGTTGATACCTAATGTTTGGGTGACTCCAGACCAACACATGAGTACAAGCAGCACACAAACTCAAAGCCGCCATCCTCCTCCTGGTGCAGCATCATAAGCCACATCAACCACTGCTGTCCTCCTTGCCCCCTCTCAACCATCCGCCACTCCGTCTCTCGCCTTGAGCATTTCCTGCTCATTTGTCCATAGTCAGGTGCCTGTAAAGGACATGTTTGAGCGTAAGAAGCTAATGTCTCAAAGTGCCCCAAAATTGAAGTGATACGACCAACAAAGCATCTTTTTCCATCTCCCTGTTCTAAAAATCCAGGCCTTATACACGCCCCCTGATATGTGCTGTAACAGGTTTTAAACTGATAAGAGTAGTACTACTTAACACACCTTATAATAATGCAGAGAGAGGCAATGCAGTGAGAGGAGTCTGAAGAAGAGGAGTCAGAGGAGGAAGGTGGCCTTGAGGAGGTGGAAGACCAAACACAGCAGGCGTTCCAGGGGGCTTGTTGTCACCGTTCGGGGACCCTTGGTGTTGTACGTGGCTGGGTGGAGAAAGAGACCTTCAATGACATCAGTGAGGACAAGGAACAGGACATGGCTAGCTTGGTATCCAACCTTGTGCAAATGGGGAGTTTGCGGTTGTGCAAATGGACTGTTTGCGGTTGTTTGCGGTGCGTTAAACGGGGAGTTTGGTCTGTCACTGTGAAGCGGGTGTAACCCTTACACTACCTGATCGATACAACATCATACCTGATGTTTTAAAGCATGTTATTCCAAACAATTTAGGAATGTTAGGTAATTTATGCCCTTTATGGCTTAAAACCAGACTCTGTATCAACTATGTAATTTTCCGTGGTAGTTTTGCCTTGGATCCCACTCCGGCATGCCACAGTCCAGGTGTTAGTCCCCTTGAAACAACGTTCCCATCACTATTGTGCAAGAAAGAGTCCCTGTGGGTTTTAAAATTCGCCTGCCCATTGAAGTCTATGGCGGTTCGCCGATGTTCGCCGGTTCGCGAACCGAAAATGTTATGTTCGCGACATCACTACCCAGGATGTTTTTCTTGAAAAGTCTTTGTGAAATCTCTTGGTTGGTTGTGTATTCCTTTATACACCCGGTGCAGGGTAGTAGGTGGCCTCAGGGTGCTGGGGTAGTGGTGTGAAACACTGTGTGAAATAAATGTACTGTATACATGTAAAATATACACTTGCACTTTTATATGGTATGTAGTCATAATTTGGTGAAAGAAGGACTAGTAATTGGAGCTCTGGGGGTACACAAATCTGAACATGTCTTGGGGAGCTTGAAACTAAAGTGTTGCAGTAGATGTTTGGCAAGTAAAGAAGTATTTGTTTGACAAGTAAAGAAGACGCAATATAGAGATTTAATTTTTTTTATCCATCCACTTTACACAGTGACACACTGAGGGACAAAAGGAGGGAGAGCAAGCAACATGGCAGCCCCCATATGGGATCAGTTGAAACCTAAAAAGTGCTAATCCATAGCTGGGCCATCATTACGCAGCATGCAACTTTTGACCACGGCAGTCAACTATTTTAAACATTGTTTTTGAACAACTAATCATGATAAAAAGCAAAACACTTTGAGAAATATATATATATATATATATATATATATATATATATATATATATAATTGCATGAAAGATCGTAAATTAACTGTATGCTGTATTATTAAAGATGATGTAATATTTTTTTACTTTCTAAAAACATGGTGCCTATTTTTAATTGCGAATTTTAAAAATATGACCACAGTGGTCCTTTGAAAGATAATAACTTTCTTTACCACTACATAGCTTTCTTTACCACTACAGTATGCCTTTAAATGGACTTAAAAGGTCATTAAAACATAGCAAGCACAGAGACAGTATAGATTACAGTAAACTCACCAGAGGCAACCTCTACGTCACCAGCTAAATTGATCCTTGCAGAAGTTGACAAGCAATTCATCTTCTGTCAGGGACAAAATAGCTAACCTTAATGTCCACTAAATGGGAGGATGATGGTGGTGTTACTTTTCAGTGTGCAGAAATTATCTAATTATCTATATATGTACCAAACAGTCAACCCATGGGACTTGGCTAGCCATTTTTTTCATTACAAAAGCAAACCTCAGCATAAAGGGGAAGTTTTACCACAACGCACATACATTAATTAATTCACTTGTAGAGCTGTTGCTTATGACTTAGGCGATGAACACTGAACGCGCTCATTGCCTGCGAGCCTCACGTAGCGAGGCGAGCAGTGGAGGATTTAAAACTTGCAGCATTTAGGAGATGAGCGAGGCGAGCAGTTGAAGCATTAAAAGACGCAGGACTTAGCCTCCAAGCAGTTAGGAGACACGGGATTGCCTTAGGCTGCAAGCAGTTGAGGAACGCGGGACTTAGACAAAAAAAAATGCGAGGTGGGGAACATAGAAAAAAAAATATGAGGTCGGAAAAATATGAAGTTATCTGGCCGAACCGCGCTAATCGAAAAACACAAAAAATAAAAAATTAATTACAAAAGAAACTCACACACAGCACGGGGGGACAGCCAGGACTTCTGGGAGTCAGGTTGCACACAAATTTAAGCAGAATTTGCTGAGTTTCAGCACTCAAAAATCGGCTAAGTGAGAAAAAAAAATGACGCCCGAAAAAATTGAAAACGAGGATACACGACCCCGAACCGCGCAGAACACCGTCAGATGCTACCACTTTTACACAGGAACATACTAGGTACAAATTACACTATTACAAATGACGGAAAATGCTTGCGAGCCACGTAACACATAGACAATCGCTGCCATTTTACAACACTAACTTACAACTAATAACATTACCATTCTAAAATGGTGCTTTACCCGACTAAGCAAACGGTTTGCCCTTGCGCACGCAGCCTATTTATACTGCACAGTTGGCACATTCCTGACACTTTATCATCAGGGCAGCAACAGTCCACCTGTACATTGTATGCTGCAGGAAAATCAAAAGAGATTGTTAGCTCTTCAGGATATTGATTGCTGGATATATTCATTACAAATAGATAAAGCATATTAATTTATTAAGTAAATAATAAAAAATAAAAAAATTATACTTTCCACTGCAATAAAAAAAAATATTTTTACACTGCAGTTATATATATCGCGCAGAAGGTGCTCAGAGGAGCAAAAGTACACAAGAGGAGAGGCACGCAATGAGCGCTGAAAGTTCTCAGAGTAGCAAAAGCTTTACATTGTGTGGCAAACAGCATTACCATGGCTTCAAATTTTATTGCCCCATCATTTTTGGCGGGCAAGTCGCTAGTTGTAAATATAATTGGATAAAACTGAACATCCATCCCCTCTCGCTGGCCCATAATGCAGACCATTTGCATCATTCACTGCAACAATAGCTTTCTAGAAATATAAACTGCCCACTCAAACACACACAATCTCAACTATTGTATCATGGATATTGTCATGATTCCCTTGACCACACATTCGACTCACATAATGACTCCTATCAGGACTGCCTCCTGGACATATTTGATTGTGGGATGGGGCAACTGTACCTTATCTGACCCACCTGCGCAGGGACTGCTTTCAGTAGTTGTTATAGCTATTTAAAATGTGTTTATGTTATGTTGATTACCCCATGTATGCTAATTACTGTATGTTATGTTACTTCTCTATGTGTGTTTGACTTATGATGTTAGATTCTGTATGTTGCATGTTCGGTTCATGAAGAATTAACTGATTTAGAATGTAGTGATGATGTAATCTGTTACTGTCATGTTGACAGGCAGTTAGTAAAGTTTGCACTGATGGTTGATACAGAAAAATGGTGTATCTGTTATGGAGTTTCTGCCAACATAAAACCAGTTCCAGCACCACTTGTCCAGATGAAGTATCCTGTATGCTGATACTGTGTGCTGCATTCAAGGAAGAGGCTCACTGAGTGCCTGCCTAGCAGAGGTGATCCAGAAAAAAAGAACCCAGATCACAAAGATGGTGGCATTCTTGGGACTCCAGCAAGGGGATGAGCTATAAGAATGGCTGGCAGATCTGGTGTAGGAAGAGCTTTATGTGAGAAAGCAGTATGATGGCCAGATGACATCTGCTATTGCATTATAATGGCCTACCTACTACAGGTTGGCGTCATTGGAAAGATTCCAGGTGGTACTCCAGGAGATACTGAAGTGTGGTATAGCATGTGGCATTGGGCCTTCAGAAAAGGGGGTGATACTGTATAATCAGCGTTGCCAAGAATGGGGACTAAAACCAGGGTCCAAGGAGGCAGCACTGATTGAACACTTGATCCAGAGAGAGTTGCAGCTGGAAGCCAAGTATGTGTTGCTGCTGGAGAAGGCAGTTCAGGGTAAGACTTGGCTCAAGGGTTGAAAGGATCCCTGCCAACTGGGTGAAGGATCCTGCCACCACAAGGCCCTAGAAGCATACAGCTGTTTGGATTGCTGTTTGCCTTTAGAGAGCACTGATTTTTTGGGAAGTGCTGTTCTGGAAGAGGGCACGGAGGATTATTTCCAGAAAGTAGGTCAAGTAGAGGCATTGTAGGGGAGCCACCATGCTCCTAAGTTCTTGGAAGAACCAAACATGGACTGTGAATGAGTAGTGGGGCACCAGCTGATAAAAAACAGTCAGGGAGTTAGCCACAGACCAGGGAGCAGGAGAAGGGATGAGCACTGAGATCCTGAAACCAGAATGAAGAAGATGCATCCTGCCACCAGTAGGCCCTAGAAGCATACAACTGTTTGGATTGTTGTTTGCCATTAGAGAGAACTGATTCTTTGGGAAGTGCTGTTCCTGAAGAGGGCCCAGAGAATCATTTACAGAAAGAAGGCCAAGTGGAGTGCCTGTGGGAGAAACACCATGCTCCTGGGTTCTTGGAAGAACCAAACCTGGACTGTGAACCAGCAATAACCACTGTCAGAGAGCTAGACACAGATCCAGGGGCAGGACTGGGATGATGACATGGGAAGTATTGCCCACTTTTTGTCTCATAGGTCCATGGACTGTTTTAGCTACAACTGGACAGCTGTTGGGACTGACCTGGTTGGGGGGTTGTGATGGCAGGGGATCCACCGGAGTCACTCACAGAATTGTTTATCCCCCTGGGATTTGTACAGGAGAATAATGATAAAAATCTGCCCTGCACACTCAGAATCAGGCCTCAGGCAGGGGAGGCCTAGGGGAATTCTTTTTTACATTTGCCCCACTAGGGATGAGTAGCATTCCTGTTTCGGGGGGGGGGGGGGGGGGGGGCGGGGAAACTGAGACTGAGTGCTGAGAAACTGAAAGATCTGCTGTGTAGGTTTGACCAGACCAGCCTTTTCAAGCCTGACTGAAGAAAGCAGATTGTAACAGATATCTCCACGTTCTGCAAAGAGATCAAAATATATTTTATATTATTTATATTAGTATTATTTTTCTAATTTAAGAACTTGATGTATTTCCTGCTTGATTAGGCTCGGAGTCCGACATAGTTTAGAAAAAAAATGTTTTGTGTGCTGGTCCTTTAAGATTAAGTCCTGTATGGTACGCCGACCTTTGCGCTCATAAGATTTGTGCACCGACATCAGCGCGCTGACATCAGCGCTATTTGAAAACATCTGTGACAAATGCGTGCCGTTAAAAGAGCACAGGGTTAAAATTTTTGTATACCCTAACGCCCTGAACCCCTCAAACCCTAACCTTAAAACACTGAAGCATAACCCTAACCCTTTAACCTCTAAGCCTGACCCTAAGCCTTAGACCGCCAAGCCTAACCCTAACCCTTTAACCTCTAAGCCTAACCCTCACCCTTAGACCCTCAAGCCTAACCCTAAACCAAAGACCCCCTTAGCCTAACCCAAAGACCTCTAACTCTAAAACCTCTAAGCCTAACACCCCTAAGCCCACCTTGCCTGCACTTTCGCACAGTTGTTTGGTGCGCTATTGTGCGTGCAGTTATCTGTGCGTTCATTTGTCAGCGCGCAGATGACAGTGCGCTTTTGTCCCACTCGCTACAAACGTGCTACCGTCCTTTATGGGTATATTTTTTTTTCTTGGATGCAAGAGAAACAGTATATTTAAAATTGTTTCACAGTATGTTTTTTTTTAATGAATGCACTAGAACAGAATAAACCGCTTTGGATAAAAAGGGATGAGATGAAAGCCAAATACCTTAAATATACAATTGGTGTTTGTCACATATGATTGAGGTACTTAACTGATTAAAATGTACTATTTTCAAATTCATTGTGTTGCTTGTAGTATTATCCTACAAAAAAAATGGATTTCATTGGTGGTCCTCATGAGCACTGGAAGGTAACCAGCCAGTCTCTAGATCAAACTGGTTGAGAGCCAATTGTCCAACCATGTTGTTTTTTATGTCATTGTCAATGTGTAATGGTTCCCCAAATTTTGTTATAAAAAATGAGCACGTCCGGATATCATGTCTGAAGTCTGAAGATATGTACTTATCTAGTGAGCAGTGAAGGAAGGGTTGAACAAAGAGGGAAAATTGGAAGGATTTATTTTATTAATAGAGCTTATACTATTTCATATCTACCCTCTTCCCTTGTGTATTCTCAGAACTTGGCAGTCACTGTAAACTGTAAGCTCTGCTCCTGTTGAGATGTAAACTCCCCTCTCACATCCATAACTATTCCACAAAGTTTTTTGGATGGCTCCAGGGAATAGCAGAGAAGACAATATCTATTTATGCACACACACACATGTTTATAAATATGTTAAAAAAATATATAATAATAATAATAATAATAATAATATATTATATATATATATATATATATATATATATATATATATATATATATATATATATATATATTTATTGTTTATACCATACACTGGTATTCAATTTCACATTGAACATTTTTACATACTCATCCCACACAGTTTCACTAATAGGGCTTTTTTGTTTGACATTTCCAAAACCAGTAATATCTCCAGCATTTCAAATAAATAAAAATTCAGATCCCATTGCACACTTTGAATGACTTTAATAAAAGTCAGCTTGACAAGCAACCTATATTATTAAAGCTCTTTCGTCCGTTGGCTGTTAAATAATGTATTTGTCTGAACTCTTATTTATTCTAATACTTTTTTTTTCTGAAATTCATCTCTATCCTTTTAGAAGAACAAGATAGCTGTCATAGAAATGTATCCTGTCTTCACTTTATATTTCTGTTTTCAACACCTATTTTGGCAGGAAGAATATTTTTCTCTTTTGCTTTCCGTCTCTAAGTCGTGTTGTAATACAAATCGGATTCGTGTTTTCATGAAAATTGGCAGGAATTTTAGGGTCTTGACTGCAATATTTTTTGTGGAATCATCATGCTTGGCTTTGCATTTATAATAACTACTGTGCTTGCATCTATAATTAACATATTACCATGCTCCTTAGGAAGAAACATGTAATTTGCTTTAATTCCTACTCAGACATGGAGGTTTATTTGAAATGAGAAAGAAATAGAGATACAGATACATTCAAATCGGCAGAATCTCATTACCATATGTGTATCAATTATTTCAAAGCAAAATAGATATGATGGCAGATAAGAAGCCCATTCGGTGTACTTAAAAGTTTGGCTTCACTAAGTCTCAGTATAGCCTTAAGCTTATCTGAAGCATGCTAAAATTCCTTAACTGTGTTTGACTCTACCACGTCTACAAGCCTAGAAGTCTACTTTAAACAATGACAAATTGAGGGACACAAGGAGCGAGAGCCACCAGCATGGTAGCCCCCTTTATAGGAGCAGTTTGAACATAAAGTGATAATTCATAGCTTCATATAACTGGGTCATCATTACTCAATATGCAACTTTTGACTGCTGTGGCGAAATATTTTAAACACTAGTAATTTCCCCCTCCCTCTCGATCCCTCTCCTCTCTCCCTCCCTCGCTCCCTCTCTCTTCCTCCCTCTCTCTCCTTCCCTCTCTCTGCCTCATGCCCTCTCTGCCTCCCTCCCTCTCTCTGCCTCCCTCCTCTCTCTCCCTCCCTCTCTCTCTCTCTTTCTAGCTCCCTCTCTCTCTCTCTGTCTTCCTCCCTCTCTGCATCCCTCCCTCTCTGTCTCCCTCCCTTTCTGCCTCTCTCCCTCTCTCTCTCTGCCTCCCTCCCTCTCTCTCTGTCTCCCTCCCTCTCTTCCTCCCTCTCTATGCCTCCCTCCCTCTCTCTCTGTCTCCCTCTCTCTCTGTCTCCCTCCATCTCTGTCTCCCTCCCTCTCTGTCTCCCTCCCTCTCTGCTTCTCTCCCTCTCTCTCTGCCTCCCTCCCTCTCCTTCTCTCTCATAGCTTCATATAACTGGGTTATCATTACTCAACATGCAAGTTTTGACTGCTGTGGCCAAATATTTTAAACACTAGTAATTCCCCCCTCCCTCTCCTCTCTCCCTCCCTCGCTTCCTCTCTCTTCCTCCCTCTCTCTCCTTCACCCTCTCTTCCTCATGCCCTCTCTGCCTCCCTCCCTCTCTCTCCCTCCATCCCTCCTCTCTCTCCCTCCCTCTCTCTCTCTGCCTCCCTCCCTCTCTCTCTTCCTCCCTCCCTCTCTCTCTTCCTGCCTCTCTATGCCTCCCTCTCCCTCCCTCTGTCTCCCTCCCACTCTACCTCCCTCCCTCTCTGTCTCCCTCCCACTCTGCCCCCCCACCCTCTCGCTCCCTCTCCTCTCTCCCTCCCTTGCTTCCACTCTCTTCCTCCCTTTCTCTCCTTCCCCCTCTCTGCCTCATTCCCTCGCTTCCTCCCTCCACTCTCTTTCTCCCTCTCTCTCACTGCCTCCCTCCCTCTCTCTTCCTCCCTCTCTCTCTGCCTCCCTCCCTCTCTCTCTTCCTCCCTCCCTCTCTCTCTTCCTGACTCTCTATGCCTCCCTCTCCCTCCCTCTGTCTCCCTCCCACTCTGCCTCCCTCCCTCTCTGTCTCCCTCCCACTCTGCCCCCCACCCTCTCGCTCCCTCTCCTCTCTCCCTCCCTTGCTTCCACTCTCTTCCTCCCTTTCTCTCCTTCCCTCTCTCTGCCTCATTCCCTCGCTTCCTCCCTCCACTCTCTTTCTCCCTCTCTCTCTCTGCCTCCCTCCCTCTCTCTTCCTCCCTCTCTATGCCTCCCTCTCTGTCTCCCTCTCTGTCTCCCTCTCTGTCTCCCTCCCTCTCTGTCTGCCTCCCTCTCTCTCTGCCTCCCTCCCTCCCCTTCTCTCTCATAGCTTAATATAACTGGGTCATCATTACTCAACATGCAACTTTTGACACTAGTAATTTCCCCCTCCCCCTCTCTCCCTCTCCTCTCTCTCTCTCTCCCTCCCTCCCTCTCTGCCTCCCTTGCTCCCTCTCTCTTACTCCTCTCTTTGTCCCTCTCTATGCCTACCTCCTGCCCTCTCTCTCAATCCCTCTCTCCCCTCTCTCTCCCTCCCCCTCTCTCCCTCCCTCTCCCTGCCTCTCTCTCCCTTCCTCTCTCTCTGTCTCCCTCACTCTCTGCCTCTTTCACTCCCTCTCTGCCTCCCTCTCCCTCTTTCCCTCCCTCCCTCTTCCACACTCTCCACCTCCCTCCCATTGGTAAGGCGTTAAGATGGTGCAGCTGCATGCGCAGTTGCTATAGTGCAAAGAGGACGCAATTTCCCAATGTTTAACTATAGTAGCTTGTGAGTAACGCCTGCGCAAAACGCACCTCGCAGGCGTTACTCACAAGCTGAAAACTATTATAGTGGATTGTTTTATATGATTGTTTCACGATTTATATATACATTTATATTATGTACCTTTTGTGTGCCATTATTATTACTGCATTGGTCAATTGTGCTTTCTTCAATCCGTCTGCCTGTTACTTTCCCAAGTGGGTTTGTCCTTGTAAACTAATGAGCTTCCTTTAGTCCTCCTGGTAACACTAGCAGATATAATTGCCAAATTCCAATTGTGCAAACACACTTCCGGGTTGTTTAACAGGCTTTGCTGTGTGATGTTTAGAAAATAACAAACAAACTGAACATATTTTCATGACTGTTTGGATTTAATTAATTTAGAAAATCTCTTTAAATTAGGCTGTTAGAGAAGATTAGCGATCTATGGAAAAGTTATGGAACTTGCCTAGCTTGCCAGTTACTCCTCTGTCTTTGTGGAAAGTGGAATCTGCCATTTTAAGTTACATTGTTATCGTTAACACTTAGAATGCTCTAACATGTGACAGTTACGGTACTTCTATTTCTTTGTTCTTCAACAGCTCACATTACCTAATTTACAGATGATTTGTAACACTAAAAGGCAAGTGCTAAAACCTTTACACATATATATGACTTTCTATAAGTGAACTCTTTCATAAAAGAGCCACTTGTGTTTAGGTAAAACTTCTCCTTTAAATGCAGACTGACTGGCCTCAACTGGCGTCTGTCCTTTAGAGTTATATTATGTTTGAGTCCCAAAGCACTTTGGCTTCAAAATGATTACGCTAGTTTTCCTCTTCTGAATCCCTTTTAATATAGCAAAGAAATCTTCAACTCTTAGAGATTCACAGCCTAGATTTATGTCAAGCACAAAATGTAAAGAAATTACAATATTTTGATAACTTAGCCCTATAAATCTCTGTCTTGTGTCACCGCGGGTAGCACTGAGTAATGGATTTGGTGACAGAAGAGGATGAAGAGGTCCCATTTGACTTGTTATTCTTTGTATAACAGGTTTACACATCTCTTGTAAGATCCCTCAACAGCGCTAGAAGAAGCAAAGTCCAAAAATCAGTGAGTACTCTGTCTTTTTTCAAGATACAGTGTAATATCTTACATAGAGATTTGTTAGAATATTTCCTTATTTTCTGATCGCTGCCAAACCTAGTTTGTGCCATGTTTTCTTATAAATGAGTACTATACAATGAAAAATGTATAGTTATGTTTAAAAACTGAATCTGACTAAAATTAATTTTGATGCGTCTGCCGGTTCTTAGAGGTATCCATTTTACTTTGGTGAAGGCCATGTGTTTGAGAATGGTGTTGTGGAAATTGAACTGAAATTATTGGTGTAAGTTTCCCACTTCTAAGCACGTGGGGGAAAAGTGTTACTGTGATATTGTATATGACCCAATTATGTATCAAATTCCCCTGACCTCTCCCTCTTCATAAATTATCATTAATATTTTTTTTTAATTATGTTATGCTCATAGCATACATAGTTACTGATAATGTTAGTTACATATATTTCTATGCAATATGTGCAAAATGTCTTCAACTACAGTTGTGTGCAGAGTGTTAGTTCTCTCTTACCATTATCAAATTCCTTTCAAGCATATAATCTTTCAGCAGAAATAATCTTCTCCCAGCCTTAGCTTTTAATGAGCGTATAGCATACCTCCCAACATTTTAAATGGCCAGAGGGACCCTTTTAGTCTTGAAAAATTATCCACTATTAGGAAGTGTTATTGCCATTGTAAACCATATAATTCAATATGTTCTCAACGTTCCATTCAAAATGATATGTTCTGTAGAACACACACTCCAGGCTTATATATTTCTACTAGACATTAACAGTAAACAGGAGGGACCAGAACAAGTGGCATGAGACCAGGACTGGAAAACAAGGCTTAAATATAGGACTTTCCTTCAAAAAAGCGACAGTTTAGAGATATGATGTATTGGATGGGCTGGCATGATCTGTATCAATGAGCAGCTGCAAGGAGCAGCAAATTAGTATTATTATTATTATTATCCTGTATTTTTAATGAGCCAACATATTCAGTAGCACTACAGGTGTTAAATATACATTCTTAACATTTTGCAAAATAATAGAGGGCCCTCCATTCTTTTGCAAAGTTTTAATAATTCTTAACCTGCTTCCAGCTCAGAATTCAGAGAAAAACAGTTATTACACTGCATTCTGAGAAGCTGAGCTGGGTCATGCAAATGTGCTCACAAATGCATCGCTCTTCAATCCATAGCCATTATCAAACATGGCTTCCTTTAAGCTTATGTATTACACAGCTTTTAAGCAAAGCCAAGGTTGGATTAAACACAAGCTCAGTATCCTATTCATGTACAGCTGTTTCAAGCTTACTGGCCATCATCAGCATGGAGCGGGACCTCAACCCTCTGTTGAGTAGGTAGTTCACCACAACAATCATTTATAATATGATGGGCAAAAGAGTGATACAAGCCCTCCACCGTACAGTATTAAAGTAAATAAATAGTACATCTGTGTTCACATTTGAATGTCTAAAGCAAGTTAAAAAACCTGTTTCCAGCTCAGAATTCTGAGAATTAACTAAAAAAATATACATCCTGACCACCAGTAAACTTGACTGCTATAAGAAACTTCAAATACACTAGTAATGTCTAAATGAAAAGCTTTATTTGGATAAAGCATTTAGTGGTGAGAGCATCTGATATACAAGGCTTTATTTATATTACAATAATGTCTTTGGATGTGTGCATGCAAGAGTTTAGAGTATTCTACATGGCCTCTGTTCATTTGCTACAGATGATTCTACCAACTCACTGCCCTATTCTGCTGCCCAATTCGTAAATATATACACACTTAAAATATTGCCACATATTCTATTAGCTACTTGCAATCCAATTACGAGTTCCCCACCCACAATCACTACGGGCCAGCCAAGGATGCTAATTTGGCCTTAAAACTCCATTGTTTTTAGCACAGCTTGAACATTACGAGCTCTAAATAATTAAACTTACACAAAATCAATATTCTGTTAGACCTGTATCAAATAAAGTCTAACCAACAACTGATAAAAGTATAACGTTTCTGTCAAAAATATTACGAGTACTAAATAGGACTCGCTTAGGCTTTTTCAATCATTTATAAGAGCCATAGCAGCAATTAAAAACACAATACTGTAGTTTAAAAGCATGGGAAGGCATATAAATACATTAGAATAAATTGCTCAACAGTCTCAAACCCACAAAAATATTATTTTTAACTGTTATTTCTGAGAAATTTCGATCCCGGGACTCAAGGGTTTAATACATATCATGAAACCAACATGGACTAAAACTAATGATCTTATGCATTTTATAGATTGCTCAATTGCGAACCCGTTCGGCAAATATTACTTATTGGCACCAATTAATTTGAAGCATCTGATTGCAGATTATGTGTAACTTCCATGTTTTACTGATGTCAGGATGTCAAGAAGTAGATTACGGGCTTGCTTAAATATTGTCAGATTATATGTCCCCTGAAATCCTACTTAAAAAGGCAGGGTTTAGGTTTATGGAGGTAAATTGTGAGCTGGAGTCAATAGAATACATCCAAACATTTAGAGAGAAAAAAAAACACCTGCAGCAAAAATTACAGATTAGAGGCATGTTTGCACATTAACCTCTTTATCACCAGTTGGTCATTATTGCTTATGAAATTGGCTAATTTGACATATACTTTAGTTATAACAAAGGTAAATTTATCAAACTAAAACATGAAGCATTAAACTACTTACAAATACACGTTTTCCTTAAAAAAGCAAATGATTTGAAGTCTAGTAAACAAACTTCTTACAGTGCAGATCAAGAATGTTTTTAAGCATTTGTTCTCAAATTGTGTTTATAAAAGGTCCATACATTTAATACCATCAGTTGTATAGATTCTAATTGACTTGGTACAATGGCAAACAACCTGGCTAATTTCTTAGGATTTGTTTTGGTAGTTTTCATACAAAACCTTTTGTCATGTTTAAAACATTATATTAAAATGCATAATAAAGAGAACCTTTCCACTTAAATTAGCCTCTATCCTACTTGCTTGAAATCCAGTTGCTCTCATTGTTCATACTTGCCTACATATGCTATTCTATTGTATGTATATAATATGGCTGACATTAACAGCAACTGTCTCCCAGTTGGTACACCAGAGCATGTCCTATTAGAATCCAAACCCATCTGAATATTAGGTCATATATACACATGTTTTTGTCCCTATGAAGCCTTGTGATTGGCTGATAACTACCTAACTTGGTGTAAGAAGGTGTGCAGTTCAGTTTTCCAGCACATTTCTCATACTTTTCTCATTGTCTCTTCGCCCTCTATCAGGACAGCTAATGTAATGTCATTGTGTACATTTTAATGGTATAGTGATGTTGTGTTGGTGATTGAGGTTGAATAGGCATCTCAGAAGTTGTTTTTTTTGCAGCTTAAACTAGTCAAAAGCCAGGGCAATGGTAAAATCTATATTTGATTCCTATTTTAATTAAGTTTGCCAAGAAGTTCTTTGCTTGACAAAAAAATAGTAGTTTATAAAACATAGAAAGATCTTTTAAACAATAAAAAATATGATCAACAATTAAGTACCTTAAGGTAATGTAAATAAATAAATTTGATGACAAGCTCCTGGGCCTACACCATTTAAGCCACCTCATGGGCAATCCAAGTTTGCCTGTGCAAAGTTTCTAGTACTGGGTACTCATTGTCAACATTCTTGCTCTTTGAATTATCTCATTAACTTTACTTATTTGACCCTAAATAATGATCTGGGTATAAATGCAGTTAAGTTTTTTTTATAACTCGTAATTTATAATCTAGAGACCATAATTCTATTTTCACTAGAAATTATTGTGTCTGCAACAAAAAGTGGTATCACCAAATAAGAGGCAACATGGGTACATCCTGAGCCACTGCCTATGCAAATCTCTTTCTGTCCTACAAGATTTAAAAGTGGTGTTACCTGATAATCCTTCAATTATGTATTGCAGGGGAAAAAACATCAATAATCATCTAGTTCATAGTTTTTTGACTCACACGAATCCTTTAATACTTGGTTAAAACCAACACAGGGAATATACAAATGCAGACATTGTAAAGCATGCATGCAAATATATCACACCTACAAAGAAATGTGTACAACCCATTACAGGTGACACGTATAAGATTAATATGTTCATGAACTGCAGTTCCACAGGTGTAATTTATGTAATAAAATGTGGGGACAAAGTTATTCTTGGTGTATCAGATTTCTGCACTTTCCAGATAGGAGACATTCTTCAGGGATCATCGATTATTGTTCTATATACTGGTGATATGGGCATTATATTTATTTTCCTCAAATGTAATGAACTTTTTAATTGTGGTGTTTGTATATTGGTATTAATAAAGATATATTTCCCTACTCATTTTTTTTTTGATAACCCTAAATAGTGAAGCAACCACAAGCATTACAATGGGATTTTCGTTATAAAACAGAATAGGCAGAGTTGGTACAATCAGCTGTATGGGTGGATGCAACTTTAGGTTGAGATTTAACTATATGTTCTCTAAGATGGGTTTGCTGATTCCATGGAGAAATCAGATCAATGAGTCCATTTAACTTAACAATTACAGATATTTAGGTCCAGCTCTTGAGACGCTGACCTGCCCGTGAGCTCTCTACATCCCCCACACTGTGTGTGTTCCCATAAGTACAACTTATTGTCCTGGCCAACATCCAACTAAAACGTGCTTAGTGCATTAAAGGAAGGGGTTGAATTTCCATTAACAAGACCTGCACAATATTAACCGAATGTTAATGACTGCTTCCCAGATAGTTATAATTTATCTTATACCTACAGCCCATTTGCCTCTATCAGCACGACTGTGTACAAAATCAATCTTCTCATTTTCACATTTTCTGTTTTTCTTCCAAGTGTATAGGGAAAGTCATTTGTTAAATTTACACTATATGTTTTTTCCCTTAAGACAAAAAAGCATTTTTAAAAAGTCGATAAAGTAAGGGGAGCATTCCAACAAAATATAATATACTTTAAGATTTTTGGATTAAAGAAATATAGAGCTCTCAATGTATTTATCATGCATCTCTTTTAAATATTCTTTTTAAATTAGATGATTTGGGATTTACAAAAAAAAAAAAAGGTTTAAACATATGCAATGCATTACAAAATATAAACTTGACATTGCAAGGTGAACAAACATAAAGTATTCAAACAAAAATTGAGAGTATCATCAAAACTGCCCAATATGCTCAACATAAATATGGTCCCTTCTCAATGCCTAAAAAAGTTTTTGGTGTGTATAGTTTGTAATGGGTGAGAAAGGTAGGGAAAGGGGGAGGAAAACATGGAATGGGATAAGGGTTGAACAAAGTAGGTTATTAGCCAGTTGTTTTATCAAAAAAACAAATACTGACTCAGTTATAACAATAGTACAGCTCAGTAATAGGGTATCTCAATAATATAGATCAATCCATTTTGACTCTCATATTCATGTTAACTCAAAGAATCCTTAGCAGCTGTAGGAACACTATTCACTGAGAAATGATGTCGCTATCGTTATTGGTAAATTAATTCACAAATTAAAGCACAAATAATACCTTTTGAGCATAAATCCTTGAAGCCTAACACAGTCTCCGGCATACACACCTTTTGTAGTTGCTCATTTTCACAACAGAAAGAGGAACAATATTTCATATGGTAGGGACAGCATGTAAAGAGTGTGTGAAGGTAATGACAGGTGAAGAGGCATATGTTGCAAAAAAAACAGTAGCCAGTGGAAGCGGATGATACCAATGACAAAAGTAAGTGGAAGATAGTGTTTTAATTAATGATTTTATAGAACAAGGAAACAGGCTTAAGGCAAGGCCCACCAAGGTAGTATTTTCTGAGATACTACCAGTGCCACATTCTAGCCCAGGGAGGCAGAAGGAGCTTAGGGAGGTTATTGTGTGACAAAATAAGGGATAATATACAAGAATATGTCTATTTGAACAAGAGTATAAGTCTGAGTTAATACTGATTTATAAGGTATATTTCATGTCAAACTTGGATCAAGGCAACTCAGTGGATTTTGCAAAGACTTTTGATACAGTGCCACACAGGAGACTATTGTGCAAATTAAGGGATACAGGAATTGCAGAAAATATCTGCTCATGGATTGAGAGCTAGCTAAACAGGAAGCAAAGGGTTGTTGTAAATGGAACATACTCAGTTTGAACTAATGTGGTAAGTGCTTGTGGACCTGAGTGGCTTGCCACAAAAAATGGTGGTGTGCATATATAAATAATGTGTGCTGCTGAAATATGCAGATATATTAACTTTACACACTCACTCAAGTAATTAACACATAATCCCTTACACATCTTGCTTGTTCTTACCTAAGATAGTCCCCTCCCAGTTTACCCTGCTTGAATGACGTCAGTTTCATTACCTGCTATCTCCTCTCCAGCTCCCCGGGTCTTCTCCCCTTCTATAACATGCTGTTACATCTGCAGACCAGACAACACCCCCTTACAAGTCTCTGTATAAGAAAGAGGGGAGAACTATGTGTCCTGATGTGCATTAAGATAAGGAGAGGTACTTCTTGAGATTTCTATGTATAAGGAGAGGGAAATGACAGTATAGAGAAGATGAGAGTATAGATAGAGAAGACAAGATTAAGATGAATGATAAGTAAGAGGAGAGAGTGAGTGAGAAGGAGAGTAAAGAGAGGGTAGAGAAGATAGAGAAAGGGATTAAGGAGGGGTAGACAAGAGAAGAGGAGGAGAAAGGACACAGCAGAAAGAGGGGGAATGGAAAGGTAAAAAGAAAGAAAGAAGAAAAAAGGGAGAGAAGAGAGAGAGAGTAAAAGAGAAAGAGAGAGAAAAAATGGAAAAAAGTGATTAGCTGAAAGAGAGAGGATTGGGAGGGGAGAGGATTGGGGAAAGGATTAGGAAGAGGATTGGAAGAGACAGACAGTGGATTGAAAAAAGACAGATGAGTGAGAGACAGAAGTGGCAGGGAAAGATACAGAAAAGCAGAGAACGAAAGAGACCGGAGGCTAAAGAGAGACATGGGAGAGAAAGAGGGTGAACTGAAGATATAATGATGAGAGGGACATAAGAAAGGAGAGAAAAGAGGAGAGTGAGAGAGTTGGGAAAAGAGCAACAGAGGGTGAGTTAATGATAATGAGGGAGGAGGGGGAGATATGGAGAGTAAGAGAGTTGGAAGTGCACAACAAAGGAGAGACAGATGTTGGGAGATAGAGGGAGAAAAAGAGAAACTGAGAGGAATTAAGACAGAGAGCTGGGAGCAATACAGATGGGTAGGATGTGAGGAAGACAGAGAGTGTCCAGGGAAGTGTTAGAATGGGATAGAACAGAAGCATTGGGACAGGTGGGGGGAGAAAGAGAAAGTGCAGACAGCAGTGAGAGAGAGAGAGAGAGAGAGAGAGAGAGAGAGAGAGAGAGAGAGAGAAAAAGATGAAGAGTGAGAAAGAGACTGATGGGAGAGGGATGAAGAGAGACAGGGGAGGGAAAGAAGGTTAAAGGGAGATAGGGGAAGGGAAGACAAGGGGAGAGGGGTATGGTGAGACTGAGGAGGGTAGGGACAGATGAGGAGGGAAGAGTGAAAGTTAGGAGAGAGATGAGGTGGAATAGACAGAGGAAGGAGAGAGGTAGAGACAAAAAGTAGATGGCATGCTAAGAGAAGAAAGGAGAGAGAGACAGATGGGGAGGAAGGAGTTGAGGACAGTTATGAGAGACAGGGGAAGAGACATAGGGATGGGAACTGACAAAAGGGAGAGTGAAAAACAGCAGAGGGGAAGCAGACATAAGAGGGGGGAAAAGGGACATATGCGAAGAGAAAGACTAAGGGGGTATAAATGTAAGAGTAAAAGGGTAAATATAGACAGGAAGGGGGATTTATGGAGGGGCAGAGAGACAGAGGGGGGACTGATAAAGAAGGAGAGAGACAGGAGGAGGGCCTGGCCCAAGGGAGTCAGAGACACAAGGGGGACTGATAGAGGGGAGAGAGAGACAGACAAGAGGAGATACTGATAGAGGGGAGAGTGAGACAGGAAGAGGGATTGGTAGAGAGAAGATAAAAACATGAGTGGGCTGATAGACGGGGAGATAGAAACAGGAGGGGGCTGATAGAGGGAAGATAGAAACAGGAGGGGGGTTGATAGAGATGAGAGATAAAAAGAGGGGGTCTGATAGAGAGGAGTGAGAGAGCAGGGACAGATAGAGGGGAGAGAGACAGGAGGGGGTCCGATAAAGAGGAAAGACACAGCAGGGGAATGATGGGGGCGGGGGTAATAGGGGGGACAGATAGATGGGAGAGACAGAAAAAAGAAGAGGACTGACAGAGAGGAGAGAGACAGCAGGGGGAGCTGGTAGAGGGGAGAGAGAAAGGAGGGGGACTGATAGAAGGGCGATAGAGCAAAGGGGGGTTATTGATAGAGAGGAGAGAGACAAGAAGGGGACTGATAGGGAGGAGAGAGACAGGAGGGGCGGCTAATAGAGGAGAGAGAGAAACAGGAGGGAGGATTGATAGAGAGAGAGAAACAGGAAAGGGACTCATTTAGAGGAGAGAGAAACAGTAGTGGGCTGATAGGGGAGAGAGAGATGGGGGGACTTGTAGAGAGGAGAGAGACAGTATGGGGGACTCGTAGAGGGGAGAGAGACTGGAGGGGGACTACCTCTTTTCACCCTCTAATCCTAAAATCTGGGGGGGATTTTTTCCCCTTGTACTCCCAAATGCCCATGTACATAACAATGCTCAAGGTCAAGCAGCATCTGCAAAGGCAAGTCAAACATTAACATGTATTAAGAAAGGTATAGAAGCAAGGGAAGCAAATATAATTCTGCCACTATGCTATTCCCTAGTATGGCTTCATTTGGAATATGGAGTACAATTTTTGGGCACCACTTCAGAAGAAGGACATTTTAGTGCTGGACAAAGTAGAGAGAATGGCAATAGAACTAGTAAAGATAATTGTCGGACAAAACTATGAAGGCAGACTAAGCAAAGTAAATGTTTCTCTCTAGAAAAAAGGTGCCAAAGAGAGTATATGATTACCTTCCAAATATATCCGTGGTCAATATAGGACTTTCCTTGAGGCTAGAAGAAAAAAAATCCACATTAGCAAAGAAAAAGGTTGCTAAACTATGTAATTCTTTACTAAAGGAGGCAGTGACAGTGGATTCAATAGATAACTTTAAAAAGGGGATAGATATTCTTTTGAGTAAAAAGAGCATTTAGGTATATCCAGGATAACTAGAGAAGGAGGAGTTCTAATTCTACTGAGGAATATGACTGCCACTATCTGGCTCAGGAATTAACTTTTTTCCAATGGACAATGTTTCAAGAGGAGATCTAAAAAGGTTGAACATAATGGACTAAAAGTATTTTTCAACCTAAATTATTATGTAACTACGTAACTATGAGTAATGACTAGTTAGATATAGGTGCAAACATGTTATTATTATTATTATTATTATTAATATTATTATTATTATTTATTTGTAACATGCCAACATTCTGTAGCGCTATACATGGGTTAATATTAAGGCAATACAATGCAGTATTAACACATTGCAAAGGATGGAGGTCCCTGTCTTTGAGCTTCAAACCCAGTGTCCAAAGTGATTTCTCCAAAGCACCCTGCAAGATTGAAAACTTGCAAGGGTTTGGGTGAGGTACAGGAGAGTGGAAGATAAGTTGTGGAGGTTAAGGTGGAAGGTGGCAGGCTTCTTTAAACAGATGCATTTTTAGTGAGGATTTGAAGGTTTTGAGACAGGGAGATAATCTTGTGGAACGAGGCAAGGAGTTCTAGAGTATTGGGGCAGCAGGAGAAAAGTCCTGAAGGCGTGAATGAGTTGAGGTGATAAGAGAGGTGGAAAGAAGAAGATCGTTAGCAGAACTAAGAGGGCGGGTGGGGGAGTATTTGGAGATGAGAGCAGTAAGTGAGGGTCATGATTTTAAATTTTATTCTGGAGGGAACAGGAAACGCGTGGAGTGATTGACAGAGAGGAGCTGCAGACCCTGAACATAGAGTATGGCTAGCGAATGCTTTCCATATGGATTAAAGCAGAGACAAGAGCGTGATGGGGAGGCCAACAACACAGTAGTAGTTGCAGTAGTTAAGAGGTTATGATGATAGAGTGTATTAGAATCTTAGTTGTGTCTTGTGTGAAGTAATGACGTATCTTAGAGATGTTTTTGAGATGAAGCAGGCAGGATTTTGTAAGTAACTGTATGTGATGAATTAAAGAGAGGGCAGGGTCCAGTAGAACCCCAAGAAAACAGGTTTGGGAGGTGGGATTGATGGTGGCATTGTCGACGAGAGATATGTGAGGAATTAATGCTGTAGTCGATGCTAGGAAGATTAGGAGTTTGGTCTTGTACATATTGAGTTTGAGGCAGTGGGCGGACATCCAGAAGGATATACTTGAGAGGCAGTTGGAGACATGTTAGAAGAGAGGGGGATAGATCTGCTGTTGAGAGATAGATTTGAGTGTCACCTGCATACAGATGATAATGAAATCCAAAATGTATAGATAGACAAGAGAAGGGGCCTAGGACAGAACCTTGGGGTACACCAACAGAAGAAGAGGTGCCGGAGAAGGAGATGCTAAATGTTCAGTCTTGGAGGTATGATTGGAACCAAGAGAGAGCAGTGTCTCTGATGCCGAGGGAGTAGAGGATTTGGATTATAAGACGTGGTCAACTGTGTCAAAGGCAGAAGAGATCTAGAAGAAGTAGAATATAAAAGTGACCCTTTGACTGGGCGGTGAGCAAGTCATTAGTGACTTTTGTGTGAGCTGTCTCAGTGGAGTGTTGGGGCCGGAAGCCAGATTCAAAAGTGTCAAGAAGTTGGAGGAAATAAATTGGGTAAGGTGGTTGTAGACGAGGCGCTCGAGTAGTGTGGAAGCCAAGGGAAGTAGAGAGATAGGGCGATAGTTAGGTGCAGAGTCAGAATCGGATGAGGGTTTCTTCAGAATGGGTGTAATTATGGCATGTTTTAGAGAGGATGGAAAAGTGCCAGTAGTTTGGGAAAGGTTGTAGAG
This sequence comes from Discoglossus pictus, assembly GCA_027410445.1. Classification (NCBI taxonomy): domain Eukaryota; kingdom Metazoa; phylum Chordata; class Amphibia; order Anura; family Alytidae; genus Discoglossus; species Discoglossus pictus. Next base: position 197,943,518 of record CM050168.1, on the reverse strand, counting down.
ATGTGTGAGAGATGGGATTAATGAGATGGGGAGGGATGAGATGAGATGGAATAGGATCCAGAGGACAGGTAGTAAGGTGAGAGGTTGATAGTAAGCTGGAGACTTTGTCCTCTGTTACAAGGTCAAAAGAGTGCATATTGGCTGTGTGATTGGGGAAGGGAGGAGGGTGGGTGTTTTCGGTTAGTTGAGAGGATGGAATGTGTAAGTCGGGATGAGAGGAGAATTTGTTGTGAATGTTTTCAATTGTATGCTTAAAGTCTTCAGCTGTGAGACAGGTAGGGACATGAGTTGGTAGTGGGTGGAGGAGAGAGTTGAAAGTGGTGAACAAACGTTTGGGTTTGGAGGACAGAGTTGATATTAATTATGTGAAATAGTGCTGTTTGGCAAGGTTGAGGGCAGAGAAGTATGAGCTCAGCATAAACTTGTAATGAAGGAAATCAGCTGGAATGCGAGATTTCCTCCATATTAATTTAGCAGTACAGGAGCACCGCTGAATGATTCGTGTTTGTGTGGTGTGCCATGGTTGTGTATGAGAGAGAGGGCATCTACGTGTGGTTATGGGGGCCAGGGTGTCAAGGGTGGAAGAAAGAGTTCGAGTTCTAGTATGAGGTGCCAGTGTCAAGGCACTTGAGGTTGGTGATGGAACTTGGTGAAGGGGTTGTAGCATAGTAGAGAGCTCTTGTGGCTCAAGTGCTTGCAGGTCTCTGTAGGTTATGGTGGCTGGTGAGGAAAAGGGTAGTGAGAGGAAGGTGTGGTGAGGTTGAAGGTCAGGAGGTGGTGGTCAGATAGAGGGATTGGATGGATTACTAGGTTGGAGGTGGTGCTGAAATTGGTGAAAATAAGGTCAAGGGAATGTCCTGCAAGGCAAGTAGAGGAATCTGTAAGTTGTGAGAGGCTGAGGGAAGAAGTGAGTGAGAGTAGTTTAGCGACTGCCGGGGAGGTGGGAGTGTCAATGGCAATGTTGAAGTCGCCAAATAAAAGTGAAGGAATGTTGGAGGAGAGAAAGTGAGGGAGCCAGGCGGCAAAGTGATCCAAGAATTGAGAGGGTGGTCCAGGTGGATGATAGATCACAGAAACACGTAGAGAGATGGGTGAGAAGAGGCGGATAGTGTGAACTTTGAAGGATGAGAATTGGAGGTATGAGACAGGGGATATGAGGTGAATTGTACAGCGAGAGGAAAGTAAAACACTCACACCACGTTGTTTGTTCCCAGGTCTAGGTGCGTAAAAGCCACCGTGAGAGAGTGCCACAGGGGAGACAGTGTCCAATGAAGAGATCCAGGTTTCAAGAGTGAAGGTTAGTTTATTGCAGATAGATTTTGCATTTCAGAGGGCACAGGAGAAAGGAAAAAGTTTTGAGGCAGGTGATGAGTAGCAAATTCTGAGTCTCTGTCTCTGTTGTTTTCAGCCCTTGGGGCGGAACGTGGCTGGCGGCAGGTGGAAGTGAGTGAGGGACCTTGGTTAGGAGAGACTGAGAGGATATGGGAATGGGAGTGTTAGGGATGAGATTGTGACTAGTGGAGGGAGAGGAGCTTGTGGGATCATAGACGAGGAGAGAAGAGCAAGGAAGGTGAGATGGTTATAGTGTTGGGGACGTGATGTGGAGAGGCTGCATAGGAGAGTCTAAGAAAAAGGCAAAAGGTTATAAGGAAGCAAAAAGAATGAGAAGCATTGTGACATACAACCACAAGAAGTAGATTAAGTGAAGATAGCGGTAATATTATTTGGCTAGGATAGGATACTTATCATATATATAGAGATGTCGTACTTGCGAGTTTGTTGGTAATGCTATGTTAAAAGTTACGGACTTGAGCATGTGCAATGAACTGTGAAGGCACTCATTGCTGCGCTCGCAATGAGCGCCAAAGGTGCTCATTGGGAGGCCCGCAAGTTGAGGGTTTTTTGAGGACTGCAATGAGCGCCTAAGGCGCTCATCATGAGGCCCATAAAGTAGAGGGGGGGAGAGGCGACGCCCGCAAGTTAGAGGGGAGAGAGACTTGCAAGGTAGAGGTGGGGAGAGGCTCCGAACGGCTTTCAACTTATGGGTGTGAAAAATAAATGTCTGCCAGAGGGGCAGAGAGCCTGTAAGTGAAGTTGAAAGCTAATTTCCTATTCAATTGGCATATTTTGGCAGGCTCCCAGCGGCTTCCGAGTTACAGGCTTGAAAAAAAAATGGCGGCGGATAAACACGTAAAAACTTTTTTCAAGCCTACAAGGCTTTGAGCAATAGTAATTTAAGATTCAAGCCTTGCGGGCTTGAAAAAAAAGTTGTGGGTTTAACCGCCACCAAGCCTGCAAATGTTTGCAAACCCGTAAATGGCAAATGAGAGACAGAGGGAGAGGGGGCCAAAGAGGGGAGGGATAGGGGATGAAAGAGACACAGGGGAGGGAGATAAGGGGAAAAAACAGGGCAGGGAGAAGGGGGCTCAGAGACACTGGGGAGGTAGAGAGGGGGAAAGACACAGGGGAGAGAGAGGGGGAAAGAGACACAGGGGAGGGAGAGAGGGGGAAAAAGACACAGGGGAGGGAGAGAGGGGGAAAAAGACACAGGGGAGGGAGAGAGGGGGAAAGACACAGGGGAGGGAGAGAGGGGGAAAGACACAGGGGAGGGAGAGAGGGGGAAAGACACAGGGAAGGGAGAGGGGGAAAGACACAGGGGAGGGAGAGGGGGAAAGACACAGGGGAGGGAGAGGGGGAAAGACACAGGGGAGGGAGAGGGGGAAAGAGACACAGAGGAGGGAGAGGGGGGAAAGAGACACAGGAGTGAGTTTTTCTGTAATGCTCTTAAAGATATAGGCATGCGCATGCACGCAGCGCATGCTGAAGCCTGCAATGAGCAGCAAAGCCTCTCATTGCAGGGCCCATGAAGAGCGCCAAAAGGCGCTCACCATGAGCCCCATAAAATAGAGGGGGGAGGCTCACAATGAGCACCGAACGTGCTCATCGCGAGGCCTACAAGTTAGAGGGGGGAGAGCCTTGCATTGTGTGGCAAACAACAGCATTACAAGACTTTACATTTTTATGCCGTCAGACTTGCTGTGGTGGGTGAGTAGGTGTTTTTCTTATCTGTTTACCTTTTTAGCAGGTGATGCTGACTGAGCAGGTGAAAGTCATGTGTGTTTCAATAAATTAAAACAGAGCAGGGGTGGGTGAGGGTTAGGGAGGGCAATTATGTGGCTTGTTGCTGGTGGTTTGAAAGGGCCTCTGAGGAACAAGAAAGCAGATGTGTTAGAGGCGTAGAGATGAGTGAATATAAAAGGGTGGATATTGAAGGAGACACACAGGTAAGGTGTGAACTAGGTTATTGGGGAAAGAGGGAAACATAGCAGTTATATGACATTTTAAAAGTTACCTACAAAAGTTCTGAAAAGTTTTCTATCTGCTAAAATATTATAATAGATATGCATATTAATAATCGTAAAAAGAGCAAAAGAAGGATTGCAATGGTGGGTCCTCCAAGTGGATATAAGTACCTCAGAGGCTGTGTATATGTGTCCTGTTCTGTGTCTTGTTGCCTGTTCAGTTAAACATAAGCTGCAGTTGTGAAGGTGGAAATTAGCAAGTGATAGACTTGGGCCTTTGGGTGTTTCTTGTATGAGAAAAGATGAATTTTGCAGGCCCCAACTGAGTTATTGGATATGGGGAATGGAGAGAGTGAAACAAAGAGTTATCCCAATATAACAGAACCTGGGATACAGTTGGGAATGAAGAGTTGTTAACTGAGGCGATGAAGTTCATACTATCCGGCTCTTCTCTCCTATCTCTCTACATGTTGCTGTAATCTATCGCCCTCAGGTACTCCCTCTCAATTTCTCGATCACTTTTCCGCCTGGCTCCTTCACTTCTCTCCTCCAACATTCCTTCACTGGTACGTGGTGACTTCAATATTGCCAGCGACACTCCCACCTCACCAGCAGCTGCCAAACTGCTTTCACTCACCTCTTCCCTCGTCCTCTCACAACTTACAGATTCTTCAACTCACCACGCTGGACACTCTCTTGACCTTATTTTCACCAATATCAGCTCCACGTCCAACCTAGTCATCCATCTACTCCCTCTAGCTGACCATCACCTCATTACCTTCAACCTCACCACATCTTCCTCTCATCACTCTTCTTCAACCTTGGCCACCATAACCCACAGAAACCTGCTAGAATTGACCCTACACAGCTCTCTACTGTGCTTCAACCTCCTCTCAGCCCCATCACCAACCTCAACTGCCCTGACACTGCCACCTCATACATCAACTCTACCCTCTCTTCAACCCTTGACACCCTTGCCCCCATAACCACAGACAGACGCCCTTGATGTCATCCACAACCATGGCACACTACACACACATGGCTATGGAGGAAATCACGCTCCACAACAGATTTCCTCCACTACAAGTTTATGTTACGTTCCTACCCCTCCGCCCTCAACCTTGCCAAGCAGTACTACTTCACATCACTAATATCAACTCTGTCCTCCAACCCCAAAACATATGTTTGCCACTTTTAATACTCTCCTCCGCCCACCACCTCCTCCCATCCACTCCTGTCTCAAGGCTGATGACTTTGCCAACTGTTAAACACATAGAATTCAAACTACCCGCAATTAACTCTCCTCTCATTGTGGCTCACACACTCCTATTCCCACAGCCACTATGAACTACTTTACCCCTGCAACAGAGGATGAAGTCTCCATCCTAATATCATCGTCTCACCTCACCACCTGTCCTATTCCACCTCAGCTGATCCCTCCCCTCTCTACCACACTAATCCCAGCTCTCACACACATCTTTAACATTTCCCTAAACACTGGCACGTTTCCATCTTCGCTAGATGTTGCATCTAACTATCACCCTATCTGGCTACTTTCCCTGGATTCCAAACTGCTGGAGTGGGTCATCTATAACCGCCTTACAAGCTTTATTTCCTCTAACTCCCTTCTGGACACCTTCCAATCTAGCTTTTGGCCCCAACACTCCACTGAGACAGCGCTCATAAAAGTCACCAATGACCTGCTCACCGCCAAGATAAAAGGCCACTTTTCCATTTTACTTCTTCTCTGCCACCTTTGACACAGTTGACGATCACCTCTATGCAGATGATACTCAAATCTACCTCTCAGCAACAGATCTATCCCCTTCTCTTCTAGCACACGTCTCCAACTGCCTCTCTAGTATATCCTCTTGGATGTCCGCCCACCATCTAAAACTCAACATGTCTAAGACTGAACTCTTAATCTTCCCACCCTCTACTAAAGCTTCAATTCCTCACATCTCTCTCTCTGTCAACAACGACATCATCACTCCCAGCTCCCAAGCCCACTGCCTTGGGGTTCTACTGGACCCTTCTCTCTCTTTCATCCCTCACATGCAGTCACTAACAAATGCCTTCTCCATCTAAAAAGCATATCCAAAATACGCCATTACCTCACACAAGACACTACTAAGATTCTAATACACTTTCTCATCATTTCTCGTCTTGACTATTGCAACTCTCTCCTAGTTGGCCTCCCCACCACCCGCCTTTCCCCACTTGAATACATAAAGAATGCCTCTGCCAGACTCATCTACCGTACACAACGTTCAGTGTCGACAGCTCCTCTTTGTGAATGACTCCACTGGCTTCCCTTAGCCTCCAGAATAAAATTAAAAATCTTGATTCAACTTACAAAGCCCTCAACAATAGCACACCCCCATACATCTCTGCTCCCATCTCCAAATACTCCCCCACATGCCCTCTTCGTTCTGTTAACAACCTTCTTCTTTCTACCAGTCTTATCACCTACTCTCACTCCCGCCTCCAGGACTTTTCTCGTGCTGCCCCTATTCTCTGGAACTCCTTGTCTCACTTCACAAGATTATCCTCCTACCTCAAATCCTTCAAAACTTCAATAAAAACACATCTCTTTAAAGAAGCCTATAACCTTCCAACCTAACATGCACAACACCTCTCTCTCCCTCCTGTACCACATACAAACATCAACATTTAGATTGTAAGTCTGCGAGTTTCAATCCTGCAAGGTGCTTTAGGGAAAGTGATATGGACACCGGATTCCAAGCTCAAGGACAGGGCCCTCCATTTTTTGCAATGTATTAATTTCGAATTTGTCTTTTGAATTTGTCTTTGCCTGGAACTTAACTTATGTATAGTACTACGGAATATGTTGGCACGTTACAAATAAACGATAATAATAATAATAATAATAATAATAATAATAATAATGTATTTTCTAGTAGTTTGGAAGCAAACTGAAGCAAAGAGATGAAGACTGGAAATTTATTTTAGACAGATTACTAAACTGATTTGTATATGAACATTTATTAAAATATGGGGGAATATTTATAAAAATATAAATAAATAAATCTGTGGATATGTGGTAATAACTGACAGAGAACAGGAAGAAAGGGGGAGGCTCCTGAATGTGACTTTAGTGGCTTGTTAAAAGTAAGTGAAGTGTAATTTTTATATGCCAATTACATTGAGGAAAAATAAAATTAAATTGCCTAGTTACATCTACATAAAACAAAAAAAATGCCTAAAGATTTAACAGAGCCATTCAGTGGGGCTACATTTAAATATCTCTGCTTCCTATGTTTTCTATGAAACCCATTGATTAGATAAATAAATGTGCTCTATAATAGGAAGTTGGAATATTTAACTCCACATTTTTACCCTATTTAAATCCAATTTTTACCTAATTGCTTAAATATACTCCAAGCAATTAAATAATCAATATACAGAAGCTTACAGAGCACTAATTTGTATTGACATTCAATGTATATATTACGACAAAAGCAATAATATTGCTTGCAATATCAACTTTCTCTCTTATCATTACACTCTCAAAACCACCATAACTCAACGCGTTTTAAGGCCTTTTACCACAGCAAACTGCTACAATGTTTTATGTTCTATTTTCCAATGTGAGACATATTAAGTAATGCAATACCACGGCCTAAATGAACACATTCTGGAGGAAGATTAGTAATAGGTGTGATACAGCAGTACTGAAGGAGCAGTAAGCATAAAGCTGTTTAAAGAGTATATCTTCTGAGCATTAAACCAAAATATATACAATGAAAGGCCTACAGCCTATAACTGATAAAAGATAAACCTGTTAGGAGAATAAATGTTTCAATTTATCAGCCTTTTACATGTGGAAGACTATTAGGCTCACTGAAAGTATGAACAACTAATGCTGGGCTTAGAGGAACTGATAAATGGCATAGTAATAACATGTACAAATAAAGGGTGGTTAATAAAATATAGATTTTATTGCCTTCAAATGTATTTGTTAAAACATGAGCCTCATGACTTGACAAATAGGTGGCAATTGATGTGATTTGTTGTTAGAAAAAAGGAGTGCAGTAAGAAAGGCAGCCCCTGGAGACAGTGTGGGGGAGGGGGCTTTTGACCTGGCAAGGGATAGGAAGTAATTGGAGGATTTAATTTCTTGGGAGTGGTGATTAGGGAATAAAACTAAATGTTCCCGCCTTTACTAGCCACTCTGAGAGGAGCACATGTGAGTTTTCCTCCCTCCCTATTGGTTATGTATATTTGTCACAGCATGGGTGGGCGGGGATGATTGCTCTCGGTAGGGTGGGAGCATATTTTGGTGTTGGTTTACAACTGGTTTGATTATGAGGTCTCCTAGGCATTGGGTTCCTGGAGACTTCAGATGGTTGGGCGCCCTTAGTGGTCGTGATTAGTGATGTCGCGAACATCAATTTTTAGGTTCGCGAACAGCGGACGCGAACTTCCATCAAATGTTCGCGAACCGCCATAGACTTCAAAGGGCAGGCTAATTTCAAAACCCACAGGGACTCTTTCTGGCCACAATAGTGATGGCAAAGTTGTTTCAAGGGCACTAACATTTTGACTGTGGCATGCCAGAGGGGTATCCATGGCAAAACTGCCACGGAAAATTACATAGTTGATGCAGAGTCTGGTTTTAAGCCATAAAGGGCATAAATCACCTAACATTCCTAAATTGTTTGGAATAACATGCTTTAAAACATCAGGTATGATGTTGTATCGATCAGGTAGTGTAAGGGTTACACCCGCTTCACAGTAACAGACCAATCTCCCCGTTTAATGCACCACAAACAACCGCAAACAGTCCCTTTGCACAACCGCAAACTCCCCATTTGCACAAGGTTGGATAACAAGCTAGCCATGTCCCGTTCCTTGTCCTCACTGATGTAATTGAAGGTCTCTTCCTCCACCCAGCCACCAAGGGTCCCCGAAAGGTGACAACAAGCCCCCTGGGACGCCTGCTGTGTTTGGTCTTCCAACTCCTCAAAGCCACCTTCCTCCTCTGACTCCTCTTCTTCAGACTCCTCTCTCTGCGTTGCCTATGTCTGCGTTATTATAAGGTGTGTACTGTTAAGTAGTACTTTTCCTATCGGTTTAATCCCTGTTACGTCAACCATTAGGGGACGTGTATATGGCATTGATTTTTGGAAGCTGGAGATGGAAAAAGATGCTTGGTCGGTCCTCCCACTTCAAATTTGGGGCACTGCGCGTGCAATCTAAGGTGCCACCAGATAGGAGTGGTGTGTTCAGTTGTACTATTTATTCCTATCGGATTCAATAAAGCCAATAAACCTGGCCCGTTACTAGCCAGGAAACTACAAACCAAAACACAAAATAGGATACTTCAAATTAAGACCTCAAAGGGAGAAAAAACAACGAACCCAAATAAGATCCAGAAGATTTTCACAAAATTTTACAATACCCTTTATACGGCAACAAAACACATAGATCTACACAAAATGAGGGGATTTCTTAATTCCTGTGATCTCCCCTTAATAGAAGAAAATGACTTAGAGACTTTAAATGCCAATGTGACCCTAGAGAAGTGAGAAAAGCAGTCCAGAACCTCAAACCTGGTAAGTCACCAGGCCCAGACATATAGACATATTAGGCCCGCACTTGGTCACTCTAACAGAGTTCTAGAAGGCAAGCAAACACCAGCAGAGCTGAACAGGGCAGATATCGCTCTATTCCCTAAGGAGGGTCGAGATGCCTTAGAACCAAAAAACTACAGGCCAATATCATTACTAAACTGTGATACAAAGATCCTGTCAAAAATAATAGCAGATAGAATGTCATCCTTCTTGCCTAAGTTAATACATAATGACCAAGTAGGCTTAGTCTCCCACAGGCAAGCGGGAGACAACATTAGAAAAGTCATGAACCTACTGTACCACACCAAAGCCTCTAAAATTCAAGCCTGTCTTATGGCCTTTGACATTGAAAAGGCGTTTGATTCCCTGGAGTGGACTTACCTATACGCCACGCTTGAAAAATTTGGTATTAAAGGCCATTTCATAAATCTCATACACTCATTATACAAATCATCCAGGGCAAGGTTACAAATTCCGGGAGATGAGAGATCCTTAATTAAAATAGAAAGAGGAACAAGACAGGGGTGCCCCCTTTCTCCCCTTCTATTCACAATAGCAATAGAACCCCTGGCTCAGACAATTAGGGCCAACGCTGGGATCACAGGCAACCCAAGGGTGATTGCCCAGGTTAGATATTGTAAATAATAAGCTAATACTGCTGGAGGGATGATAGCTAATAGGACTTTGGTGTTTTTGGCTGGAATGTGATTGGCTGGAATGTGTCTGCTGACTGAGGTGCAGGGTCAAAGTTTCCTCAATGATAAAGTATAGGGGGCGAACCGAAAAGCGCATGTGCTCGCCATCCGCAAACATGCCAAAATAGCCACGAATAGTCCGCGGGCGAACAGTTCACGACATCTCTAGTCGTGATCATTCGTCTCTGTTTCTTTGTGTATTGTCATTCAAATAAAATCTGTGGCCTGTTTTATCACATACTGGTATTTGTCATTTATTTGGGAAAGGGTTGTGGTTTACTTTCAAAGGCTGCACTAAGTCAGTGTGCTTAGGTCTAGTGGGGGTCTTGGCATATGAGCTAATGGTTATCAACAGGTGGGCATCAGCACCAGTACCTGAGACCTCATCTGTTTCTTTTTAGGAAAAATGGATTTTAAAGATTGATGTTAGAAAGATGGATGAAGAAAGGGAGACAAAGAGGGATGATTATAAAACAGATGTGTTCTATCTGTCACTGCCATTAGTGCATTTTGGTAATTGCAAGTTTAGGGCACACGCAATAGGTATATATATGTGAGTTAGTATGCTAAAATTTACTTTTTTGCAGGGGAAGTCCAAAGGTTTGGAGACTAGCACACCAAACAAAAGAAAGGGTCAGAGGCAATAATCTTGATGATGGACAGTCCAATGGTAGGAGCACACAGCAGTAAAGAGAAGTCCAGTAGCAAGCCAAGATCCTGTGGCAACAGTCCTAAAGGAGGAGAAGCCTGTAATAAAGTACAGTAAAACCTGCATTTCTTTCTTATCCAGTCTTACATAGTTACATAGTAATTAAGGTTAAAAAAGTCCATCAAACTCAACCTTTTCAGATCTCCTCTGATCTGTAATATGCAGATTAGTTGTTAATTGATCCAGAGGAAGGCAAAGAGAAAAAAAAATGGCAATTGTCTCAACAAAAAAAAAGGGGGGGTGGGTTCCTTCCTGACCAAAGATACTGGCGAACGGACTCTCCCCATGGATCAATACTCCCTCTCTAATTATCCAGGATAATGAATACCATTTTTATTCAAAGACATATCAAACCCCTTTTTAAAGTGAACTATCAAATCCGCTGTCACAACCTCCTTTGGTAGATAATGCCACAGATCAACTACCCTTACATTTAAGAACCCTTTTCTTTCTTTAAGGTGTGATCTTTTTATTTCTAACCTCAAAGGATGTCCTCTTGTCAGTTGAAAATCTCTTGTCACAAACAGTTCACTTGACAAAGCCTTATATTGACCCTGGATATATTTATATAACGTAATCATATCCCCTCTTAGTCGCCTTTTTCAAAGATAAAATACGTTTACTTTGGTTAATCTTTCTTCATAACTTAGCTCCTCCATTCCACCTTATTAGTTTTGTTGAACTTCTCTGTACTTTTTACAGCTCTAAAATATATTTTTTACAAAGTGGTGCCCAGAATTGTACTCCATATTCCAAATGAGGGCGTCTTCCCAAAGGGAATCCCTTCCCAGGGTCAGCAAAAGATGCACATGATATCCATTGGCCTCTTTGGTTCCAGCACTTGGCTACCACTGTGATAACTATGGTTTCCCCCATGTGGACTGGCTATGGTCTGGAGATCCACATTCCCTGTGAATACCCATTGTGTCTGTGTGTTTTGGACATTGTGTGGCTTGTTGTTGTTTAGTTGTTAAGTCATGTCCTACTCTCCATGACCCTATGGACTGCAGCACGCCAGGCACATCTATGGTAAGGTCTCCGTTCATCCTTATCCATAAGGTTATCCTGGCAAAGATACTGGAGTGGGTTGCCAGTTCCTTATCCTACATAGTATAGCTCACAGCTTTGTTGAGTTTAAAAAGCCCCTTCATTATGAGAACATATCAATCCAGATGGGGACTGTGTGGCAAACCACTTGTTTTGCTGATTATAACAGCTTAATCTTTTCTATATGTAGTTTTGTGATTCATATACTGTGATCCAATTATTGCCTGTAAGTGCAGATCTAAGAGGCAAATTTTGAGAGTAATACAATGGGATGTTCAGCATTGTAGACCCCCTGGTGAGTGAACATATTAGCTTTCCTGTCTTAATGGCATTACCTTTTGCTACTCTGCACCCACACCAATATTGGATTACAGGGACACTTTTGTTCTCCCATCTATATAGGTCCCTGTGTTTTACAATAAAGGGCATTACCCATTTTTAAAAGTATACAAGTCTGTCAATTGTATTGCTAAGGGTGCTCCAGACCAGCTACCCAGGAATCCTGCATCTACATTTCAGAACTACAAACCTACTCTCCACAGATACTGAGCCTACTTTCAGGGGAATCCCTAGCACTGATAAACAGAAACTTACAGAGAATTTACAGGTCTGAACAGAAAGCACAATACATTATAGAGCACAGAACAAAGTGGAACACAATGTGATACTTTTAATCGCTAATGTATATGGACTGCAGTGAAAGCTTTTGGTATCTCTTAATCCCTTTGACCTGTAAGGGTTGATAAAGAATAATCTCCTATAATCTTAACATCACTATCTGGCATTACATTACATTACACAGTAAAATAGGAGGAACAACACAGTGATGGTGTGAAGAGATAAGATTCACAGATGTGAATTGTGATGCCAAATGTGTCAAACAGCTCCATTGATCATTCTGGGTTGAAATAAATATTTTAGGACTTAATAAGGCTGTAATTTACTAATAACCAGTGAAGTTCTTGTCACAACTTTCTCTTCACTGTGCTTGAAAAAGTCACCAGACTGATCCTTCTCACAAGTTGTATAGGTTCTGTATCCCCTCACACAGGATGGCTTAGCTGGAAGCTAGGACAAGGTGCTTATTTTTTAGCCAAGTGATTGAGTTGCAGGACAAGAGCCAAATTTCCTCATAAAATTAGCTTCCCAAATAATCTGTCTTTTTCTGTCTAAAAGTAACCCACCAAAATTATGACTCTCACTTAACAGTGCCACACATAATCTGTGATACCTTTTCCTGCAGATCATCTACTGTGGTATATCTTATCACATCCGTGAAATGTCCAAATACAGTGCTTTAGGTAGGTAAAAAAGGACAATCACTATGCAATAGGATGAACTCACACAGATTAAAACATTAACTAGAATCCTAAGGTAATGAATTGCTGGATCCTAAGGTAATGAATTGCTGGATGTCACAGCAGGTCTTTATTAACTAGACAGCACTGGTCTATGGATACATTGGCTACTGATATTATATCCATCCTAATGGACAACGTCACTATTGGCTTGTTGGAAGTTACCCCAATCGGGTTTATTTCAAGTAGATTTTAGTAGGCTACTACCTCCTTTTGACTTCATATTATATCAAGGGGTCATTTACCAAGAATATTGGATAAATCAGGGTATATTATGGTTAACAGAAAAAAATAAAAAAGAACTGGATAGTTCTTGTGTAACAATACACACACTAATGTAGAGGAGAATTGTCCCTCCAATGTGAGCCCATTAACACCTTTGTGACAACAAATTTCATACAATCAGCCTAATTTTAATTTGTATATATTGATCCAGGATTGGATATCGCCGTTGTGATCAAGACAAAATAATAAAGATATAATTTTATTTAAGAATTTCTACTCTTTAAATATATGGCAAAAGAGAAATATTTTAGTTGAACATAAAATAAAGTGCGTTTTTTTATTTATTTTTTTGCTTTCCTGTCCTCATCTTAGAACTTTGAGAGACACTTCTCCATAATTAATGTTTTTTTTCACCTTTTAAGTGGCAGAAAAGAAAAATGAATCAAAGATCAGATTTCGTTTCCAGACAAGCCCTGTGACAGTCAGGTAAGGTTTTGAATGTAAACTGCATTGCAAATGATTGTTTAAAAGTCATCAAAAGCTTTGAAAAATGACGCAAGCCAATTATAGGCCAAACGTTTTTCGAGGTCACTGTAGTTAAGATGCCATGAATATTGTAGCTGCAGGATGTTATTTTGCTTGTGTAGACACTTAGTGGCATTTTTTTCAAGTTCCACACACAAACCATGTTCTATGTCCCCATTCAGTAATTTAATATAATCCTTAATGGCCTTGGCTTGAATGTGTGTTGGCTTAAAATGTAATAATTTAGTTCCTAAGTAAATATAGATTTGGGAAAAATGTATTGAAAATGCAGACATTATAGAAGTGTTCGTGGTATATACAGTGACTCATTTAAATCTGCAAGAGAAAGCTAGCCCTGGGACTAAGCTGAATATGTGGCATGGTCTAGAAAAATATGAGAGTAATATTGTATGTGTGTATACCTATGAAACCTAATACAAATCAGTACTATTTGTTATGTTATGTTTAACACCTAACGCTTTCTCTGGTAATTGGCTTACCCTGCTTGTTTGTTAGCTATTAAAACTGAAAATACCACCTGGACCAAGAGAAATTAGCCTTACACAAATTAAATAACATCTCAAAAGAGGACAAAATAATGTAATAATATTTTACTACCACAGCCATCACATAATACAGACAGATCACAGAAGTCAATGTTGTTTATAGTACTTTTATAAAATATAAGGCAGAAGCAATGTGAAAAAGAAAGCATCATTAATATCACTAATAAGTTATCACTAATAATGTTTCACTTCTTCCTAATCTCTGTCATTAGTGTCACTATGATCTTTGAAAAGATAAGTAGGGCTGTAACATGACCAAAAGGGATACAGGAAAACTGCAGATGTTTTCCAAGGATCAGTAACCTGATGATAAATCTCTGATTGTGAAGGACTGGAATATGATGAGCATCCTTTAGATCTATTTTCAGCATCTAATCGCTAGGGAAAACATTCTTGACATTAGATGTTAGAGCCTCCATCTCAAACCTTTTGACAGATAGATGGTTGTTCAGGAATTTCAAATCTATTATTGGTCTCCAATCTCAAGCCTTCTGAACAAAAAGCTGATTGGAATGAAAACCTTGAAAATACTCTTGTGGGAGAACAGATTGGAAAAAAAGTCTAGATTCAAGGCTTCCAATGTGAATTTGTGAGGGGCCTTCAGTGTTTATGGATTCACATAAGGGTTGGACAATATTACCCTGTTTTGAAATTAATTCCAATTTGATCAAATCTCTATAGAACTATATAATCTTTCCACTGTTGCTGAGCTTTGGATAGGCAAATCTTCAGGAATGTCTTCTTCCTTTGTTGGCTTTAGAGAAACGTTTGCCCCTGATAGACCTGATGATGGTATTTTGGCCTCTTCTCCATGTCCTCATCTGGTCCCTGGAAGAAGCTTGTCTTAGAAGCTGCCATGATCGATTCCTATAAGTGTTGAGATATTTTCTTCTATCCCTTCTATCTTGCGATAGAAAGATCTTTGTTCCCTGTGCCATTTTAATAGCATCATCTGGATAATTGCCAAATTGGTTAACTCCATCTAAGGGAACATTGCATAAACATGTATTTGAAGTTGATACTGAAGACCATAATCTAAGCCACACCCTTCTGGCTAAGACTGCAAGCGCTAAGGATCTGCTGAAAAGATAAACCAAGTCTACCACTGCCTCTCAATTTTATTGAATGCATTGACAATAAGATGTTTATCTAGATTATTAAGAAAATCTGCTACAATATTAGCAATCCAAGATTACATAGCTTTAGAATGAATAGCTAGAACTACCGGAACTACTGCAGAACAAGATGTAGCACCAGCAACCAAGAAAAAATGTAAGGTCATTTTTCCATTCACCATCAGGACTGAGAAATCACTTATGTAGGGGCTCGGCCAATGTCACTGGGCCTCATACCATCCACTCAGCAATTTCACTCTTCAACTGACAGTCCTACCAGTTCCATCTACCATCATCAGGACTGAAAAGTCACTCAGTCCCAGTTCCATCTACCATCAGCACTGAGCAGTCACTGGGTCTCATATCATCCACCTAGCAGAATCACTATACAATCTGACATTCCTCCCAGTTCCATCTACCATCAGGACGGAGCAATCACTTCTGCAGGGACTCAGCCAATGTCACTGGGCCTCATACCATCCACTCGGTAGTGTGGTAAATTAGCCTGTTCATTTAAAAAGTAACAGCCAGGAATTCAGGTATTATTTTAATATTTTATTAAAAGTCCAATATTTGTACCAAAATAATACACACTATCTTCATGTGTGGAAAAAAGGGGAGCATTCGGCCCGACCATCTCTCCGAAATGCTCCAACCTCCAGGGACCCTTTAAATAGTCTTTTGAAAAACTGTCACACTTGCAGTTATACTGCTGTCTTCTCCCTGGGGTTAAATGTCCACAGTCTCCAAACAGGAAAACTGCTTTCTCTCAGCAGATTACTTGCCTTGTAGGCCTGAGTTGCTCCTGCAGACAGCTCTGTTCTGGAAACCAATCTTGCTCCTGTAAACAGCTCTGCTCTGGGAACCAAACTTGCTCCTGTAGACAGCCCTGCTTTGGGAACCAATCTTGCTCCTGCAGACAGCTCTGCTCTGGAAACCAATCTTGCTCCTGTAGACGGCTCTGCTCTGGGAACCAATCTTGCTCCTGTAGACAGCTCTGCTCTGTGAACCAATCTTGCGCCTGCAGACAGCTCTTTTCTGGAAACCAAATGCTGCTTTGCACTCCAGACTGTCTCTCCTTGCAGACAAACAATCTTTTCTCTTACTCCAAACACCACACCCGTTGGTTTGGTCTGTAGGGCTTTTTAAATCATCCTGATAAGGATCAGGTGCACTGGCTTGATTGAGCTGAAGTTTCAATTAACTCTTGCTTGTCATGTCTGGATATATAGCTCTACTCAATCTCAGGCTTATATAAACTCCTTGCTTGACACTGTTACAGTAGATACACTCTCCAACTGTAATTTTCCCAGTTCCATTTACTTTGTTTTCTTTTGCCTGTAAGTCCTCACATGCCATCACTCTTCTATCTCTGAACTCATATGACAGGCCCTCACACCTATTACTTGTCTTAATTTAGTGCAGGTTTAGCACTATCACCTTCATTTTTCAGAGCTGATACACCCACAAACTTCAATCACAAATTAACCCTCTACTCTGATATTTTTGCCAAGCTCTTCTCCTTTTGTTCATTAAATCTTTAGAGTGAAAGTTTGGGAGTTTTGAATTTTGTAAGTAATAGTCTGAAAAAGTACCATGTATGTAAGATTTTCAAATTAAAGATAGGGCCCTCCATTTTCTGCCATGTGCTTAATATATTTTTTTGTACCTAACTCCTATATAGCTCTATAGAACATGCTGGCAAATTACTTTTGTAATTATTATTATTATTATTATTATTATTATTATTATTAATAATAATAGTTTTGTTATTGTTAGGATTATTAAATACACCGGCCTTATAAAATGGTAAAGTAACCATCTTGGCCATGCAAACCACAGAAGCATCAACACAGGAGACACTATTCCAAAGATTAGCATCAGACTCTGAAAGGGATAAAGCCTGGAAAGGTGACCTGATATGAAGATTTTTCTTTTAGAACAGTTGCCACTCTCTTTGCATAATCTCTTTTATGTGCCCGAGAAATGGAAAGGTAGTTATTTTCTTATGCAAGGAAGCATAAAGTAAATCAGAAGGAATATATTCAATTACTTCATCTTCCAGATGGAGGGCTTTTCTGACCACATACACCACTGGTAGCCTTAATTAATTCCCCTAACATGTAAACCTGTAGCCCGTAACAGAGGCCGCTATCTGCAGGTTACAGGCAGAAAAACCCTACGGAATGTTGAAATCTGAACTTCGTTGGTGCAAAACCTTTGATAGGTCAAGCCCGTACATGTTACGTTCACAAATCGCTATTAAATTGCTATGAATCCCCAAATACGCACTGGCGTTCAAACCCAGAAATGGAGTATTACGTCCTCTAAATAGGACCCGCAAAGGATTTACAGACAAGTTCTCAATACTGTAAAATACAATATAAACACACCAGTGGACTTTAAAATATGGAGAAAGCATGGAAATACATTACAATTACTGGCACAACAATCTGCAAATACAAAATAGGCATTTTAAATAATTATTATTTCATCATATGTTTGAATGGTCATGCATATGCCAATAAGAAAAGCCATGCTCCAACATGCATAAAGCAATTAAATACACATTGACTGATTAAATAGCAACACAACAACATGAAACTGATGCCATTAACCCTTTCTCACTCACAGAGGCTCTAATGTGTGTATATATGTGATTGCATATACATCTCGCTCATCACATCTACATTGGGAAAACAAATAGTGGCCATATTTCACCACCATATCACATATATCAAGTACCAGGGGAACATTGTATTGTTGTTGTTCAGTCCTTCAGTCATGTTCGACTCTCTGTGACCCTATGGACTACAGCACATTTAGCTAGGTCTCTGCCTGTGCTGTTCCACAAGGTTTGCATCCCAAAGATTCTGGAGTGGGTTTTCAGTTCCTTCTCTTGTAGACTTTGATTTGTCTGACCTCTCTGCTATGTCCTGCCCACCGACAGTGGCCCTACATGGCTCAGAGCTTTATTCAGGTACACAAGCCCCTTCATCACCACCACTAAGCAATCTACAAGGGGACCAGGGGAACATATGCCACACTAATGTAAATTGATGAATAGCAATACATAATTGGAGGTCACCAAATGGGAATGGGTATACATCTTGGCACATGGCCACCAGCAATGGCGTGGGACTTTCCAGGATGGCCGTAGCGGAGATTACCACTGATGGAGGTAAGTTGGCTGTTGATCCACATGCCTCTGCACAGCCTCCATGTGTTTTTGCGGAACCTCCAAATGGGTTTGAGTAGATTAGTGTGGTGTATGTTGCCCTGGTCCCCTTCAGCATTGCTAAGTGGTGGTGGTGAAGGGGATGGTGTACTTCAATGAAGCTGTGAGCTATACCATGTAGGGTCACTGTAGGTGGGCAGGTCATAGCAGAGACGTCAGTCCGCTAGAGAAGGAACTGACAATCCACTCCAGTATCACCTGTCATATTGTTATCAGGCTTTCATGGGAATGTTGTTACTCCACAGTATCACAAATTGGACTTTAAATGTGTATTATATTATTATATGATATCTAATGTTATCATTACTATTATTATTGTTATATGTATTGATCTATTGCATAGTAAAAAGGGCTCATTAGTTTACATATATATGAATGTGACACAAATGTGATATTTGCGGATCTCTCAAAACCCCAACCATTGAAAACACACTGATACATTGAGAATTAAATAAAGCTTTGTTATACCATACACAGAGCACAATCAGAAATGGACAAGACTGTGCATTAATATCATGAGTGTGGTGTGGGCGGATCTGGGAAGGCTAGAATAAGCAAAGTCTAGAATAAGCATGATGCATAGCACCTACCAGGGTCACATGTTGTCACTACACCACTTCAACCGGAATCTGATGAAAAAAATGATCATCAGAAATCACTCCAATAAGTTGAAGAAACCATTAATGTGCATAGCACTTACAACTTGTCTAGATCTGCTCAATGAAACAGATGATTCCCCCTCTGGACTGTGTAATCCAATCCAGTTTCACACATACAGTGGGGTGTGAAGTAGTTTATATATTTACATTATTAGATTATAATTTATTGCTATTATACAAACAGCACTGAATCCCTTGCTATTAATACATGTGGCACTGCAGGGGTTAATACATTACTATTAGACAAAAGCTGTGAGGCCCCTGTTTTCCGGACTAAAGACCAAATTCTACAATAGATAAGCAAAAGTAAAAAGTACTAAGTCATGGGGCACACCTGAAAAGTACCCGATAACCTTAGAAATATGGAAACTGTAGAAAATGTATTGTACAAGATAAAATGGTGTTGACATAATAAGAAAGCAATATTTTCTTCAACAGGTGAAAAAACTAAAATCTGAAAAAAGTGGTCAACTAAAAAAATGATAAGTGGAATAAAAAAATTATAATAATATGCATATACAGTACAGTGTTAAATACTGTAACCTGCAACAATATACCAACTCACCTGATTCCCATCTGCAAGCATTACTAACTATTAGCTAGATCTCTGAATAATCAGCAATTTGGGAAAATACCCATTAATATGGCGAGAACACAAAGGTCAGCAGACAGATTCACTGTTACTTACATCAGACCCAAGGATCTGTTTTCAGACTGATATTGAGATCAGGATCACATGCTTCACTAGTGCATATATCAATGCTGGCCATCATTAACATGCCATTGGGAGTCTTTGCAAGTCCACCGCCTTAACTATATTAGTCTACATTTAAGCTAACAACAATCATGTTTTAGATATCTGGTTACATTAAGATTGTGGGAGCTACATGTTAAGTGAGGGGGGGATGTCAATGAAGGAATGTCTACCTGAGAGGAATTGGTAAAACCTTACACCTAATACATTTCCTTCACAATGCTTGCAGATGCGGAAGATGCCTTCATGGACCTGAATTGTACCTAAAAAAAAAAAAAAAAAAAAAAAAACCTACAAGATAAGGGCTTAAAAAAAAGATAGGGACTGCAGCATCTCTTCTCAA
The DNA here is from genome assembly GCA_027410445.1 of Discoglossus pictus. Lineage (NCBI taxonomy): Eukaryota > Metazoa > Chordata > Amphibia > Anura > Alytidae > Discoglossus > Discoglossus pictus. The sequence goes on along the minus strand of CM050168.1, from coordinate 197,923,385 downwards.
CAACATTCCTCAGTGACCATCAATTGGTGACATCTTCAACAGAACCCTACATGTCCACAGAGAAGAGGATCATGGACCATGTAATGGGAGATAGCCATCTGCATACAAAATATAACCATCACATAGGCCAAGATCCAATATTCTGTAGCCATCTAGATCAGGTTAACATTGTGTCCAATGGATTGTCACTGAGGAGTGCTCAAACATCTGCACAGCCCCTAGGTCCTCCTCCGATTAGGCACAGGGCCCAAATCCCCTGTGGCTGGCCGCCGTCTCCCTGGTGGGGGGCAGAGGCAAGCAACCATCCGGGAGGCAAAGGCACCTGCAGTGGTGGAGGCATGGTAGGAGGAGAGGAGGGGCCAGTCTTCGTAGCAGGGGGATGCCTCCGGGGCGGAGGAGATGGGGTGGGGACCAGAGCGCATTGCAAGGCTTCTGTTTTGACCCCCTGGATGCGCTGTGGTCCGCCTAAGTCCTGAGCAACCGTGCCAGGTAGGATTCAGTCATCAGGTGGTGCCTCCTCTCCATCCTATTGCGCCTGGCAAGGCTGTGCATGACCTCCAAATTATTGACGGAGATGCTCGCTTAAGGAGCCCGCATCTCCGCCTGCACAGCCTGTCCTGATGTTGGGGATTGTGGCCCCTGGGTGTGGCCTAGTAAGGAGGGGGCGGTTGTGGTGCATACTCTGGTATATTTGAAGTAAACTCCCTTCCATTCATTAATCAGTTGGCTATCACAGAAGCTTGGCTTACTACAGTGATACAGCTAGGCATGGGAACAAGCAAGATGGATATGTCGGAATATTGTTTTCTTCTGTCACATTTCAATGCAAACCCCCAGTTCTTTTCCTCTAGTTCTCATCTTTCGAAGTTCACACTATCTGCCTCTTCTCTTTCATCTTTGGTGAGTTGCTGTGATCACCCTGGACCGCCCTCTCAATTTCTTGATCATTTTGCTACCTGGCTCCCTCATTTTCTCTCCTTTAAAATATCTGCACTTGTTCTTGGCAATGTTGTCATTGCCACTGTCACCTTCACTTCCCCTACATCTGGAATTTGTCTTTTAGTTTCCTCTTCCCTTGGCCTCTTACAATGGTCAGAGTCCCCAGTGCATCATAAAGCACCGGTTAATGCAATTGACCTGTAGTTGTAGGATGAGCCGGATCTCCCACACACTACATAAACCCCACCTAAGCACTATTCTCAGCACCCGTTCCTCATACAAATGTGTGCTGAGTGTTGGTGCTCTGGTTTGCACTGAGCTTCTGTGTGTCTTGTTCTTTTTCCTGTCTTTGCCAGTAAGTCCCTTCCTGCCTGCTCTCTCTCTGCGTTCATAGTTACATAGTTACATAGTATTTAAGGTTGAAAAAAGACTTTCAGTCCATCAAGTTCAACCTTTTAAGATCTCCTCTGATCTACAATATGCAGATTAACTATTAATTCATTAGTTGTTAATTAATTATTAATCAATTATTTAATGTTTTTTTTTTTTTAAATTATTAATTAGTCCAGAGGAAGGCAAATAAAAAAAAAAAAAAAAAGAAACACAAGCGAGACTTAGCCAATTGTCTCAAAGGGAAATGTAAAAAATTTGGATCAATACTGTCTCTCTAATTATCCATGATAACCCTGAATTCCCTTTTTAATTAGAAATAAATCTAGTCCCCTTTTAAAGTTATCTATCGAATCCGCTGTTACCACCTCCTCTGGTAGAGAATTCCACAGATTAATCACCCTTACTGTGAAGAACCCTTTTCTTTCTTTGAGGTGGAAACTTTTTACTTCTAACCTCAAGGGATGTCCTCTTGTCAGTTGAAAACCTCTTGGCACAAAAAGCTCCCCTGACAAATCTTTATACTGACCCTGGATGTATTTATATAAGGTAATCATATCTCCTCTTAGACGCCTTATTTCTAGAGAAAATAAGTTTAATTTGGTTAGTCTTTCTTCATAACTTAGCCCCTCCATTCCCCTTATTAGTTTTGTTGCCCTTCTCTGTACCTTTTCCAGCTCTAAAATGTCCTTTTTATGAAGTGGTGCCCAAAATTGTACTCCATATTCCAAATGAGGGCGTACAAGAGATTAGTATAGTGGCAGAATTATATTTGCTTGCCTGGCTTCTATACCCTTCTTAATACATGCTAATATTTTATTTGCTTTTGCAGCTGCTGCTTGGCTTTGAGCACTGTTACCTAGGTGGTTGTCCACAAGCACTCCCAAATCCCTTTCAATATCTGATACACCTAGATTTGCTCCATTTAGATTATAAATTGCATGGCTATTTTTCCTTTCCAGATGCATAACCTTACATTTATTCGTATTAAATCTCATCTGCCATTTAGATGCCCATTCCTCAATTTTATGTAAATTCCCTTCGGAGGGAAAGCACATCATTATCTGATTTAATTACCTTGCACAACTTTGTGTCATCAGCGAAAATGGAGACCCCACACTCCAATCCTACCTCTAAGTCATTAATAAATATGTTAAAAAGGAGAGGACCTAATACTGAACCCTGAGGAACCCCACTTACCACATTAGTCCAATCGGAGTATGTTCCATTTACAACAACCCTTTGCTTCCTGTCTTTTAGCCAGCTCTCAATCCATGAGCAGATATTTACTGCAATTCCTGTATCCCTTAGTTTGCCCAATAGTCTCCCATGTGGCACTGTATCAAAAGCCTTTGCAAAATCCAAAAAGACTACATCCACTGAGTTGCCTTGATCCAGGTTCCTACTAACCTCCTCATAGAAACTAATTAGATTTGTTTGACATGACCTATCCCTCATAAATCCATGTTGACTCCTACTTATAATCCTGTTCAAATAGACATATTCTTGTATATTATCCCTTATTAACCCTTTTAAAAGCTTCCCCACTACAGAAGTGAGGCTCACTGGTCTATAATTCCCCGGATTTGCTCTCGCTCCCTTTTTAAATATAGGTATCACATCAGCTTTTCTCCAGTCATCTGGTAGAGACTCTGTGTTGAGTGAATCTTGAAAAATTAAATATAATGTTTTGGCTATAAAAGAACCAAGTTCCCTTAGTACCCTTGGATGTATTCCATCAGGACCCGGGGCTTTATTAACATTTATTTTTTCCAACCTCTTTTGGATTACTTCCTGTGTTAACCATTTATTTGGCAAAGGTAGTGTAGCCCCATTATGTTGCAGTGTCCCAACCACTTGTACCTCCCTTGTGTATACCGAAGAAAAGAACCTATTTAGCTCATCTGCCTTTTCCTGGTCACTAATTTTCAGACAGTCTGTTTCACATTCTAATGTTCCTATAGCTTCCTTCCTCGCCTTCTTCCCATTAATATACTTCCTGCCTTTTGCCTCCCCCCATCGGGGACTCTCGCTCCACTGCCTCCCTCCACTGTGCTGCCATTGCTGGCCCCCTTTCTCCGAGTCCTACGCCTCTCCTTCTTGCCCTGGGCTCTCCCCTGTTGCCGCCTCCATGGCCTGTGCGCCCCTCTGCCTCCCACTGTGCTGTCCATTGTGCCTTCAGCTGACTGCTGACGTGATTGGCCCTGTAATGGTGGTTGTGCTGCCACATGGTCCATGCCCTATCTGTGTCCCTCTTATGACTTTATAGACTCTATCTATTTGTTGTGTATCTGCCCGGTCTTCTTTTACGTCTGTTTCTAGGGCTGGCTCCGTCAGTGGGCCCATATCTGCATTGTGTATACATGTCCTCCTGTCTCTTTGCTTCTCCCGGCGCCCTCTGCTGGTGGGCTGTGGTGGCCCGCATGCTGCTCCTTCCCTGGCCGCGGGTTCGCTCCCCGCTCTGGCCTTCTCCTTCACTTCTGTTCCCCCCTTGTCTGGGGTTCAATCCCCCACCTGGGTCACCTTGCCTTTTGCTATGGGGGGATGCTGCCTCCCTTTCTGGTGGCGCTTGCCCCCTCTTCTTCCTTTTTTGCCCCATTTCATTTTCCATGTTTTTTTTTACCTTCCCCACAAGTTTTTTCCTTTTCTTTCTTATTCATCCCTCTTGGGGGTCATTAGATCCAGTTGAACATTACATATCAGTGCCATCAGTACACTTTGATCTGATTTGTTCAGACAAGTAAAGTGTGTTTATTTCCTGTGTGTAGTGATTTGGTGCAGGTGAGAGGGGAGTGTTTTTGTCTGGGTTAAACTTGCACATAAGTTTGGGCCTAGTGTGTGACTGCATCTGATTTACTCAGACAAATAAAGTCTGCTTATTTCCTGTGTGCAAAGATTTGGTAGAGGTGAGAGGGGAGTGTTTTTACCTGAGTTAAAATTGCATATACGTTTGGGCCTTGTGTGTGTGTTTACAGGAGGGAGTTCAAAGAAAAGGGTCAAATTGTAGTCTTTTGTTTTTTTTGTAATTACAATTCAGTCCAGTGGCGTCCTCACTCAGTGTACATCATGTCATATGTATGCCCTACTGGAACAGATGTTCCAGGGTCCATACTTCTGACATGTATGAGCATGTTGCCTCTCTGGAAGCTCAGATTGGACAACTGGAGAGGAGAATTGCAGCACTTACTAATATTCCACTGGAAAGGGGGTTGGTGCTCAGGGAGCACAGTTTAGCTGGGCCTAGCATGGAGGGTGAAGCTGTGGCTAGTGAAGATGTCTAGGGAGATAGCTGGGTTAGAGTTAGAAGGGAAAGCAGGGGGGAACAGGAGCAGGAGGCAGGCCAATACTTAGTTGGCAAGCACCAACAGATTTGCCAGATTGAGTGAAAATGTTGGGGATGTCCATTCAGGAATGACAATGCCAGATAGAGCTGTTCTTTCTAACAGCCAGGAGAACAGTTCTACTGGAGGAGTGGAAGGGCAGTTTAGGCAGAGCAACATACAGGTTTTGGTGGTAGGGGACTCTAATATTAAGAAGGTAGACAGGGTGATCTGTCCCCCAAATCCCATCAATCAATCAGTTTGCTGTCACCCGGGTGCTGGCATGTTGTGGATCGGGTAGATAAATTATTGGGAGGGGCTGGAAATGAACACATATTGGTACCAATGACAAAGTTAGGGGAAGATGGAGTGTCCTGAAGAATGATTTTAGAGAATTACGGAATAAGCTTGAGGGAAGGACCTCCAAGGTTGTATTTTCTGAGATACTACCAGTACCACATGCTAGCCCAGGGAGACAGAAGAGCTTAGGGAGTTTAATGTGTGGCTAAATATGTGGTGCACTAAGGAGGGGGTTGGGTTTTCAGAGCACTTGGCTGACTTGAATTGCACCTTAGTAAATAGGGAGCTTTTGTGCTAGGGGGAAGGATGGTAGATTGGCTGGGGGAGTTTTTAAACTAATTGGTGGGGGGAGGCACTAGATAGAAGTAATGGGGTAGAAAGTGTAGTGTGGATAAGGGGAGGAGATGGGGAAGGGTTAGTATAGTCAATAGGGAGGTATTACTAAGTAATTCAAGCACAGAGGGAGGTACCTCAAAACTACAAACCCATAACATAAGATGTATGCTTGCCAATGCCAGAAGCTTGCCAGGAAAAATGGGAGAGCTAGTATTGTTGGCAATTACGAAAAATTGGATTTAATAGGCATTACTGAAACATGGTCAGATGAATCTCATGACTGGACTGTTAATCTGGATGATTATAACCTATTTAGGAAATATAGGGGCAATGGTAAAAGGGGAGGAGGGATTTGTCTGTATGTTAAGCCTGAATTTAAGCCTATAGTGAGAGAAGATATTTATTCTGGAACTAGCGGTAATGTTGAATGTTTGTGGGTAGAGTTAAATAGCAGGGCAGCAAATTCCAAAAGAATATTGGTTGGAGTATGCTATAAAGCCCCAAATATAATTGAAAATGAGGATATACAGTTATTGTTACAGATTGGAAATGCAGCTAAGCATGGGCAAGTTCTAATAATGGGAGATTTTAATTACCCTGAAATAAACTGGATAAATGAGACCAGCAGTACTGTTAAAGGGAGCAGGTTCTTGAGTACACTCAGGGATCATTATCTGGCCCAGGTTATATAAGAGCCTACTAGTAATGAGGCCATCTTGGATTTTATCATCACAAATAATACTGATATAATATCAAATGTTAAAATAGGGGAACCTTTGGGAAACAGTGATCACAACACAGTCTCATTTGAGATTGAATAAAAAAAAAATCTGTAAGGGGCCAACAAAAACTCAGGACAGATTTTAATGGTCTAAGGGCAGCAGTACAAAGTATAGACTGGGACAGAGAACTGGCAGGTAAACATACTGAACATAAATAGAACATTTAAATCCGTACTAAATATACAAATACATCGGCATATACCATTTGGGAATAAAAGTAAAAGGAGTAAATCCCATCCAATGTGGCTTAACAATGGTTTAAAGATCAAGATATTGAGTAAAAAACAGGCATTTAAATTATACAAAAAAGAGGGGACAGAGACTGCTTTACAGGAAATAAACAAGGCTTACCAAAGGGCTATTAGATTGGCTATAATAGAAAATAAAAAATGAGTTGCAAAAGAAAGTAAGACTAACCCTAATATATATTTTAAGAATGTCAATGGGAAGAAGGCCAGGAGGGAAGCTATAGGAGCATTACAATGTGACATAGGCCGTCTGACAATTAGTGACCAGGAAAAGGCAGATGAGCTAAATAGATTATTTTCTTCTGTATACACAAGGGAGGTACCAGTGGTTGGGACACTGCACAATAATGGGGCTACAGTACCTTACTACACCAAATAATTGGTTAACGCAGGAAGAAATCCAAAAGAGGTTGGAAAAATTTATGTCAATACAGCCCTGGGTCCTGATGGAATACATCCAAGGATACTGAGGGAACTGGGTTATGTAATGACCAACCCATTATATCTAATTTTTCAAGATTCACTCAACACTGGGTCCCTATCAGATGACTGGAGAAAATTGGAGGTGATACCTATATTTAAGAAGGGGGCAAGAGCAAGTCCAGGGAATTATAGACCTGTAAGCCTCACTTCTGTAGTGGGAAAGCTTTTAGAAGGGTTAATAAGGGATAATATACAAGAGTATGTCTATTCAAACAGCATTATAAGAAGGAGCCAGCATGGATTTATGAGTGATAAGTCATGTCAAACAAATCTAATTAGTTTCTATGAGGATGTTAGTAAGAACCTGGATCAAGGCAACTCAGTGGATGTAGTCTTTTTAGATTTTGCAAATGCTTTTGATACAGTCCCACATGGGAGACTATTATGCACACTAAGGGATACAGAAAAATATATGCACATGGATTGAGAGCTGGCTAAAAGACAGGAAACAAAGGGTTATTGTAAACTAGCAAATTGCCCGTCAACAAATGACGGCAATGAAATTGTAAGTGAGCTAAGAATGTTTGGTGTATATAATGTGGCTGATGTAGCGTCATTCGTTTTCTATGTCGTGCGAGTTTTTCATAATATTAGTTTTCTATGTCGTGCGAGTTTTTCAGAATATCCGTAGCTGTTTGGTGGGCTTTTTCAGAATATCCGTAGGTGTTTGGTGGTGTGTTGTGAGTTTATGGTAGTGTTTTGCGTGTTTAGGGACCTTTAGCCTCGTTTTCGTTTTGTTCGGCGGCCATTTTTTCTCTCCCTTAGGGGATTTTCGGGTCTCTAAAACCCCGAAATTTGTGCTTAAATGGAGGTGTAACTTCACTTGCAGAGGTCCCACCTTGTTGTGAGTAACCTTTTTATGTGTTTGTTGTTTGTATTTGTTGTGTTTGTAATGTTTTTGAGGTTGCGCGGGTTGCGTCCTTGTTTTCTAATCTCGTAGGTGTTTTTCGGCAAATACGTAGGTGTTTGGTGGTGTTTTGCATCTTTAGACTGCTGTAGCCTCGTTTACGTTTTTTTCGGCGGCCATTTTTTCTCTCGCTTAGAGAATTTTACTGTCTAAAGTGCTTTAATTTCAGTTAAATTGAGGTGTAACTTTAGTTATCGAGGTCCTGGATGCTCCCTCTTGCTGTAGGTAAGCTTTTTATGTATTTGTTGTGTGTATTTGTTGGATTTTTTATGTTTTGATGTGCGCTTGTTGCGGACGTTTTTTGCGAGGTCGTAATGAGTCGTAACATGTCTCGTATTGTGTTTGCGTTACGACGTAAATGTCGCGAGGGCCTCAGTTGCCAGCACCTGCGACCCTCGCTTTGTGAGCCCGCAAGCGTTAGCAACAACTCGTATGCTCACAACTATGTATGTGATGAAACATACTCGGATTGGACTAATGTGGTTAGTGGGGTTCCTCAGGGCTCCGAATTAGGTCCTCTCCTTTTTAACATATTTATTAACGACTTAGAAGTTGGATTGGAAAGTAGTGTCTCCATTTTTGCTGATGACACAAAGTTGTGCAAATTAAATCAGAAAAGTATGTACTTTCCCTCCAAAGGGATTTGCATAAATTAGAGAAATGGGCAATTAAAAGGCAGATGAGATTTAATATGAATAAAAGTAAGGTTATGCATCTGGGAAGGAAAAAATAATAATGCAATCTATAAACTTAATGAAGGAAATCTAGGGGTATCTGATACTGAAAGGGATTTGGGAGTGCTTGTGGGCAACCACCTACGTAACAGTTCTCGATGCCAAGCAGCAGCTGCAAAGGCAAATAAACTATAAGCATGTATTAAGAAGAGTATAGAAGCAAGGGTGGCAGATATAATTCTATCACTATACAAATCCCTAGTATGCCCTCATTTGGAATATGGAGTACAGTTTTGGGCACCAATTCATAAAAAGGACATTTTAGAACTGGAAAAAGTACAGAGACGGACAACAAAACTAATAAAGGGAATGGAGGGGATAAGTTATGAAGAAAGACTAACCAAATTAAAACTTATTTTCTCTAGAAAAAAACTTGTTTAAGAGGGGAAATGATTACCCTATATAAATACATCCAGGGACAGTATAAAGATTTGTCAAGGGGCCTTTTGTGCCAAGAGGTTTTTAACTGACAAGAGGACATTATTTGAGGTTAGAACTAAAAAGATTCCACCTTAAAGAAAGAAAAGTGTTCTTCACAGTAAGGGTGGTTTATCTGTGGAATCCTCTACCAAGGGAGGTGGTGACAGTGGATTTGATAGATAACTTTAAAAAGGGATTCAATATATTCTTAATTAAAAAGGGCATTCAGGGTTATCCTGGTTAATTAGAGAGGGAGTATTGATCCAGGGAGGAATCCGATCACCAGTATCTGGGGTCAGGAAGCAATTCCTTTTTTTTCATTTTGAGACAATTGGTAAAGTTTCACTGTTTTTTTTTAGTTTGTTTGCCTTCCTCTGGATCAATGAACAACTAATCTGCATATTACAGATCAGAGGAGATCTTAAAAGGTTGAACTTGATGGGCGAAAAGTCTTTTTTCAACCTCAATTACTATGTAAGTATGTAACTTTCATTATCATGCACCCCGTTCAGATTTGGAACTGAGGAACGTTTGTCATAATAACACTATGTAAGTTAATTTTCCTCATTATATAAGCCCCTAGGACAGCCAGATCACCTTTCCATAAACTGCTAATCATTCATCCAGTAGCTTCCCCGCTGGCCAGATCCTTAGCAAGTGAAGCTAAATTATTCAGTGCACCAAACAAGGGATATCAATACACGGCTATACCCTCAGCATTTGTCCTCCATGCATCCGATAGCCGTTTCAGCATGGTTAGGTCCCACGTCCCTCCGTGTACTATCATGCCCTCGTCACAGCCCTTCCTGCTATCACATGTCCATCCCAGCTGACCTATCTTGCCGCCAGGCCACCATCGTCACCACACTGCTCGCATAACCCTTACTCCCCTACCAGGATTTCACTGTTCTGTTCTCTTCCTTTCCAAACCATCCATGTCCCAAAGCGCGCATTCACACTCCACCAAAATAAAATAAATAAGACATCCGACCGCTACATTTCATCCGCATCTGCCATGACCATTAAGCGACGCTAGCACAATCGTTTTGGCGATTCAACAGCCCCATTATTTCACTCCATCTCACCTTCCAAGCTTCACTCCTCCCCAAAATCCCTTAAACTGACTACTTCAGTCTACCAGGTCGAGTCAAATTCACCTCTCGCAGCAGCCAACCCCCCCTTCTATATATCATTACACCGTAACGCCAGACTAAAGACATCTCATTCCAAGCCACTCTAGATGAACAGCTCCACCACCCAACTCTGCCAACGCTGCCATCCATTCATCCTTATTACAAGACATGCATATTTTCTGCTCATTACCGGTTGACCACGTCTCACTTCTATCTCTTTTGCGCCGACACCTCGAGGGTCATCATCAACCAATGAATCCCGGTTGCCCCCTTTACCACAACTCAATCGCTTCTTGAGACTCTGGGGATGCCCGATCCCATGCAAGTTGATGAATCCCCAGCCTCAAATCCAAGGTGAGAGATCTACCACGCCAACCACCATACTACCAGGCTTATCCATGACAATTGCATGTACCTGGTGGTGTACTTGTCTCACAAGTACGGAGGCCAGAATTAGTATGACTACCATAGGTCGTTCATGGCCAAAGCAGCTGCCGCCAAAGTCAAATTCAATTACTTAATAGATTGATCCACCTTGAACCACAAGCTAGTTTACCTGCACTTTTCCAGTGTCAAGGCAGCAGTATGCCAACACTGCTCGTCACCTCTGCATTCCACTAGTTTCTGTCCTAATCCCACTATTCCCTTACCTGGACCGTCTTACAAAACCCCTCTCCTCAGCCTCAACACTGCACTTCCTACACATCATCAGAAAGACTGTCTAGGTTGCCAGGTGCATTATCAAGGTACCACACCAATACATTATAACTTTAATACGCGGAGCTGTACCTTCAATGCTTGTAGGCTACTTCTCGTCTGCTCTCAATGCAGAAAAGCTAATGCACATCACCATCCCTCACCGAATTTTGTTGACAGGTTTCACCTTAGGTTTTCACACCAGGGTCTCTACATTGCTTCAGGTTTCCCATGCCAACGTTAATTTACAATCAGCTGCACGAGAACCGGAGGTGGTGGATCAACTCCTAATCACTGAACTGAACAATCATTACCTCCTGGGCCCGTTCATCACACCTCCCTTTTCCCGTCTGGCACATCAACCCCATAGGCACTGCCACCAGGAAAATATTCACTGAAAAAGCACCTGTTGATTGACCTGTCAGCTCCCATGGAAGTCTAATCCCGAGTGTCAACTCCACTATCCCGTCAAACGAACAGTCACTTCGCCAATTCCCGAGTCGAAGATGCCATATATCACTCATCCCTGCTCGGTCCTTGATCTTGGCTGTCAAAATCTGATGTCTCCAATGCCTTCAAACTACTTCCCATCACTCCCTCTCTGAGGCACTTACACTGCATCCATTGGCGAGGGTACTACTACTTCGCCAACAAACTCACATTCGGCTCATAAGCAGTCCCATGCTTTTCGACATCTTCCCAGACGCCATATGCTTGATACTGCTGAACATTAAACTATGCCTGGCAGTAGTCCACTACTTTGGCGACTTTTGTTCATCGAGGATCCCCGCGCCAAGACAACCAGCCTTCAAAAATCACTCTCTTTGTTTATCGATCTGAACATCCCTTATGAACCAGACAATACGGAAGGACCCAGCCACAGGGTCGAATTCCTAGGGATCATCCTGAACACCTCTACCATGGAGGAAAGTCTCCCAGCCAACAAGCTGGAACATATAAAATCTACCCTCTCTGCTTTCAATACCTCACCTACATGCTCCATCCAGGAGCTCCAGTCCCTCCTAGACCATCTAAACTTTGCCTCATTTATCCCGCTCACTGTCCGACATACTCCTAGTCCAGCGGTCATCTACTGTAGCTATGGCCTACCATCCAAGAAACTATGCTAGGTGAAATCTCCAGTAGCACTATATCCTCTCGCTTCCTCATACCAAGACAAGCAAAGACCCCATAAACATCTCTTACTATCCGACAAACAATCTCTGGTGTCCCGTCCTCATAATCAACCAACTGATGTCCAGACTGAACTCCAAACCATCCCACCTTCCTCCGATACCAGTTTTCCAGCCAAACCTCTATCTACAGTAACATTCGTCCATTACATCCGCCTATGCCTTATCCGGTTTGGTCCCGATCCGTATGCATACTCCAGCCCTTCATTCTGCATCGACTACTTCAGCGGCCCATAACTAGACTCCCGAACACATCATCAATCCCTGGGAAGATGGAAGTCCGACTGCTTCTACAGGTGCTTTCACAATCCATCCTTTGAACACCGCTAAACCTTCATGTATGTGGATAAGAATAGAAGAGCTGGTGAGGCTGTGGGTGCACTAGGGAAAAAGGAAGGAAGAGGAGTCAGGTGGTGGTGGCCAGAAGGAATTACATTTTTGTAAGGAATAAAAAAAAAAAAGATCCCTTTAAAAAAAAAAAAGAATTAAAATAAAATATGTATGGGTACCCTCGTGGTCCAGTGGTTAAGATTCGGTGCTTTCACCACTGCAACCTTGGTTAGATTCCAATCAGGTATGTAAGAGGTCACACCACCCTGAAGCCAAGCAGGGTTGGGCCTGGTCAGTACTTGAATGGTAGACCCCCTAGGCATACCAGGAGCTGTATTCTGTGCCCCATTGGAGAAGGAACTGGCAACCCACTCCAGTATCTCTGCCATGAAAACCAGGTGGACATAAAGATGTGTATGGTGTGTTACAGTCCATGAGGTCACAGAGAGTTGCACACGACTGAATGACAAATCAACATCATATACATATTTATTTATATTATATCCTGGATATATAATTTTCTTAATGCATTCTGTCATCCATTTTAGTCTATTTTTCTCTGCTAGCAATCTTATTCTTTTCTTCTCTCTTGTCACCTCTTCTCACTCCCGCCATGACTTTTCTCATGTTACCCCTACTCTGTAGAACTCTTTGCCTAGCTCAAATAGACTATCGTCCTGCCTCAAAACCTTGAAACTCACTAAAATGTATATTTTTTAAAGAAGCTTATCACATTCAACCTTAATATGCACAACTGCATACAAAATTACATACACAATCTACAGTTTAACAAACAGCCATAGCCACTTGTATCAGGCTACTGCCTTGATCACTGCCATGTTGCATCTGTCACCCTCTCACATCACACCCCAACTGTATCTTCTAGATTGTAAGCTCTTCGGAGTAGAGACCTCACTTCTGTTGCACTAAGCTGTCTACAGACCCATATGTATTGCACTGTACCTGTACTTATATTTCTACTTACAGTTTATGCCTTTCTTTTATACTTTGTAAATAGAGTTTAGATGCCTTATAAATAAGGAGTAATAATACTAATTATAATAATAATAATAATAATAATAATAATAATAATAATAATAATAAAAAAAGGTTAAAAAACAGCAACAAATCTGTATATACCCAACAATCTGTATATACCCACCAGGTATAAACATTAACCCCTTATCTTCAAAATAACATCAAATATTTTGTAGTTAAAACAAATGAATACAACTTATTTTCCACTAGAGCCATAAGCCATTATCAAAGATTGAAGATTCCAACCCCCAATGTATTTCATCTAAGAAGCTATTTATTATATAAACCACATGATCAGAATGACATGCAATCTAATATCTTATCTAAAATTCTTTCCCACAGTGGTGATGAAAGAAAAGGTTTCATCCTATGCACTTCACACAGCCATTCTTTCTGCTGGTTAGCAAAGTCTCTGTTCTTTCATTTAACAAGGTCATTTAGATAAAATGTACAACATAGGATGCCAAGGCTATTTCAGAATTAAAATTGTATGTAGATACATTTAGCTAGCTAAACAAATAACATTTATGAAAAATAGGCTATTAAATGAATGATACTTTTTTTTCAAGCCTACAATTGAGCTATGACATGTCATAGACATGCATAAAACTGCTAGCAGCACATGTTATACACAAAACCATGAAGCTAGTGGACAGAGTTTGCCACAGGGTGTACTTTTTCTATGTAAACGTATATTTTAAAATATTAACACATTATATTCATTTAAATGCTAAGAATAATAAGCTCTTTAATTTAACTTTTTTGGATAGTATGTTTTTTTATTATTATATTAGTAGTTTGTTAAAGTGTTAATACTGATTTCTTTCAGGACCAAATTATGAAATCCCTAGTCTTCCATGTATGTCAGATTGTATTAATGTATAATTTATGCAAAATCTTTGACACATGGGTAGGTGTTTCTAAACTGAAGACTTGTGGAATGATCTACTTGTCTTCAATATAATAATAACAGAAGACCGTCTTTACGTTTCTCATAGCCTTCTTTTTTCTATTTCTGCTTTAATTAAACTCAGAGAACTGAGCTTACTTTATCCTTATGCTTCCAAGAAAATTGGAAATGTGAGACTTTGAGAGATAGTGGGTAGACATGACATACAGTGGAAATATAAAAATAATTGAAATGCTAATATTGTAATACGTTTAATATATTTATAGGCACAATATCCGAGTGCATAATATTTATTTATTGCCTTTGATGTTGCAGCGGTCTGTATGTGACATACTGGCTTGCTAGGCTTTCTGCCCTTTACCAAGCTCATTATTGACTGTGACTCTCACAGTTTCACATATTTTGACCTTTATCAATTTTATCTCTGTGTTTTTATCAAATCTCTGTGTTTTAATCTTCAAGTAAATTAGAGACATCATGGGAATCTTTCATGCAAAAAGGGGTGTGATCAAACAAGTAGATGTCAGGAATCAGAACAGAAACAGAAGAAATTAAGAAGAGATGGCAAATATATATGGTAGAACTATACAAGAAGAACACTAATACCCCTGATTCATGCCATGTTTTATTCACTGATCTAGAGCTAGAAATTCTGGAGAGTGAAGTTAAATGGGCTCTAAGAAACATTGCTAATAATAAGGTTGCAGAGGGTAATGTCTAAAATGTTACTAGATAATGCAGTCAAGGTGCTCAACGTTATATGCCAGCAAATTTGGAAAACACGGCAGTGTCCTATGCAGTAAAAAATATCAGTTTAGGCTACAGTTTATCATATTACATTTCTGTTTAATTATATTGCACATACCCTAAAGTAAATTGTTGTAAAATAACAACAAAAAATAGAACAAAAAGCAGGATATGCACAAACGAGCATGATATTACTAGCCACGTTGAGCAAGGGACCCACACCCTATATTCCTTAGGGAGACCTATGCAATAACAACAAATAAAATATGAAGTACAAACATGAGAATGATCCAATTTACATGCATGCTTGTGGGTTAAAGTTCTCAGGGTGCATCTCTCATTTTTGCTCACTTGTGCCATTATTATTCAGTTTTTTCAAACTCTATGTGACCTCATGGACAGTTCCATCCCTTCCATGAGCTCTTGCAAGTTCATGTTCAGATGTGCCTGACATTCTGCAGCCCATAGGGTCACGGAGACTTGGACAAATCTGAATGACTAAACAACAAAAGGTTTAGAGTAGTCAATGAAGCAAAAGTAAATGACTTTCTGGAACTCCATTGCTTTCTCCATTATCCAGTGAATATTGGCATTTTGATCTCTGGTGCCTTTGACTCTTCTGAATCCAATTATACATCCTGTAATTTGTTGTTCCATCTTGCCTAGCTTGCAAGATCTTGAGCATTGTGAGAATTGGGCAACATTTGAAATTAGTACAGTTGTTTGATGATTTGAGCATGCTTTGGCAACTTAGTTTTTTGGAATTGGAGTTAAAATAGACCTTTTCCAATGCACCCTGCTATGTTTTCCAAATTTGCTGGCATATAACGTTGAGCACCTTGACAGCATTATCTTGCAAGATTTTAGACATTACCCTCTGCAGCCTTATTATTAGCAATGTTTCTTAGAGCCCATTTAATTTCACTCTCCAGAATTTCTAGCTCTAGATCAGTGAATAAGACATGAATCAGTGATATTAGGGTTCTTGTATAGTTCTACCCTATATATTTGCCATCTCTTCTTAATTTCATCTGTTTCTGTTCTGATCCCTGACATCTACTTGTTTGATCATACCCATTATTGAATGGACGATTCCCATGATGTCTCTAATTTACTTGAAGAGATCTCTTTTCTTTCCAATTTGATTATCTTCTTTGTTTATTTGCATTCCCGATTTAAGAATGTATGCATTAATCAAATATATACATTTCCCTATCACCACTGCTCTTTCCTTTCTTTCTTTCTTTCTTTCTTTCTCTTCTAACCTTTAGATAGGTAGCTCATGGTCCAAGCCATAGTCATCCAAAGGTCTTGTTTCTGCTCACTGTATATAGTTCTTCCACCTTTGTCTGCAAAGTATATATACAATCTAATTTTAGTGTTGGCCATCTGGTAATGTCTATGGATCTCTTAGTTTGTTGAAAGAAGGTGTTTGTTATGAACAGCAAGTTGTCTTAGCAGAATTAGTTTATGTCCCCCTTGATTTGAACTCCTAGGCCATATTTTGCTAGTATTCCAGAGGTAATTTCACTGCAAGATTTTATGCTTCAATCTCTTTTTATTTTTATTCTATGTCCAGTAGGTACCACAGGTTATCATAGAGCACTTTTTTGATGACCATTTCATTGATTATGTTCAGAATAGGTAATGCTAATTTTTATGTTTTATTTTCAGTCTAAAAATATATATTCAATATTTCAGTCTCAACACTTTAATTTCTTACTATTTCGAAGTATGAAAAATCAGTATATAAGTGTTTCAGCTCAGCTTTAATTAATTAATAATGACCTCACATTATACAGTTAACAAGTGTTAAATTATAATTTAAATATATTTATGGAACAAAGGGGTAATTAGACTACTTCTAAAAATAAAAAACAATGTTTTATTAATTATATATTTTTACATTATTTAGCTATATACTGTATATCACTGTGTTATTTTTTTATAAAAATAAATTATTTAAAAAAATAGGCATTAAGGCAAAGCGTAGTAACTGATTCTCTGATTTTATATTGGGACAGACATTACATTTCCTATTTGTACAGTTGCTTACATATGGTAGAATAGTTTATATTAACAAATCCATGTACTAGTGAGAGTTGCAGCAGGTGTATGATAGTAATGATTGTGACTGGTTTTATGTGTTTCTTGCCAAAGTTCCAAGAGCTAAAAGGAGATCACATCATCAGCTGTGAAGTGGGAAATAATCGCAGGTAATCAGCAACATTGACAATTCTTTACAAAAGAGAGTCATTGAAGGACACACTACGGCATGGTCCTTTGTATTTAGACAGCCAGGTGTTTGGTCGGAAGCCCAAGAAATCACAAATGTGAATGATGATGATGAGTTTGACCCAAATAATTACAAACCTGCCCTTTTATTCCTTAAATACTTGAAATTACCTATAACATGTTCAAGATCAAGTTCTACATTTTGAGACAGATCGTTATGTTTTTTTCCACCATCATGCTAAATAGGTTTATCATTAAACACAATGACATAGATGCTGTAGTTTCTTGACTCGATAGACCTTTTCATTGGTGAAACATCAATCTGTCAGAGCAATCATCTTCCTTTTGTAAATTTCTAATGCCAAAATTCTCAATCATTAAAGTGACAAAGCTGAACTCATCTCTGAGGAGTATTTAAGCTGAAAGTGGGTCTGTGAAGGACATACCTGGTGAGCTATTTATAAATATGAAATATATATTTGGTTAAAACAACGTTTCCTAAATTATATCACAGCTCTTAAGTTTACTGTTCTAATTTTGATCAAAAAAGAGAATCTCTATCAAAGGGAGTTAAAGGACTGTAGTCCTATATTAAATATATAATCACAATAGAAATGTGACAGATAAAACTTCCTGAAGGGCATGTAGGCCAGCTCAGCAGCTCAGGCCTCCTGGGAATGGGAGGAGGACCCTTTGTCCTGGTAGGACTGGAGTATGGGGGTATGTTGTGGCTAGCTGGGGTGGGCGGGGGGGTGGAGCCATATATATGCTCATTTTGGGTCCAGTTCCACCATTATGCCCCCTGCTAGCCAGTTGAAAAAATTGTCTCCAACGCACCCTGCAATGTTATGATATAAGATATATAGAGTGTACAATTAAAACTAAGGATGTTTAGGGTATGGTTGAGGTATTACCTGATTTTGGTCTTAAGCAATTGCTGTTCTGTATATATGAATTTATATCATACCCAAAAATATTATTGTACCCATCCCAAAATATTGTTGTAAAGGGATACAAATATTGTGATAACTCTAAATATATATATAATGCAAAATTAGGTATAGGATGAAAATGCATGGTATATCTGATAGTATCATCAAGAAATAGTCCATGATGCTGAATTCATGGACTATTTCAGTGTTTGTGTGCCTTCAAACTTCCCTAGCATCAGAGTCTTCTCTATAGAATCTTGTCTTCTCATGACAATGCCAAAATATTTGAGCTTCAGCCTCATGATCACACACTTTGGCTTTTTTTCTCAAAATATTGATTTCTTGGATTTTCTTACCGTCTAAGGGACCCTAAGCACTTTTCAAAGGCATAAATTATATGGTGCTCAACCTTCTTCATGGTCCAACTGTCACATCCGTATGTTGCTACTGAAAATACCATCGTTTTAACAATGCAGACCTTTGTTGACATATTTCAATTTCATGGCTGCAGTCACTATCTGAAGAAATCTTGGGTTCTAAGAATGTAAAATCCTCTTCCTCATTTATTTGTCAGGAACTGAGGCTGCTGTTTGCCTTGATCTTCATCTTTTTAATGTTGAGCAGTAGGCCAGCTTTTGCACTCTCTTCTTTCACCCTCATCAATAGGTCAATTAGTTCCTCCTCACTTACAGCCATCAGAGTAGAATCATCCTCTTATCTGAGGTTGTTGATATTTCTTAAAGCAATATTGATTCCGTCTTGGGATTTGTCCAGCCCGACCTTTCGCATGATGTACTCCATGTACAAGTTTAATAAATAAGGTGACACTCCTTTCCCAATCTTGAACCATTCCGTTGTCCCATGTTTGCCTCTGACCGTGGCTTCTTGGTCCTCATACAGATTCCCCAGAAGCTAAATGAGATGGTTTCGTACTCTTATATCTTTAGAAACTTGCCACATTTTGTAGCAATTCACACAATCAAAGGCTTTAGAATAGTCTATGAAGCAGATGTAAATGTTTTTCTGGAACTCTCTTGCGGATAATACTAATATACAAATAATTTATTTAAATTAGACTGATTGACTAAAGCTGACAGTACAAAATCAGAGGGAAGTCCTGACATGCTCCGTAGCTGCATTTTCATTATTTTTAAGCCTTGGTGTACTCTTTTCTCGTGCCAAAATACTCTGCTAGTGTTTGACGGTTGCTCCTTTAAATATGTGCGACATAAATATTTGAGGCTATTCTATGGATCCTATGAATTAAAGTTCCTATACACCTTTTTGTAAATAAGATCCAAGGATAACATACATGCTGGAGTTAAGATATTTGTTCTTACTTATTATTAAAGGACAAGTGTCTTCTAAAAATGGCATCTAAAAACTTTTTGTGACTATGAGCATAATTAATTATGAATAAAGCTAGTTTTTAATTAGAGTTGTAACTGTATCTGCCTCTCTCATAATAATTTGTGTGAGAAAGGAGTTTAAATATCTGTGCAACTGCCTTCTCTATATGTGGAGGAAGGGAGTCTGTTGTAAATACTAAAACCTCCAGTGATAAAACCAATACCCCTCCACCACACTCCTTCCCCCAATTATATGTAAAATAACCACAGTACTTTAGGCCCCAAACTAGCAGGATGTCTGGAAGAGCAACACCATGGAACATTCTATAAACACAGACTTACAAAATTAAAGAACTACTGTAGTCCGGCATTGTAATGTGATATAAAGACATGTGTAAAAGAAAATAAGAGTTCTTATCCTTTTTCACAGCACTCACGTAATCTTTTATCTAGGAGAAATATAGTGTGAAAGGACCACTCTGGTCCTGGTTTTTATCATTTACTGTTTTGACATGCAGACTCTATTCTTTATATCCTATATGTAGTTACATTGCTATGGAATCTACCATGTTGGCTTCAGCAGATCAGCTTCCTAAGGTGGGAGGAGACTTAAAATACTGTACATAGGAAGTGGTTGTATGCAATGCACTCAGCGGGTGTAAAAGGAAGCTCATTAATATACAAAAATCTGACAATGTAACAGGAAGAAGGAGGGCAAAAAGCAAAATGGATTCCTGCAACAAAAAAAACAATGGCTTATAAAGTTTGTGTTTATTTACAGTATTGTTTTCTAAAATAATTTTGCACATTATCAGGTTTCTTTACTCAAAAAACCTTATAGAAAAAAATTGGACCAAAGTGGTCCATATAGCAGCTTATACATCCATCTTATAAATATCTTGTAACTAGATTGTATCATTCTTTATCTGTCTTTTAATATACGGTACATAGTTTTATATTATTGTCTTTATTGTACAGTCATGATAAAGTATAATAGATAAGCTTAGATTTAAACTAAATGCATTGATCTGGCACCACATATGGCTATAGCAGCAAACACTTTAATCTGGTAATAATGTACATATCTTATGGTTATGAACAGGCAAAAAAATAAAGACATTAACCGCGAGTGGCGTATGATGGAGATAGAGGATAAGAAAACTGGAAGCAAGGGAAGTGTGGTTAAAGAGACTCAGTTGTGGTTTCATATATGGTATAATATAAAACTACAGGTAAGTTTAATGTTATTAAAAATAGCATGTTCTTACAATAAACTGACATTGCCGATTGTAATTTTTACCCACCAGTCAGCCATTCTGATCCCCCTATCAAACATCATGGTCGCTAGAATCCATATCTATTCCCTGCGAACACAGATCTCATAACATCTCTGGAAGACTAAAAATGCCAATGCCCCACAAGCAGGTCAGGGCCGGAAATCAGTGGCAGCAGTGATTGCTGAACCAGAAGCAGTGACGTAGGAAGAGGCAAAAGCGTAATCCATGATCCAAGTCATGGAGAGGAGAAGACAACAGATTCCATAACCAAGCCAGAAGGGTCAAGAGCCAGAGTGAACACCTCAGCCAAGCCAAGAGTAATACACTGGAATCAGCAGAAGGAAGCAGAGGAATAACTCCAAGAAGCTTCAACAGCGGAATATCCACTTACTTTGTATTAAGTAGCTGCAGATCTATAAGCAGGTGTTAACAATTAGTGTCCCTGATTATCAACCTAGTGCTCAGGAGAATATACTGACTTGTATAGGACTAATTTGTTATTCACTGGTGTTCAAGTTCACACGCTGCCCCTACACAGGGCCTCATTCAATTGAGATTTGGCCAATTGAATAGGGCTCTAAATAAGCACATAGCATATTTTTTTTAAAGACATTTTTAGTTAGTGAAAAGGTAGCTTTTGGAAAGATGCTTACTAACTAAAAACTTCTTTAAAAAAAATAAAGTTATGTTATGTGCTAATTTAGAGCCCTATTGACCAAATTGCAATTGAATGATGGCCATAGTTAGAATATTTTCATTGAACTCTGCTCAAACAAAATGGAAACAGATCACTGTTCAATAAAAAAATGGTGTTTGGAAACTCTGAGTCTGACTTATAGCATAATTAGGCAGGAAAAATGTCATAAAACAATGTTTAATTAAATAAATTTAAAAAAAAACATTGATTTCGCTGCTTGTCACTGCAGGCATTCTTGATAAGTTAGTGAAAGGTGCATATATGAGAGTGGCATTTACATTTCTGAGCAGGATTTACCGTTATCTTTGAAAGTTGCCTGTTTCTGAGTATTTGCGTGTGAGGGTGATGAATGCCAATTTCTGAAATCTCCAATGATATAACAAATTGCTCTCCCTCTTTGCCCCTCATCCACTCTTCCCACCACTAGGAAGATATGATAGATAACTACAGACAAGCTGGAACATTCTATACGCAAACAGGGTCTTCAAAAAAGTAGATTTTGTCTGAAAATGTTTTATTGTCATAGTTTACTCATCTTTTAATGTTTTAAATTTGTTACTATTCCATTAACATTTGAAGTTTTTCTTGACCGACAGTAATCTTTTACTGAGACAAAGCAATGTGAACTTTACATATTATCCTCTTCTGAAAGAAAACAATTTTTTGTGGCTGCTTTTTTCCCAACTGATTTATTTGTCTATATGGGATGAAAGCCTTTATAAATATTAAAAAGCAAGTCCCAGTGGCCATCATGGAGGATAATATATGCCAGTCTTATGCTTTTCATTCCTTTTAGGGCCTTTGTTACTTTGCCCCACTGACAGCCTTGTGTGCATTTTGTCTACAAACAAGCAATAAATAGCTCTGCTCTCTCAGATATTTGACATGATATGACACACACGGGGGAGTTCACAAGTAGGAGCTGCTAATGGCAACTTATGTGTGAGCATGTATCCTGCCTGGGTTTAATGTCACTCCAGAGGCAGAAACCATCTTCAGAATGTCTGTGAACAAGCCGAAAAGGATCTTCTTCTCAGATCAATAAAGAATATCTGCTTTATGTGCATTTTTACAGGCTTGAGCCCTCCCTCTTATTCCCAAAGGCAAAATGGCTGTTTATATTCCAGTATTATGCCTCAAGAATTGTCTTTTGTATGCAAGATAATTACGCTATCTGCCTATAACAGCCTTATGTTCAATAATTATAGTAGACAAAAAGATGTTGTCTGTGAGGCTTTTTTATTGTGTCTCACAGTTTAATATTAGGTAATGGTTCTCTTTCCTAATTGTATGTTTTTTTGCAGCAAGGAAATTAAAAATATAGTAAATCCCATGGAGAGTTTTGAAATATAACAAACAACTACCAATATTTTTTAGTTTTGTATTTTTCCTTCTTGCAGAGATCGTAAGACACACACAATTGACCAACACACATTTAATAATGTAGGAGTTAAACATTTGTTCATGACAAAGTGCTGCAAAGATTTAAAAAAATTTAATTATATGGAAATGGGGTCTTACAGCACTGACTACACCTTCCAGGCCCAATAAGCACAATTGAGGGGTTAGGGGTAATGGTGGAGCTAGTCAACGGAGGGCCTAGGAAAAGGGGGGGGTGGAGTTTGGTCCTCCTCGGGCCCTGTTCATTTAATATATACATTTTCCCATGTTTATTTCTGAGTCTCTTGACACAACCAAATGGGGGATAAAGTGTGCCCACTTCCCCATAGTCCTGGATGCATTGTGATGCATTGTCCTGGATAATTAGGATATATTATGTGTAATCTGTGTGGTACTAGATACATTCTAAGGAATGCTTTGAGAATAGATTCTAATGCATTGTTCCTCAACTCCAGTCCTCAGGGGCCACCAACAGTTCACATTTTAGGTATATCCCTGCTTGAGCTAATCAGAAGCTCAGTAGATGGTTAAATTACCTAGCCTCTGATTAGCTCACCTGTACTCAAGCGGGGATATACCTAAAAGGTGAACTGTTGGTGGCCCCTGAGGACTGGAGCTGAGGAGCATATTTCTAGTTGTAGTGTAGTTGATTGTTTCATGTATTTCTCCCAATCTGTTTGATTTCTAAATTCAGTTCATTTTCAAATGCTTGTTTTAGTTTATCTAGCTGGTCTTTAGAGGGTTATAGATAAGGTTAATTCCATTTTTCATTACATTTTTGTTATAAGCACGTTCAGTTGTTTGTTTTCAATGTGAAAACAATATCTGTCCTTTTAATAAAAGCTACAGTTAACGTGTATCTGGAATCCCCCTATTTCGGTTTACCTATCTAATTGCATTTATAAAACCTTCAAAGTTTAGAAAATTAGATTTTGATTTAGCTTGGACCTCAGTTTAATAGCTAGCATAGGGCATAATGTATTCACATGTAGGATGGCTTTCTCTGTTTTTTTCTGACATGATGTTATTCAGTTCAAGACAGATTTTTTTTATTTTTTGCCTATGCGAGTTTGAGAAGCTACTTTTATTTTGTCTCTTTAGTATGTGTAATTTGTTTAAGAATGTAGTCTCTTTGAGGCAATTTTTTTTATATATATGTAGATGCTATAAAATCAGAACCCCGGGAGAACAGATAGCCCTGAGCCAAAAAAAATAAAAGAGACATTTCTTAATTATTATCAAAAAATGTATTCATCCCAATCATATACTAGTAACTTCACAATAAAATCATTTTTAAACAAATACGATATTCCATACATCTCAAATTAAGACATGGAAAATCTAAATGTTAAAACAACTGTAGAATTTTTTTTAGAAACCATAAAATCTTTAAAACTATGCAAATCCACTGGGCCAGATGGTTTCTCCAACATTTATTATAAAACTCATGCCAATACACTTGCTCTATACTTAAATAGCTTATATAATGAAATCCTACGAGGGGAACAAATGACATCCGAATTCAACCAGGCTGATATGGTGTTTTTCCCTAAACCTGGACGAGACCCATTGGAAGTCAAAAACTTCCGTCCAATCTCATTGCTTAATGGATATATTAAAATACTAGCAACTAGATTCCACAGGTTCTTACCTAAACTGGTTCACAAGGACCGGGTAGGATTTGTGCTGTTCAAACAGACGAGGGACAATGTTAGGCGGATTCTCAACATATATAATTTAGCCAAATCTAAGAATATTTCCTTATATACAATAGCCTTAGATTTAGAAGAAGGCCTTTGATTCACTGTAATGGTCATATTTGCACGAGGTCTTGGCAAAGAGGGCATTAAGAGGGTATTAGTTACATAGTTACATAGTATTAAAGGTTGAAAAAAGACTTTCAGTCCATCAAGTTCAACCTTTAAGATCTCCTCTGATCTGCAATATGCGGATTAACTATTAATTAATTAGTTGTTAATTAATTATTAATCAAAAGGAGAGGACCTAATACTGAACCCTAAGGAACCCCACTTACCACATTAGTCCAATCGGAGTATGTTCCATATACAACAACCCTTTGCTTCCTGTCTTTTATCCAGCTCTCAATCCATGAGCAGATATTTACTGCAATTCCTGTATCTCTTAGTTTGCACAATAGTCTCCCATGTGGCACTGTATCAAAACCCTTTGCAAAAACCAAAAAGACTACATCCACTGAGTTGCCTTGATCCAGGTTCCTACTAACCTCCTCATAGAAACTAATTAGATTTGTTTGACATGACCTATCCCTCATAAATCCATGTTGATTCCTACTTATAATCCTGTTCAAATAGACATATTCTTGTATATTAACCCATTATTGACCCTTATAAAAGCTTCCCCACTACAGAAGTGAGGCTCACTGGTCTATAATTCCCCGGATTTGCTCTTGCTCCCTTTTTAAATGTAGGTATCACATCAGCTTTTTTCCAGTCATCTGGTAGAGACCCTGTGTTGAGTGAATCTTGAAAAATTAAATATAATGTTTTGGCTATTACCGAACCCAGTTCCCTTGGTACCCTTGGATGTATTCCATCAGGACCTGGGGCTTTATTAACATTTATTTTTTCCAACCTCTTTTGGATTACTTCCTGTGTTAACCAATTATTTGGCAAAGGTAGTGTAGCCCCATTATGTTGCAGTGTCCCAACCACTGGTACCTCCCTTGTGTATACTGAAAAAAATAACCTATTTAGCTCATCTGCCTTTTCCTGGTCACTAATTTTCAGATGGCCTGTGTCACATTGTAATGTTCCTATAGCTTCCTTCCTCGCCCTCTTACATTAATATACTTAAAAAATATTTTAGGGTTAGTCTTACTCTCTTTTGCAATAAATTTTTCCTTTTCTATTTTAGCCAGTCTAATGGTGCTTTTGCAAGCCTTGTTGATTTCCTTGTATTCCTGTATTAATCTACTTAAAACTTATTAAAGAAATCCAATAGCGCACCTAAAACTACAAGGCTCAAGTAGAGATCATATCTCCATACAAAGAGGGACTAGACAGGGATGCCCTCTCTCCTTCTTGTATTCACTTTAGCGATTGAGCCCCTGGCCCAAGCTATTAGGTCCACGCCACGAATAAAGGGAGTCTCGGTTGGACTGCAACAATTTAAGTGCTGCATGTTCGCTAATGATATCTTGTGCACATTGGTAGATCCAGTAAACTCCATACCAGCCATGATGTGCATCTTGGATTCCTTTGAAATGATCTCAGGACTCAGGGTAAATGTAGATAAAAAGGAAGCAATTGGATCATTGCTCCCCCAACCAGACCTAGACCATCTTAAAAGATAATATCCGTTCTCTTGGACTAAACACCACATAAAATACTTGGGATTGAACATAACCCCCTTACCTGACTGGACTGTACAATGCACACTATATCCCATTATTTAATTCCCTTAGAAATGATACTACCAAATAGTGCAAATATCCATTACCATGGACAGTGCGCATAAACACCATTAAGATGAATATATTACCAGGAATATTATATCTATTCAGATCCTTACCTATACCAATTAGTCCCAAAGAGTTAGAGAATTTTCAAAAATATATAACTAGATTTATATGGAATAACAAAAGAGTGAAGATAGCCCATACAAACATATTCAGAAATAAAAAAAACAGGAGGGCTGTCGTGCCCTAAAAAAAATTATATCATAACGTTGGCCAGATTGCATTCATACCCCAAGCACACTCCAGTGAATACCAACCAGCCTGGGTATTTCTTGAAAATTACCAAATTAAACCAAAACATGGGAATCCATTTTCTGGAATCCATCAATCCCTCCACACATACTAAAGCATAGCAACCCTATGGTAAAGCTTTTGATAAGTAACGGGAAAAGGGCTAACTCAAAAAATCAATTAGCAGCCAGATTAGAAGAACGAACCTCTACACTTACATCTCAACCTATTTGGGACAGCTTGAGAGAGGATTCTAAAAATTGGTGGACAACAGCTAAACTTGACAAATTAGGTAATCGGTTATCAAATGGACATTTCCTTACCTTTGACCAATTGACGATTAACTAAAACATCCCACTCAAGGAGCTTTTCAATTATTGTAAAATAAAACATTTAGTGACCACACTAATAAAAAAATGGTGTAAACTGCAAACCAACTGGTTATCCTTTACATGCAGCAAAGCTCCACTAACCAGAGGTGTCCTTGGATCTATTTACTCTATACTAAATGCCCCGACAACAAATTCCAAAACGAACTTTATGAAACAATGGGAATTAGACATGGCAACTCAATGGGATCCACACAAGTAGGGAAAAATCTGCACAAATATAAGCAAAGGCTCACAAAATTACAGTCTACTTGAAACGTCTATAAAAGTGCTGCACAGAGCTTATCTCACACCTGATAGGTTACATAAAATTAACATACAAACATAATCAAGTTACTATAGACTATGTCAAACTACGGGTGGGAATGCCCAATAGCTCAGAACATTTGGACCAAAGTCATGGACTTGGCATCTACCATTTTGAAGACAACAATACAACCCTTCAATAGACATTTGCCTATTGGGAGACTATTCTCCTCTAGTACAAAAGCGACATAATAAATAACTACAATTCCTGCTTATGGCCACGAAATGCCACATTGCAAAAAAAATGGAAGACGCCACAACTTCACCTCCAAGAGATAATACATAAACTAAATTTCATAATGATTAATGAGAAAAATCATCAACTCCCCAAACTCAATTCTAATCATATAAACATTACAAATACCAAAAAAAAAAACACAAAAAAATTATATTAAAACGGGCTGAGTTGATAACCCCTTGGAGTGGAAAGCGAAAGTTGGACAGGATTCAATGACAACTTTATTGACAAAATTGTAATCTGGAGTTCAAACCCATTAGGGATAAAAGAAAGACACAAAATCAACTATGACTCACTCAAGTGTATCCCCCCACACCTGAATGTTAGGATTAGTTCAGTTTAATTTATTATGTTTTAGGTTAATTTAGTTAATATGTTTTACTGAACCTACAGCTACAGTCAAAAGGAGAAAAGAAAAAAAGGAGAAAATTGGAGGATGGTCACAATTAAACAAAAGAACTACAACAACAACAAAAATGTATACAAAGATTTTATTAAATGCTATTTATGACATGTATGTTAAATTTACAAGTATGAAAAATGTTATGACATATGACTGTAAAAAATAAAGATTAGTGATTAAAAAAAAATAGAACCTTCAAAGATTAGTGAAACTTGCCTAGTATGTGCATTAGTCTGGTGTATATATAATTGTGTGATCCTCATGTAACCATTACTAGCGCAGAATAATTTACTTCATCCATCACTTTAATAACAGGTTAATTTGGTAATATACATTTATGCATACAACGCTATCCAATAAGATTTACAATTTGAATGATTTAAAACGTTCACTTTTATAACACTCAAACTGTTTATTCATATTTAGTCATAGCAGGAGTCAGAAGGGCTGTTAAAATTATTGTAGGAAAAAACATTTTTCAGGTTCAAGTTATAAAGTCTTATTATTGCTTATCAATTAACATTATTATTCTATTTAACTGTAAACAAAAGAGTTTCCGGGACAGATTCCTGAGGCACTCAGCTAGTAACCATTCCTTACTCTGAATTTATTATGTTGGCTCTCTAACTGCTGTCCCTTAGCCAATCTCATAGATGCACTAAGTATCACATGAGCTGCAATGTGCTTTCTGGAATTCTGCAATGGCTATTTAATATGGAATAAACTATTTTTACAGCCCTTCAGAAGGCATCTACCCTGATATGCTACCCACTCCACTATCTTTGATTTCTGGTCTCAAACTTTGCAGTTTAAGAATTAGTGTTCTTCTATTTATTGCATTTTTGCAAGCTATGATAAGTCTGTCCTATTATATTAACTAGAACAAAGCAAGAGATCAAAGAGCCAGAGATATGACGAATGAACAGTGCATTACATATTTGCTGTAAGTGCCAGTTGCTTCATAAATTCTAAACTCACCCATAAAGATTCATTGACACAAACTAGTTGTATAATGAAAATGTAATTCTTCCTTGCAAAAACTCTAAATAAAAATCCAACTCATTGCCCCCTTGGTCTATGACATCTGTGCAATCCTTAATTGTGCTGGTAGATGCAGGCAGTAAAACAATAATATGAATAGTGTTTACTGCATATTACTGAAGTACATCGGCATCTTACTGTAAAAAGTGCTTGAACAGATGCTGGATCACGGCTATCAACTAGACAAATTTATTACAATAATGCCACAGAGACTAAAAAAAAATAACAAATGCATTAAGTGCATATTTCCCGAAAGGTTAGCTAGATTAAAAACACTGCTTTCCTGTTTTATTTCAGCCAAATATTTTCAAGTGTTGACTCAATTATTTTCCCTTTTAACGCCTTGAAAAAATTCTGTATGTAAGAATAGGCTGAGTGTTCTAAATTAGCCAACGACTTTAACAAGACTGGGGTCTATATATAAAACAATTAGTAAAGGTCCGGCTAAGCTACACATGTGCAGATGAGAGTTATTGAATTTTCAAAACAGGTTTAAAAGAAATGGAAAATAAAAGCTTATGAATTTATTAATGGGGTTTGTAAATTAAACACTTTCGACTAGCTTCAGTAAAGCCTTGATTTCATTACTCAAACTAAAATGCCTGCTAGCGAGCCATTTATGTTAGCAAGATTATTACATGGCGCATGTAAGAAAACCCATGTAAAATGTATATTTACATGGGATGTTGTATGCTATGGGTTTAATCTAACATGTGTTTAATGTGTACAAGAATGCGGCTGCAAGTATGAATTAGAGAGTCAATACTAATAAGCCCAATATTTCCCATAGCAACACCACTCAAGTTAAAGAAGGTCAATAAAAATTGCTAAATTGAGTCTATATAGGGAAGTATTTAAATCAAAAAGGTTGACTGTGTTGTGCTGTGCAAGTGGGGTGGCGGTTTGCATTTTGTGAGCTGTAAGCATTAGGATGCAGACTAGTGTAGGTGCAATTGCATTATTACATACATGTGATTTAATACTTTAAATCACTACACATAGAATATAACTCATATTCATCATAGCCTAAACATACCCAATACCTACCCTCCTAGCACAAACCCAACACACATACCAGCTGCTACATACCCCATCCCCTTAACATATTTCCATGTAGTCCGTACATTTAGGAAACATAAAAACTAACACATATAACACACATTTTTATTTTTCAACAAAAAACATTTACATATTTTTATACTGTCATAAATGTGAGTGGGCAGTGACGGAGTGTTTCTGTAAATGTCATTGTGAATATATCTTGATTGATTGGTGGAGGTAAATGTGTGTTTGTCAAGGATATAGGGAGAAGATTGGAGGGAGAGAAGAAGTGAGCAGAGAAAAGAAGGAGGCAGAGGCTGGCCATGAGAGGGATGGAGATAGATAGCAGTGGAGAGAGGGAGTAATGAAGAGAGGGAGAGAAGAGGAGAAAGTAGATCAGCTACCCATGATGGAGGGATGACAGGTGTTCATCAGCGGTAGGCATACAATATGTAAGGCAAGAGGGTGAGGATGTTGGGATCAATGGAGGAGAAGGGGCAGTGGGTTGTTATTTGACTCCCAGCTTTAACATTCTGATATCCTCTGATGAAAATAACATCTTTTGTTAATGCTATGTCCAGTAGGTGTTGCACTTCCTCATAGAACCGGTCAACTTTGACCTCTTCAGCAGCTATAGTTTTAGCATTGGCATGAATCTTTGTGATATTGAAAGGATTGTCTTGAATTCAATTTTAGATCATTGTAAGATCTTTTTGGGTTGCATCTGAGCACTTCTTGAATCACCATTTTATTGATTGTTAGGGCTACTCCATTTCATCTGCAGGTTCTTGTCCAGTGTAGAATTTCTGATGATCATTGGATGTAAACTGGCCCATTTCGGTCAGCTTTAGTTCACTAATTCCTACAATGGTGATATTTAATTTTTACATCTTCTCAGTAGCCATGTTTAATTGTTCCTGGTTCATCATTCTTATTTTCCAGATTTCTATGGTGTATTGTTCTTTATGTCATATTTTCCTTCATCTCAGAAACCATCTACAGCTAGCTGTCCTTTTGACTTCAAATCAGCTGCATCATAAAATCCAGGTCTACTTGTACTTGACCTCTGTCTTTCTCCAGTAATATATTGGACACCTTCTGACTTGAGGTGCATCTTCTGGTGTAATTTCGAGATGCGTCTGGTTGAATTTCTCCACAAGATTTTCTTGGCAAGATATTGAAGTAGATTGGCATTGGGTATTCCTACATTGCACAGCTCATCGTGTTATTGAGATTCACCATGACATGGCATCAATTCAATAAGGGGTACCTGTGCTGTTACAGAGAAGAAATTGCATGTAACTTATCACACTGAGCTATTGTCTGGGTTACTGTCAGAGCAAAAGTGAGAGATACATGTCTGACAGCAACTGGCTATAGGTCGTTTGAAACTAGTTACAATGTATTGACATTTTTTTATATATTTGTTTTTTTTTATATACACTGTTTTCAAAAGTGCAAATGTACATTG
Organism: Discoglossus pictus; assembly: GCA_027410445.1. Taxonomy (NCBI): domain Eukaryota; kingdom Metazoa; phylum Chordata; class Amphibia; order Anura; family Alytidae; genus Discoglossus; species Discoglossus pictus. The sequence goes on along the minus strand of CM050168.1, from coordinate 197,891,969 downwards.
TATGCTGCAGCACAATACAAACAGATTATTATATTTAGCTTTTCAGGATATTGATTGCTGAATATATTAATTAGAAAAAAGGTAAAGTATATTAATTTATTATTTAATTAATTATTATTAAAAAATACATATATCTAAAAAAAAAGCGAGGGAGAGGCTTGCAATGAGCGCCAAAGGCGCTCAGCGCAAGGCTTTACAATGACCATGGTGCTCAGAGGACCAAAGTACACAATGGGAGAGGCTCACATTGAGCGCCAAAGGCGTTCAGCGCGGGGCTTGCAATGAGTGCCAAAGGTGCTCAGACGACCAAAAGTACACCAGGTAGAGGGTCGCAATGAGCGCCGAAGGTACTCAGAGGACCAAAACACTTACATTGTGTGGCAAACAGCATTACCTGCCTTACAATTTCATGACCGTCATTTTTTGACAGGCAATTCACTAGTGATTATATAAAAATTGGCAGATAAATCGGATTGCCTTTCATTAGTTAATAAAGACCTATATTTATACAGTTAATACATTGGGTAATTGGACTACTACTTTTATAACACATCCCAAATAAATTTAAAAATAAATATTTTTTATTTTTTTATTAATGTATATATTTTTATATTACTTTTTAAACTCACTATTTAGTCATTGATTGTATATTGAGACAGATATTACATTTTTATTTGTGCAGTTGACAATTCCATGTACCAGTGACAGCTACAGCAGGTGTATGATAGACTTGATTGTGACAGATTTTACATGCTTCTTGCCAACGTCCAAAGAACTAAAAAGAGATCACATCATCAGCTGTGAAGAGGGAAATAATCACTGGTAATCAGCAACACCGACCCTTCTTTATAAAGGAGAGTCTTTGAAAGACACAATATGACAGATGTTTGGTCAGGAGCCCACAAAAAAATCACAACTGTGTCCCAAATAATTACCAGTATGCCATTTTATTTCTTAAATACCTGAAATTATTTTAACATGTTCAAGATCAAGTTCAAGCATTACCCTGTTGGCATGTGAAATGCGTCTAACTGCTCGATAACTTGAGCACTCTTTGGCATTCTCCTTTTATGAAATTGGAATAAAAATGGACCTTTTCCAATGACCACTACTGTGTTTTCAAAATTTGCTGGCAACTTGTGTGCAGCACCTTGACAGCATAATCTTGCAATTGTTTAAACAATTCAGCTGGGATACCATCATCTCCTACATCCTTGATATCAGCAATGCTTCTTAAGGCCCATATAACTTTGTTACTAGGATGTCTGGCTCTGAATCAGAGAACTAACTATCATATGTATTAGTGATATTAGGGTCCTTCCTGTATAGTTGTTCTGTGTATGCTTGCCACACCTTCTTACTTTCTTTGTTTTCTGTTAGATCCCTGCCATATTTGTTTCTGATCATGCCCATTGTTGCATTGAAGTTTCCTTTGATATCTTTATTTTTTAAAGATATCTCTTATCTTTCCCATTCTATTATCATATTCTATGTCTTTGCATTGCTCATTTAAGAATGTTTATTATTTTCTTGCTTTTCTCTGTAATAATGCATTTAATTGACCACTTCTTTCAATGTGACTGGTGTGCCTTTCACTGTCCTTCTTTTTTGCTGCTTCTAAACACTTAGCAGAAAACCATTTTGCCTTCTTAATCTTATTTCTGTTTGTGATGTGTTGTGTTGCATAATGTCTCAAACTTCTATCCATAATTTCTCTGGTACTCTATCCACTAGATCTAATCCTATAGATTTATTTTTCATCAGTAATGTGGCTGAATTTGTATCTAGTTGATCTAATGGCTTTAGTGGTATTTTGATTCTAAAGTTTGAGATAAGTAGCTCATCATCTAAACCAAGTAAGCTCAAGGACTTGTTTTGTATATAGAGTTCCTCCACCTTCTGCTGCAAAGTATATACCGTAGTCCTAATAGGTTTTGGCTCCATCTATCTGGAAATGTTCATGTATATAATTCTCTTGGGTTGTTGAAAGGATGTACTTGTTATGAACAGTGAGTTTTCTTGACAGAATTCTAATACTAGTCTATGCCCCTCTTCAGTTACATAGTTACATAGTAATTGAGGTTGAAAGAAAAATACTTTTAGTCCGTCAAGTTCAACCTTTTTATATCTCCTCTGATCTGGAACTCCTTGCCTCGCTCCACCAGATTATCGCCTTGCCTCAAAACATTTAAAACCTCACTGAAAACGCATCTCTTTAAAGAAGCGGATCACCTTCCACCCTAACACACTTATCTCCTCTCCCTCCTTCTCTTTTACCACTCACTATACCTTAGATTGTAATTTACATAGTTACATAGAGCCTCATTCAATTGCGAGTTGCACAGTTGAATACGGCTCTATATAAGCACATAGAATACTTTTTTAAAGAACTTTTAAGTTAATGAACCTCTATCCAAAAGCAAGGTCTTCACTAACTAAAAACTTATTTCTAAAAAATTTGTTATGTGCTGATTTAGAGCCCTATTCAATTGGCAAAATTACAATTGAATGAGGGCCATAGTATTTAAGGTTGAAAAAAGACTTTCAGTCCATCAAGTTCAACCTTTTAAGATCTCCTCTGATCTGCAATATGCGGATTAACTATTTATTAATTAATTAATTAGTTGTATATAAAAATAAAAAATAAATAAATAATCAATTCCCTCCTGATCCCAGATACCGGCGACCGGACTTCTCCCTTGATCAATACTGCCTCTCTAATTATCCATGATAACCCTGAATTCCCTTTTTAATTAGAAATAAATCCAGTCCCCTTTTAAAGTTATCTATCGAATCTGCTGTCACCACCTCCTCTGGTAGAGGATTCCACAGATTAACTACCCTTACTGTGAAAAACCATTTTCTTTCTTTAAGGTGGAATCTTTTTACTTCTAACCTCAAGGCATGTCCTCTTGTCAGTTGAAAACCTCTTGGCACAAAAACCTCCCTTGACAAATCTTTATACTGACCCTGGATGTATTTATATAAGGTAATCATATCTCCTCTTAGACGCCTTATTTCTAGAGAAAATAATTTTAATTTGGTTAGTCTTTCTTCATAACTTAGCCCCTCCATTCCCCTTATTAGTTTTGTTGCCCTCCTCTGTACCTTTTCCAGCTCTAAAATGTCCTTTTGATGAAGTGGTTCCCAAAATTGTACTCCATATTCCAAATGAGGGCGTACTAGAGATTTGTATAGTGGCAGAATTATATTTGCTTCCCTGGCTTCTATACCCTTCTTAATACATGCTAATATTTTATTTGCCTTTGCAGCTGCTGCTTGGCTTTGAGCACTGTTACCTAGGTGGTTGTCCACAAGCACTCCCAAATCCCTTTCAATATCTGATACACCTAGATTTGCTCCATTAAGATTATAAATTGCATGGCTATTTTTCCTTCCCAGATGCATAACTTTACATTTATTCATATTAAATCTCATCTGCCATTTAAATGCCCATTCCTCAATTTTATGTAAATCCCTTTGGAGGAAAAGCACATCACTATCTGATTTAATTACCTTGCACAACTTCATGTCATCAGCGAAAATGGAGACACCACACTCCAATCCTACCTCTAAGTCATTAATAAATATGTTAAAAAGGAGAGGACCTAATACTGAACCCTGTGGAACACCACTTACCACATTAGTCTAATCGGAGTATGTTCCATTTACAACAACCCTTTGCTTCCTGTCATTTAGCCAGCTCTCAATCCATGAGCAGATATTTACTGCAACTCCTGTATCTCTTTGTTTGCACAATAGTCTCCCATGTGGCACTGTATCAAAAGCCTTTGCAAAATCCAAAAAGACTACATCCACTGAGTTGCCTTGATCCAGGTTCCTACTAACCTCCTCATAGAAACTTATTAGATTTGTTTGACATGACCTATCCCTCATAAATCCATGTTGACTCCTACTTATAATCCTGTTCAAATAGACATATTCTTGTATATTATCCCGTATTAACCCTTCTAAAAGCTTCCCCACTACAGAAGTGAGGCTCCCTGGTCTATAATTCCCCGGATTTGCTCTTGCTCCCTTTTTAAATATAGGTATCACATCAGCTTTTCTCCAGTCATCTGGTAGAGACCCTCTTTTGAGTGAATCTTGAAAAATTAAATATAATGGTTTGGCTATTACAGAACCCAGTTCCCTTAGTACCCTTGGATGTATTCCATCAGGACCCGGGGCTTTATTAACATTAATTTTTTCCAACCTCTTTTGGATTACTTTGTGTGTTAACCAATTAGTTGACAAAGGTAGTGTAGCCCCATTATGTTGCCGTTTCCCAACCACTGGTACCTCCCTTGTGTATACCGAAGAAAAGAACCTATTTAGCTCATCTGCCTTTTCTTGGTCACTAATTATCAGCTGGCCTGTGTCACATTGTAATGTTCCTATAGCTTCCTTCCTCGCCTTCTTCCCATTAATATACTGAAAAAATATTTTAGGGTTACTCTTACTCTCTTTTGCAATTCATTTTTCATTTTCTATTTTAGCCAGTCTAATCGCCCTTTTGCAAGCCTTGTTGATTTCCTTGTATTCCTGTAAAGCAGTCTCTGTCCCCTCTTGTTTGTATAATTTAAATGCCTGTTTTTTACTCCGTATCTTGATCTTTAAATCATTGTTAAGCCACATTGAATAGGATTTACTCCTTTTACTTTTATACCCACACGGTATATGCCGATGTATATGTATATTTAGTAAAGATTTAAATGTTGTCCACTTGTCGTCAGTGTTTTTACCTGCCAGTTCTCTGTCCCGTCTATACTGTGTATTGCTGCCCTTAGACCGGTAAAATCTGCCCTTTTAAAATTAAGAGTTTTTGTTGGCCCCTTAAAATGTTGTTTTTTTAACTCAATCTCAAACGAGACTGTGTTGTGATCACTGTTTCCCAAAGGTTGCCCAATTCCAACAAGTCTGCGAGTTTTTATCCTAAGTACTTTGGGAATTCACCATGGACATTGGATTCCTAGCTCAAAGACAGGGCCCTCCTTCCTTTGCTAAATGTTAATCTGTATTTATCATTGTCTGAAACTAATTTATGTACAGCTCTACGGAACATGTCGGCTCGTTATAAATAAACTATAATAATAATCTGCAATATGCACATTAATTGTTAATTGTTAATTGATCCAAAGGAAGGCAAACAGAAAGAAAACCCTAGTGAAACTTTGCCAATTGTCTCAAAAGGGGAAGAAAATATACTGGCGATCAGACTCCTCTCTGGATCAATACTCCCTCTCTAATTATCCAGGATGGCCCTGAATGCCCTTTTTATTTAAAAATATATCCAATCCCCTTTTAAAGTTATCTATTGAATCCGCTGTCACCACCTCCCTTGGTAGAGAATTCCACAGATAAACCACCCTTACTGTGAAGAACCCTTTTCTTTCTTTAAGGTGAAATCTTTTTACTTCTAATCTCAAAGGATGTCCTCTTGCCAGTTGAAAACCTTTTGGCACAAAAAGTTGTATTGACCCTGGATGTATTTATATAAGGTAATCATATCCCCTCTTAGACGTCTTTTTGCTAGAGAAAATATGTTTAATTTGCTTAGTCTTCTTCATAATTTAGGACCTTCATTTCTCTTATTAGTTTTGTAGCCCTTCTCTATACTTTTTCCAGCTCTAAAATGTCCTTTTTAGGTAGTGGTGCCTAAAATTGTACTCCATATTCCAAATTAGGGTGTATTAGGGATTTGTATAGTGGCATAATTATATTTTCTTCCTTTGCTTCTATACCCTTCTTAATACATGCTAATATTTTATTTGCCATTGCAGATGCTGCTTGGCATTGCACACTGTTTCCTAGGTGGTTGTCCATGACCACTCCCAAAACCCTTTCAATATCTGATACCCCTATATTTGCTCCATTAAGATTATAAATTGCATGGCTATTTTTCCTTCCCAGATGCATAACTTTACATATATTCGTATTAAATCTCCTCTGCCATTTAGTCGCCCTTTTCTCTATTCTATGCAAATTCCTTTGGAGGGAAAGTACATCATTATCTGATTCAATTACCTTGCACAACTTCGTGCCATCAGCAAAAATGGAGGCAATACTTCCCAATCCTACTTCTAAGTCATCAATAAATATGTTAAAAAGGAGAGGACCTAATACTGAACCCTGAGGAACCCCACTTACCACATTAGTCCAATCCGAGTTTGTTCCATTTACAACAACCCTTTGCTTCCTGTCTTTTAGCCAGCTCTCAATCCATGAGCAGATATTTACTGCAATTCCTGCATTCCTTAATTTGCTCAATAGTCTCCCATGTGGCACTGTATCAAAAGCCTTTGCAAAATCCAAAAATACTACATGAACTGAGTTGCTTTCATCCAAGTTCCTACTAACCTCTTCATAGAAACGAATTAGGTTTGTTTGACATGACCTATCCTTCATGGTTCAACCTCATAGTTCTTGCTTCTAATTCCAATAGTCAGTTGACTGCCAGCTTTAGCATTCCAATCTCCTATGATGAAAATAGCATTATTTTGATGGTAAGTCCAGTAGGTGCTGCATGCCCTCATAGAGCTATTCAACTTTGGTCTCTTCAGCATGTGTGGTTGGAATGTAAACTTGAAGTTCTGTGATTTTGAAAGGGTTATCTTGACTTTTAATATATATAATTATGTCATTTTTGGGGTTGTATCCAACACACTTCATTAGCAATTGTTTTATTGATTATGACAGCGCCTCCATTTTTTCTGCAAGATTCTAGTTTGCAGTAGAATATCTGATGATCGTCTCATGTGAATTGGCCCATTTATTTTCCTAATTAACAAGAGTAGCATCCAAATGCATAATTGTCAGTTATCCTAAGTGAGATCAAAAGACCGTAATAAAAACATACACTGCATTAAATTAGTTAAAGGTTTGACAGATAATACAACATTGATAGCATTGCTGGATGATCAGTAACGGGTAATAATGCTTAGTAAAAAACAGATAAGTAAACTATACATATCCATCTTCTTGTTATATCTTAATATTTTTATACATATATTTTTTTTGTTTTTTATCCTGGATTTTTCTTTTCTGAACACAGATAATGTAAAAGCTGTGTCAAGCTTAAGTTATAGATGTCAATGACTCTTGTTGTTTGTAGGTGAATAGGATTCCCTTCTCTTGTGTGATGGTCATTCTTGTGTGCTGACCATATGAATAAAATATGTAGGTGCTATTCACTGTTTTTGTTTGTGTTTTAAGAATGTCATGGTTTGAGAATCCCTTATGCTATGCTGTATTTATTCTAGTTTACTGATGAGATTTAAAGCTCATGTAAGTGATATACATTTTTTCTACATTATTAGAGTTTAATTATGATTTTTAAGTTATTTAGATTATGTTCTCTCTGCCTCTCTCCACCTTTGGATTATATTGCACCACACTGGTAACTTCTATGCATAACATTTAAGTACATATTTGAAACTGATTCAAAGTGACTGTGTATTACTTTTAAATGGGTGCATGATATGTGCACATACACTGCACCAGTGGTGGTCACCCTGTGCAGAATTGTACATAATCTGTCTGCTTCTGTATTTAGGTTCTCTGTGCTTGAGATGAATCAGTCGAATAAATGTAATTGAGTGACTCGCCTGGTCTCAGTCAGAGTACATGAGTAACAAAACTAATAGGACTTTTCACCCCCACTGAGAGTCCTTAGCACTAAATTAAATATAGAACTGAAAAAAAGGAAGTCTGGAAAAAGTGTTCAATGTTTGTGGTGTTTTATTTACATTTTCTTTACAAAGACGCACACATAAACATTTAAAAACAATTAAAAGAAAAACATGGGATAAAACCACCCCTTGTTATTCATTTAAGTAGTGATGAAAATATAGACTTTACAATTGCGGATGACTCTATGAGTCTTTCTTTTACTTATGCAATTTAATGTATATTCTACTATTTATTTTACAAAACAATGTGGGGAGACTTAAGTATGAGCTCTTTTGAGAGTATATCAGGGGATACAAAAAACACATTGATCTCTATATTGCAGTAATGCAGAAATTCCAAGGATTTTTAAATGTCTTTTAAATATCTCCCTTACTAAAATGTCCTTATTACAATAACAAAACCACTCCTTTAGCCACTATTAGGTTATTGGAATTTTAAATATTAGGGAAATAATGTAGCCTAGCCCTACATGAGCCCTACATGAGTACACAAGCAGACAGATACTGAAATCCTGGACCAAGTAGACCAACAATGCACTAACCAGTAGGTGAAATCAAAAGGTCTTAATGATCATACAGTATATTTATTCACAACAAAAATGTAGACACATCACGTTAAGACTTTAAAACATGTTAAACAATAATATATGGCAGGGGATACACTTTGCATGCTTAGACAGGATTATAGTTCAGGGGGATGTTAAAAATGTTTGTAGACCCGGTATGTAGGAGTTAACCCCTAGGCTGTATATGGTACATGTTTAGTTTAGCATTACTTGCATAGCAGTGTTAAAGAGCAAGTATTTTTCAGTGACCTTGTTATTTGATTGTTCTATGCTATTTATTGTTGTAAAGGGCTGAGATAAGTTTTGTTTTAGTATAGTCACATAAAATACTTTTTTAGGGTGATTTTTTTTCTATTATAAGGTTTTGACGTACACTGGCTAATTGTTATGTCTCAAGTTAAAGTGTTCACAAAGAGTTTAGTTGCTTTTCTGTATGTTTGTTCATGCATATTATTTTTTGTTCACATTGAATGCCCAAAATATTGGCAAGCACATATAGAATTAGCAAAACAATTGTCAAAGGCCAAGTAATAGCATATTTGGGAAATTCACACACAAAGCAAGGAGAATGCTACAGGTAAAAATCACTCTCACATGTTAGGTTTTTATATGTGCTTTTCACATGTAAAAAGTTAATAGGGACCATGTAATATAGGCTGCAAAAGTTACTGCTATTAAATTGGCTTTTAGCTACCCTCAATCGATCTGCGGGTTACAGGCTGAAAATCCGTACGGTTGTCAAACTCGTAACTCCGACCCAGCTAAGCCTTTGATCTGTCAAGGCCGCAATTGCTAAAATCGCAAATCGCTATTAAATTGCTCCAATTTCTCAAGCCCACAATTGTTTTCACACACAGAAATGGCAAATGTAGCCAAGAATCCTACGAGTACTAGAGAGGACTCACAAAGGGGTTAAACACTTGTTCATAGCACTGTAAAAGCAAATAAAAAATCAATACTGCAATACTGGGTTCTAAACTGTCACTCACCTTACCGTATGTTTTATGAGGACAGCATATTGCCCTCCTCAATTCAGTTTAAACTGTGCATTGTTTTGTGTATTACAATTTAAAAATATTTTCATTACACCCTGTAAGATTAGGGTATTGAATGGCAAAGTACGTTATAGTTGCTGTACATTGATTTCATAATTTTCTCCTTCTTTTCTACTTGTTTCTAACTAGTCTCCTTCCTCTCCGTCTTCTTATTCCCTGTTCTATCTAACCTTTACCGTGAGTGGAGTTACACAATTTTATTCGTCCCAGACAGGTGCCTTCTACTGTTTTGCTGGTCCCCCTGAATAGGCTGCCTACCCAAGTTTATAGTTTCGACCCTACAGTCAGTCAAGGTGGTGAGCAATGGCATTAAAAATAGCTTTGCATAATGTCCATGGGTTGAACAAACCAGTAAAGAGGGCGATTGCCTTAGGAGTATATAGTCGCTTGGGTTTAGATATTGTTCTAATACAGGAAACAAATTTAAAAAAAAAATGTTATCCCAAAATACTGGGTTTGCTTCTTCACACAAACCTTCCATTCTACAGGTGTCAATTTTGATACATAAGAGATTACATTTCCAACGTTTGTCCACTAGTAGAGATCAAGAAGGAAGATTCATCCTGCTATAAGGTACGGATCGTAAAATCTCTTTGCTAAATGTGTACGCCTCGAATACTGGACAATCAGCATTTTTCCATAGAGTGACTGATCTATTGTCTGACTTGGAAACACTCAACATGGATCGTGGTTGGGGACATGAATTCGGTATTAGCCCCGGCAAAAGATAGATCAAATTCCACTTCCCAGTCTGTAATTCCTTCAGCTACCAAATCTTTTAAACTATTGCTTGAAAACTTTGATATGCTTGAGGCACGGAGAATGGTACATCCTAATGAAAGGGAATATACTCATTATTCGTCCAGGCACCACTCTCACTGTTTTAATTCAGCAACGTTTAGTCCCAAACTTGTTGGATGCAGAGATCCAACCCATTGGGTTGACTGACCATGAAATAACCAGTATTTTTTTAAGTGAGCTTCTGCCTAAGGGTTGATCTCCCTCATGGGCACCAAACCCGGCCCTTCTGAATGATACAGAAACAAGAGACAAGATTCATAGTTCCCTAGTGGAATATTTTGACTTGAATGATGATGGGGAAGTAGATCATGTGGGAGTGTGGGCCGCGCACAAGGCAGTGTTGTGAGGCATATGTATCCAAATTGTCTCCCTCTCTAAAAAACGAGATTTAGCCCAAATCAATACTTGAAATGGTAGGATATCTGCCCTCAAGGCTATTCCCCCTTCTCTATGATCACCTGAGACCCTAGGGGAAATCTATAAACTTAAACAGGATTTACACAAGATTCTGCGAAAAAAGGTAATTACTGAGAACTCAATTTCAATACTTTACTTACGCAAATAAACCAGATAAAATGCTAGCCAAAAAGTTCAACTAACAAATTAAGGGTGATAAATAACAGGACCATTTTACAGGCCAAATGACATTACAGAGTCATTCGAAAAAATTCTATGCTAATCTATACTTAACACCTCCTAGTTCATGCTCCATAGATCACCTAAGTCAAATTGACAACTTTTTGTCCTCCATTAGCCCCCTAAAACTAGATATAGAAAGATCTGAGTTATTAGATGTCCCAATATCCATAAACAAAGTTAAAAACACTATTATTATTATTATTATTATTATTATTATGATTATTATTATTAACTTTTATTTGTAACGCTCCAACATATTCAGTAGCGCTGTACAGGGGAAGAGAACAGGGAAAAATACAAAAGTTAACAAGTGAAGAAAATTGAGGGCCCTGTTTTGAGCTTAGATCTTTGTAGAAAGTGCTATTTTTCAAAGAACCCTACAAGATTGGAAACTCGCTACTTACAATCTAAAGGGAATGGGAGAGGCAGAATCCTTGAGAAAAAAAGGTAAGGAATAGCAAGGGTCAAGAAGAAGATGAATGTTTGCTTAGCTGGGAAGTTGTGTAATCATGCAAAGATTTTTCTTTACTGGTAAAGGGAAGGGTTCTCATAGAGAGTCATTTGAGGTGACTGGCTCCAGTATGTAATATGTTATCTGCCCCTAGTGGTCAGATAATATAGCCTGCACGTGGGAAAGTTGGGAGTTAGCTTTACAGAGTGGTGGAGGGTACATTTTAGACATAGAGGGGCAAAATACAAACACATGGAGTCTGGACAGAGTTAGCAGCCCTGGGGGCTGAGCATGGCAGATGAGAGGAGGGAATGAGTGAAAGGTCAGGGTTATAGGTAAGTAAGTAAGGGTCTCCAGGAGGCAGCAAAATAAGCAGGGAGAGGAAATGAGATGCTTATGAGCTTTAGAACGTGAATTAAATAATGATTGGAGAAAGGAGAGGAGCTTTTGGGATCGGGGGGGGGGCAGGGAATGAGAGATGTAAATGGTGTTGGAGACATAATGTGGAGAAAATGAGGAGAGTAGTCTGAGACACAAGCAGGAGCTTAAGATGAAGAAGTAAAAGGGAACATAGTGGCCAAGAGAGTAATCTAAGAGGAATAAGTAGGGATAGTAATCATGTGCAGTTGATTGATCAATAAATGAAAGCTAACCTGGGCCAGGTGGGAGAGGGGAAGGGAAGGAGGGGATTGCCGGCTGTGTTTAGATACCCAGAGAGTATGTTCAGAGCAGAGAGTGTTTTGAGGTTTGAGAGAGGAGTCTCAGACCCAGACAGCTGAAATAGAAATAGATGTGTAAATTATGTTGGGGGAGGCAAGGTGATTAGGCATACGAGTCACGACATATGGATGGAGATGAGATCAATATTATAAATCAGAATACACTTTAAAGTAACTAAACAACAAGAAAAAAAACAATGTGCTTATATATAATATTGCAGGAATGTATGTAATAATCAATATGAAGTGGAGATAAATGCAGATGTGGAAAGTCCAATGGAGATACCAGGCTTGCTGGCAGGTGGGAGAGGCGAAGGGAAGGAGGGGATTGCCGTCTGTGTTCAGAGACCCAGAGAGTATGTTCAGAGCAGAGAGTGTTTGGAGATTTGAGAGAGGAGTCTCAGGCCTAGACAGCTGGCTTGCTGGCTATGTTCAGAGACCCAAAGAGTATGTTCAAAGCAGAGAGTGTTTGGAGGTTTGAACATATAAAGGAGTCACATAAAACCCTGTTCCGGACAGGTTTACCAATTTTAATTACAATCACTTTATTGATACGTTATCCCCTCATTTACAAACTATGTTAAACATTTTTTTTGTCAAATAAACCTATGAAATCAGAGTTCTTAGAAGCAAAAGTGATTGTAATATATAAGGAAGGCAAGGACCCGTCCCAATGTAAGAGCTATAGGCCTATTTCCCTGATCAACTGCGATGTCAAACTATACTCTAAAATTATAGCGAATAGACTAGCACTATACTCAGCTCCTACAGCATATGTTGCATATCAGGAATTCCATTTTCGACTTTTTAAGATAACTAAAGGGACTCGCCAGGGATGTCCCTTGTCACCTTTTCTCTTTGCATTATGCATTGAACCCCTGGCTATTGCTATTAGAGAAAACCTGAACATAAAGGGTATCCAGGTAGTAGAGACAGAACACAAATTGAGCAGTTTTGCAGATGATGTCATGCTTACTGTTACTGAACTATTGACTAGTCACCCTAACTTATTTCATACTCTTGAGATTTTTGGCGGCATTTCTGGTTTCAAAATTAACCCAAGCAAAAGTGAAGCTCTGAATGTTTCCTTACCAAAACATTTAGAAGATCAGCTAGTAGGGAACTTTTCCTTTAAATGGATCCAACACCACCTTAAATATCTGTGGGTTTTCGTTCCTAGAAAATCTGGCCTAACATACTCAGCAAACTTTCCCACGCTTATAATAAAGTTACTACATGACATCGACATATGGTCTTATAAAATCCTGTGGCTTGGTAAGATTCATGCCATAAAAGTGAACTTATTACCCAAGCTGCTGTATCACTTCCGCACTATCCCGACAGCGGTCCAGACTAAGGACATTTTGGTTCTTCAGAGGGCAATCTCTCACTTCATCTGGGATCACACAAAACCAAGGATTAATAAGACGGCCATGATGGCACCCAAACTCAGAGGAGGGCTAGCCCTTCCAGATTTATTGAAGTATTGTAAAGCCGCTAGATTGGCTCAAATAACCAAGTAGTTCAGCAAAGAGCAGCTGCCATTGTGGTTGGAGATTGAAAAAAATATCCTTGGAGAATGAGATCTCTGTATTAGCCAGATATTATGGCTTAGCTTACATCATAAACTTAACACTTCTTGCCTCCCCAATTGTGTAGTTCAGTCATTGGCGACAATACCATTCGTAGTGCCAGGTTCAAGGCTTACCCCCCCTATGGTTATACCAGAAGAATACACTAATAAATAGGCTATCCCAATTTAAATGGTGGTTAGATAATAATTTAACTATAACTTCTGATCTCCTAAGGGAGAATCAGGGATGGTCCCCCGCCATATTCAGAGACCAACATCACCTACCTTTAAAGGAATGGCTCAATCTTTCCCAGGTACATATCACTGTTACTAAAGCCCTCAAAATTAATACTCTAGCTACAGTAGGTTGGCCCCCCCCTCGGAAAATGTTGTATGGATAATCCTAATGGCAATGGTAATATATCCACTATATACACTTTCCTATTAGACCAGTCCATACCATCTAAACTCCACCATCAGCACTCTTGGGAATCAGAACTTGCCATTCCCTTGACCGATGAGCAGCTTTTCTGCGGGAAAATGCGCACAAAACTATCCTGAGGTGGTACTTAACACCTGCCAGAATTAAGCTTTCCAACACCTTTTTAGATGGCAACTGCTTCAGAGGTTGTAATAACTTAGGCACCCTTAAACATGTACTCTGGGACTGCCTAAAGATTGCCCATATGTGATCGGAGACCTATCATATTTTGGAGAGATTGTGGGTTCAGAGGAAGCTCTATTATGCCTTCCTGTAGACGATATTTGCAAAGAAACTCAACTGTTCTAGTCGGGTCTTTCTATCTAGTGAAGGTAGCTTGAGGTATGCCATATTTTAGCTACTTCGTCCTAGCCTGATTAGAGGGCTAGGGAGAGAGCAAATAAGCTAGAGAGAAGGTTGAGGTGGGTGGGGAGATTTCGGCACGTCCGAGGAGGTAAGAGAAGGAGGTGAGTATCTATTGGGAGTTCCAGCCCCTCCCACAACCTCAGGTTAATTAAATTAACCTGCTAATTGCAGTCGGGGCTTTCCCTTTAGTGAAGGTAACTTGAGGTATGGCATATTTTAGCTATGTTGTCCTAGCCTGATTATAGGCCAAAAAGTACAAGGATGATAGGTGGGTAAAAATTAGGTATGAGGTAATAATTTCTGGATTTTTGTAATTTTCTTTTTATTAAACACTCAAATTTGGACATCAATGGATTGCCTATGATTGAAGTTCGAGTGAGAGTTGTGAATAGGGTGAAGACCTTAGAGAAACATCCGTGAAGTATGCCGTTTAGGAGGTAAACAAGACAGGTGGGTTACAAAATGCCTGCTAGCACTACAGAATGATATTATTTGGTTTGGAATGCTAGGAGTAAGATTGGGTAATACATGGATTGGTACGTGAGGGGTACAGTGTGAGAGAACTTGGCATGCAAGGAGGAACAATAGGTAGGATGGGGTATGATGACGTACGGTATGATCTGGTACGCAAGTGGTGCGATAGGGTATGATGGAAGTTGGAATGCTAAGGGTTCGATATGGTTCGATGTGACTTAGCATGCGAGGGGTACAAAGCAACAGTAGGTTGCGATTCGGAAGGCGATGGGTATGATTCAGTAAGATCAGACTTATGGACTGAGCATAGGATTTAGTAGGCTACGGGTATGGTACGTTGTGACTGCGTACGTAGAGGCATGGTGAGCGAGGGGAAGATAATTGATGAGATATTTCTTGGTGCATTTAAGTGTTAGATAGGGCACGTTTAGGCTTTTGTACACTGGGGATGTAATATCTTGAGATACGATTTGATGCGCTAAAGGTATCACGCATTGCGTTAGGTCGTACGGTCCAGTGGTAAGCTGGGGATACGATGCTTCATTATATGGGTTTATAAAGTTACAGATATGCTTCCACGTGGTATGACTTTGTATTCTTGGGATACAATAAAATAGGAGCTTGATGAAGTAAATTGAGGTTTGTCGTGCTGAAGGCATGACATGAATTGGTAAGTCGGAGGAAGTACATAAAATAATGCCAAGGGTTTGATGCGATCTAGTAAGGCTTGGCAAGTAAGGTGTTCTAAGATGGTTAAGCGTTAGCTAGAATTGGCCTTGAGTGCAAAGGGGAACTAAGTGGTACGGTACGACAGGGTACGACAGGGTATATGAAAGGGTTTGTTAGGATATGAAATGGAATGGTTGCAAGGTGTTCGAAGAGGACTGACGTGGCTTCGATAGGCGGGGAATATGTCCTGGAAGGTTTAGGAGTCCCAAACTGGAAGTTTTCATAAGGTGTGATATGAAGGTACGATATGGAATGAATGGAGTTGGTACAGTGCAATGTAGCTTGGTATTGGAGTTAAGTAAGACGTGACCAAGTAAGCATGGTATTAGATACGGTGAGACATGACTGGGGAAGCACAGGACAAGGTATGGTGTGGTATGACTAGGTAAATGAGGCGTATGATGCAGTGCAGTACGACTAGGTAAAAGTGGCAAGTGACATGGCAAGATATGAGTGGGTAAGCGTGGAACATGGTATGGAGCGATATGATCCGGTAAGCGAAGAGCACAGTATACTGCAACATGACTGTTACAGTATGACTGTTACATCATAGATCATGGTATAGTGCAACATGATTGTATAAGCGTGGAACATGGTATAGTGCTATGTGACTGGGCAAGCGTAGAACGGGACATAGTGCTATACGACTGGGTAAGCATGGCACTCAATATAGAGTCATATGACAGGGTAAGCATGGAACGTGATATAACTGGGTACGAATGACAAATTGGTACTGTGTGAAATGACTAGATAATCGTAGTTTGTGATATAGTGTGATTTGACAAAGTGAGCGTGGTACGTGATATAATAAAATTAGCGGATTTGAGAGTCTCGAAAACACGACCTGGAAAGTGTTGCCAATGATAAGGCTAGGCAAGCGTGGTGCACGATAGGAAGACTGGTAAACATGGTGGACGATTTGACTTGGCAAGCTTGGCAAATGGCATAGTGAGGTAACACATGACATGACTTTATGAGCATGGAGGACGATATGCTAGGAAAGCATGGCTCGTGAGACAATAAGATAAGACTGGTAAATGCAGTACACTGACTGGGCAAGTTCGGCCTAAGACATAGCGCAAGAAGACGGGGTAATGGTTGGGCATCGCATAGCGCAA
Source organism: Discoglossus pictus (assembly GCA_027410445.1). Lineage (NCBI taxonomy): Eukaryota > Metazoa > Chordata > Amphibia > Anura > Alytidae > Discoglossus > Discoglossus pictus. The sequence goes on along the minus strand of CM050168.1, from coordinate 197,875,306 downwards.
TATGACCGGGTAAGCGTGGCATATGATTTGTCTGGAAAAGCGTGGCGTATAAGGAAGTGCGATAAGAATGGTCAAGCGCAGAGCATGATGTAGCGCGATATGACTGGGTAAGCATGACATTCGGTATGAATGGTAGTTGTATAAGGCCTAGTGCAGTATGACTGGGTAAGCGCTGCTCGTGAATTGTATATGGCACGTAATACAGTGTGATATTAATATGTAGGAGCAGTGCATGCTATAGAGCAATACAACTAAGTAAGCATGCTGCACGCTGTAGCGTGGCTCATGATAAGTCTAGGTAAGGTGGCATGTGAAACAGCGTGACATATCTAGGAAGGCGTAATACGTGATATGACTAGGTAAGCAAAGCAAATGTTAAGATGTGGTCAATGATATGATTGTAAGCGCATCACTTGGAGTGATGCAGTCTGAATAGTTACACACAGCATATGACATGGTAGGATAAGCGCGGTATATGGTGTTGAGCGAAATGGCTGGGTAAATGCGGTGTGCAACGTAGCGATATGACTTATAAACATTGCATATGGAATAACTAGGAGGCATGGCACATGATACGATTAGGTAAACCAGGCGCATGATATAGCGTGATTTAACTAGGCAAGCGCAGTATATGATGGAGTATGACGCGGCTAAGATTCTGTGGGATATGACATGATATATGATAAGACGTGCTATATATTACTGCTAAAAACAGGTTGGCGGAGCTCTACAGAGTGCTTACCTGAAGAAGCTTCGTCCAGGACAGCAATGGAGTAATAAAAGGACAAAAAGGACGGAAGCCCGAAGAAGGAGAGGTCGACCAGAGCGAAGCTGCAGGCGTGCGGCAGTGCCACGGGCAGACAGGGAACACAGCCAGGGAGCAACAGCCAGGGGGAAGGGGCCACGGGGGACGTAGGACCCCAGCTAGGAAGGCCAGCGGAGGGTTAGAGAGCCCCAGCCAGGGGGCCTGGAGAAGGGTCAGAGAGCCCCAACCAAGGATCCCGGAGGAGGGCCAGGGGCCGGCGGATGGCCAAAGAGCACCAGCTAGGGGGGCAGATGGAGACGCAGAGATTCTTAGCCAGAAAAGGCCCACGGGGGGCCAGAGAGTGCCAGCAAGAGAGCGCCAGCCAGAGAGCGCCAGCCAGAGGGCCCGGTGGAGGGCCAGGGGGGCCAGTGGAGGGCCAGAGAGCCATGGCCGGAGCAGAGGCTTGAAGGCTAGAGAGCCCTGGCCAGGAGGGGCCGACAGAGGGCAAGAGAGCCCCAGCCTGGGGGCTGACAGAGGACCAGAGAGCCCCAGCCCAGGGGCCAGAAAGCCTCAGCCCAGGGGGCCAACAGGGGGCCAGTGAGCCCCAGCCTAGGGGCTGACAGAGGGCCAGAGAGCCCCAGCCCGGAGGCCAACAGAGGGTCTGAGAGCCCTAGCCTGGGGACCAACAGAGAGCCTGAGAGACCCAGCCCGGGGGCAAATGGAGGGCTAGAGACCCCCATCCCAGAGGTCCAACTAGGGCCACCGTGCCCACGGAGGGCCAGAGAGCCCGAGCCCAGGGGCCAACAGAAGGCCAGAGAGTCTCAGCCCAGGGGCTGACAGAGGGTCAGAGAGCCCCAGCCCAGGGGCCGACAGATGCCCAAAGAAAGCCAGAGAGCTCCAGCCCGGGGGCCAACAGAGGTCCGGAGAGACCCAGCCTGGAAGCCCAAGGAGGGCTAGCAAGCCCACGGAGGCCCAGAGAGCCCCTGCCCAGGGGGCCGACAGAGGGCCAAAGAGCCCCAGCCAGGAGTCCCATGGAGGGCCAGAGAGCTCTAGCCAGGAGGCCCAAGGAGGCCAGAGAGCCCCAGCCAGGAGGCCCACAGAGGGCCAGAGAGCCCCAGCCAGGGAGACGAAGCAGGGCCAGAGAACCATAGCCCGGGGGCCAACTGAGGAAGAGCCAGAAAGCTGCATCCAGCGAGCAGCCCAGTACGCCCACAACAAAGATGGCAGTGGGAGCCATGACGGACCAGGAAGGAGGTCCGCATGCCCAAAAACAAAATGGCAGCGGGCAGAAGCAGAGCCATGGACGCTGGAAGATCGGGGGGAGCAGGAGAGAGGACCGAAGCACGAGGGAAGAGCAGAGAGGTGAGCACGGGGCAGCCGGGGGGGAGAGAGAGCACAACAGCACAATCCGCGGGAGAGGGCATGGGAGAGCAGCAGAGAGGCAGCGGCAAAGCCAGGGATGTTGCAGGGAAGTGGAGAACGGCAAAGGGCAGCACAAGGAGCAGGGGAAAGGCTTCATAAGGAGTAGGAGGGAGCACAGGGAGCAGGAGGAAGGCAAGAGGAGAGAAGGAGAGGCAGCTGGACAGCGCAGGGCAGTGGCAGAGATGGATGGCGAACAGAGGATCGTGGACAGAAGAGGAGCCACGGGTGGCATGGTTCTTCTTTTTCTCTAGTCTCTACTTTTCTTTACTTACTATTTTCTTTGTTCCTTTGATTCAGGATGCTCTTACAAATATGTGAATATGCAATATACTGTATGTGTAATTCAAAACTGTAATATCTAAACAAGATTAAAAAGTTATTATGATATGTTTTTACTTCCCAAGTTATGTACCTTTACCTTTTATGTTTTGCTTTTGATGCTTTTGGGTTAATATATTAACCTTATTTCCTCATTCAAAATTTTTTTTTTTTTTAAATCAGTACGGCACTTTAAAAGACGGGGAAAGCGATGCAAGACATTAGAATTCATTGCACAACAGTCTCAAGCTTGCAAATCTGCAATAAAAAAATATATGTATATATATTTATGTGTAATTTCCGTGTTATATCGATCCTGCCTATCAATGGTTAATAGATATCATTGAACTCGCATAGACTAGAATAGTAAATTATTTTGATTTATTTTCTGGATTGCGAGCCCGATCGCAAATCAGACTTCAAAACACTAATTGATTGTGGTTTAATCTCCATATGGCTGTGATTACAGCATTCCTAAAATGGTTTAGAAATGTTTCAAATGATTTCCCTTTTTGTATATTGCATGCTTCTTCCTTTAATGTATGTATTACTAGCTTTCACTTTTTATATGGCAGAGATGTTTTACCCATTCATCATAATGGCTAGGCAAGCTCCCAAAATACAACTACAACAAATGCTAATTTAGGCAGTAGTAGTATTACTGCTCCAATGAGCCTGTGTGGTGCTTGGATTTCCCATTCATCATTATTTGAATAGAAATCTAAACAAATGGCTAGAGACAGAGATACACTTATGAAAATGCTCTGTAATGCATAAAAGGGTAATTCATTAAAGCAGAGTTATTTTGTTTAATTTTTGTCAATCGTTTTGGCCTATCTTTACTTCAGTATATTTAGTTCCTCAGGATAATTTTCAGTGTTTTTAAAAATAATATAAATGGTGAAAGTATCAGACAATTATTATCACAGTATTGATACAAATGTCATGACCAGAAGGTTATTTCTACACTTCACTGTGCATTTTTCTAACTTTTCTATGCTTTCCTATGCTCTTTGAATATACAATATCGTCTATCACATATATAGTTGTGAGCGTACGGGCCATTGCTCGCGTAGCGAGGGCTGCGTGCAAGGGCCTCAGTTGTTGGGATGGAGCAGCCACCTCCTCCCCACAATGCCCCGCTCAGGGCCGCCCAGTTCCGGTTCCACTTTAGATCCCCCAGTCTTGGCTCTAGATCCCTCTCCTCACCCCCTGCACAGTGTGAGTTGTTGCCCTCCCGGTCAGTGCTCCTCCTGTGCTGCTCTTCCTCTCCTCAGCCCCCCGCGATGCTCCTTCTTCTCTCCCCCCTGTGCTGCTCTTCCTCTCCTCAGCCCCCCGCGATGCTCCTTCTTCTCTCCCCCCTGTGCTGCTCTTCCTCTCCTCAGCCCCCCACGATGCTCCTTCTTCTCTCCCCCCTGTGCTGCTCTTCCTCTCCTCAGCCCCCCGCGATGCTCCTTCTTCTCTCCCCCTGTGCTGCTCTTCCTCTCCTCAGCCCCCCGCGATGCTCCTTCTTCTCTCCCCCCTGTGCTGCTCTTCCTCTCCTCAGACCCCGCGAAGCTCCTTCTTCTCCCCCCCTGTGCTGCTCTTCCTCTCCTCAGCCCCCCGCGATGCTCCTTCTTCTCTCCCCCCTGTGCTGCTCTTCCTCTCCTCAGCCCCCCGCGATGCTCCTTCTTCTCTCCCCCTGTGCTGCTCTTCCTCTCCTCAGCCCCCCGCGATGCTCCTTCTTCTCTCCCCCCTGTGCTGCTCTTCCTCTCCTCAGACCCCGCAAAGCTCCTTCTTCTCCCCCCCTGTGCTGCTCTTCCTCTCCTCAGCCCCCCACGATGCTCCTTCTTCTCTCCTCCCTGTGCTGCTCTTCCTCTCCTCAGCCCCCCGTGATGCTCCTTCTTCTCTCCCCCCTGTGCTGCTCTTCCTCTCCTCAGCCCCCCGTGATGCTCCTTCTTCTCTCCCCCCTGTGCGTCTCTCTCCTTCTGTCCGGACTCTGCACTGAGCCCAAGATCTGAGCCGGGACAGAGGCACAGCCAGGAAACAGCGCTCCCGGGGGCGGACAGGGGAAATGCACCCACAGGGTCACCTGCAGTCAGTGCTTGCTTTGCAGTGAGAGTGTGTTCTCTGCAGTCTGTGTGTGTGCTGTGCAGTCTGTGTGTGTGCTGTGCAGTCAGTGTGTGTGCTTTGCAGTGTGTGTTTCTGTGTCTGCTCTGCATTCAGTGTGTTTATGTGCTCTGCAGTGTGTGTGTGTGTTCTGCATTAATTCTGTGTTTATGTGTGTATTCTGCACTGTTTGTGTGTGTGCTCTGCAGTCATTGTGTTTGTGTGTGTTATGCAGCCTATGTGTGCTCTGCATTCACTGTGTGTTTGTGTGTGTGCTCTGCAGTCATTGTGTGTGTTATGCAGTGTGTGTGTGTATTTGAATCTGAGATCTGCAGTCAGTGTGTGCTCTGCAGCAGGTCTGTGAGTATGTGCTCTGCAGTAAGTGTGTGCACTGCAACAGGTCTGTGAGTGTGTGCTCTGCAGTAAGTGTGTGCTCTGCAGCAGGTCTGTGAGTGTGTGCTCTGCAGTAAGTGTGTGCTCTGCAGTAAGTGTGTGCTCTGCAGCAGGTCTATGAGTGTGTGATGTGCAGTAAGTGTGTGCTCTGCAGCAGGTCTGTGAGTGTGTGCTCTGCAGTCAGTGTGTTTTCTGCAGCAGGTCTGTGAGTGTGTGCTCTGCAGTAAGTATGTGCTCTGCAGCAGGTCTGTGAGTGTGTGCTCTGCAGTAAGTGTGTGCTCTGCGAGTGTCTGCTCTGCAGTAAGTGTGTGCTCTGCAGCAGGTCTGTGAGTGTGTGCTCTTCAGTCAGTGTCTTCTCTGCAGTAGGGCTGTGAGTGGGTGCTCTATCACATATATAGTTGTGAGCGTACGGGACGTTGCTCACGCTTGCGGGCTCACATAGTGAGCCCGCGGCTCTCGCGTAGCGAGGGCTGCACGCAAGGGCGTCAGTTGCTGGGATGGAGCGCCAAACGCGCTCCATCCCAGCAACTGAGGCCCTTGCCCGCAGCGTACGGCCAGTTTAGACACTAAAAAATTCTCTAAGCAAGAGAAAAAATGCCCGCGAACAAAATGAAAACGAGGCTACAGCAGTCTAAACACGCAAAACGCCACAAGAAACACGCAAAACACCACAAAACACCTACGGATATTCCGCTACAGACGCATACCACACATTAGCCGCCATTTTATAACAATGCGAAAGTACACAACTACGCTAACGGTTTCGTCTCGCGCACGCACACTATTACACTGCACACATTCAGGACGCTTACATAGCAGCTCTACACCACTAATGCTGCAGTAACATCAAAATAGATGGCAGCAATGCTTTAAAGTAGGTAAAGTATATTAATTTATTAATCTATTAGTTATTTTATTACTAGCGAATTGCCCGTCAAAAAATGACGGCAATGAAATTGTAAGGTAGCTAATGCTGTTTAGTGTGTAATAATGAAATATATAATACATTAATAAATGAATATACTTTACCTATTTTAAAGCATTGTGTGGAAGAGCTGTGAATGTGTTTTGATGTTGCTGCAGCATTAGTGGTGTGGATCTGCTGTGTAAGCGTGCTGAATGTGTGCAGTGTAACACTGTGCGTGCGCGAGACCAAACCGTTAGCGTAGTCGTGTACTTCCGCATTGGCGAGAAATGGCGAGTAATGTGTGTTATACGTTTGTATCGGAATATCCGTAGGTGTTTTGTGGTGTTTTGCGAGTTTCTTGTGGTGTTTTGCGAGTTTAGAGTGCTGTAGCCTCGTTTTCGTTTTGTTCGGCGGCCATTTTTTCTCTCGCTTCGTTTTTTTTTTAGTCTCTAAACTGTTTTATTTGAAGTAAAATCGAGGTGTAAGTTGTATTTTTGAGGTGCTGGGTGCTCCCTCTTGGTGTAGGTAAGTTTTTTATGTATGTGGTGTGTGTATGTATTGTGTTTGACATTTTGTAATGTTCGCGAGTTGCGTCCGAGTGTTGCGAGTCCGTAATGTGTGTGAACGTGTGTCGTATGTTGTTTGCGAGTGTCGTAATGTGTGTGTCGTACTGTTTGGGTTGCGACGTGAAGTTTGCGAGGGTCGCAGTTGCTGGCAAGGAGCGCCTTCGGCGCTCCATGCCAGCAACTGCGGCCCTCGCTTTGCGAGGTCCTCAGGTGCTGGCATGGAGCGCCTACGGCGCTCCATGCCAGCAACTGAGACCCTCGGGCAGTGCCCTCGCTTCGCGAGGGCCTCGGCTCGCTGCGCGAGCCCGCAGCGTTAGCAACAACTCGTACTCTCACAACTATATATGTGATTATACACCAAAGAGCATTAGCTCACTAACAATTTCATTGCCGTCATTTTTTGACGGGCAATTCGCTAGTTTTTTTATAATGTTCACATTAAACAATATACTAACATTGTTTGTCCTAGACAGTGCCTGCTGCATCTTGAAAGTAGATCAGTGACCTTGTCTGAACTTCTGCATCCATGATCTCAGCTTTTCTACAGGAACATTGATCTGCTCACTGGATCCAGATGCCAGGCCTGTGACAGGTCTCAGCCTCCTAACAATGTATATCTCTTTCTGAGCAGCAACAGGTATATAATTAAAGGGATGTAAACATTACATGGTGAGAGCGTGAGAGGGTTTATAAATAGTAATGATGTCCTCTGAGTAGCAGTCTATTGCTTAACATTGAGACATAAGGCCCAACATGTTAAAAGGGAGATGTATCCATCTTTATGCTTTTTAAAAGAAAAGATATCGAAGGGTTAATTTTAGCACCATGAGAACCAATGTGGAATACTGTGTGCCTGGATCTTAACATTCATATTCTGGGTAGTTCACTTCCATCTTGGCACTAGACAAATGATGGTCCAAGTTGAAGATGAATGGGAGTTGATTCACCTATCATTTTATCTATTTGTCATTGTGTGAGTGTTAATGACCCTATTAGATTGGGGCTATGTGTTAAAACGAAGCCCGTAACTCTTAGGTCTATTTGCGTGCTAAGATGCCTCATAACATTGCTCGCAGCGGACTTTGCGTGGTAACAAACAGGACGGCCAAGAATAGGCTACACGGAGAGCAACGTGAAATTTGCTCTCGTAAATTCTTTGATCTGTCATGCCCGTAACCGCTAATTGTTTAATTCAGCAATTAAATTGCAACTTGGTCACTCGCGAGCAAGCACGTGACATGCAAGTGGAGCCCAAAGTCCAACGTGTGTTCTAGAGCACCCGCAAGGGTAAAATACAATATGTAGCACTTGTAATGTAAATAGCAACACTCTACTGTACATTTATTATAAGGGAAAGAGATGTTAGGTCTTAGAATTGATAGCACAACATTCTCAAGGCCGCAAATCGGTCCAGAAAAATACTTTATTTCATGATTATTGTATGTGTTATATTGATCCCTGCAATCAATGTGCTAATATATATACTGTAACTCGCATGTAATAGAAAATAACATTTACAGATTTATTAATATTGTATTATATCTGGCCTGTGGGACCGAACGCAGACTGGAATTGAAGCACGTAGGACTTCGAAATCTACCCTCCCCTTTTTCAGTGACGTAATGCTTATGATCTCTTTTTCCATTGGCTCCATCTGAACCCATAACTATGAGATTGCTTTATTGTTTGCGATCGGGCACGCAACTCTGATGGTCGGCAACTGGTTCATGAGATTGCAGTACTTTCTAATTTAATAGCAACCTAAGTAGAACAAATTTGATAGCACACAGCCCTTACTTGTTACATGTTAGACTTACGAGGCTGGAATTTAATACGGCCCCATAATGGGGATTTTGCGTTATAATATTGTAGTGGCTGAGAAGATAATATAATTAAATGGTAGTAATGATTTATACAGTTTAAAATGGCCTCTGACAAACATCATATTCACTAAAGTCACCAATGACCTGCTTACCACCAAGTCAAAAGGTCACTTTTCTATTCTCCTTCTTCTAGATCTCTCTGCTGCCTTTGACACTGTTGACCATCCACTTCTACTCCAATTCCTCTCTTCCCTCGGTATTCGAGACACTGCTCTCTCGTGGTTCTCATCATACCTACAAAATCGATCATTCAGTATCTCCTTCTCTGGCACATCTTCTTCTACCTACCCCTTCTGTACCACAAGGATCTGCCCTAGTGCCGCTCCTCTTCTCCATCTACACTTCCTCACTTGGTACCCTAATAAACTCTTTTGGGCTGCAATATCATCTCTACGCAGATGATACCCAAATCTATCTATCAGCACCAGATCTATCCCGCTCTCTTCGAACACATGTCACCAACTGCCTCTCTAGTATATCCTCTTGGATGTCCACCCACCATCTCAAACTCAACATGTCTAAAACTGAACTCCTAATCTTCCCTCCCTCTCCCACTGTGTCAATTCCTTACATCTCTTTTACTGTCAATAATGACATCATCACCCCCTCCTCCCAAGCCCGTTGTCTTGGGGTTCTACTGGACCCCGCCCTGTCCTTCATCCATCACATACAATCACTAACTAAATCTTGTCTTCTCCATCTAAAAAACATCTCCAGAATTCGCAACTTTCTTACACAAGACACAACTAAAATCCTTATGCACTCTCTCTTCATCTCTCGACTAGACTACTGCAACTCGCTTCTTGCTGGCCTATCCACCACCCGACTATCTCCACTTCAATCCATTATGAATGCCTCTGCTAGACTCGTCTTCCGTACACAATGTTCAGTGTCGGCATCACCTCTCTGTCAATCTCTCGACTGGCTTCCCATAGCCTCCAGAATAAAATCCTGACCCTAGCTTTCAAAGTCCTCAACAAGATCACTCCCCCATACATTTCTGGTCTCATCTCCAAATACTGCCCCACCCGCCCTCTTCGCTCTGCTAATGACCTTCTTCTTTCCACAACTCTTGTCAACTCCTCTCACTCTCGCCTTCAGGACTTTTCTCGTGCTGCCTCTATTCTCTGGAACTCCTTGCCTCGCTCCACCAGATTATCCTCCAGCCTCAAAACATTCAAAACCTCTCTAAAAACACATCTCTTCAAAGAAGCGTATCACCTTCCACCCTAACACACTCTCAAATCTCTCTCCCTCCTTTTCCTCACACAATACCTTTAGGATGTAAGTCTGCGAGTTTCAATCCCACAGGGTGTTTTAGGGAAAGCACCATGGACACTGGATTCGAAACTCAAAGACAGGGCCCCCCTTGTTTTACTATGTGTTAATTTGTATGTATCTTTGTATTGAACGTATCTTATGTACATTGCTACGGAATATGTTGGCGTGTTCTAAATAAACGATAATAATAATAATAATTTTTAAAGAAATCTCAGTGGCCGATTTCATTTCATTTATTATCTGGGGCCTTTTGGAGTTTTGACTTTGGTTCTACATCGGCTTTTTGCCTTCAGAACCTTACAAAGATCTTAGCCTGCTCCTGAATATTTGCATTTTCCTACTACTTCTGACTAAGTTCTGCCTGCCACAACCCAGGAAGGAAATGATCAGACCTTTCTTCCCAATCTTAGTTCCTGATAACCATGACCCTGATACTACCTCCAGTTTTTTAAGCGACACGGAGAAATGTTACAGTTTTTTTTAATTTACTGTAAGGCTTCAATCATTTATATTTTTGGCATTTGACAATATCCATACAAAGTATAGATGCAGAGAGAATCATTATAAATATGTAGCAATTGTTCAGCTCCCACTGGTGCACTTAAATGTGTGCATAAATGTGCTCGCCCATCCCCTTTCTCTGCATTGTATAATGCATTATAAATATAGGCTTCAGATGCTGTCATGTTAAGTATATTGCATTAACAAACACCCACCTAGTGCTATATTGTTTTCTACGCCTTATATTTCCATTAAAATGGGATCATTGTGGGGTCAACTTTCTCAAAGAACTTAAACTGCTATATTACCAACTAATCATGATACTATGTTCCAAAGAAAGTAATTTATATTTAATGAATAAATTACTTTTACTTCAGGCACATACTCTATGTATCACTATCCAGCCATTATTAAAGGTGTCACTTGTATTAATAAGTGTAACTTATAAAATGATTCCTTAAAACATACTTCAGTTCTAAGAAGCCAATAAAATTTAGTTTTCATCTCCCTTCTCCTCTTTCCATCTTTATGCTCTGCAGATGGCTTGGTAATGGTGAACTACATAGGATCCCATTTAACAGGTGTGGGGTAATCTCTGTAGGGACACATTTTTTGCAGAAGGGAGACTTTATAATAATTCATTCTATATAAAGGCATTAATTAACATTAGTGGCCCATAAAGTATCTGGAAATATACACCTATGTATTATGTAATTTGATATAAACAGGGACAGATTAACCTCTCTGGCATCCATAGCCAATGATGTATTCTTATATTAAGGTTATTCCAAATTAGTCCACAAAACTCTATTGCAAACAATGTGTAAATGTTATTAAATATAAGTAAATATACAGTACATAAGCTTATTCTAGGGAAACATAATGGAATTCCATCATAGTCCAAGTCTGGTTGATTCTGTTAGTGTTAATTTGTCAACATTCATATTGACCCCCTAGTATGCACTGCTAATCAAGCTTTTTTCTGTTTAGTCATATACTTGTGTCCGACTCTCAGTGACCATATGGACTGCAGCACTGCATAAGGTTTTCTTGGCAAAGATACTGGAGTGGGTTGCCATGTCCAGCTCCAGTGAACCTCGATTTGTCTCTACTATGACCTGCCCATCTTGGGTGATTCTACACGATATAGCTCACAGCTTCAGTAAAGTACACAAGCCCCTTCACCACAATAAGGTAGCAATCCCGAAGGGAAATCAAACTTTAGACCACAGCAAAACGTGGAGGATGAAAGGGTACAGTTTTGGTAATAATGAAAGAAAATGTTCTTATGGATTCCCATGTGATTCTGGAATTTGTGTTTTTTCTGTCTGTAATTGACTTGCTGATACCAAACCAAAACAAAATCTCCCAGAATCCTATGCGGAGAAGAAATTTGTAGATGGGCAGAATAATTCACCTCTAATGGAACAGCTTTACTATTTCCTAACTAGGGGAAAGAAACAGAGGGCCTCATTCAATTGAGGCATCGGCTTTGGAAATGGAGTCTGTAACTTATTTTGCTATTAAATTGGCGTCTTTCTGCAAGCTCCGATCGGGTTACGGGCTCCAGCCTCCGATTCATTGCGATGGTTACCATTGCAAGTTAATGCCCCTCCAAGCCTTTGATCCTTCACGGCCGCAAGAGATCCGAACGCTAAAATCACAAATCTCTTTTCAATTGCTCCAATTCCCCCTTGCTAACAACCCTGCCAAGGCCGCAAAAGGCAAAAGTCGCTCCACAAGATAGAGGTTCCAAGGAGGACTCGCAAAGGGCTTAAAGACATGTCCATAGCACTTTAAAAGCAAATAAAAAATCAATATTGTACTTTTATTAAAAGTGAAAGTGATGTTAGGTCTTAGAATTAATAGCACAACATTCTAAAGCTCGCAAATCGGCCCAAACAAATACTTTATTTCATGTTTAATTTCCGTTTTATATTGATTCTGGCAATCAATGTGTTAATACATATAATGGAACTCGCATGTAATAGAATATCATATTTACGGTTTTATCAATATTGCAGAATGTGGGTTCGATCGTAACTCGTAATTGAAGCCCATAGGACTTTTCAATCCAAACTCAATTTTTCATTGCTGTAATGATGACAACCTCTGTTTAAATTGGCTGTTTTTAACGGCACACCAAACTTTGCGCGCTGCATACATCGCGCCGTCATCAGGGCGCAGAGAACTGCGCCCTGATGACGCTCTGCGCTTCAGCCTGCAGTTCCAAGTAGAATATATAGAATGCCAGCCTGCATCCCCTCTGCTACAGAGGCCCCCATCTCATATTTACTGAAGGCTGCCAAGGCTAAGGTAAGGGTCATACACATGCCAGTCCCACTGCCCCACAAATATATAGCCCGTTACCTTAGCCTTTCTAGTAAATATGATGGGACGCAGGCTAGAGCGCAGAGCGTCATCAGAGCAAAGTTCTCAGCGGCCTCATGACGGCACGCTGGTCTCCAGTCCTCGAAAGACGTGCCACCATTTCTAACTCGGGAGTTACGGCCTTCATGTTCAAGCTCGCAAATGCTACATACAATGGCATGGTTTCCGAATTTCGCTATCGGCCCATAACTTGTGGTCTTGCCGAATTGAATAGCACTGTAACTCAGGCCACCTGCGGACCCACAGGAGGCCAACAGACATACGGCCTACATCCCATAAGTTACGGCCTCCGAATTGAATGAGGCTCAAAGAGTGCATATTACTGAGAAATTTTAAATGTGCTGCTGAAGATCCTAACAAATGTAATTTTTTTACATGGAAAAATATGAAGTAAAACCTATTTACACTTATCTGAAACTGGAAATACAGAGAGCATATTTTAATCTGTAGATCTCATTGCCTCACAGAAGACAAGCCCCCAAGAGCAGTTACACTTCTGAAGAGGTGTTTGTGTTCTGAGACCTTTATTTGATACATTATCACACTATTTTTGATGCCTAAAAAAAATATTTCCATGTCCATTTATTAACATAAAAAAGAACAAGACCGAGTCATACCATTAAGAAGTTACAAATGTCTATGAGATGATGCTTTTATTTCTAATTGGGAGTGATTTACTACAAGAGGTCATCCTTAGAAATGTTTAAAGATCTGAGAGTTAGCAATGCTCCACTGCCATGCTCTTTAGATAGTTGTTAGAATAAGGCCCCTTTTCAATTGCAATTGCGGCCTTGTTCAATTGAATTGCTCTGTAACTGTTGCAATTGTAACTGTTAAAGCTGAAACAGTTACAGAGCAATTCAATTGAACAAGGCCACAATTTAAGGGTTAAAGCCTCAATCCTGTAAACCCTGTTTTGTATGTAACACTTCCGAGTATCCGATCTGATGAACAGCGCCAAACTCAAGGAAGACCATAATTTGCGATCCTGTCACAGGCCAATTAACCAATTTGAACCAGATAACGCTAATGAACGCAGCTGAAACTGTAAGTCATTGACTGTGCTGAACCTGAGCAAGTGAACACACAGGTCTAGGCATTGGTGGGTTTCTTAGCTTCGGAGAGAAAGAGAGAGAGAGAGATAGAGAGAAGGAGTAGTTTTGTGAGATTTTGGCTATTATGACTACTAAGAAATATTAACACTTAATTTACAACACACATAATTACTGATATCACATAATTCACACACATAGATTAATAAGTAAACATAGCTATACATAGTGATGGGCCATTGAACATCTACACTCCCCCCCCCCATACCCACACCTACCCCCAATACTATAATACACATAATACACAAATACACACATTCTTGTTTTATCTCATCCACATACATGTGTAGATTATATTAATGTATTTTTATAATTATTTAATCATTTCCAGGAGGCTAGAGGAGGGGAGGAGGAGAGTAAGAAGAGAGAGGCGAGGAGGATAGAGAGGGGAACACTGAAGGAGGAGAGGAGGAGAGTCAGGAGAGGAGGAGAGAGAGGAGAGGAGGAGAGAGAGCGGGACACCAGAGGAGGAGAGTGAGGAAAGGAGAGGAGGTGAGAAAGGATAAGAGGAGAGAGAGGGGAACACTGGAGGACAAGATGCGCGGTAGAGGTATGAAGAGAGGGAGAGGAGGAGGCAGGTCTGGGAGGGGAGGTAGAGGTGTAGGAGAGCAGGATAGGGGGGATGTGCCCCCAGATGTAGGCACACAAGGAGTATGGGCAGAGGGTCAGGGGCCAGATCCTAGAGGGGGGAGTTGTGGAGATGAAGGACCAGCCCCAGGGAGGCCTAAGATCTCCAGGCACAAGAAGTTGTGCCAAATTACAGGGCACCCAATTATACCCCAGACAATGTGGTGATGAGGTGATGACGATCCTCCTCAGGGAAATCCGTGCCCACTATAGCATCATACATAGTGGGAGGGAAGTGAGGCCTAGCCAGAAGAAACGTGCCTTGACTGAGGTTGCTACAGCTGTTGCTGCATTAGGGGTTGCAAACAGGCATGTTAAGTCTGTGAAAGACAGATATGATGACAGCTGGATGAAGGTGAAGAGAAAATGGCAGCGGAGGCCAGAGCAGCCCATGCAACCGGTGGTGGACCACCAGCCAACATTACATAGTGGGCCTTCCAGGACAGCTGGAGAACCCTGCAATATGAGTATCATATATACCATCACACCATCATATGCACACACATGAACCCCATACACATAGATAACTGACATACAATAGTACTGTAAGTTCTCTGGTCATGACTAAAGATATATGGGGTAGCAATAACCATGTACATCCAGGAAGCAAACATATAATTATCATAATTGTTATCAATAAAATGTCTGTCCAATACCTGCAGTTAAAACTGATTCTGAGTAGCAGTTGCCAAATAGATGAAGATTGATTTGACATTCAAAAGAGAGTACATGTATTGGTGTGCACACTGTGGCATATGCGGGTACAGACTCTGACGGACTGCATGTGCTTGTCATGTACTAGCCTAACCTGGACCATGTCTCATCTGCATGTTAACAACCATTGCTGAGAATTGGTCACAGGTTGGATAGTCTCACACACGGCAGATTCAGCTGAGCATGTGTCCTAATGAACTGCAGATGGCCCACCGCACCAGCATTACATATAATGATTTGAGCCATGATACACAATGCTCATGATACAGGTCAATGTTTATCTGTGTAAAACAATCACCACAGCCAATTACAATTGACCATGATGTCAGGGATATGGAAACACACAATTGTTTAGAGATTCACAACTCAAACAGTATTGTCCTTTCATTTCAGTACCCAGGAGGCCTAGCCGCCCACAGAGAAACAGGCGGTGGCTCCAAAGAAGGAGGAACCACATTCACCCAAGCAAGTGGTGGTTGGAAAAGCTGAAAACATTCCAGAGGGCCCGGGGCCATGACAGAAAGCTGTCCCATCAGCAGCAAGACAGCCACCCACACCACCATTGTAGGAATCACTCCCCCGCCCCCCAGGCCCTCACACGCATCATAGGCCCTTTCTGAGCCTTTTCATCAATCTCCACCTCACATGTCATGGAGCCAGCAACCTCCACAAATCTCCTGGTACTAAAGACCACCATCTGTAGGCCCACCACTGCCACCTGCTCCAATGCCATGAATGCCTTGGCAGGACCCCATCGCTCTTCCACTCCCAACCTGGGCTCACACAACCTGGGCTACACCATCGCCATGTCCGACACCCTTGCCACGGCTGACACCACCGCAATGACAACATCGCCACGGGCACCTCTGTCATCACCATCCCCACCTGCACCCCTGTCATCACCACAGCCCATCGAAAGGCCCGGTATGTCCAGTGACAGACCTCACACACCCTCACAAGCCACTTTGAGGGACCTTAGGCACTAGATCCAGCCATTCTACCATAATGGAACACCGGGCACTCCAGATGGAAAGGCAGAATGACATTGCAACCTCTCTCATTGACAGCATCAGATCGCTATGGTGAGATGAGGAGTCACATTGGAAGGATGGAGAGGTATGAGCAAAAGGCAAATAGGGACAGACAAGCCCAGGGAACACTCATTGAGTGGCTATTGGAATTGGCGGAAGGCCAGGTCATATCTCTCCAGCCTTCGGGTTCACAAGCTCCACCACCAGTGCAACCAGAGCCAACGCCAGCTGCTACTCAGCCACCCCAGGTAGACGCACCCCTCACTCCATCACCTCCTCATCATAGTAGAGGGAGGAGGCATGCAGGCACGGAAGGTGGGAGCCCAGAGCTGAGGAAGAAGAGGAGGTAGGCGGGAACATTCCCTGAGGTCTCCTCATCCACAATCCTCAATGAATCTTGTTCTTGTCTCTGTTGGGCTATTAATCCCATGACAATGAAGGCATGTTCCTCAACCTCCTCTTTCTGTTGTCCAGATTCTGATCATCTATTTGGTATTGTCTTTTATACAGGTAAGGAGCTGAGATTATGAGCACTCTCTTAAAGGGAATGCTCCTAATCTCAGCTCGTTACCTGTATAAAAGACACCTGTCCACAGAAGCAATCAATCAGATTCTAAACTATCCACCATGGCCAAGACTAAAGAGCTGTCCAATGATGTCAGGGACAAGATTGTAGACCTACACAAGGTTGAAATGGGCTACCAGACCATTGCCAAGCAGCTTAGTGAGAAGGTGACAACAGAAGGTGCGATTATTCGTAAATGGCAGAAACACAAAATAACTGTCAGTCTCCCTAGGTCTGGTGCTCCATGCAAGATCTCACCTCATGGAGTTTCAATCATCATGAGAACGGTGAGGAATCAGCCCAGAACTACATGGGAGGATCTTGTTAATTATGTCAAGACACGACTATGCCGTGAAGGACTGAAATCCTGCAGCCCCTCTAAGGTCCCCCTGCTCAAGAAAGCACATTGTCAGGCCTATCTGAAGTTTGCTAGTGAACATCTGAATGATTCAGAGGAGAACTGGGTAAAAGTGTTGTGGTCAGATGAGACCAAAATCGAGCTCTTTGGCATCTACTCAACTTGCCGTGTTTGGAGGAGGAGGAATACTGCCTATGACCCCAAGAACACCATCCCCACCATCAAACATGGAGGTGGAAACATTATGCTTTGGGGGTGTTTTTCTGCTAAGGTCGCAAGACTACTGCACCGGTACGACGGACGGGCCCATATACCCTAAATCTTGGGTGAGAACCTCCTTCCCTCAGCCAGGGCATTGAAAATGGGTTGTGGATGGGTATTCCAGCATGACAATGACCCAAAACACACAGCCAAGGCAACAAAGAAGTGGCTCAAGAAGAAGCACATTAAGGTCCTGGAGTGGCCTAGCCAGTCTCCGGACCTTAATCCCATAGACAATCTGTGGAGGGAGCTGATGGTTCGAGTTGCCAAATATCAGCCTTGAAACCTTAATGACTTGGAGCCTCATTCAATTCCGAGTTGCTCAATTGAATAGGGCTCTATATAAGCACATACAAAACATTTTGACAGAACTTTTTAGTTACTGAACTTCTATCCAAACCCAAGGTTTTCACTAACTAAAAACTTCTATCAAAAAATATGTTATGTGCTTATATAGAGCCCTATTCAATTGCCAAAATTCCAATTGAATGAGGACCTTGGAGAGGATCTGCAAAGAGGTGTGGGAAAAATCCTTACTGAGATGTGTGCAAACCTGGTGGCCAACTACAAGAAAGCTCTGACCTCTGTGATTGTCAGCAAGGGTTTTGCCACTAAGTACTAAGTCGAAGGGGCCAAATACTTATTTCACTCATTGAACGGCAAATCAATTTATAACTTTTTTGACATGTATTTTTCTTGGTTTTTTTGTTTGTTATTCTGTCTCTTACTGTTAAAATACACCTACCATTAAAATTATAGACTGATCATTTCTTTGTCAGTGGACAAACGTTCAAAATCAGCAGGGGATCAAATACTTTTTTCCCTCACTGTACATCACATTTCTGTTGCATTCCTATATCTGTAAACTAATGAGCCCTAGTTACTATGCGATAAATTAATACATATAATAATAATTTAATAATATAGGGTTACTACACATGAGATATGATACTATGATACACTTGTGATACTGTGATGTATCAACATTTCCCTGAAGGGCTGATGAGAATATGACAGGTGATAAAGTGATCTGATTTATAGCAAAACACTTGATGAGATTTGACCAAGTGATAATGGGTATACATCTTGGCACATGGCCACCAGCAATGGCCTGGGACTTTCCAGGATGGGCGTAGTGGAGATTGTCCCTGATGGAGGTGAGTTGGCTGCATGTACAGCCTCCATGTGTGTTTCTTCCCCTGGTACTTGATATATGTCATGTGGCGGTGTAATTTGTCCACTATTTCTTGTCTCAATCTAGATCTGATGAGTGAGATGTATATCTTTGTAATTTTAGGGTCCACATTAGAGCCTCTGTGAGTGAGAAAGGTATAATATGGCAGGCAGTTTCATGTTTTTGTTTTGCAATTTAATCAAGTAGTGTGTCTTTAATTGCTTTCATCATCTTGCAGCAAGACTTTTCATATTGGCATATTTTTTTAAGGCCTATTTGTTCAGTGGGAATTGTTGTGCAATGGATTGTAATGTCTTCCATTGCTTTCACCATATTTTAAAGTCCTTTGGTGTGTTTTAATTGTCTTTTGCAATGTTATAAACTAGTCTATAAACCCTTTGCAGGTCCTTTTTGGAACCCGTAATATATTTGGCTACATTTGCCGTTTGCAGCTTTGAAGGCAACCGCGTCCTTGGGGTACAGTAGCAATTGAATAGCGATTTGCGATTTTAGCGATTGTAACATTTACGGGCTTGAAAGATCAAAGACTTAGATGGGTCGGAGTTCGGATTTTGACAACCGCAGGGATTTTCAACCTGTAATCCAAAAATCGTTTGTTGGTAGCTAAAAGACACCAGCTGAATAGCAAATGAGTTTGAAGGACTACATTGCGGGCTCCAGTAACCAACAATGCTCAATTGAATAGTGGGCTAAGTCTCTCTACCTTATTTCCCCTCTGCTCCTGAACACAGCAAAATAAATAATGTACACATTAATTGAAATAGTAATCTGAAGGCATTTGTAACATTTTCAAATGACTTAAAATGAATGTATGAAAATCTTTGAGTTACATGTCTTATCTCTTAAAAGAGATGCAAATTGAAATATATCAGGAAAATGCAGAAGCTATGGAGCATAAGCTCCAGCGCATCAGTTTGACTATCCAATAATACAAACAAGTAATCCACTTAACATACTGTATCGCCATGAAGTTCAATTGAACACCTCAATGTAACAATGGGTCTGAGCAATTACCTTATTTCTTCTTTGTCAGCAAGGTTAGCCTAAACAATGTTTAATGGATTACTGTGGTAATATTTGCATTTTCTTTTCTTTTTTCCTTTTTAAACCATTTTTCTATTTTATGGTTAAATAATCAATGAGCCATGTAAAAAATAGTTTGACCACAGATAGCCTTTAAAGGAGAATCTCTTCCTAAATCATCAAATGAATCTGAAAAAAAGAGAAATATCCTAAAGAAAATATGTTATAACTGTAAAGCTGCCACACAAGGAAATCAGAACCATGTTATTTTTGTGAGCTATTTGTATTTCATGATAATTCCTTCACATGTAATCCCTTCAGATCTCATCCTGGATGTTTTTCTCAGAAAACCCTGATTGTCTACAAACTGGTGAGTTTACATCTTACCAATGTTTGTTCATGCTTTGGTCCCAACATTTCTAGATGATTTTGTTGAGCCCATAGAGAAAAATAAACATAACAGAGTGATTTTAACAGAGTTAAAAATCCATAGCAAACCTCTTGTCTCCACTCTCTAGTTCTCACTAAGTAGTTCTGTTTCTACACATAATACTCCCACGGTTTCCTGCACCTTGGCTGACGTTTTCACAGCTTTTTTTTATCTTGGCTCATTTTATAGTATTTAAATGAAATGAAAACAGATGCAGGCAGGCAAATACGTGCTTGACTCTACAGAGAGTCTGTTTGACATTTTGGTCCATCCCCAGTGACGTGTAAATAAAATATACACAGTGATATGGTTTTTACTCTAAGAAAGATTGTCTCTAAATTTCTATAAATAAATTGTCTTGAGGTTACAGTCCATAAGAAGGGAATAGTTTGACTGCTCAGCAATACTTTAGCAAAGTGCAGGAAAATTGGCTGTAAATGGTGCATTGGCTTTTTAATGAAGCGGCCCGTCGTTTGTGACCCTTTCTGTTTTTTCAGAAGTAGAGACCTCTCTTTTAAGATGAGGACTATCAATCAGAATCACATTTCTAAAAGCCCTGATCATCCCAGCTCTTCCCTTTCCTTTATCTTGATTAAATCCATTGTTCAGATTTTAAAAGCTCAGAACATAATCAAACATAAATAAAGAACATAACATAGAATAAAATATCAATTAATGCATAGCAGAGATTTAACGTGTTTTATATGATGATTTATTTTTGTTTTCATTTTGTTTTGATTGTATATATAATATATATATATATATATATATATATATATATATATATATATATATATATATATATATAAAATGGCTTAAATGCAGTTGTAAGCTATACAATTCAACCAAATATGATGCTTGACTATTTCAATTTTAGACAAAAAAACGAAGTCATAGGTGCTCAATCCAAGAGCGAACTAACCTAAGTAGGTTTGTTCTATGCACATTGGGATCCATTCAGACATCAGCCTCTTCACTCACTTGTGCCCTTGTGTAGTATTTTGGGGCAGATTCACTCTTTTGAGTGAGACCTGGCTGTAATGCTATAGGAAATTACTTTCCTGTAAAGAGGACAAGGGAGCAAAAATAGGTTGGTCTCTGAGTGGGTCACTAAGCCCACAGAACAAACCTACTTAGGTTATTCCATTCTCGTATTGAGCACCTCTTACTTTGTTGTTTGTCTATTTCAGTTTTAGACATACAGGTTGCATGTGTTGTGTTGCATGAGGAACACATAGACCGTCCTGCTCACTGCAGACGAAGCCCTCTACTGTATGTTAGAAGCCCACTAGCATACAGTAAGCAAATAATACACTTGTGTGAGTTGTTTGTTTAAAACAAGGCAGAAATTATTTTTCCTACTTAAAATTCCCAAAAATACATTGTTCCAACTGAATTCAGGGAAACTGGATGCAATCTTATGCCCAAATGTTGTTTTATAACTTCAGGTATATGCTATAAAGGGGCCCTGTTATTTGGATTGAAGAGTGTCATGACTGATTTTGAGGCCAAGATGGAACTCCCCTGCACCCAAGTACCACTGTTAACTGGGACTCTTACACACATAATATTGTAAAAACCAGAGAGAGACATCTGCCAGGCATCTGGCCTCTGACCTAGGAATAAGAGTGCCCTTCACCGCCAGAATTCTAGGTGGCAGGAAGCCACCAAGCTAATGTTGGCCGATGCTTGGTCTCTAGCCTCAGTAATAAAAGCTGATGTTAGTTAATTGCAATCTAGGGTTGTAAATCAAATTTACAGGTTTGAGGACCAAAATAAATGTCCCCCCCCCCCCTCCAACCTATGGACAGAGACACAAACCAGATCAGGTATATCTCACAGGAAATAATGTGGGGGGAGGACGGCGTGGGGAGGTGGATCTTTTGGTGCTGTCTAAAATCAGATGTTTCCTGTTTCTCTGAATTGCGGGTGCTGAGATGAATGTAAAGTTACAACCTACAAATTGCTTCTATGAGCTACAGTAGGAGAATTAGGGGTGTACTGAGCTCCTCATCTCTGGGTTGTTACAAAGAGTGAAAAGCATTATGATCTAATTTGCATGTTTCTGATCATTGTATTTCTTGGGATTTTGAGCAGGAAACAGGTTTTCTGATGTGTTTTATACATAAAAAGTGCACACAAGTAAACTATTTTGCTTAATATATATACATGGTCCAGTCATATTATTATGAAGGTAGCTAGACAGCGTGGTAGTGAATCAATTAGATGCTGAAAGGTTGGCAAGGGTATCTGGAGCCATGCAGACTGCAGTGCATCCAACAGCTTTCGACGAGTGTGTGGTGAAGGACCCATAGGTAAACAAGGCCATCGAGGTAGTCCCACAGGTTCTCGGTGGGGTTAAAGTCTGGAGAATTAGGAGGCTAGGGAAGTACTTGAAAGTCTTTGTCATGCTTCTCCAACCACTCCCGGACAATTCTGGCCATATGACATTTTGCATCCCATCCTTTCCAGGGAAGACAGTCGACATGTATGGGTGTACTTGATCGGCAAGGATGACGCTGTCACCACCAGCGTTTTTCAACAATGGTTGCAGAGTGTTTGTTTTTGGAGCCAACATCCGTCCAGTCGATGGAGCAGAAAATGTGACTCATTAGATAAGACAACCATTTGCCAATCAGAAGAGGACCAATTTCAGTACTGTCCAGTAAATTGAAGCTGCCATGATACCCCTAACCATCCTTTGGGTTTAGTAATTGTTATTGTTATTTAATATGTTTTTATGTTAAGTTGATTACCGTACATATGTTAATTACTGTATGTTATGTTGCTATGTGTGATTGACTTGTGATCTTTGATTCTGTATGTTGCATGTTTGGTTCATGAAGTTTTAAATAATTTAAAATGTTTTGTTGTCAGTCTGTAACTGTCATCGAGAGAGTCAGTTGAGACTTCAGTTACATGGAGTGAGATGTAATGGTGTCTCTGAGAACAAGCCAGTCTGAAGGCAGCCTGTGATGCTTGTGAAGAAATTTGTGAAGAAAAGTGAGGCAGTTGAGATACTGCTGTGTTTAATGTCTTAATGAAGATATATGCTCCTAAAGAAAAGGGAGGTGATGTATCTTGAAGACATTTGCTCCTAAAGAAAAGGGAGGTAATATATCTAGAAGATAACATATCTAGAAGATATATGTATATGTCAGCATTACTAGAGAAGATAAGCGCTATTACTTCTGACTGAAGTGGATGTTATGATGCCTTGCAGATGAAACCTTGTCAATAGTAATTTATACAAGTTAATAAGTCCAGAAGACACACAAACTGTTACAGACTGTTATCAGTTCAAGTTTAAATATACATCTATTGAACCTGTTATGAACTACAACAACAATTACCAAAAACTGGTGGCAGCTTTGGGGATCCCTTCATCAACTATGCAATACAGCAGCCAGGATGGCATATGGAAACGTATCCAAGATAGAAATCAAGTACTTTCAGGGCTTGGAGGAGATGCAGAGACAGACAAGCAATTTGCCCAGTCCTATCAGACCAGATTCCTGATTTCCTGGTTATTTAGGAGAAAAGGAGCCAGATCACGAGGACGATGGAGCGGAGAGCACATCAGGTTGCAATTGAAGAGGAGCTGGCTGCAGCTCTTAAGCATCAGTGGATGGCATTCCTGGATCTCAGCAGGGAGGTGAGCTATCAAAATGGCTGGAGGGACTGTTGTGGGAAGAGATCATTTTGAAGGAGCGGTATGATGGTCTTATGTAGCCGGCTTGTTGCAGCGTCCCTCATACTACAGAGTGTAGTTGATGAAAGGACCCCAGAGTGTGCTGCAGGGCTATGTGGCATTGGGTTTATAGAAAGGAGGGTGATTCTGGATAATCAGTGCTGCCAATAATTGTGACAAAAAACAGGGTCCAAGGAAGCTGCATTGATTCAACCCATAATCCAGGAAGCGTTGGAGCTGGAAGCCAGTTATTTGATGCTGCTGGTAGAGGCAGCCATTGGTAAGACCTGGCTCAAGGTTTGGAAGGAGCCCTGCCAACCAGGAAAGGAGGAAGAAGATTAATTCAGTCACCAGGAGGTCCTAAAAGCATTTGTCCTTGTTGCAGAACTGCAGAAAACTATTGCAGCAAAAAGACAAGAAGATAAAACAGAAGGAAGATTTTTTGGCTCTGGCACATTTTAATTTTGCAAATAAGGTATAGGAGCTCAAGGCTCTACAGAGTGAAAAAATGTCCCTAAAATCAGAAATCAATATGTTCCAGGGTTTGAAGAATGAGCAGGTTGCGGCAGTTCTCATACAGAAACAGTTTCAAAGAAATATCATTGAAAGAGATGAGAAAATAAGATATCTCAATGAGCAACATCAGAATGAGCATGCAATAATGTACAACAAATTTGAGGAAAACAAAGTTCTGCATAATCACAACAAGGAGTTGCAATTACAGATCAAGAAATTACAGGCTAATAAAGATTTATTGGGGCAGATAGAGAAGAGTAATCAAGAAAAAGATGAAAAAAATCAAAACAGTGGAAGAACTTTTAGTGACCGAACGCATAGAGTTGGCAAATAAGCAAGAAGAGTTAAGAATATTGAAAGAAGAACAGTCATCCTTAAGAATGGATATTCAAATTTTGCGGGATCAAAAGGCAGAACAGGTGCCTATAAAAGCACAGATACAGGAGCTACAGAATGAACAGAAAGACAAAAAACACAAATCCGGGAAATGTAGAAGAAGCATGCAGAAAAAAAAAGATCAGTTAAGGAAGGAAGCTGAATCTTTGAAGAAATAAATGGAAAATAAAAACAAGACAATTGAAGAGTTACAACAAGAAAACAAGTCTTTGAAAAAAGCAAATTACAAGAGAAAGCAAGCAGTGTAGTGTTCTTGAATCTGAGGTGAAGGAATTACACATACAACTTGAAGATACTAAAATGGACCATGAATGAACACTCAACAATAAGCAAAAGAAGATAGTTGATGCAAAGATAAGAGAAGAATGTCTAAACAAAGAGGTTGATAGATTAAAAGGTGCTGCTGATGAAGCAATCAAAATACACAAAGAAAAAAAATATCCATTGCCAGCATGAGGTTGCTGAAATGGTTGCATTAATAGAAAAACATAAGCACCAGTACAATAAAATGGTTGAAGAAAATGACACAGAATTAGGACACTACATATCAAGAGAACAATAATTAACATCTACTATAGCTTGCCTGGAAATGGATCTGTCTTGCAAAACTGATGAAGTAAACTCTCTTAAGGGGCAACTAAAGCAGAAAATAGACGAGAAGGAAAAAAATTGCAAAAGAGGCAGAAGAAATCAAGAGTTCCTTACAAAAAGAATTGAAACACAAAAATATACTGACATATTTCATGGAGACTCCCAAGCAAAATACTGAAAAAAGAAATTTCGAGAATCCAACATCCCTTTCAAAGAGGTCCCAGCTGTCACATTTGCCTGCTCACATGGAAACAAACAAACTGTCACATAAGAGAGATACATCTATTTGGTCAACATCAGGAACCCCAATATATACACAACAAAAGAGTTATTCAGTAAATATTCCATCTAGGTATGGAAAGCTGGAATATGAAAAAAAAAATCCAGCTCAACAAGAATCTGCAAAGAAAAGAAAAGTTGCTTTGGGATTTGACTTTCACTCTGATAGCTCTGAACCAATAGATATTCTGGGTATACAGTATGTGAATATGATGGATTGCAACAGTTTGGGTTGTATTGCCAACTTTTGGTCACATAGGCCCATGGACTGTTTTAGTCATAACAGGACGGCTTTTGGGATTTACCTGGTTGGAGAGGGTTGTTATGGTATGGGATCCACTGGAGTCACTTCCAGGATTGTTTTTGCCCCTGGACATTCTACAGAAGAAAAAGAACAAGAACTTGCCCTGCACACTCAAAATAAGGACTCAGGCTGGGGGAGGCCTAGGGGAATTGTTTTCCATGTTTGCCCCAATCGAATTGAGAAGCCCAGCATCCCAGACATGGACTTACGCATGGACTTGATTTTTGATGATCACCGGGATGCTGCATTTAAAAGGGGGGGGAGTAGTTGTCATTATCCCCCTGACCATCCTTTGGGTTTAGTAATTGTTATTGTTATTTAATATGTTTTTATGTTAAGTTGATTACCCTATGTATGTTGGTTACTGTATGTTGTGTTGCTTCCCTATGTGTGATTGACTTGTGATGTGTGATTCTGTATGTTGCATGTTTGGTTCATAAAGTGATAAATAATTTAGAATGTTGTGTTGTCAGTCAGTAACTGTCAGAGAGTCAGTTGAGATTTCAGTGACATAGAGTGAGATGTAATGGTGTCTCTGAGAACAAGCCAGTCAGTAGGCAGCCTGTGTTGCTTGTAAATAAGTTTGTGAAGAAAAGTAAGGCAGTTGAGATACTGCTGTGTTGAATGTCTTAATGACGATATATGCTGCTAAAGAAAAGGGAGGTGACATATCTTGAAGACATATGCTCCTAAAGAAAAGGGAGGTAATATATCTAGAAGATAACATATCTAGAAAATATATGTATATGTCAGCATTACTAGAGAAGATAAGCGCTTTAAC
Source organism: Discoglossus pictus (assembly GCA_027410445.1). Classification (NCBI taxonomy): domain Eukaryota; kingdom Metazoa; phylum Chordata; class Amphibia; order Anura; family Alytidae; genus Discoglossus; species Discoglossus pictus. Next base: position 197,848,937 of record CM050168.1, on the reverse strand, counting down.
TGTATGAATGAAGTGGATGTTATGATGCCTTGCAGATGAAACATTGTCAATAGTAATTTATACAAAGTCCAGAAGACACACAAACTGTTACTGATTGTTATCAGCTCAAGTTTAAATATACATCTATTGAACATGTTATGAATTACAACAATTAAAGTAGTTCCTGATTTTTATAATGCTGAGCCTGAGTTCATGTTATTTTTAAATACTGCATCTGAGTAAGGGCATTTTAAAGAGACATCGGCTGTCGTGGTGAAGGGATCAAAATAATCTGGTGGTTCTGCTGGGTAGGTTTGGCCACAACAGCCTTATCAAGCCCGTCTGAAGAAGCAAATCGTAACAGAAGCCGTTTCTGATAGGTGAAGTGACCAGCCATTTGCTTCAGACCCCCATACGCAACAGGGTTCACTGTACTGTCAATTTAGACGGACATCTGGTAGTCCCTGGTTCATTTATGCAGTGAGTTGTTTGACTTCACAGCCAATGTTCACCTCTAACATCAATAGCATGTGGTGCTCTGCAGTTTCCACACCATTTATTTGCAATAGTGCAGTTTGTCCAGTCAATATATACTTAACCACAGCAGCACACAAACAATTCACATACTGCACTGTTTCAGAAAAACTACCACCCATGGCCCGAAAGCCAATGATCATCTCCTTTTCAAAGTCACATAAATTGCATGTATCACTCATGACAGCGATAGTTGATATGTTTGCAGAATGCCTACATGTCACCTTATGTACCCACCACGCCAGCTCACGATACGTGCCTTATTTCATTGGCTACACGCTGCTGACATCAAAAGTAGGGGTCATAAAAATGTTACTCATCCCTGTATATTAACTGGAACAAACTTTGGAGAAATGATTGGCACACACCCATTAATCCAGTTAGCTATATAATAATAATAATAATAATAATTTAAAAAATGAAGCATGTGAAAATACAATAGATTACCAGGGCTCCCTGTCATGCTGTTTCATGTAATCAGGGCAAGAGAGGATAACATTTGCCCCTAGTATCACTCAGAGAAAACACTTTAACATAGCAAGTCTTTAGCCAGTGAGGCTACACGACCCCAGACCACGCAAAACACTGCAAACCGCGTAGCACTTTACACATCACACTAAGACCTACAAAATACACTATTACAAAAGCCGGAAAATGCTCACGAGACGTGTACCACATTAATAAGATTACGACTATACAATGCCGCTTTACACAATAAACCACCGGCTTTACCTCGCGCACGCAGCCTATTTAGAATGCACAGTTCAAACATTCATTACACTTTATCAGCAGGGCACCAACACTCACAATGTATATTCTATGCAGACGCAAAATACAGATTGTTAGCTCTTCAGCCTATTGCTCGCTGCATATATATAGTAGTATATATATATAAGTATAGTAAGTATATTCATTTATTGAATAAATCACAAATTATTACTTAATTCATTTATTGAATAAATCATTAACTAGTACTTAACTACATATACATAGAAATATATATCTCTCTCAGAGGACCAAAAGTACACAACAGGAGAGGCTCGCAATGAGCTCCGAAGGCGCACATTGCGAGGCATATGATGAGTGCCGAAGGTGCTCAGCGCAAGCCTTGCAATTAGCGTAGAAGGTCCTGAGGCCCTCAGAGTACAAAACGGTTTAAATTATGTGTCAAACAGCATTCCCATGGCTTCATATTTTATTGCCCAGTCTTTTTTAAAGGGGAATTCGCTAGTAGCTAAATAAAACATGTAGCTCCTGATGCATTAGAGGGGCCCTTTAATGTACACATCTATAGAATTTAGACCACAAAACAAAACTTAAACAAATAGAAACATTTGTCATTTTCAATACATGTTCTGATTAATGAAAGATACAAAATATAGGAATACAGTTTGAGTTTAAAATACAGTTAATGGTGCATCAGTGTGTTTACATTCAGAAAACAATTTCAGTATCACATTTAGTGTGAACCATTTCCAATTCTCTTTTGGTTTATTTGCTGTTTCAATTAAACACTGACTGCACAAAAATATATGTATGTGGATATTTTTTGGGTGGTTGCAAGTAAACAGGACACATTTATGGGAAAAATACACAGAAAAAGAAGTTCAGTCATATGATTATTTTAGGCACACTTGTGATAGCATAAGATTGCAGACTTCGTACCAACTCAATAAAAGGTCAGGGCACTTAGCAGGATGGAATGCCAACATTTGAATATTTTACCCGGAGAAAGACCATGACATTCAATGATCTTGTTTTATTTGACAAGATCTTAAAGGTCCACATACTTAATCATTCTGATGTAAATATGCCAAAGTGATGTTTACCAAGTCCCTATAACTGTTTTTTCTCCTTCAACAAGAAGATGTTTTTGTTACTTCTTCAGAATGGTAGCTGTCATGATAGGCCAATCTGAGGGCCTCTGTCTTTCACAGACCATGAGGACAGCCAGACTCAGCCAAGATTTAATGAGTGAGCCTCACACAACGTGCATGGGATTGCCAAGCTGAGACCAATCTGAAGGACCAAGCCTCACACAAAATGTATGGGATAAACAAACTAAGACCTGTTGAAACCTCACTCAGACTACAGGGGAAAGCTAAACTGGGCCTAGTCTGAAGGATGGAGCCCCATACCGACTGGTTCGGACAGATGAGCGGAGGCTTGTCGGAAGAACTGTGGCTCTCAAAGACTGCAAAGGTCAGGCAAAATGGGCCCAGTCTGAAGCAGCAGAGTAAATAAGAAGCTTGAGATGATCAGCTTGAGGTGATAACCATCTCCGTTGACTTGAATGAAGAAGGATAAAGTTTAGCACATCTGTAAACCAGTATATGGGCATATTCGATAACAATAATTATTTATAAACATAAACAGTAAGAGAGTCTCAGTTACTTATCCTATTGGCCTTTATTAGTGCACAATAAAGGCTAGGGTTACTAAAAACTGCCTGAGATTTCTGTGTGGTCAACCCAATTGATGGCAACAGTGGGATTTAAGTTCTCACCTATTTTACCAAGGGGTCCAAAATGCCAACGGCCTAGATTCTAGTTACAGTATCTTCAAAAAACTGTAAATAATTGAGCCATTTTCTGTCAACACAGCGATCTTCCTGACCAAACAACAGTATTTCATTTAAACTACTGTTAAATAGGGAAACAGAATCTCAAGCTTTGTCACAGTCAGGTTATCTCAACGCAATCCTTGGTCATTAAAATCTGCTTAAAATAAAAGCAATGACAAGTTACAAATCACATCCAATTTTAATGATATTCATGAAACATATCATCAGAACTTGCTTACTAGATTTTAAATAGAACATATAGCTAAAATTGCAGTGTATTTTCAGACATTACTATAGATCTGAATAATATGGAGAAAAAAGCGGCAACTAATGGTATACAAATGAGTGACACAATTGGTCCAAAAATTGGAGAGAGGGTAAAGGAGTACCCACAGCTCATAGGTTTGACCGCAAGATTGTGAAGATGTAACAATCAAGAAAAAAGGTCAAGGACATACCAAATCATTGCTGGGCAGGTGTAAATATGTGTGTGGAAGGTAAAACTTAACCTTTAATGATAACATAAAAAAGTGGGGTGCATAGAAGACTTAAAAAGAATTGGGAAATATGTCCTAAAAACAGGACCCCAAATTCTAAATAAAATAGGATAGTGATTGAATACTGGGAAATGAAAAGGCTGGGTATGAGAACCCCTGCACTTAAAGGGGATATCCAGGACAGGCGAAATAGTGAATGCTTGCAGACATAGTTATATGGGGAAAAAAAATAATCACAAAGCAATCTATCTATCAGTCAGTACAATGATACATTGGATACTGAGAATGGTAAGGATCCCAAGTCTCCAAACTCAGAAAAAGACTTGTTGGCAAATATTTGAATCTCACAAAACCTCAATATGGTAATATTGCACGAGAAAAAATAATAAAGCTGCAAACAAGGGGATAAATATCCTGGGAGTACTAGCGAGGAGAAAATGAGAACCCCTGTACCTGGATAGAGTATACGCTCTGTAATCACCCAACCTGGGACAGGCACAGCAGCGAGTACTTGTAAACACAGTTATGTCAGTGATCTTAAGGCAACTAGTATGCTAGTGTGCATGTGATTGTATATCGTACTCACTGTTGTGGAGGTCCCAGGCCTCTAAACGTAGACTTAGCCAGTATGTCAATATTGTAGTATTGTAGTATTGCTATGCTTCGCGCCGAATGCTGGCGTGCTGAGACGCTCCGTCGCCCGTTCGTGGCGCGTGCACGTGGAAAGCGCGACCGACGTCAGCCAGACGTGCGCGTGCCTGCGCTCGTGCGCGACCTGGCTGTGTAAGCCAAACAAAGGTCGCGTATGCGCTCTGTAATCACCCAACGCACGTTTCGCACTCAAAGGCTTCTACTGGGGCTTTACTATAGATCTAGCACCGTTTGTGCTGGCTGCTACTTCACTGCTCAGTACATACAGAGAGGAATCCACTGTTTTCTTTTTTTCTTTTTATCATTTTTATTGAAGGGAATTACAGACATAACATTATTAGATTAACAAAACAATACAAGGCCAACATGCATTATATATAAATGACAGTCAAATAAAGAAAAAAATAACATGTGTTTGTCCCAAAATGTTTAGTTTTTCTGTAGAACAAGTATACTTATTATGTATATTATGACAATGTTATATTATGCCAGTTTTGATTAAAACAAGGAGTAAAAAAAAAAAAAAAAAAGAATACAAAAGAGAAATACAAAAAAAAAGAAGGAGGGGAGGGGGAGAGGGAGGGGTGAAGCATTGCATTATATCATCTCTAAAGACTGTATTTTAATAAATCAATGGTAAATCTTCTTCCTTCCTGCAAAACTAGACAATAGCGATCAGTACACGTCCCTAACATGGACAATGGAGTTTTGCTACTAGTTCACTCGCACAAGAACCATCACCACCCTCTTGCCACCACATGAACTTTTAATATATCCTGCCCCTTGTATGGTTTGATAACCAACACTCATTCCATATTATAAGGGGTGGCTTGCAAAAAAATCCATGATTGTTAAGCAATTTAAAGACTGAAGTGACACAAAAGGATTCCATGATCTTATGCAGAACTTGTAAATGACTGCCTTATCAGTAACTCCTGTACTACTGTATCATTTACAAATTGTTGTAGCTGGTACAACGGACGGATCAAAAGAGCAGGACCAGGAACAGTACACCATGAGGACCTGCTTAGAACTGCCCCTGTAAAATACCCAAACCAAAACCAAACTCTACTTCTGAAAGTAATTATTGCATAATTATTTTCAGCATGCAACATTTCTAGATCCTAATTAAACACTTGTCAATGTAAGTTACAAGCATTCACATTTTAATGTATTCAGCATCCAGCAGATATATTGATTTATAGGAGTGAATAGCATGTTTTGACGGAAACAAGAGCTGTCTTCAACTCAGCCACCTATGAATGAATACTTGACACTAATGTAGGAATTATTAAATTTTATTTGTATATATAGTGTTACAAGTGAAATCAACCTGAGAATATATTTAGCTGAAGTAATGATTTTAGGGAGAGGCAAGTGGAACTGACAACACTGTTCAACATAATAGCCACAGAATTTTGTATTTCTTTGACATGCTTGGAAAGAATGTCAATAAAATTCAGTTTAACGTCATTGTTCTTTAGATTTTTATTATAATGGTGTTATGATAAATGTAAGTAGAACATGTGCCATAAACAGGTATCCTTCTCAATAAATATATGTTTGCAATAATGTTGACTCCCTTTGTGCATGAGTAATCAAGAAAGCAATTACGCAATATTTAAATTATTATTATTATTATTATTATTAACTTTTATTTGTATCGCGCCAACATATTCCGTAGCGCTATACAAGGGATAAGAACAGGAAAATACAATATTAACAAATTCAGAAAATGGAGGACCCTGATTTGAGCTTTAATATCTTTGTAGAAAGTGTTTTTTCCAAAGCACCCTACAATACATGATACTCGTTACATACAATCTAAAGGGAGTGGGAGAGGCGGAGACCTGGGGAAGAGTAACATATAAAGGAAAACAAAGGTCAGGAAGTAAGTGAAAGTTAGAAATAAAAGATCTATTTAATGAATATCTTTTTTCAATGTAATGATCACTGTGGTCAATTTTACCCATTAAATTGCTATGATTTTATAAATCGCAGCTCGTAACATAGCTCGCAAGACTAAAGGCTATTAAATTAGCCTCTTAAAGCAACACGCAGCAAGGTCGAAAAAAGCCTACGGAACGTGGAACTTCACGACCGCAAATCCTTTGTTCTTTCAAACCTGTAACTGCTACTTTCCAAATGAGCTATTAAATTGTATCAAGATCACTGGCGTTCAAACTCGTAACTCGCAAATGGAGACAAGAAGCCAACGGGTGCTAGAGAGGACTCGCAAAGGGGGTAAAGTACAACTCGTAGCACTTGAAATGCAAATATCACCACACTACTGTACTTTTATTAAAAGAGTAAGCGATGTTAGGTCTAAGAATTAATAGCACCACATTCTCAAGCTCGCAAATCAGCCCAGCAATCGATCCCGGCAATCAATGTGTTAATACATATACTGTAACTCGCATGTGATAGAATATCATATTTATGAATATTGCATTACATCTGGAATGTGGGTCCGATCATAACTCGTAATTGAACCCCGTAGGATTTTGAAAATGCCACCTCCATTTTTCAGTGATGTAATTCTGATGATCTCTGTTGCCATTGGCTCCATCCAAACTCGTAACTACGAGCTAGACTAATTGATCACGTTCACGGCCGCACATCCGATGGGTGAAGTATAATTTCCGAGTTTGCATCTTAAGCTCGTAACTCGCAGCCTGTTCTAATTTAATAGCACCGTAAATCTGCATCTCTTCAAGCTTGCAGCCGTTGCGATCTTCTCGTTGCACTTACGGGGCTGGAATTTAATGTGGCTGTCAGTTTTGAATAAATAAACTTAATAATAGTGAGTATGTTGTTAACAGGAAACAACACTGCCTTTACATCAGTAAGGTAGTTTCTACTACAATATAATTGCATATTAAAAGAATATTAGTAGGAGTATGCTATAAACCGCCAAATATAGCTGAAAGTGAGGAAATACAATTATTGTTACAGATTGAAAATGCAGCTAAGCATGGGCAAGTTCTAATAATGGGGGATTTGAATCACCCTGAAATAAACTGGATAAATAAGACCAGCAGTTCAGCTAAGGGGAGCAGGTTCTTGAGTACACTCAGGGATCATTATCTGGCCCAGGTTATACAAGAGTCTACTAGAAATGAAGCTATCTGAGATTTACTCATCACAAATAATATTGATATAGTATCAAATGTTGGAATAGGGCAACCTTTGGGAAGCAGTGATCACAACACAGTCTCATTTGATATTGAATTAAGAAAACTAAATTTTAAGGGGCCAACGAAAACTCTTAATTTTAAAAGGGCAGATTTTAACAGTCTAAGGGCAGCAATACAACATATAGACTGGGACAGAGAACTGGCAGGTATAAACACTGAACATAAATGGACAACATTTAAATCCTTACAAAATATACATATACATCGGCATATACTGTGTGGAAATAAAAGTAAAAGGAGTAAATCCCATACATTGTGGCTTAACAATGATTTAAAGATCAATATACTGAGGGTATAGAGACTGATTTACGGGAATACAAGGAAATCAAGAAGGCTTGCAAAAGTGTGATTAGACTGGCTAAAATAGAAAATGAAAAATGAATTGCAAAAGAGAGTAAGACTAACCCTAAAATATTTTTTAAGTATATTAATGGGAAGAAGGCGAGGAAGGAAGCTATAGGAACATTACAATGTGACACAGGCCGTCTAAAAATTAGTGACCGGGAAAAGGCAGATGGGCTAAATAGGTTCTTTTCTTTGGTATACACAAGGGAGGTACCAGTGGTTGGGACACTGCAACATAATGGGGCTACACTACCTTTGCCAAATAATTGGTTAACACAGGAAGTAATCCAAAAGAGGTTGGAAAAAAAATGTTAAAAAAAGTCTTGGGTCCTCATGGAATACATCCAAGGGTACTAAGGGAACTGGGTTCTGTAATAGCCAAACCATTATATTTAATTTTTCAAGATTCACTCAACACAGGGTCTCTACCAGATGACTGGAGAAAAGCTGATGTGATACCTATATTTAAGAAGGGAGCAAGTGCAAATCCGGGGAATTATAGACCAGTGAGCCTCACTTCTGTAGTGGGGAAGCTTTTAGAAGGGTTAATACGTGATAATATACAGGAATATGTCTATTTGAACAGGATTATAAGTAGGAGTCAACATGGATTTATGAGGGATAGGTCATGTCAAACAAATCTAATTAGTTTCTATGAGGAGGTTAGCAGGAACCTGGATCAAGACAACTCAGTGGATGTAGTCTTTTTGGATTTTGCAAAGGTTTTTGATACAGTGCCACATGGGAGACTATTGTGCAAACTAATATACAGGAGTTGCAGTAAATATCTGCTCATGGATAGAGAGCTGACTAAACCGACAGGAACCAAAGGGTTGTTGTAAAGGCAACATACTCCGATTGGACTAATGTGGTAAGTGGGGTTCTTCAGGGTTCAGTATTAGGTCCTCTCCTTTTTATTATATTTATTAATGACTTAGAGGTAGGATTGGAGTGTGGTGTCTCCATTTTCGCTGATGACACGAAGTTGTGCAAGGTAATTAAATCAGATAATGATGTGCTTTCCCTCCAAAGGGATTTATATAAAATTAAGGAATGAATAAATGTAAAGTTATGCATCTGGGAAGGAAAAATAGCCATGCAATTTATAATCTTAATGGAGCAAATCTAGGTGTATCAGATATTGAAAGGGATTTGGGAGTGCTTGTGGACAACCACCTAGGTAACAGTGCTCAAAGCCAAGCAGCAGCTGCAAAGGCAAATAAAATATTAGCATGTATTAAGAAGGGTATAGAAGCCAGGGAAGCAAATATAATTCTGCCACTATACAAATCTCTAGTACGCCCTCATTTGGAATATGGAGTACAATTTTGGGCACCACTTCATAAAAGGGACATTTTAGAGCTGGAAAAGGTACAGAAAAGGGCAACACAACTAATAAGGGGAATAGAGGGGCTAAGTTATGAAGAAAGCCTAACCAAATTAAACTTATTTTCTCTAGAAAAAAGGCGTCTAAGAGACGATAGGATTACCTTATATAAATACATCCAGGGTCAGTATAAAGATTTGTCAAGGGAGCTTTTTGTGCCAAGAGGTTTTCAACTGACAAGAGGACATCCCTTGAGGTTAGAAGTAAAAAGATTCCACCTTAAAGAAAGAAAAGGGTTCTTCACAGTAAGGGTGGTTAATCTGTGGCATTCTCTACCAGAGGAGGTGGTGACAGCGGATTCGATAGATAACTTTAAAAGGGGACTGGATTTATTTCTAATTAAAAAGGGAATTCAGGGTTATCATGGATAATTAGAGAGACAGTATTGATTCAGGGAGAAGTCCGGTCGTCAGTGTCTAGGATCAGGAGGGAATTTTTTTATTTCCCTTTGGGGCGATTGGCTAAGTAATTGATTAATAATTAATTAACAACTAATTAATTAATAGTTAATCCGCATATTGCAGATCAGAGGAGATCTAAAAAAGGTTTAACTTGTTGGACTAAAAGTATTTTTTCAACCTTAAATACTATGGGCCTCATTCTATTATCGGCCGTAGGATAATAATGCTATTCTATTCCCCTCAGGCCGGGGATTCCGGCAGGCTTGCGGCCGGTGCCTTGCTATCCCTTGCGGCCGCTCTCGCCGGAGGAAAGCCTTTGATCTAAAATGGCCGCAAGAGTTTCGACCACAAGAAAAGCCCGGTTGCTATTCTATTACTCCGGGAACCCTCTCTGCAAGGCTAAAAGCGAGCCGCAGCTTACTTGCAGGAAAAAGGTCCCGCTAGTACCAATTAAGCACATTATAAAGCCAAAATAAAGCCATCCTGCACTCTGAGGAGACTATAAAGTGATTGTAGGTGTTAGCAAAAATAGCACAACATTCCCCTACACTCAAATCCGTAAAAAAAATATTTTTTAATTTATGTCAAAAATCCATGTAAAAAGTCCCGAGGGCTTGGAGCACCTCAGACCCGCCCACGCTGCGGCCGGAAAATAAACAGTTAATGTAAACTCAGATTTGGGCTGATGTGCAAGCTTGAGAGGGGGTTGCTATTAATCCTCATGTCCCCCAATATGATCCCTAGCATTTACAGAGCTGTACAGTGCAGTCTTCAATTTATTTTTGCGTTTTAAGTTTTCTGAGCTTACGGCCGGTTGCAAGATATACGGCCGGCCGTAAGGGGAGATCCTTGCGGGGCCGTATATTTGAATTGCAAGATTACGGAACCCCCGCAAGGAATCGCAGCCTTGCGGCCGTTTTACGGCCGATAATAGAATGAGGCCCTATGGCCCTCATTCAATTGTAATTTGGCCAATTGATTAGGGCTCTAAATAAGCACATAACATATTTTTTTTAAAGAAGTTTTTAGTTAGTGAACTTGTATCCAAAAGCGAGGGCTTTACTAACTAAAAACTTCTTTAAAAAATATGCTATGTGCTTATTTAGAGCCCTATTCAATTGGCCAAATCACAATTGAATGAGGCCCTATGTAACTATGTAACTATGTAACATCAGAAGCTGTGCTATTTAATTTAATTTTTTTACATTCAAAAACATTTTGTGTAATTCTTTAAAATAATATATTTTAACCATAGTGGATCTTTAATATTTAATATTTAAAGGCAGCAGATGAAACATATAAATAGCATTTTAAAAAGCAAATATATATATTGTTTTTGCCCCCAAGTCTGGGACTTCATCTGGTTGGGAATGGATTGTGTGAGGAGGAGATATAATATAAGGGTGAGAGCAGGTGGGCAGTGAGAAAATTACTGCATACTTTTATAATTTTCCAGTGCTATGCTAGATCTTTATTTAACAGCGAACATTCAGCATCTACGCATATAGCAAATATCCATCGATCTCAATTCTGTTTTAGTCATGTTCAAATGCTTGATTTATACAAAAATATGCAGTTGAAAGGAATGAATATGTATATTCCATATTAATGTGCACTTTTTTTTGAAGAACTAGACTTGATAATGGGCAAAATAATTAATAGTATAGAGGGGGTTAACAGGGTAGGGGGGTTAATAGTGTACTGCTTAGACTTTGTGTCATGAGGGTCCTGGAGGACCCTCATGTCACTTATAGTGTTAATATTGGGATTAGAGTCCCATAATAGTCTGCATAGACCCTTATGCGACTGATGGGGTTAATTAGTGTCCCATGAGGGTCTGAATAGACCCTTATGGGACTGATGGGATTAATTAGTGTCCCATGAGGGTCTTATAGATCCTTATGGAACTGAGGGGGTTAATTAAAGGCTCATGGGGGTTTGTATAGACACCCATCACTAATGGGTTCACTTTAGATGCTGTGTGGGTACTTATAGTACCCCCTCGGCAGGGGTTAATTTTTTATTTAGCACGGGTCCTTTAAGGACCATTACGGTCCTTTAAGGACCCGCGAGGCAGGAAATTTGCATTTTTAAATGTGTTCATTGCTTCAATGTCCACATCTATCCATTTCGGCTTCTGCTGTCCGATCTTTGTGTGACTTAAATATTTCCTGGCATCACAGTGTTCCTAGGGAATCCTGGCTTCTCATGATATGGCACAAATATTTGAGTTTTAGCCTCATGATCAAACCTTCCAGAGAACCGTTTGGTTTGATTTCCTGTAGTATTGATTGACTGGATCTTCTTCTTATCCAAGCAGTTTTCTCCAACACTAAAATTCAAATGTATCAATTTTACAGTGCTCAATCTTCTTTATGGTCCAGCTCTCACATCTGTATAGGGAATAACAAACTTCTAACTATGTGGACCTTTGTTGATAATGTAATATCTCTACTTGTTAAAAGCTTATTAAGACTTGCAATAACATTCCTCTCCAGGATCAAATATCTTTTTTTCATGGCTGCAGTCACCATCTACAGAGATATTGGAGGCTAGGAAAATAAATGATGTCACTGCCTAAACATCTTCCCTATCTATTTGTTAGGAACTCAGGTTGCTCTTTGCAATGATCGTCATCTTTTTGAGATTGAGCACAGGCCACCAAGGACCCCCATGGTATCATACGTCTGGGGTTCGCTGTTTCTCCTGTTCAGGGTAGAATTGCCTGGTATTTCAGGGCTGGATCACTCTATTGAGTAGGACCAGAATGATATACCACAGGATATTTCTCCCTGTGAAGGGCACAAGTGAGCTAAAAGAGGTTGCTCTCAGATTCTGTTATCATGTTCTCTGATTGAGCACCTATGATTTTGTTGTTTTATATATGAGATTTTGTATTAAAAATATAAAAAGAATACTTGGACTCTTGGCTGTTTATATATGTATATCACTGGAGAAATGCATCACCAAAAGCCACAATATCACAATATATATATATATATAAGAGCCCTAATCAAGCCTGTGCCTGTAAGAGCCCACATTGAGTCTTATTGAACACCGTTTGTCTCAACTAGGGGATTGGGCTGCTTTTTATAATTTGTTAATTTAGATCATAATTTTTAAGGACATCAATAGGTTAAAGGTTATATTTTATTTACAGATGAGTTTAGGAGCTGAAGTTGAACCTGTGCATTTAAGAGCTCAAATCCAGCAAGTTTCCCTTGATAGGTTCCCCTGTGCAAGTGCCTGATGTTGTAATGGAAGAGGACTCCCCTTCCAAGAAATAACCTGTCTCCTCCTTCTCTTCCTCTACATCACCACCATCCCATTGGGCCCTCAAGTCCTCTCAGTACTGTACAGTTAAAGTGAAGTTAAAATCTCTTTTTTATCTCTTTGCAGTTAAAGTGAAGTGAAATTCTCTGTTACTTGATGTAATTATATATATTTTTTATTTATGTCTGTTTAGTTTGAATGTTTTGTATCCAAAAACAAGATCATTAGTTAATCTGGGGTTTGGATTATTTCAATTTACATTGATTCCTATGGGAAATGAGTGTTTGGTTTGCATCCTGCCATCAGAAATAGATTAAGGACTTGAACCAAGGTACCACTGTATATATATACATACACACTTTTGTTGTTTTTCAGTCATTTTGTCGTGTTCAACTCTCTGTGACCCTATGGACCGCAGCACACCACTCAATCTATTATTTCCAGTTATGCTTATCCATAATGTTATCTTGGCAAGGATGCTGGACTAGGTTGCCATTTCTTTCTTCATTGATTTGTCTGACCTCTCTGCTATGACCTGCCTATCTTGGGTGACACTACAGGGTATAGCAAACAGCTTCATTGAAGTACAAAAGCCCCTTCTCCACAACAAGGTAGAGATCCAGAAGATAATATGCACTTTATTCATTGTTAATTAGCCAGTTAATTCCACACAACTTGGAGCATACCACTATAACGTTCTCCTAAAACATGTTGAAATACTTTTTGAGTTTAAATATGTGTTATTTTCATAGAAAAAAAATCATATATAAAGTGTCTGTTTACATGAGTCACTGGCATTACCCGAGACAGACTCAGAGCAACAGCTCTGTGCAGAGAGCATAAGCAGAAATAGAGTTAACCCTTCCCAAATTCATTTGTGCAGATAAAGGATTGCTGGAATCAGCTAAAAATGACAGTTGGGAGTTAACATCTCCTGCTGCATTCCTGAAGTTCAGGGAGAAACTATAAATCTTTGTGCTCACGGGAGCCTTCACTTCTTGGTGTCAGCAGATGTTGTTAATCATGGAACACGAGTGTGTTTGTAAACTGACCTAAGACCTTAGATTTGTAGCTGTTATTAGTGTAATAAAAAAAAAACAATAGATAATTTTAACATAGAATCTTGTGCTATTTCACATCATGAAGAGCACTTATAGTGAAGTAAAGGCCCTTTAAATTACTCTTCATCATACAAAGCTTTGAACAACATCTAAAAAGTTTGCACTTCATTGACTAAAATACTTTTTTTCAGCCTCATTCATTATGTTTCTATCACATGGGGCTACACTACCTTTGCCGAATAATTGGTTAACGCAGGATGAAATCCAAAAGAGGTTGGAAAAAATAAATGTAAATAAAGCCCCGGGTCCTGATAGAATACATCCAAGGGTACTGAGGAAACTGGATTCTGTAAGCCAATCTAATTTTTCAAGATTCACTCAAAACAGGGTCTCTACCAGATGACTGGAGAAAGGCAGAGGTGATACCTATATTTAAGAAGGGAGCAAGAGCAAATCCGGGGAATTATAGACCAGTGAGTCTCACTTCGGTAGTCGGAAAGCTTTTAGAAGGGCTAATAAGGGATAATATACGAGAATATGTCTATTTAAACAGGACTGTAAGCAGGAGTCAACATGGATTTATGAGGGATAGGTCATGTCAAACAAATCTAATTAGTTTCTATGAGGAGGTTAGTAGGAACCTGGATCAAGGCAACTCAGTGGATGTAGTCTTTTTGTATTTTGCAAAGGCTTTCGACACAGTGTCACATGGGAGACTATTGGGCAAACTAAGGGATACAGGAATTGCTGTAAATATCTGCTCATGGATCGAGAGCTGGCTAAAGGACAGAAAGCAAAGGGTTGTTGTGAATGGAATATACTCCGATTGGACCTCAGGGTTCAGTATAAGGTCTTCTCCTTTAACATATTTGTTAATGACTTAGAAGTGGGACTGGAAAGTAGTGTCTCCATTTTTGCTGATGACACGAAGTTGTGCAAGGTAATAAATCAGATAATGATGTACTTTCCCTACAAAGGGATTTAAAATAGAGAAATGGGAGACTACATGGCAGATGAGATTTAATATGAATAAATGTAAAGTTATGCATCTGGGAAGAAAAAATAGCCATGCAATCTATAATCTTAATGCAAATCTAGGGGTATCTGATATTGAAAGGGATTTGGGAGTGCTTGTGGACAACCACCTAGGTAACAGTGCTCAATGCCAAGCAGCAGCTGCAAAGGCAAGTAAAATATTAGCATTATTAAGAAGGGTATAGAAGCAAGGGAAACAAATATAATTCTGCCACTATATAAATCCCTAGTA
The DNA here is from genome assembly GCA_027410445.1 of Discoglossus pictus. Taxonomy (NCBI): domain Eukaryota; kingdom Metazoa; phylum Chordata; class Amphibia; order Anura; family Alytidae; genus Discoglossus; species Discoglossus pictus. The sequence goes on along the minus strand of CM050168.1, from coordinate 197,833,782 downwards.
CGCCCTTATTTGGAATATGGAGTACAATTTTGGGCACCACTACATTAAAAAGGACATTTTAGAGCTTAAAAAGGTACACAGAAGGGCTACAAAACTAATAAGGGGAATGGAGGGGCTAAGTTATGAAGAAAGACTAACCAAATTAAGTTTATTTTCTCTAGATAAAAGGCTTCTAAGAGTGGATATGATTACCTTATATAAATACATCTAGGGTCAGTATAAAGATTTGTCAAGTGAGCTTTTTGTGCCAAGAGGTTTTCAAGTGACAAGAGGACAACCTTTGAGGTTAGAAGTAAAAAGATTCCACCTTAAAGAAAGAAAAGGGTTCTTCACAGTAAGGGTGGTTAATCTGTGGAATTCTCTACCAGAGGAGGTGGTGACAGCGGATTCAATAGATAACTTTAAAAGGGGATTGGATTTATTTCTAATTAAAAAGGGCATTCAGGGTTATACTGGATAACTAGAGAGGCAGTATTGATGCAGTGAGGAATTATTATTTTTTCCCTTTGAGACGATTAGCTAAGTTTCACTTTTTTTTTTTCTTTTTGCCTTCCTCTGGATCAATTAATTAACAACTAATTAATTAATGACTAATCTGCATATTGCAGATCCGAGGAGATCTTAAAAGGTTGAACTTGATGGACTGAAAGTCTTTTTTCAACCTCAATTACTATGTAACTATGTAACATATATAGTTGTCAGTGCGTATAACGTTTGCTCACTTTGTGAGCCTGAATGCGGCCCCTAGGGCCACAACTGCAAGCCTTGTTAAGTGAGGCGAGCAGTTGAGGCACGCGGGACTTAGCGAGGTGAGCAGTTGAGGCAGGCGGAACTTACAACCCGTACGACTTAGGACCAAAACCCGTACATGCACTATGCGCCTCGCAAAATTACGAATTTAATGGCCGAACATAAAACTGAAAAGACGTGAAAAAAACAACAAATATGCCTCAAATAACTTACACACACACCACCGTGGGAGAGTCAGGTTGCAAGTTAGTGTGATGCATAATTGCCGTTTTTTCATGATCGAAAATCGCCTAAGCGAGAAAAAAAATGGCTGCAGAAAAAACGCAAAACAACGAACATGAGGCCTAAGGTAAAACTAGCCCAAAGGACATAAAAAATAGCCCTAAGCGGTAATACTTACTGAAAACCAGTAACAATAACTGCAATCCAAGCCACTAACATTTAACACAAGCCACTAACACGTAACCCAAGGCAGTAACACAACCCAAGACAGTAACACTCAAGCGCAGGGGGAGAGGCTAGCAATGAGCTCCGAAGGTACAGCAATCCCAGCCGTAACATTTTATTCACGTCATTTTTGACGGGCAAGTAGCTAGTGTATTAGAACTGATAGTTTGTACACCTAAAATAAAATTCTAAATACTGATCATAGGGGAAATTACTAAATCTCTGGTGTGATGTCGCTATATGATCAAATGGCAGAAAATGAGTGAAATTTATGTAAACTTCATATTTTAAGCTAAATATTCATGGAAAAGACTCATTTTGTTTGTGTTTATTGCTCAAATACAGTTGTGGTTTCAGGAATACTTTGTGAATGCCTGCTATTTTCAGAAATGGTTTCCTGTTGCAATATTTGGCAGAGGTGTATGTTCCCTAGCAAAATACGCATAAAAACTGTGTCAAATCAATGTTCATTCATCACCTCATTTCTGTGATCAGAGATGTTGATCAGAGACTATTGTGACATCTCATCAAACAGGCAAATAAATAATTGATCAGAAGCTCAAATCGCTAGAGAAAGGAGACTTTTTCTTGAAGCTGTGATTGTATATTTGAATAATGAGCTTTATATATGCCAAGCTTACAGTTTCTTAAAAGACCAATAAACATATTTTAAATATAATATTTTTAAGAACTGTGCTTGAAAATATTGAAAATATGTTAGAAAGAGTAAAAATAAATCAACCTCTTAATTAATTAATTAAGGGGGGGAGATACAAAGGAGGGGGGAGAGAGACAGGGGAAGTGATGCAGGGGAGGTGAGAGGGGGAAGAGACACAGGGTGGTGAGAGGGGGAAAGAGACACAGGGGAGGGGAGAGGTGGGGGGAAGAGACACAGGGTGGTGAGAGGGGGAAAGAGACACAGGGGAGGGGAGAGGTGGGGGGAAGAGACACAGGGGAGAGGGGAAAGAGATGTGTGTGAGAGACACAGGGGGGGGAGTGGGGGAAAAGACACAGGGGAGCGGAGGGGCGAGAGATACAATGGAGGGGAGGGGGGAAGAGACATGGGTAAGAGACACAGGGGAGGGGAGAGGAGGGAAGAGACAGGGGGGTAGGAAGAGACATGGAGAGGGTGAGGAAGAGACACAGGGAGGGGGAATGGACACAGGAGAGGGAGAAAGAGACACAGGGGAGAGGAAAGGGAGAAAGAGGTAAGGGGAGGAGAGACACAGGGGTGGGAAGGGGGAAGAGACACAGGAGAGGGGGGAGACACAGGGGATAGAAGGGGTGGAGAAACACAGGGGGGGAGACACAAGGGAGAAAGAGGGGGGAGGGAGAGAAACATTTAAAATGATACCGTCATTTTTGATGGGCAATTTACTAGTGAAGATTAACTTAATGAACATAATTGCTAGATTTCAGTTTAAACAACTTTTACATTCACTGTAGTTAAAAAATTGTTGTTAAAATATTGATTATTCTTTCTTGGTTTTTTTTTCCGATTAGCTAGGTAACATTGAGCTAGGTAGAAGTGAGGTTTAAGTTAACTGCAGCCTTTTCAATCCTTTAGTATTCAAACATAATTACTTATTGAAAGGCTCTGTGTTTGGATGGTTTTGAAGCTCCTCAGATAATATAAAACAATATTTTCTACAAAGCAAAGTGCAGTCCTTTGTAACCCAAAATAACTTCTATAATATGTTCAAAGCATAGAGTCGTTCTCATAGTAATTGCTACTACTTTGTCTTATCAGTAAGGTAAATGCTAATACCCTCATGTTATCACACCACATAGTCTGGAAGCACAACTGGAACTGAGAAGTGCAGCTACCAACTATTAACTGAATGGATTAGCAGTTTTTATAAGAACTGAGGTAACTTTGCTCTCCACAAAAGATTGATTTAGAGAAGTTTCAAAACTGATCCTAACAACAGTGCCTAATAGTGCAGATATAATTTTTCTCTACGTTCAAAGTTTTCTTGCACATCAGGAAGCTGATCAACAGTAACTAAAATGGTAGAGTCCATAGCTGCATTTTGTTGTTCAAAAGATTTAGGGCTAGAGTGGCTTAACTATAGGAGTAGAGTGTTAAAACATCTGTTCTTACATGTGCTGCTCATTGAATATCTTTAGAAAAGAAATGAATAGTTCTTCAATATAGAGAACTGGGTAAACAAGCTTGTGTCTGACCATTTAGCACTGTGTTCCCACCAGAACAGCACCCAACTTGCTCATTATATAGGGGTGTATACTGTACATGCAGCACAACTGGAGGCTTAGAAAGCTGGTATTTAAAAGTATGTTTGATATTGACTATTCATTAAACATTTCCTTTAACTGTAGATTCAATGAGCATAACTGTCAAATGGAGACGTGGAGATGTCACTGAGCAGCGTTCACAATGCACTGCCAGTAAAAGGGTTAATTGTTCCTACACTAAGTACCAATAATGTGGATATCATATGCTGGAGTTGAGACATTAACAAACAAATATTTCATTTTCACTTTGGAAATGAGTTAAGAGAGAAGCAGTTATCTCAGGAGGGTGATAAGTGGGGTTTTGGAGCAGGGATAAACTGAAATCTTCAAGTGGTAAGTATGTCAAAAAATAATTCACCAGCTTTTACCTGCACTTTCTCTTAACCCTGCTGTCAAATAATGTTGTTCTACTGTTGGAAATGCTGCTGGGAAAATAAAGCCTGTATATAATTGTGAACACTACATGTTAGCAAACATCAGTTTAGGATCTGTCTGTAGGTGTCTTAATGAGATAATTTATATATTAGAGGATTGATTATTAGATAAACATCTATAGCACCTCTGTGATCCCTTATTATCCAGCTATCGTACAGCAAAGCCGTATCATTGGCAAGTGCTTGACTTTAAGAATTAAGTGTTTGGTATTCCTTAGTTCGAATGACAATGGAAAAATAGCAAACCTTCCTCATTTTTTTAAAGGATAATTGTGATAGCTTGTTTGTATATGTCTTTAGAACATTGCAGTCCTCTATTTTTTTCAGATTATTCTGTCTGCAACTTTCTTGGAAGAGTATGTCCTTGTAAACTAACCAACTACGTTATATATAAATATACACACACATCCCTACATAGCACCAAGCATCGTTTCCACACAGCATGCATCCCAACTCAGTACCCAACCCTTCTAAGCACCCACCTCACACAACCAATTCCCCTTTACTTTGCTGTCATCCAGCCCTTGCTCTCTCTCACCTCTTCCTTGATACACATACCCAGCATGCTGAACTGCTCCTCACTGCCACCACTTAGAGTTTCAGTAGAAATTCTCTAGAGAAAAAAAATTAAATGCAAAGAAAGATTTACACATCACTGGGCCCCATCAGAGGAACACTTTGGCACATTGAAACACCTGCACCACTGGTAGCTCCACCTCTAAGTGCTTGTATAAGCACTGGCAGTGGCAACGACCACATTCCAATTATGAGGATAGAATTTTCCTCTACATTCAAAGTCTCCTTGAACGTAGGCAAGCTGACGAACAGTAACTGAAATGGTAGATTCCATAGTAACAGTTGTATATATAGGGCTACAATGTTTATTCAAGGCTGCAGTTCCACACGTTATTTCCAATCAGTGGCCGAGTATGGAGCATATTTCCTTGCAGGTACCTCATTGCTGCACACACAAAGTAAATTACACGTTATTTACCATGAAGGTCAGTAAGAAAAAAGGGGTTTCTCATCACAAGCAGATGCATTTTATCTAAAGTTTGCACAAACATTTCTGGGTAATTCATACATTTTTTCAATGGAGAAATTACATTTGAATAAAGCTTTTAATCCGATCTGCACATATAAAAAACTATTTCTATTCTTGAAATGTTTGTTAATTGTTGCTTACAACAGGCTACAACAAGAAGAAGTTGTTAACATAAGCAATTGTTCATTTTAGCAAGTTTTTCTTACTGCTTTAATGCAATGAATCCTTAGATTTGTCTGTAAGGCTGTTTTATTTGCCTACATTTAGCAGTCAATGGAGATCTTAATTAGTACGCCATGCTACTAAATAGGACTTCTATGTTTACTGCATGGTGAGCACCTACCAGACTGTTTTACCACATGCTTGATATCATGAAGCTTTCAAGTTAAATGAAGAGTAATTCCATTGAAGAACGCACTTTCCTCAGTATGGCAGCTTGTTGAATTTTAGGAGAATCGTAAATGAACTCTGTGTGACGCCTCTTTGATAAGACACATTTCACCTACCAGCATGTCATGACACAACGAGCTGACTTGGAGGAAAGTGGAAAGAAGGGAGATGTCATTAACACATTTAGGCACATTAAAGTACCCCTGTAGTTTGCTAAAAACATTACGTGAAGAATGTAACAGAATAACAACATAAGCAGGTATGCAAGACAAGAACATAAATGCACTGTTTGAAGGATCTTGATATAGCTCACAGCTTCATTGAAGAACACAAGCTTATTCCCCCTTGCTTAGAGAGTGCTAAATTCCTCAACTTCTAGCAAGTTCTGACTTAAGTGCTAAAAATTAACAAGTAATTAGAACACCCCAAAAAACAACAACTCATAGCTAGCGCCTTAAAGAGAGTTGCTAAAGGAGGATAGGACATGTCACTCACACACATGCTATTTTGCATCAAATACAGTAAAAAATACCTGTGTATTAATGCAAAACACTGGAAAACCAATTTAAAGGACTATACGCAAGACAACATGAAGCTAACACATACTGAAGCCCTAAGTAGCCATTGAAATGTTAGCCCTGCACTCTCCAACAATAAATGTTATTGTAGTTCAGTCATGTCTGACTCTCCGTGACAAGCTCTTGTGACTCTCAAGCTCACATTCATTACTTTAATGACTTCATCTATCCATCTCTGCATCTGTCATCACCTTCATGTGCTTTCGATCTTTGAAGTATCAGAGTCTTCTCCAGGGAATCCAGTCTTATCGTAATATGGCCAAAATATTTGAGCTTTAGCTTCATAATTATAATTTCAGTAAAAAGTTTGTCTTGATTTCCTGTAGTATTGATTGGATCTCATAACAGTCTAAGGGACTATATGCAAATTTCTCCAACACTACAATTCAAAGGAGTCCATTGCACAGCGCTCAGCCTTCTTTATGGTCCAGCTCCCATATCTGTGTATTACTACTGGAATTACCATAGTTCTAAAGAGTAATGCATTTTACTTGTTATAGCTTTTTCAGACTTGCCATAGCTTTCATCACCTGGCAGCAAACATCTATAAATTTCATATCTGCAATAACCATCTGCAGAGATTTTAGAAACAAGGTAAATACAATCTGTCACTGCCTCCACTTCTTCTCTATCTGTTTACCAGGAACTGAGATTGCTGTTTGCCATAATCTTCATATGTGTAACTTTAAGCAACCAGCAATTGCATTCTCTTTTTCCACCCTCATCAACAGACTATTTTGTTTGTTGTCACTTTCAGCCATCTTAGTAGTGGTGTCCATGTATCTGAGGTTGTGGATATTTTTTCCCAGCAATATTGATTCTTTGGAGAGTACATTTTATTCCACCTTTACATTTTGTATATACGTCAATGTAAAATGTCACTTTAAGTCAGTGTGGTTCCTTGATGGTCCTAAAACTTTGTAGAACCTTTTGAACAAGTTTTTCTTTGACATAAGTTTCTTCTGGTCAGGCAGAGGTCAAGAAAAGTTGACCATGTGTCTAAGGGTGGTACTTGGATTAAAAAAGATCTGACACATCTCACATATTATGTGATAACCCAGAGGGAATTCATAGTCTTTACAGCTCTCACCTATCTTGATGTTTCTTGAATTTCAAGATTTGAGAGTGTACAAAGCTATCGAACCAAAGGCTTTCAGTATCTGACAGTCTAAATGAAATAAGTAGATTTTATCTGTCTGTTTCTAAGAGACAACTTGACAGCAGCTAAGAAAGGACACATCATTAGAATCAATAACAATCTTGACTTGAATGATTTAGAAATTGGCTTAAACTCCTCTATTACAGGTGGATCCTGTAGAGCAAGAAGCAAATGTGTCAGTGTTTAAAGTAAAAATTGGATTTGGACCATATCGATTTTTTATTTAATATTTTCACATTATGAGTTCTGCACTAATCTGCACAGCTCATCTATAACTCCATTTGTTCTTTACAGGACTACTATATATACCACATGGGATCGATGTTTTAATTAGGCATTGGTCATTAATAAAATTCATATTCAACATTGTAACAAAGTATTTTTAAATTTTAAATATATATGAAAGATTTCTGGTTTTTAACATTTAGATATGCAAACAAACACTTAGGTAGTTATTTTAATGTTAAAAACAGGATATCTCATTTTATTAACAAGTGTTTAAAACAATTGTTTTTTACTCATTGAAACCTTCCAAAATGTTCCTTCAATGGTCTGCCCATATCAACTCATTCACACAATGGGCCCTATTCTATTGCCCAATTTGTAAAATTATATACATTTAAAACTGTTCTTAATATTGCCACATATTCTATTAGCTACTCACAATCCGATCACAAGTTCCCCGCCCACAAGACGCAAAATCGTCTGTAGAACTCCATTGGTTTTAGCACAGCTGCAATATTATGAGCGCTAAATAATTAAAAATACACAAAATCAGTATTCAATTAGACCCGTAGCTCTAGCTCACAAATAAAGTCTAACCTGAATTGAAAAAAGTATCAAGTTTCTGTCAAAAATATTACGAGTACTAAATAGGATTCGCAAGATCTTTTTCAAACACTTATTAGAGCTGTAGCAGCAATTAAACACACAATACTATACTTTAAAATCATGGAAAGGCATTATAATTAATTGCAGAACAGTCTCAAACCCACAAATATGCAATTAAAAAATATTATATTTAACTGTTATTTCTGAGTAATATCCATCCTGGGACTCAAGGGGTTAATACATATCATGAAACCCACATGCACTAGAACAGATGTTCAAATGCATTTTATAGAGTGCCAGGGTGCCTGATTGTGAGCCCGATCAGCAAATATTACTTACTGGCACGATGACAGTCTCATTTACTATTGGCTGTGTCTAAGAAGTAAATTATGGGCTTGCTTAAATATTGTCAGATCACGCCCCCTGAAATCGGACTTAAAAAGGCAGGATTTACGAGTTCAGCCTTGAGGTCGAAATTTGCGAGCTGGAGTCAATAGAATACATTCGAACATTTATAAAAACAAACAAACACTCGCACCCAATTTATGAGTTTGAGGCATTTGCGAGCAGCTAATAGAATATTGCCCTATGTTTCTATTGGTATTAGATGTATTAGCCACTTATAGACTGTTTCTCATCAGCGTGTTTTGAGATGCTACTGAGACAATCTGTGGTTGGCTAGTACATCTAGCCCAACAGAGAAACTGTGCACATGAGTTACAATGAGCATGCCTTTGCTGGGACTATTTTGAAGGTTTCAATTAGTAAAAACAATGCTGTGTCCTGTGAAGACACTTTTTCTGACCTTAATATCAGATACCACTACAGGGAAACCTAGGTTGATCCGAAAAAAAATTCAAATGCCTCCTGGGCAGACTTTATCCCACCCTCTGTGACCCTAATAGGGGTGTAAAGAAGTAGCTATGCTGATCGACAAACACTAGCGTTCAAATATACATTTTAAAAGTTACATTGAATGTATGTTCTTAAAACACTCATTTTATTTTCTTTATCATGTTTTAAAAAGTCTACTCTTTGAGTAGAAACATCTCCAATACATTTGCTACTTTACTGAGCCTCTTGTCTCTGGTGTAATAATTTCAAATTGAAATGAAGGCTTTATTAAATAACATGGAGATTAAATGGATCTCATCTGGTTAAAAAGATGCCTCTTACCTTAGAGACTATAGTCCATTCCTTATATGCCTAAAATCACAGAGCTGCAAGGTTAAGACAATGCTGGTCTAGTAATGTGAAACTTCATCTTGTTTGCTATACCTATATAACAGCAGTGAACTCCATAGATTATGGTAGATTAGTGTTATCCTGATCATTCTGATTACTTGTATTAGTGTCAAAGGATTGAGACATTGTCCTACATACCATTTACTCAGTCTGTAAAGTGTGATTGTTTTGTTTTTTTATTAAAAAGAAAAGCAATAAGACGTGCAGCAGAATCTCAGCTAAAATCGCCCATCTGCCTGTTCTCTGTCATGTAGGGTGCCATGTTTCTGTCTAAAGTCAAACCCACAGGTTAGGGACTTCACATTACCAGTGTAATGCTGCTTCATTCAAACATATATAATGCTGTTGTCTGCTTGCAGCAGCATGAGACATTGGTAACAGGAAACCCCTCCCATGAAACATGGCACCCTACATGATAAAGAACGGGAAGAAACAGGGAGATTCCAGGTTTTGTGAATCTGTTCATTTGGAGGGTTATTTAAAGTAAGTGAAGTGTACATAACAATTACATTGAGGAGGATAAAATTTAGTAAATCACCTAGTTAAAGCAAATATTTTGAAAAATGGGATCTTTCCTGTGTAAAGCTTCTCATCTGCCACTACCCTAAAGCTAAATCTAACCCTAACCCCTAGATCTAACCCTAACCGTAAAACCCTAATCCGAGGAAATTTAAGCAAATATCGTCTGTGACTAGTGGAAAACAGGAAAGATCCATAAAATGCCTAATAAATCCTTTGAATATTTCTAGTTATCTTTCTACCATCTTTATTGTTTTAGACATATTTCAGCTTCACACTAATATAGCGAGACTAAATAGCCACGTGTTTATAGCTGATAGTGTCTAACGTTCATGATATTGTATGCCTTAGGGCTATGTACTTGGGTCCTGCGTTGTATGTAACAACCCAAAATTCTTTGCTGCATCTAAGTACTGTGTAATGTGGGAAAATCAATCTGATGACTTTGGGCTCAATGTGCTAATTTTCTAATGATATAACGATTTTTAGAACAGGATTCTTCTGCATTATACATTAATAATAAAACTATCTTTACAAAGCCACTATAGTCCAAAGATTTCTGTCATGTACTTAAAAGAGTATGTTTAAAAATGTACAAATGTTTTTTCCCATGTAAAATACATTTTATTAATTGATGAAATTTAACACTAAAACCACAGAGAAGCAGGTAAAAAAGAATGTTTTTGATTCTTCTTTATCTTACCAGGGATTTTAGAATTAACAAGCACACATAGAGACCATGTTAATTGTGATTTCTCATTTGATTTACATAAAAAAAATGGGAACAAAAGCACAAAATGTTGCAGTTCATACTTTCAGAAGGCTCAATGCACTTCTGTTTCCTGTAACATATAAGGACAGTGGAGAAGAAAAGAGTCCTGCACTACCTATATGTAATGTAATGTTTCTACAGTATAGATCTATTATGGGTTAGGATTCAGTGCTTTCACCGCCATGACCTGGGTTCGATTCCAGTCAGGGAACAAAGACGTTAAACTGCCCTGAAGCCATGTAGGTTTGGGCCTGGACAGTACTTGGATGGAAGACCGCCTAGGAATCAGGTGCTGTATGCTGTGGCCCACTGGAGAAGGAACTGGCAACTCACTCCAGTATCTCTGCTATGAATACAAAATGGATCAGCATAGTATGTTGCGGTCCATGAGGTCACAAAGAGTCAGACATGACTGAGCGGCGCACACATAGATCTATTTTTTCTCATACAATTTTTTTAAAATATATGGTACAACTTTTTGTAGTATAGTGGCTCTTTAAGAGTTCTTAAAACAGTATCTCACATAATATATTAAAGTTGAATTAATTTAAAATTGTTTCAAAATTATTTTATTTTTCCAAATTGTATATTTATCCTGAAATGATGTTACCCCTTGTTCTATTGCAATCACAGATACAATCACATATACAAATACGTTAGTATTAAACCTTAAAACTAAATTATTTAATATCATAATATGTATGTCTTTATTATATCCATAAAATAACTATTGGCCAAAATGTGTTATTATCTCAGTTTGAATGTTCGGTTAATGAGATTCTGTATATTTACCCCCAAATATCAGGGAAACAAAAATCATAAAATTCACTAGATGGTAGTATTAAACCTTCAAAATAAATTTGCTTCTCATTAGTAGATATTGGATAGTAATGAATTTGAAAACAGCAACTATACTTTTTAGAGGAACAGCAATACAAGCATCTGTTACTGTGTGTATTGTTGCCAGATTTGTATGGAGGGATTTGGGAAGTGATTTTTTTTTATTTTTGCCACAGGGCAATTACACAGCATATTAATCATTGTCATTTTAATTCAAATGTCCTGATGGAAACTGCTTTAAAAGAGATTTTGCTTAATTTTCCATGATGAGGCAATACATTTTTTTTAATGTTACTTTTCTGACCCAGAATCAAACACCTCTGTGAGATAAAGTCAAGATTAACACAGTCTGGACCATAACAGGATTGTAGTTAGATTGCACATTGTATTATTAACTAACTAAACAAGATATAGAGCTATATGTGAAATAATGACATCTGACTCAAAGCTTTTTGAAGCCTCCAATGAGCATTTACTTAGGTAAAAAGATTGGAGGCTAGACACACAGCCAGTCTAATTAGTGTATGGGGTTGGTTTGAGTCAGTCCCTAAGAGAGACAAGCGGCTGCATGACTCTAGTACCAGGCAAACCAGCAATCAGGGCTCTGTCTCATCTGTTAGATAATAATTAAGTATATATGTTGATCTGTACTGAGCCACTTTGTTTCCGGAGTCATTAGTTATGACATGGAGAATGTTTCCCATCTCAAGTCAGACCCTGCAAACCACAATATTAATGGACAACTGAAAAGTATTTTGAAATCTCGCTTTAGTTTGGGAAAACTTTACATATTTGTGATGTATGTAACACACTAAGAACTTTAGCAGCTATGTGGGTCATAAGCATATAAGCATTTTGACAGAATGTATTATAGCAGATTCTACTTATGTCATGGGCATGTCCAGCTTGGATAAATGGTTTGCCTTAAGTCTGAGTAAGACAGGTTTCATACTGGGACTTGCTCTTTATTTAGTTATATTGTCAAGTGGCTATTCATAGTCTCAATCTTTCAACAGAACTGAATAAAATTGTTATGTGATGCCAAGATTCCTCCTGTTTGTCCCAGGTGTCATATCCTGTTTGGAACAAAAGCAAATGTCTGCCATGAGTAAATCAAAATGTAATATATCAGTTAAAAATGAAAGACTGTATATATCACATATATAGTTGTGAGCGTACGAGTTGTTGCTAACGCTGCGGGCTCGCGAAGCGAGGGCCGCGACTCGCGTAGCGAGTCGCGGGCCTCGCGTAGCGAGTCGCGGGCCTCGCGAAGCGAGGGCACTGTGCCAGGTTCTCAGTTGCTGGCATGGAGCGCCGAAGGCGCTCCTTGCCAGCAACTGAGGACCCTCGCGAAGCGAGGGCCTCAGTTGCTGGCATGGAGCGCCGCAGGCGCTCCTTGCCAGCAACTGAGGACCCTCGCGAAGCGAGGGCCTCAGTTGCTGGCTTGGAGCGCCGCAGGCGCTCCATGCCAGCACCTGAGGACCTCGCAAAGCGAGGTCTTCAGTTGCAGCAACTGCGACCCTTGCAAAAAAAAGTTTACGTCGCAACACATTACGACACTCGCAAACAACATACGACACACGTTCACACACATTACGACACTCGCAAACAACATACGACACACGTTCACACACATTACGGCCTCGCAACACTCGGACGCAACTCGCGAACATTACAAAATTACAAACACAATACATACACACAGCACATACATAAAAACCTTACCTACACAAACAGGAAGCACCCAGGACCTCAAAAATGCAACTTACAACTTAATTGCACTCAAAATAAAAGAGTTTAGACACTAAATAGTTTGTTAAGCGACACAAAAAATGGCCGACGAATAAAACGAAAACGAGGCTACACACGCAAACACCATACGAGACACGTTACCACACATTACGACTTCGCAAACATCGGACGCAACACGCCGACATACAAAAATTTAAAACTTAACAAAGACACACAACAAACACATAAAAAGCTTACCTACAGCAAGAGGAACCAGCCAGCACCTCAAAAAAACAAGTTACACCTACATTTAAATCAAAATAAACACTTTAGACACTAATACCATCGCTAAGCGAGAGAAAAAATGGCCGACGAACAAAACGAAAACGAGGCTTCAGACGTAACTACACTACACTTACTCGCAATAATGAAACACATACTATGCGGAACGTATCACAATCATATTAAACACCATTTTGAACAGTAATACGCCTAAAATGGCGGATGGAACGCAAATTGTAAGCTGGAACGCAAATAGCGCATGCGTATTGCGTTCTAACGGTCTCACTTTCCAGAACTTTCTACAAGTTTATAAATACTGCCTATTTCCAACTAAAAAATACATTTCTCCTCAGGTGATCAACGGAGTGACTTCTGAGATAACTGCTGCTTTTACTTGAGAAGACAATTCTTTACTAATTTACTACTTTGCATTGTGCAAATTACAACTGAGAGGTAAGCTATAATATATTACATTTTATTATCAGGACAGGTCAAACAAATAAAAACAAAAAAATAGGATTTATGTAGTGACATATATGGCACATTTATGTGTATAGGCTCACAAAAAAAATACGCTTCATTTAACAAAACAACAAAAAAACATAATTTAATATTAAACAGAGCTTTATGTATAGTGACATCTGACACCCACATATATGTCTATAATGTATAGTCACATGTGACACGCACATATATGTCTATAATGTATAGTGACATCTGACACGCACATTTCTGTGTATTGCCCCTTCATAGTGACATGTGACACGCACGTATATGTATAGAATGTATAGTGACATGTGACACGCACATATATGTCTATAATGTATAGTGACATCTGACACGCACATTTCTGTGTATTGCCCCTTCATAGTGACATCTGACACGGACATATATGTCTATAATGTATAGTGACATGTGACACGCACATTTATGTGTATTGCCAATGCAACAAAATTAGCTTACAACAAAATCAGTAAACAACTACATTTAAATGACATTATATCTCATGTATACTGATATGTCACACGCACATATATGTGTATCATCTATAGTTACATCTCACACACACACATTTATGTGTGTTGGAAAAAAAAAATATAAGGTTAATTTAACCATTTAAATTTGACTCATGTATACTGATATGTCACACGTACACAAAATAATTACATTAAACTATGTAATGTGCTTCATGTATGTGACATATGTGTGTAGCCCCCAACAAAAAATAAGGTTAATTGAATTAATTTACTGCAATTCAATAGATCATATAAAGCTGAATCTTTCTATTTCTTTTAATATTCAAACAGACTCTGCATCAACAGCGTCACTCAACAATTTGCACCGTGCACTGTGAAGCACAATCCCTTTTAAAGAACACCAACAAATTTGAAGAGGTAAGATACAATAAGACATTACATGCTCAAAAGGCCATGCTTTGCTAGATGACAAATTATAAATATACAAATAACTATTTCACTTTCTTTTTCAAACAGACACTACAAGAAGACCGGCAGATTAAGATTGGCAGGAGGGGACCGTCTGTCATTCAAAACTTCTATCAAGGTAAAGTATTAAGTATAAACAAGAAATAACCATGAGCCTTATTCAATTGCAACTTCCTCAATTGAATAGGGCTCTATATAAGCACATAACATCTTTTTTATACAGAACTTTTTAGTTACTGAATTTCTAACCACAATCAAGGTTTTCAATAACTAAAAACTTTGCTCAATAAATATGTTATGTGATTATATAGAGCCCTCTTCAATTGGCAAAATTGCAATTCAATGAGGACCTATATGTCTTTAATGGCCAAGGGCCTCACTCAAATGTGATTTGCCCATTTCAATAGCGCTGTATATAAGCACAGAGCATATTTTTTAAAGGAAATTTTTCTTTTGTGAACACGTTGCTTTTGGATACAAGTTCACTAAATACAAAATTCCGTAAAAAAATATGCTCTGTGCTGATATTGAGCTCTATTCCATTGGCCAAAACACAATTGAATGAGGAGCTCACAATATAACAAATGCAGTAACCAAAGGCCCTCATTCAATTGCTATTTTGGACAATTAAATATGGCTATAAATAAGAACTTTTAGGCCCTTACTCTATTTTAACAAATATATGTGATGTGCTTATTTACAACCCTATTCAAATTTCTACATTGCAATTCAATTACGGCCTTAGAGTACTATTACATTGTAAAAAATGCAATTGAATGAGGGCCAAACTATGCAACATATGGTACACACAAAGGACCTCATTCAATTGCAATTTGCCCAATTGAATAGGGCTCTAAATAACAACATAACAATTTCTTAAAACTAAGGTTTTAGTTAATAAAAAAATATCAAAAATACAGTTTTTCAATGACTACAAACTTATTTTAAATAATATGCTATGTGCTTATTTAGGGCACGATTCAATTAGCCAAATCGCAATTCAATGACACACAAACTGCTACACACAAAACAGAATTTCTTATTAAATGTTTAACAACCTATAAGCCTTACAAAGAAGCAAAAATAAGAATAACAAAAGTGTTGTGCACCTAATAGCATTGTATAAAAAAGCACACAAACTCATAGCAAACTATATTAACATTCTTCTTTAATGTTTAACAACCTATAACCTGTACAATCAAGAAGAAATAAGTTTTGCACAAGTGATGCGCACCAAACAGGATTGTCAAAAACTAACACAAACACATAGCAAACTACCTTAATTATATTATTTCATGTTTCAATAACTATAACCATCCCGATAAAGGTTAAATAACTATACCACAAGTGGTGTGCACAAAACAGGATTGTACAAAAAATAACATAAACACATCTTATTTAATATATTACAACCCACAAGCCTTACTAAGAACCTTCAATAAGAATAACAAAAGTTGTCGGATTGTACAGAAAGTAAAAAAAAACAAAGATAGAAAAAAATAACCATAACTCATACAATACAGTCAAATTAATACATTTTTAATTTATTTAACAGACATTTCACTCAAACAACATTTTCTATTTTACATTACAACAGATACTGCGTGAAGACAATCGGACGAGGACTTTTTCCACAGGACCGGACCATCGGACGAGGACTCGGACCAGACCAGCAGACGAGGAATTTCAACACAGGACCAGACCAGCAGACGAGGAATTTCAACACAGGACCAGACCATCGGACGAGGACTTTCACCAACGGACCACAACATCGGACGAGGGATATCGCCACAGGACCACAATATCGGACGGGGGCTATCGCCACAGGACCACACCATCGGACGAGGACTTCCAACAGAGGACCACACCATTGTACAACGATTTTGAAACGAGCACCAACAAACATTCGGATTTAAATCACACTTCAACCAAGGTAAACTATAATAAGTACTAAAGTATAAAACTAAAGAAACTGCTTTCAGTTGCATCCGTGTCAACAGAAAAATAAAATAATTAATTTACTATCTCCCTTATTTTATTTAAATTGCTACTATGCAATACATAGCTCAATAACCACATCACTTTTTTTTTTCACCAAAGAAGTTTTGCAGTGGTAAATATCTATCCACAAACAAAATTTTTAATAAATAAAACCATTATTTTAAATAAATATGTTACATGCTTATTTACAGCAGTATTCCATTGGCCAAATTCTGAGCCAGTGAAGACAGGAATGATAAATTTAACTAAATATCAATGATACATTCATGATTTGCCTTTTATTTCACCAATTGTGCACAATAATCTTTAACAGGAATTACAAATTTAAATATACACAATTACATTTATTTGTTTCCGTTTACAGTTTAATATGGCTGATAACGAGACCAAAGAAGAGAAGAAAAGACGTCAAACTAGAGAAAGACAAGAGAGATGGGCCGCCCAGCAGACACCGGAGGAGAAAGAAATTCGAAGAGAAAAAGAACGCAAAAGACTTGCAAATAAAAGAATATCAGCTGCAAAAATGAAAGATACAACCAAAAAAAATAAAAAAATAATAAAGCATTTACAAACTGTTCCTAAAACATCAGATGACATTTTACAACATACCAGTCAAGACAGACCAAAAAAAACAACTACAAAAAAAAAGCATTTACAAACTCTTACTAAAAACTTACAGGAAATTTCAACCGAACAAGTCCAACATATACCAAGAAAATCTACGAAAAAAACTAAACATTTAGAACCTGTTGTTGAAACATTTCATGACTTTTCATCTGATGAATATCAAAGTCAACATCCAATATGCGTTGCAAATTGTCCTTTACTCAAGTCTTTAGCAGTAGAGGTTCATAGTTGTGGGGACATGACTACTCAATGTCAATTTTGTGAGGCTTATTATTTTAAACAGGAGAGACCCCGAGATGGACAATTTATTAGTTGTTGTCATAAAGGAAAGTTCAAACTTCCACAAAGGAAACAATTTCCAACCTATTTACTAAATATTATGACTGAACCTACTTTTCCAAATTACAACAATTTTAAGACAAACATAAGATCCTACAATAGTGCCATATCATTTGCATCTATGGGGGCAACATTGGCTGCTAATGTACCAGGACATGGTCCTTACTGTTTTAAAGTCCAAGGACAAATTTATCATCGGACTTCACATTTACATCCAGAGGAAGGAGAGCAAAGAAAATTCGCTCAACTATATGTCCTAGATACAATGGAAGCTGTTGACCAACGTATGCAGATGGAAGAAAATAAAAAATGCTAACCCAGTGTTTTTATAGAGCTAAATAACATTATGGAAAACAATCCCTACAGTAAAGCTTACAAAAAATTGGCAGAAGTAGAAAATGAACAACTACTTCATGCACAAAGACATCAATTACCCATGCCAAAGGTTAATATGGTGCTTAAAAGAGACAGACATACTGATAAACGTCGTTATAACTTGCCAACATCAAATGAGGTTGCAATGGTCTTTCACAATGATGAAGGAGAACCACCATTTCAAAGAGACATTAGAGTATATCCCAGAAATGAGGACCAACCATTTATTAATATTAATATCTTAAGTCCAAATTTAGATCCAATGACATATCCCATCTTTTTCCCACACGGAGAAGCAGGTTGGCAACCAAAATTAACCCTTCCCAGTTACCCAAATGCTAAAGCCAGAATCCGAAATAATGTTTCTATGCTTGAATTTAAAGTTGCTCAAATTGCCATTAGAGATGAATTTAATCAAATTTTATGTGGTGGCAAACTAACACAACAATGGATTATTGATTCATATTTGCAAGTTGAGGCAAATAATTTAAACTTTATAAAATATCAACAAGATAAACTACGTGTAGAACAATATTGTGGACTCATGGACTATGTTGCTGACGTGGCTACAAGCAGAGACATGACAGCTGGCAAATCCATCATTTTACCATCTTCCTTTCAAGGATCTCCTCGAAATATGAGAGAAAGATACAATGATGCTATGGCTATTGTGACAAAATTTGGAAAACCAGATTTATTTGTGACATTTACATGTAATCCACAATGGCCAGAAATTAATCAAAATCTACTTCTTGGACAAAGTGCTTCAGATCGACCAGATTTAGTAGCCAGAGTTTTTAAGATAAAATTAAATGAATTAATACGTGACTTTACTATAAATCAGTTATTTGGCAAATGTCTTGCTTATGTATATACCATTGAATTTCAAAAAAGAGGCCTTCCACATGCACATCTTCTCATAATACTTCAAGAGAAAGATAAATTAGATACTTCGGACAAAGTGGATGCAGTCATAGTTGCTGAACTACCGGATCCAGAACTATATGGTAGACTATATGAGATTGTTACTCATCGCATGATTCATGGACCCTGTGGAGACCTTAATCCACAATCACCATGTATGGAAAATAATCAATGTTCAAAAGATTTTCCAAAAGATTATAGAGACAAAACATATGCAAATTGTGATGGATATCCACTTTATAAAAGAAGAGAAGGAGATAGTGCCATTATTCGTGGAAAAAAAGTGGACAATAGATATGTAGTACCCTACAATCCACATTTACTCATGAAGTACAACGCCCACATCAACGTAGAAGCCTGCACTTCCATCAAATCCATTAAATATGTCTACAAATATATTTACAAAGGTTACGATGCAGCTACTGTAGTCGTCAAAAGTGCAGACAACCCTGAAAGTAGTGAGTTAGTACATGATGAACTTGCATCTCATGTAGATGCTCGCTATGTCAGTGCGCCAGAAGCTATGTGGCGGCTTTTAAAATTTGAAATGCATGATAGATCACATGCAGTATATAGGTTAGCAGTACATTTGCCACAACGACATTTAGTCTATTTCCATTCTGGAAATGAAATGAATGCATTGGCCCAAAGTGAAGATCGTCACACTACACTAACTGCATGGTTTGCATTAAATTCCACTGATGCTCAAGCAACACAATACTTATATATTGAAATTCCATATCACTATGTTTTTGTGAATGGATTATGGAGAGCAAGAAAAACCAGAGGCAATAAAATAATTCCACGAATTTACACAGTCAGTCCAAGAGATGTTGAACGATTTTGCTTACGGATATTACTTTTAAATGTTCCAGGAGCACAAAGTTTTGAACAATTAAGAACTGTTAATGACATTGTATATGAATCCTTCCATTTAGCTGCAAGAAATAGAAACTTACTCGCTGATGATACAGAGTGGGAAAGATGTTTAGAAGAAGCAGCACAATGTCAAATGCCACGACAGATGAGAGAACAATTTGCTTTTATTTGTATCTTCTCAAATGCTCCAAATGCATTAGCTTTGTGGGAGACTTTTAAAAGTAATATGGCTGAAGACTTTATGCGACGATACAATGAACCCATTGCACACTTAAAAGCCTTAATGGAAATTCAAGAAGTCTTTTTAACTCATGGATTAAGTTGTGCAAGTTTTAATTTGCCTGATCCAGGTCTAATAGATGACATTAACTTTGAAGACTATGACATTCAACTACAAGCAGAAAGAACACAAGAAAGACTTGCAACTTTAAATACACTACAATTGCAAGCATTTCATGCCATTAAAAATGCTATAGATGATGACATGGTGACAGAGCGTTATTTCTATCTTGATGGACCTGGCGGATCAGGGAAAACATATTTGTACAATTTATTAATGAGTTCAGTACGAGCACAAGGACAAATAGCAATGGCGTTTGCCACTACTGGAATTGCTGCACTTTTATTAGAAGGTGGAAGAACTGTTCATAGTGGATTCAAACTGCCAGTGCCTATTTTGGAAAATTCTGTGTCAGATATTCGCATGACATCCTTACAAGCAAAGAAATTGAAGAAATGTAAATTAATTATAATAGATGAGGCCACAATGATGTCATGCTATGCCCTCCAATGTATTGACCGTTTGCTTCGTGAAGTCATGGATAATATTTTTCCATTTGGTGGAAAGGTAATTTTGTTGGGTGGCGATTTTAGACAAACATTACCTGTCGTTGTACATGGAAATCGAACTGACATTATTGAAACATGTATAAAGTCAAGTACAGTATGGAAACATTTTACCCATCTTCAACTGCAACAAAATATGAGATCAGAAGGCTAAACTGATTTCAATGATTGGCTTATTAAAATTGGAGAAGGAAGAACAGAAAAAATACTACATTTACCTGACGACACTGTAGAGATACCACCTCATATGATTTGTCAACAAGATATTATATCGGCTATATTTGAAGGGAGCATAAATAACGAAGAATATTCTGAGCTTGCCAACCAAGTCATACTGACGTGTAAAAATAAAGATGCATTAATACTCAATAATGAAATCTTAAAAAAAATTAATGCACCACAAAGAAATTATCACAGTGCTGATTCTGTACTTGCTGATGACAATGAAAGTCAGGCAAACTTTTCAACTGAATTCATTAACTCTTTAACTCCTTCTGGAATGCCACCACATATTTTGCAGCTAAAGAAAGGTGCAATTATCATGTTACTGCGAAATATGAACCCAAAAAAAGGCCTATGCAATGGCACAAGATTAATTGTTCAACAATTAAAGGACCATTTTATAGATGCTGAAATTTTAACTGGGACCCATAAAGGAGAGAGAGTTTTCATACCAAGAATAGATTTAGCACCAAGTGAAAGTAGTCTCCCTTTTATACTTCAAAGAAGACAATTTCCCATTATTATGGCATTTGCCATGACCATTAATAAATCACAAGGTCAAACTTTCAAATCTGTGGGTATTTACTTGGAAGAACCAGTTTTTGCACATGGTCAATTGTATGTTGCGTTGTCACGGTGCAAAAATCCACAGGCTATTAAAGTTTACATTGAAAACAATGAAAGTCAAGGTGATTTATTAGAAGATGGACGTATTTTTACTAAAAACATTGTCTACTATGAAGTACTATAACTTTGCAGGATACAAATTAAAGATGCCAACATTTTTTAAAAGCATTCCAAAATACATAACAATTGGTTGTTTAATTCAGTCATAATTAATGAAAGTACTGTTTATGAATGATTCGCCTCACAAAATACTTGCCTTGCATTTTTAGTAAAAATTATGTTAAAATGTTAAGTCACTATGTTAATGTTTCTAATGTTACAAGTTTAAAATATATATTTTAAAGTTATTTCATTCAACAGATTACAAAGTGGATGTTAAGAGGTCAAGCACCTTTTAAGTCACAATGTAAATATTGTCTGTTATCTTAAGATTACTAACTACATTAATGTTTATCGCCAGGTTATGTGCTCAGTAATGAATTACTTTAATTACGTACGTTTTAAGCAGAGTTTTACTGTATGCCTTCCTATACATTCAATGTATATTCAAGTTAACAATTATTGTGATAGAAATTGCATGTTAATACTGAATAATTTAAAGGTCAATTGTTTTTACATTCAAATGTTAATACTTTTAATAAAAAATTAGGTTACAAAATGTATTCACTATGTTCCTCTTTATAATGTTCAAAATTATACAAATGTTTTGTCAACTTCTAAACTTACATACAAAATAAAGTTAAAATTTCTAAATATATACTTTGAAGGTTATTGCTTACATATATTTTAAACTTCATGTTAAAATTTCGCAACGTTTCAAGAAGGCTTTTTACTTTTTGCTTTCCTATTCATTCAATGTATATTAAAGTTAACAATTCTTCAGATACAAATTACATTTTAAAAAACCATTACATCAACATTTTACAAAAATACACGTTCATATTAAAATACTTACAAGTGTCAAAAATATATGTTAATAACTAAACAACTTGACAAACATATACATCACATTGCCGTCATTTTTTGACGGGCAAGTCGCTAGTTTTAAATATTCTAAAGCAGGGGTGGGCCAGTTCAGTCCTGGGGGGGGGCACACACATGCCTGGATTTGAGGATATCCGTGCTGTACACAGGTGAGTCAATCACTTCTTCAGTCATCCTGATTGACCCGTGCACAGAAAGGATATCTTCAAATCCAGGCTTTTGTGTGGCCCTCCAGGACCGAACTTGCCCACTCCTGTTCTAAAGCATCAAATCAATTCATTTATTAGACTTTACTATAAATATAACAAGCCAGTGGTCCTTTAAGTGCCTTGAAATATAAATAATGTTATCAAGAAATGCACCTTTAATAGATGTAGCAGGTAAGATTGAATGATGTTACCACTCAAACCCATTGCATTCGATTCTTGAAAATACTGCCTTGGAGGCATCCACAATTGAGGTAATTGATTAAACTCTAAAAACCTCCCATTAAGTGACTTGCAAGGCTATGAAAGAATAAATACATGTGCAGAAGACTCCTCCCATCAGGACTGAGTATTCAGAATGCCAGTTTGATCAGTAACCTCAGCAGAGGTACTCCCATGTGTGCATTTTCTTTTTTAAATACAAGAAGAAAGGAGAAACTCTCACTTTTTGGTCAACTTCAAATGTTAAAAAGTATGCTTTTCATAGACCCTTTTACTAAAAGAAGTCATCATATGTATATAGTGATCATAAGTAAGTAATATTAAGATAAAATGTACAATTATGCAATTTACTTACATTATTATTTTATATAAGAGGCAATGAGAAAAGTAAAGTACTGTTAAACAAATACAATTGTGAGGTAAAATGAGTTTCTCATGCAGGGTATATGTGGATTATGCATAAAATGCCCCTTTTGTATTAGCTGGTCCAGACACAGGTCAGAACATGGATTTTATAAACTAGATCACCCAGGATGGACAGCAGCTTTAAAGCTATCAAAATGTAATTGGATTCTTGGTTTAGTAGCCAGCCATATTATATGAAATCTTGTACAGCATATTATAATATCCATTATGTCTTAAGGCATGTGCACAAAAAGCTATAACATATGTTAAACATCTAAAAATTGCGCGAAAGCAAAAAACTACAGGGGCGATTAACATAAATTATTTAAGTATTTTATTACATTTTTGCTTTACCGATGGCAGATATTTGCATTTATTTTTAGCAGTATTTGTGGTGACAAATGTGAGGAACCTTGGCTTCAAATAGCATCTCTATTCAGTTCTATTGAAAGACTGACACTATGAATAGTCAGTTGGTGGATAACCCTCTCCCTCAGTCTACAGACAGGGTAGCTATCTAAACTGGACATGCCCATGGCATAAGCAGAGTCTCTCTCTCTTAGTGTCATTTGTCACAATGATTAGGAGTTATTTCAGCATGTCTGCTGGAGGTGGATGTAGAAGTCCCTCTGGCATGTTATATGGAGGCTATTGTCCTGAGGAGGCACTTCCGGTGAGAGTTGTCTAAGCACACATAGCAGCAAGATTTCTTCTCTCACAACAAAACATTAACAACTTAAGTGCCACGCCTTGCCTGACTTTTCCCCACTTCAGCAGACCTGGCCAAAGGACTACATGCATTTATTAGACCTACCAGGTTGCTCTGTGTGGAGCCCTCCCTCAAGATATTACCATGCCAAGGATAGTTATTTGGGCTATGCTCCACATTTGAATTTGACGCACCTGCAGTGAGCGCTCTACATGCTCTAAATCTCCACGTGCACGTAGGTCACAGCTTGTGAGGTCTGAGCTAGGAAAATTATTTAAAAGCAAAACATTATTAATATGGTATATGTAATAATTTCTAATTTTTCTATAGCTGAATCTTAGAGCATTCCATATGGATTTAAATCAATTCCCACTAAAGTAGAAATAATTAAAGTATGGGGAACATGTAGCCTTATTAAATTGCAATTCGGAAAATTCTAAAGCGCTCTATATAAGCACTGGGCATATTATTTTTTTACAGAAGGTTTTAGTTAGGGAACTTCTATCCAAAAGCAAGAATCTTCACCAACTAAAAACTTCTGTAAAAAAATATGCTCTGTGCTTATATAGAGCCCTTTAGAATTTGCCGAATTGCAATTTAATAAGGCTGATGGTATTTAATTTCCAGTTCTACAGTTATGAAACTATTATCTCTCAGACTGACAATCATATTGCTCCTGTCCACAGGATAATTTAGTGGATGCTTTCTTCTTAAACGCTGTTCTATAGAAATGCCACAAAAACAATATGTATATTGAACCACTGTAGCGTCAAATCTACTGGATGCTCTATTGAAGAAGTAGACTTGAAGTGAAAACAAATGCAATCTTTATTTTATTAAGTATTACATACAGTTATTCCTAATGGGTTTGTCATCCCTGCTGTTTTGTTTGAGTTTGAGAAACAGTATAATTGTATTAGATTTCCATTAGTTCGATTTAAAGTACTGTCACTAAGGATTGCTACACTTCAGTTAAAACATCTAAATTATTCTCTAAATGTAAATACCTCTTGCACTTGCAGAACGTGATAAAAATACTAGATAGATTGATTGATAGATTGATAGAAATGTCTATTTAAACTAAAATAGTTTAAAATAATTAATTATATATATATATATATATATATATATATATATATATATATACTGTATATATATATATATATATATATATATATATATATATATATTTATTTATTTAATATGTTATGGTTGATTTATGAAGCTTTAGAGCAACCATGCCTTTTTCATTTTGTTTGTGACATCATCATTTATGGTTCAGTCCCAATACTAATGTGTGTGAATGTTTTTTTTAACAGATAAATGCACTGAACTAAGTCCCTAAAGCAAAACATTTTTTTTCAATTGAGTGGGAATTTCTAAAGATTTTTTTTTTAAAGAAAAATGACATTTTAAACTGCACTCACAATGGCCAGTGATGCATTGCATTTCAGATTTCTCTTGTAGCAAACATCTTAAATCAGCTGACATGTTCTCCTTCCTGTTAGATTTTTAATGCAAGTGTACAAAGTGTAGAAAGTCTCTGTTGACCCAGTGGGCAATGCAACAAGCAAACTCAAAGGACTGTAATAGTGATCTAAATGAATATGAAATGACTTCGTATGACATGGTGGGTTAAGGCCAAAATGAAGCAACACCAGAGATCTAGGTAATATATATACCATATTTATCGGCATATAACACGCACCGGCGTATAACACGCATCTCATTTTAAGAAGGGAATTTCAGGGGGAAAAAAATTCAAATAAAGAACTTTGAAGCAAAATCCTCAACCTCAACCTCCCTCCTCATCCTCAACCCCCTCCTCAACCCCCTCCTCAAACCCCCCATGCTCAACCCCCTCCTCCACCCCCCATGCTCAATCCCCTCCTCCACCCCCATCCTCATCCTCCATCCTCAACCCCCATCCTCAACCCCCCTCCTCATCCTCAACCCCCCTCCTCATCCTCAACCTCCCTCCTCATCCTCAACCCCCCTCCTCAACCTCAACCCCCCTCCTCAACTTCCCTCCTCATCCTCAACCCCCCTCCTCATCCTCATCCTCCCTCCTCATCCTCCCTCCTCATCCTCCCTCCTCAACTGATTGCAAAATTTCCCTTGCTACTGCCATGGATTTTAGCAGTGCGTTGTATCTTGACATGTGGTAATTACCACTCATGCGGTCTATTTTTTTTATACAAAGGGCTGCGTGTTTGGCATTAGAGGCCATTGTGTAGGCTGATGCACCCTAGTACCGTGCCTGAGGTTGTATGGCCAGACCTTTGATGGTCTGAGCTCCATACTGTGAGGCATGAACTGGGGGGCATCCTCAACCACCTCCTCAACCTCCCTCCTCAACCCCCCTATCCTCAACCCCCTCCTCAACCTTCTCTCCTCAACCCCCCATCCTCAAACCCCCTCCTCATCCTCCCTCCTCAACCCCCCTATCCTCAACCTCCTCCTCAACTCCCCTTCTCAATCTCAACCCCCTATCCTCAACCCCCCTCCTCAACCTCAACCCCCCTCCACATTCTAAACCCCCGTCCTCAACCTAAACCCCCCTCATCCTCAACCTAAACCCCCCTAAATACCTACCCCTCACTTACCTGCTTCTGCTCCGGCCTCCGCTCCGCTCCTTGACCTGGTGATTATCATATAGGTTGAGGAGGGGGGGGGTTAGGTTGAGGAGGGGGGGGTTAGAATGCGGAGGGGGTTTGGAGTGAGGAGGGAGGTTGAGGATGGGGACGGGGGAGGGAATATCGGCGTATAACACGCACCTATAATTTGCCTCCTATTTTCAGGGAGAAAAAGTGCGTGTTATACGCCGATAAATACGGTACATAAAACATTTTTTAGAGAGATAAGATTCATAATTTAAATGTACAGTAATCCCACAGCCGCATGGAGTTAAGGAGAGTGAGAGTCTGACTGGTTAGGAATAGGATGGAGAGAATGGTCAGTAAGGGGTTAAGTTGAAGAAGGAGCTGTAAGAGGGTGGGATTTATAACAATAACATAAAATATATAAATAGGATTTTGAATAATCTTGTCAGTTGAATTTGGGAAGTTAGATCATCTTTCCTAATCTTCCCTCCCTGTTCAGATTATTGTGCTGGTGGTGGTTATATTGGGTTAGAGTTCTTGGTTCATCACAGTGGAGAAAACCTGCTGATGTGCGTGATTTCCTCCATAGTCGTTCAGCAGTGCAGGAGCACCTCTGGATGTATCGTGTTTGTGTAGTGTGTAATGGTTGTAAATGAGAGTGAGGGAGTCTTCATGTGGTTATGGGGGCCAGAGTGTCAAGGGTGGAAGAGAGAGTAGAGTTGTAGAGTGAGGTGCAGTGTCAGGGCAGTTGAAGGGATGTTGGAGGTGCTTGCCTACAGTGGGGAGGAGCAACAGTAACAGCTTTTGGTGGTGTCAGGACACATGGGGCATGGGGTCCCCTAGAGTAAGGATATGGGTGGTTCAAGCACATCTTGTTGTGTGTTTTTAGATAATAAGTTAAATAAAGTAGCTGTGGCCGTTTAAAAATCCCAAACTATGTGTGAGTGCCAATTTTTGAGTTGTGTCTTTTATTTGGGGGGAATCCGTATTCACTATACACCGGTCAAGGAGCTCTCCGGGTTACAGACGACGTTCCATACTTAACAATGGGCTCCCAAGCCAGGGCTTTTTTTACAACTTTGTTTTTATGTTCTGTTTGTTTGAATTAACAGAAAGAATAACTTATTATTATTATTATAGTTCATTTATAATGTGCCAACATATTCTGTAGCGCTGTACATGAGTTAAGTTCAGTCAAAGATAAATACAAATTAATAAATTGCAAAGCAAGGAGGGCCCTGTCTTTGAGCTAGGAATCTAATGTCCATGGTGAATTCCCAAAGTACTTGGGATAGAAACTCGCAGACTTACAATCTAAGGTATAGTGAGTGGTAAAAGAGGGTGAGAGAGGTGATAAGCTTCTTAGGGTAGAAGGTGATACGCTTCTTTAAAGAGATGCGCTGTAAGTGAGGTTTTAAATGTTTTTAGGCAAGAGGATAATCTGATGGAGCGAGGCAAGGAGTTCCAGAGACTAGAGGCAGCACGAGAAAAGTCCTGGAGGCGGGAGTGAGAGGAGGTGACAAGAGTTGTAGAAAGAAGAAGGTCATTAGCAGAACGAAGAGGGCAGGTGTAGGAGTATTTGGAGATGAGAACAGAGATGTATGGGGGAGCGTTATTGTTGAGAGCTTTGTAAGTTAGGGTCATGATTTAAAATTGTATTCTTGAGGCTAAGGGAAGCCAGTCGAGTGATTGACAGAGAGGGGATGCCAACACTGAACGTTGTGTATGGAAGATGAGTCTAGCAGAGGCATTCATAATGGATTGAAGTGTACATAGTTGGGTGGTGGGTAGGCCAACAAGAAGCGAGTTGCAATAGTCTAGTCGAGAGAGGATGAGTAAGTGTATTAGGATTTTAGTTTTGTCTTTTGTAAGATGACGAATTCTGGAGATGTTTTTTAGATGGAGAAGACAAGATTTAGTTAGTGATTGTATGTGAGGGATGAAAGACAGGGCGGGGCTCAGTAGAACTCCAAAGACAACGAGCTTGGGAGGTGGGGTTGATGATGTCGTTGTTGACAGTGAGAGAGATGTGAGGAATTGACGCTGTGGGAGAGGTAGGGAAGATTAGGAGTACAGTTTTAGACATCCTGAGTTTGAGATGGTGCGTGGACATCCAAGAGGATATACTAGAGAGGCAGTTGGAGACGTGTGCTAGAAGAGAGGGGGATAGATCTGGTGCAGAGAGGTAGATTTGGGTGTCATCTTCATAGAGATGATAATGAAGCCCAAAATAATTTATTAAGGTACCAAGTGAGGATGTGTAGATGGAGAAGAGGAGGGGGCCTAGGACTGATTCTTGGGGTACCCCAAGGAGATACTGAATGATCAATTTTGTAGGTATGATGGGAACCACGAGAGAGCAGTGTCTTTAAAACCTAGGGAGAAGAGGATATGGAGTAGAAGAAGATGGTCAACAGTGTCAAAGGCAGAGGAGAGATCTAGAAGAAGAAGAATTGAAAAGTGACCTTTTGACTTGGCGGTAAGCAGGTCATTGGTGACTTTAGTGAGAGCTGTCTCAGTGGAGTGTTGGGGCCGAAAGACGGATTGGAAGGTGTCAAGAAGGGAGTTCGAGGAAATAAAGCTGGTAAGGCAATTATAGATGAGCTGCTCCAGCAGTTTGGAAGCCAGGGGAAGCAGAGAGATAGGGCGGTAGTTACATGCAACGTCAGAGTCAGATGAGTGTTTTTGGAGGGTGGGTATAACTATGGCATGTTTTTGAAAAGATGGAAACATGCCAGTATTTAGGGAGAGGTTGAAAATATGTGTTAGAGCTGGGATTAGTGTGGTAGAGAGGGGAGGGATGAGCTGAGATGGAATAGGATCCTGAGGACAGGTAGTGAGGCTAGTGGATGATAGCAGTTTGGAGACTTCGTCCTCTGTAGCCAGATCAAAGCAGTTCAAAGTGGCAGTGGGATTGGAGAAGGGAGAAGACTGGGTGTTGTTGGTTAGTTGAGAGGGTGGAGTGTGTAAACCACTATGAGATAAGAGTTCATTGCGGATATTTTGAATTTTATCAATAAAATGGTTGGCAAAGTCTTCAGCTGTGAGAGAGGAAGGGATGGGGGGAGGTGGTGGGCGGAGGAGAGTATTGAAAGTGGCAAATAGACGCTTGGGGTTAGAAGACAGAGTTGATATAGTGATGTAAATTACTGCTGTTTGGCAAGGTTGAGGGCGGGGGAATAGGAGCGTAACATAAATTTGTAGTGGAGGAAATCTGCTGAAGTGAGTGATTTCCTCCATAGTCGTTCAGGAGTGTGGGAGTACCTCTGAATGTATCATGTTTGTGTAGTGTGCCATGGTTGTGGATGAGAGCGAGGGCATCTGCGTATGGTTATGGGGGCCAGAGTGTCAAGGGTGGAAAAGAGAGTAGAGTTGTAGAGTGAGGTGGAAGTCAGGGCGGTTGAGGTTGGTGATGGGGCTGAGAAGGGGTTGGATAATAGTGGAGAGCTGAGCAGGGTCAAGTGCTAGCAGATTTCTGTTCATGATGGTGGCAGGGTATGGAGACGGTAGTGAGAGGAAGATTTGGTGAGGTTGAAGGTAAGGAAGTGATGGTGAGATAGAGGGATTGGACAGATGACTGGGTAGGAGGTTGTTTTGAGATTGGTGAAGATAAGGCCAAGAGAATGTCCAGCATGATGAGTAGAAGAATCTGTTAGTTATGAGAGGCCAAGGGAAGAGGTGAGTGCAAGCAGTTTGGCTGCTGCTGGGGAGGTGCGAGTGTCAACAGCAATGTTAAAATCTCCAAATACCATTGAAGGAACATTGGAGGAGAGAAAGTGAGGGAGCCAGGCAGAAAAGTGATCAAGAAATTGAGAGGGAGTGCCTGGGGCGGAATAGATCACAGCTACACGTAGAGAGATTGGTGAGAAGAGGCGGATTGTATGAACTTCAAAGGATGAGAATTGGAGGAATGGGACAGGGGGTATGAGGAGAAATGTACAGCGAATGGAAAGCAAAACACCCACACCACCACCTTGTTTGTTACCAGGTCTAGGTGTGTGGCTGAGGTGAAAACCACCGTGAGAGAGTGCTGCAGGGGAAGTGGTGTCTGAGGATGAGAGCCAGGTTTCAGTGAGAGCCAGTAGATTGAGGGAGTTGGTAGTGAATAGGTCATGAGTGAATGTGAGTTTATTGTAGATAGATCGTGCGTTCCAGAGGGCGCAGAAGAAAGGTAGAGTTGAAGGTTTCTGACGTGATGGATATCAGATTCTGGGTCTTACAGGTGTTTGCTGGCCTTAAAATAGAGCAAGCGGAGATGAGCGAGGGGCCTGGGTTAGAGGATATATTTCCCGCAGCCAAGAGAAGGAGGAGTGAAAGGGAGAAAAGATGGGACTGGGACATACAGTGCTGTTTCTGCTTGTGAGTGTTAGGGAGGGGATAATATTAAAGAACATGGGTATTATTATTTTTATTATTACAGTATTGCACTGTTTTATTAGTACCACATATGAACCATTATAGTATTGTTGTTATTATTATTGCTATTATTCATCAGGGATCCGAGTTACATACAACTCCAACATAAAGACGTTCTCAGGAACCTATCTCGTCTGTAACCCGGGGACTGCCTTTACATATATGTTACAGAAATTGCTCTAAACATTTCAGTTTTGAATTGAAAAAATACATAGTTTCAGGTCAAGGCCAAATGCAAGTGTTACTATAAATACTGGATTCTTAAAAGCATTGATACATGGTCTCTGCATTTAAAGATTGCAGGGTAGAATAGACATAATGTGAAAGAATAAACCTCTGTTAAGATATGATAGTGGAACCAGCTATTGTTGTAGTTCTATGTGTATGGAGAAATGGATAGGGGGAAAAAGCACAGATTATCTCCCAATCAAGAACAATTTTTTATTTTTATTTCTGGCCATGATTTTCTTTTCATGACTGTTGAGAGAAATGTTCCTCAGAACAGCTCAACAAATTTGCCAAGATATTCCTGTACTATCTGAGTTATTCCACAAGGATTTGCCTTTTCAACTGAGTTGGCATCTGCAGATAATCAATGCTAGAAGTGACTGCAAATGGATTTTTGCAGATAACTATTTTTTCAACTAATTCTGTTCACCGCCTGTCTATCAATTCAGTAGAGATACATAAAATACCATGAAAAAAGGTAGATTGTTCTAGCCCATATTGCGAAATGTCACCAATAAATTTACAAGACTGGGGCATCTCATGTATTTAAAAGAGTATATTCTAAAAAGAAAAAATAGTAATGCAAAATCTAAAAGTGGTTAAGTGAGCGGCAAGACAGCAGGAGGAAGGTGGAGGATCGGGCCTGGAAGAGCCAAAAAGTGACTTATTAGTCAGTAGTCAGCAGATGGGAGGAGGAGGTCCGAGGATGGCGGTGGCACGTTGTGGCAAGCAAGATGGAGGGCCTGGAAGGAGTCCGGTGCAGAAGCACACTTGCGACGAACAGCCAGTGACGAAGATCCGGCCGTGCAGTGAGGACGGAGGTCTGAGGAGGAGGGACAGAGGGCAGTGAAAGGGAAAGGGAACAAAAGAGCAAAGGGCAAGCAAGCAGAGGGCCAGAGAGCAGTGGGAGCAAGGCCTGGGTGGTCTGCTTTACCGGTAGCTGTTAAAGGGGCAGCACACATTAGGCTGTGGGGGGCAGGGAAGCTGCAGAGGGAGGAGAAGGAGCAGGGGAAGGAGTGTAGCAAGGTGGCAGGAAGAAGGGAATCCCACCAACGCTCTGTCCTGCACACACGCTGCTCCCGGGCCCATATTACTACCACCCTCAAACTGAGAAAGCAAACTCTTTAAACCAGACATAAAGACTTGAGAGCTATGTGTATTATGATTGAGCTGTGTGTGCATTGAAGACTCACCCTCCCTTCTGCGGCCTACAAGGGGGCTGTAACACCTGCTTCCATTGTCGCTACATTGGTACTCTTCTCAGTTTGCGGAGGTAGCAGTTGACCTATCCTGCTCGTCCTTCCTCCTATGCCCTCCTGCATCTACTGGAAGGCAGTCCCAGCTCCTTGTCTCCGCCGTTGTCTCTGAAGCCTCTGCAATGATAAGAATGTCTCTCCCTGCTTCTGTCACCCCGCCTCCTCTCACCATAACCTCTGTGCCGCCTCGGTGGTCTACTTCCTGACCGAGACCTCCTAACAGGGGAAGGCATAATTCTGTTCCTGCGAGCCACTGACGGCAACCCGCCACTCCTGTCACCCCATCTCTCCGGCGTCTTACTGCCTTTGAAATCACAAGCATAGGTTGACCGTCTGCTCTTACCGGCGCCACCTGTTCTAGCCTCCAGATCCTGTCAGCCGCGTCTCCCGCCGATCGGTATCAATGACCGCTGCTGCAAGGAACACAGAGTTAACCTTCTGTCTTGCTGCGGACGCCTGCTTCTCCTGCTCAGTGAATCAAGCACGATGAGAAGAAGGATTATTCAAAAAAGGAGGAGGAATAGTGTATAGAAAAATTTACTAACTGGCTTCAGGCATATGTAATTTTTGCCAGTATAGTGGGGGAAAAGCATCCAGAGTACTGCTTTTCTCTTTTCTGTTACCTGGACGAGATCGAGGGGATCCATCGGACTTACAAGGGGTTTAGCTTGGTGTGCTTATGATGAGAGGTTCAGACAAAAAATGGCGGTGTGTGCTAGTATGCTGTAGGTTGTAGGTAGACAGCTCCCAAGCACTTCCCACCTCACCTATGGAATCTAGGCAGTTGAATGGCATTCAGGGCTAATCGGGTTATTGGGGATTCTTTATTACTGCCCGGGTAGGCTACATTGCCAATGATGTGTACGTTATAAATAAAAGTCTTGCATTTATACTGTCTTGTTTCTCTTGTTTGCAGGGGCCACATTACAGTTATGGATTGTGGGGCATTCATACATATATTGAGCACGAAGGTCGGTAGCTATTCAGAATAATGGTCGACAGTCTGGTTTTCCAGAGGAAGCTGTCTCTGTAAAACGGTTTGGGATTCGGGGAATGTAGTGGGGACAGATTTTGGAAAAAATAGTTGGGTATGCAAGGTTATTCCCTCCTCCAGAGATCTTATTGTTGCATGTGGAGGGAAATGACCTGGGTTTTATGCCCATGAAGGAGTTAATTCGTATTATAAAATGGGATATTTTGAGGCTTAGGGAGTTAGTCCCGGGTTTGTTGGTTATCTGGTCCCAGATTACGCCCAGATTAAAATGGAGAGGAGCTAATGACCATAAAAGGTTGGATGGGGCTAGGCGTATGGTGAACAAGATAATGTCATAATTTGTTAGGAGTTTGAGGGGGGGGTTCTATTTGACATAAAGACTTGGAGGTCCACGCGGCTCATGAGTATTATTCATCTGATGGGGTGCACTTTAATGAAGTGGGGTTAGCTTTATTTAATTATACATTGAAGGTGTGTATCAGGCCATGGAGGGGGTTGGCGGTGCTTAGACCGTCGGTCTTGCAGGTGGCAGGGGTGCGGCATTCGCCTTAGGTGGGAGCTCATTGGTTGAGAAGGTATCCGGTCCTGGTTGGTACAGGAGGTTCATTGGGCACAGGGTTCTATTGGGCCTCTAGGAGGGTGAGCTCCTTTCGCGGGCAGGTGTACCTCCCTTGTTTTGGTTATATATTTGTTATCATATTTTGTGATAATAAAGCTGTGGCCTGGCTATACCCCAATTCAGTGGTTGTGTCTTTATTGGGTTGAGTTATATGGTTAATTAACGCACCTTGTCACATATGCCTAGGTCAAAAGAGGAACAGTTCAGTTGCCCTCATCCTTGAGGATGCTTAAGACTTGCTCTTTTTCCAAACAAATTCTTAAAATTGTGAAGGAAGGTATATTGCTTGCTCAAAAAAAAATGCAATCAAACGTTCACATTACAGAATAACAAGATCATTATAGATTGTGTTAGTTAATATAATGATATATTCAACTAAAAGAGTCCACAAGAAGTGGAAGCAACAAGTCATGTATTCCTTATAACCAAGGACTATGCTTTTATGGAAATCTTACATGCATCTGTCTAACATGAGTGTGTGGATGAAAAAGTTTGATACAAGACATCATATCCACATTATCAGTCACCTACAATGATTGTAAAAGCCATGTTTAAATGTATATGGAAACTTCATGGTTTGTGAATGTATCAGATCATAAAAAAAAATCCCAAAAACAAGCATTATAAAACTTACCATAATGTTTGCAAAAAGCCTTTAGTTTTCTGGCATTCGATTTTGAGAAGGAACTCCCCTGAAAATCCAAGCCAACTTACCACAAAATTCAAAATTTGCTAAGGCCAATCAGAGGAAAGTAAACAATGTGACAGAGTATGGTGATTTAGTATCTGTAGAAAAGCATCATGGTATTTGTAGGCTTTTGTTCTCACCAAAAAACTCTCTCCCCATAAAATGCAGTAGCTCCTCTGGTTCTCAGCCCTGTGCTGATTTTGGCTGGAAGGTTAGTATAGGGTCAAAAAATGTACTTGGATGCATTGGTTAGTACAGGGTGCCTGCATATAGACAGCTCTAGGGGTGTGGAAACAAATAAAAAAAATATCTATGTGTATAGAATGAATCAATGTAATGTGTGTTTCTGATATATGCAGCATGTGTTAGATTAGGTAAAGATAAAAACAGATCAACTTCCAGATATATTTAATGATCATCTACACCCTAAAATATATAATATATCCCTGGCATCACAAAAGCAGTTTAAGATGGAACAACCCTTCGAGTGTCCACAGTTACCTAGACCTATAAAACTCATACAAAACCCCAATTTGGTCATAATGGAAAAGATAACTCTTAACTCTATACAATGTAAAACTCTCTATGGTAACATGAGGTACTTGAGAGCAACCTAATAAATGATTATATTTATTATGTGTATGTACACATTAAATCCCCTTCTGGATCGCTACCTTGTTGTGGTGAAGGGGCTTGTATACTTCAATGAAGCTGTGATCTAAACCAGGTAGAGTCACCCAAGATGGGCAGATAACCCAAGATAACAACCCACTCCAGTATCTTTGTCAAGAAAACCTATTGGATAAGCACAACCAGGCACAAAATGTGCTTTGCATGCTGCAGTCCATAGGGTCAAAGAGTCGGACACTACTGAGTGACTAAATGACAACAGCACATTATATATGTTTAAAATCCCTTTAAATTAATAGATAATGATATTTAGTATAATCTATTATTATTAAAGTAAAACAGGAATAACCACATGGGAAATCCTATAACTCAATTTTAGTTACCAAGCGCGGTAAATTCAGCAGATGTTTTTTTGGGGATTCAGATGTCTAGTTATGCCCACAACATTTCACTTTGTGTAAATTATAAGAGGTTTTTGAGTACACCTCCCAGTCTGTCAGATAACCAGAATGTTCTTGTATTATTATGGCTATTTTAGTAGCAAGCATTTGTTGGCACTACCAATTTATTCACAAAGGAGAGAAAGTGGATTGGAGTGTGTAAACCCTTATTTCACACCTTCAGCAAGTTGACGTGTTATTTATGACATGTGCATACTACAAGAAGTTCTGTGGTCATACTTAATTCCTAAAAAATACATAGTTACATAGTTGACACGAGTAAACCTGAAGCTTAGCCGCACCCCTCTCTACCAACAAATGGCCAGTAAACATTTACATCTGTGGATGACTATGAGTCACTTTAACACAATACAATCTCTTGGTTTTCTATATCTGCCATTGGGCAGAATTGGAATGTTCCAAAATATCAAAATGTACTAATTATCTGTATACTCAGTTGTACTATTGCATTTTTATATTGTTTTTCATTTTAATGTGGCTTTTAGATATAATATTTAATTATCTTAGCTCAAAACTACAGTGTGCTATCCATGACTGTGGTATGGCTCCTAAATGTTTTTGCCGTTTAATCAGCAAACTTAAGGTTGAAACTAGAAACCTATTTTTTTATATTATTTTATTATTGTTCATTTTTATGTTTTTATTAGTTTATTTTAATTATTTTTTTTATTTTTATTAAGTTAATATTTTTTATAATTTCCAGTGCTTTTACTATTTTGTATGAAACTGGTATTGGAACTAATTTTTCTATTTCAAATTGTATGCCTTTCTTTGTTCTTCAGCTTGTGATTTGATAAATGGGACATAGCATGACCCCAAGCCAATACTGGAGCTATGAAAGAACCTGTCACTTCTCTCTATTTTGATTCACTCTCATCAGTGATTTAGTATGTCAAGTACTTGGTTCGCAATATGCCCAACTATATGTTTGTGTCCTGAGAACAATTCCACAGAGCCCCACTAATATCCAGCACAAGGTTTACTGACCTCTGGCTTTCTATTTTAACAGTATATTACACTGTATTTTTTTGGTTGTGTCATTGATAGCTGAAGGGCCAGAACATTGATTTCTCTACTGTGTCTGAGGTAGTTGAGTAAATACTGATGTTTTTCAATAGGATAGTCCAAGGTGACAATAATGTAAGGTCTGTTGCTTAAAGGTCACTGGGCTTTAGGAAAAAACGCACATTTGCAACAAACTAACAACATTCATGGCTGAGTAAGTAATGAATATAAATGCATTTTAAGAGAAAAACATATTTTTTTGGAGATATACTATAGTCACTCATGATAGCTGGGAAACTGACGGGTGCATTTATTTAAACTATCAGTGGAAAGAGGGTTAGGGAAGGGGGTGGAATGTTAAAAAAATGTTTATGTCTATTTACCTGCCTAATTATTCTCTATTTTTCACACACACATATATATTTTCCACATATAGTGACTGCTTGGGAAGAGATATTTTAACAACCAGCAGAGGTGCTAATGACCTCTTCTTTGGTTCAGGAGAACGCACTTTATCAGTCATATATTTTAAGCAGCATGTTTAATACATAACAAATAAGTAATGTCCTATCCCTAATATTTTTTACTAATTTTATCATTTTGGCTTGTATTGTAAGAATAATTTATATTGCTTTCCTCAAATTTTCAGGGTTTTGAAACATTCCTTAAAATCCCTTTTCTGAAAAGTCACTGTTACCATAATTCCCAGTTGTTCAAATCTTATGAAATTGTTTGAATTATTCGAGGGGTAATAATCAAAAGAAGTAAAAAAAAAGTTGAGTAATTTTATAGAGTCTTAGGGCCTCATTCTATTAGCGGCCGTAAATCGGCCGTAAGGCTGCGATTCCTTGCGGGGGTTCTGTTAACTCGCGATTCTATTATAGGATCTCCTCTTACGGCCGGCCGCATATCTTGGAACCGGCCGTAAGCTGTGAAATCAAAAAACTCAAAAATAAATTCAAGCCTGCACTGTACAGCTCTGTAAATGCTAGGGATCATATTGGGGGACATGAGGATTAAAAGGAACCCACTCTCAAGCTTGCACATCAGCCCAAACCCGAGTTCAAATTAACTGTTTATTTTCCGGCTGCGGCGTGGGCGGGTCTGAGGTGCTCCAAGCACTCTGGACTTTTTACATGGATATTTTACGGATATTAAAAATAAAATATTTTACGGATTTGAGTATAGGATAATTATGTGCTATTTTTTCTAACACCTAAAATCCCTTTATAGTCTTCTCAAAGGGCAGGATGGCTTTATTTGAGCTATTTTATGTGCTTAATTGGTGCTAGCGGGACCTCTTTCCTGCAAGTAAGCTGCGGCTCGTTTTTAGCCTTGCAGAGAGGGTTCCCGGAGCAATTGAATTGCAAATAGGAATTTCTTACGGCCGAAACTCTTGCGGCTGTTTTAGATCAAAGGCTTTCCTCTGGCGCGAGCGGCTGCAAGAGATAGCAAGGCACCGGCCGCAAGCCTGCCGGAGCCTCCGGCCGTAAGGGAATAGAATAGCTGATTAGCTTGCGGCCGGTCCTTGCGGCCCCGCAACGGCTGCGGCCGCTAATAGAATGAGGCCCTTAGTAAATAGGCTCCACAAAATAATATAGAACATTGTTAAACTACAGTCAATGAGGGCAAGTATGATGCTGGATTTTAGAATATATAAATTGAGTATTGGTGAGTCAATCAGAAGTTCAGTCATTTGGAATTACTTACATCTTATGTACAGCGCTACGGAATATGCTGGCGCATTATAAATAAACAATAATAATAATACTGTATGTTGTTTCTCCCCCCTTCCTAATCTCCTTATCTGCATGTTCCTGGGTCCGGCTGGTCCTCCCCTTGGTGACTCCTCCCCTTTGCAGCTCCTCCCCTGGCTCCTCCTCTCCTCCACTGCACTCAGTGGAGAGAGCAATTACCTGGAAGGAGTAGGGAGCCTGGGGGAAGGGGACAGATGGTAACATTTCTGCCACCTCCAAATAGGTGGCACCTGGGGTGGTTAGCACCCCTGGCACCCCCTTCCTACGCTACTGACCCCACCCATTCATTTTTCTACACTTATTGTTTTTTCTTTAGTTTTTGTATATTTTTGATATTTTTCACTAATAATTTACAAGGACTCTGATCCAAGTTTTGTATGTCCCTAAGTTAAGAACATACGCAGAGAGTCAAAGATGAGAGTAGAAAAAGGAAAAAGTTGGAGAAATAGAGACTACCCTTAATGAGAGGATATAAATATGTATTTAAAGGTAATCTTTAGTATATGAATGTATAGATTATATATCACAGCAAAAATGATTGTTATTATATCCCTCATATGGCAGCAATTTATAAACCATTATCTGCATACTGTCATTTAAACATGTTTGTTACTTTATGTCTTTACACTCAATAAAACTTTTTGACAAAAAAAAATATTGTCTGATTACTCCCCTGAAGTCAAGGTTTACCAGATCAGCCTTTGAGGTCAGAATTTGCGAGTTGGAGTCAATAGAATACATCTAAACTTTTATTTAAAAACAAACAAACACCCGCAGCCAAAATTACGGGTTCAAGGCATCTGCGAGCAGCTAATAGAATAGGGCCCATTGTTAGTTGCTCAAATGTCTTGTAAACATAAAAAGTTTTCTGGATAACTGACCAGAACTGAATGAGCTTCGTCTGTAAACTTCTCCACTTTGAGAAGAATGTTTCTCCAGAATATTTCCTATAAACTTTGAAACCACCAAGACATAAATTTTCATAAAATAACATTAGCAGAACATACTGTAATTTATTGTCCTCATCTCACAGTGTTTATTTAAGCAGCTTACTAGCTGCCTGTAATTAGTCACTTTTTATGACCCCAGACTGAATAGCATCCAGAAAAGCATTAACTAGAATGTCAACACTTAATTTACACATCACCTCTCCAACCTTTCAAACCTTGAAGGTCTTCCCCTGGCATATGTGGAAATACATTCCTGAATAGATATAAGTGAGCATGTTTAAAGGTACATGGAACTTACAAGCTGTCCTGCATGCATGTAAAATAATAGATTTTAACAGAAAACTGTAGTTTTGGAAAAACTTCATATTTGTGAAAAATATTACCTATTGTACCTGCTTTGTAAGACATGAGCTTAAAATAATTATTTTAGGAGACTCTGCTTGTGACTTTGGAATTTCATGTCTATGGTTTCCACACTTCCTACTGATATGGAGCCAGGGAGAGTGGACTCCTAATTTTTATTATCTATTATTATCTATTATACAGTTTAAAGAGATAGGAAAGATATTTGTTGGTTTGTAGGATGATTTTGGATGATTATGTCTTTAGCTATTCACATCTTACCCTCTCCTGAACATTTTCAATAGAAGGAAATCTCAAGTAAATATATACACCCTGTCTGTCCTGCTTACTACCACCTCTCATGCTTTGAAAATGAAATATTAATGTCATGCAGCTTCCATGCATCAGCTGAGTCTGCAAATAAATTGATTTGCTCTAAAAAGGCTTTTTTTTCTATTCTACAATGGTTCTTTAAGCATTTCAGTTACTATATTGCTTGGTAATATTAGTAGAAGAATAAGCAGCAGAAAAATAGAGGCACTAATGTCACTCTACAGGACCTGAGTCAAATTTCACCTAATACACTGTGTCCTCTTTGCTTCCACGACACACTGGGGAGTTGAGTTGGAGAGTGCTCTATGGTGGACTGAGCACAAGAGAGTACCTGGCTAACTTCACAGACTACCCAGCCACATGTCCAGACTGCAGCCCTTCTTGTCACCTCCTGCAGTTTCGGCTGCATCCCCCCCCCCCCCCCCCCGGGATAAGCGCAAAGGC
The DNA here is from genome assembly GCA_027410445.1 of Discoglossus pictus. Taxonomy (NCBI): domain Eukaryota; kingdom Metazoa; phylum Chordata; class Amphibia; order Anura; family Alytidae; genus Discoglossus; species Discoglossus pictus. The sequence continues at coordinate 197,792,966 of CM050168.1, read as the reverse complement.
ACAAAGCTTTGATGAAGCTAAATAACACCAAATTTTTAGGTAGATAGAATAGACAGCGCAAATTGGTCTTTTTGGTTCTTATCTGCCTTCAAATTTATGCTTCTGGGTAGCACGACATCAGCACGCATGCTAAATGTGCACCGACGTAGGCGCACTGACAATTGCGCACCCAACAAATACACAATGGCCTAAAAACGCGCACGCCCAATAGCGCGGCCCGGTAGGTAGGTGCACATTTAGCATGTGCGCTGAAGTTGTGAAGTTGTGTGTAAGGGTCTGGGTGTGAGGGTCCTACCAGACGGGCTACAGGCTGGGCCGTGATAATCCCACTAGGAGGGGTGCAGACCAGGCTGTGAGGGTCCCACCAGACAGGGTGCACACCAGGCTGTGAGTGTCCCACCAGACAGGGTGCCATAATCAAGCATAGCTGCTTTGTGTAACTGGCTGTCTCTCTTCTCTCCCTTTCTCTCTCTCACACCTCTCTCCTTCTTTATCTCTCCCTCTGTCTCTCCCTTCTCCTTCTGTCTCTCGCTCTCTCCCTCTTTCTCCTGTCACTCTCTCCCTCTTTCTCCTGTCACACTCTCTTCCTCTTTCTCCTGTCACTCTCTCCCTCTTTCTCCTGCCACTCTTTCCCTCTTTCTCCTGCCACTCTTTCCCTCTTTCTCCTGCCACTCTTTCCCTCTTTCTCCTGCCACTCTTTCCCTCTTTCTCCTGCCACTCTTTCCCTCTTTCTCCTGCCACTCTTTCCCTCTTTCTCCTGCCACTCTTTCCCTCTTTCTCCTGCCACTCTTTCCCTCTTTCTCCTGTCAGTATTTCCCTCTTTCTCCTCTCGCTCCCTCCCTCTTCAAGAACCAGACATAGTCCCCAGCCCAACTCACTGTTCCCACAAAGCCCCTGACAATCACTTTTCTCACATAGTTCCCGGCCCTAGTCAGTGCTACCAAAAGACCTCTGCCCCTGCTTAGTCCCCAGCCCCTCACACCTCTCTCCTTTATCTCTCCTCTCTCCCTTTGTCGCTCCCTTCTCCTTCTGTCTCTCACTCTCTCCCTCTTTCTCCTGTCACTCTCTCCCTCTTTCTCCTGTCAATCCCTCACTCTTTCCTCTTTCTCTTCTGGCTCTCTCGACTTTTCCTCTAGCTATGTTGCTCCCTGAAATGTAGCTTCTCGCAATCTCTTTCTCATATCACTCTCTGGTTCTCTTTCCTCCTTTCCTCTCTCTCTCCCTCCTCCTTCGCTCGTTTTTCTCTCTCTTCTCTCACTCTCTCTCTTCCCCTCTCTCTATTCTATGTCTCTTATTCTCTCTTCCCTCCTCTTCCTCTCCCTCCTTCCACTTCTCTTCTTTTTTCTTCTCCTCTTTCTCCTCACTTTCTCCTTTATTGTTTCTCTCTATCTCTCTTTCCTCTCCCTCCCTCTTATGGTGGATCAAGGTAGGACCCTCACAGCCCAGTCTGCACCCTCCCTAGGGGGATTCCCACAGCCTGGCCAGAAGCCTGTCTGGTAGGACCCTCACACCCAGACCCTTACACACAACCATTATATAGACCTGGGGACTGAGGAGGGGCTGGGTACTGTGTGGAAGCACTGAGTGGGGATGGAGAAGGGTCTGGAGACTGTGGGATCACTGAGGGGGCAGGAAATTGTGTGGGTGCACTGTGGTGGCTGGAAACTGTATGCAGGCACTGAGGAGGGGCTGGGGACTATGTCTGGTGAAGAGGGAGGGAGCAAGAGGAGAACGAGGGAGAAAGTGACAGGAGAAAGAGGGAAAGGTTGACAGGAGAAAGAGGGAAAGAGGGAGAGACCAAAGGAGAAGGGAGAGACAGAGGGAGAGATAAAGAAGGAGAGAGGTGTGAGAGAGAGGAAGGGAGAGAAGAGAGACAGACAATTACACATATCAGCTATGCTTGATTATGGAACCCTGTATGGTGGGACCCTCACAGCCTGGTTTGCACCCTTCCTAGTGGGACTATCACGGCCCGGCCGGCAGCCCATCTGGTAAGCCCCTCACAGCCAGACCCTTACACACAACTTCACAACTTCAGTGCGCGTGCTAAATGTGTGCCGACCGTCTGGGCCATGCTATTGGGCGTGCACGGTTTTAGGCCAGTGTGTATTTGTTGGGTGCGCAACTGTTGGCACGCTTACATCGGCGCACATTTAGCACGCGCTCTATAGACTGGGTGCCATGTTTCTGTTATAAAATGTTTTATTTTGCCCCAGCTGAGTTATTGAGGCCTACGATAGAATGATATACCTTGTCTAAACTCATTAGCTGTCTCTCTCAAATCAATGTTTTACAGGCAGGGGTTTAGACATTGTAGCAATTCTACATACTTAAAGTAAAAATACGTAATCTTTGCATTTCTTTGTAATACTGATTCTGACATTTTCTTCTCAGTCCTACATTTGTGAAAATGTAGGCACCCTTTCCCTAACTCATATAATTTCACAAATGAATAAATATGTTCAATATTGCCATATGCTTTCAGAAGATGTTTGTTATAGATACAAGACAGAACACAAGCTTTTTAATTACACTGGTAACCTCTGCTGAGCCTTTTCTTATACCAGAGTTTATCCATTTTGACATTTTGTTGCTGTTTATATTCAAAGATCAATTTAAGTGATTTTCCTCTATGACACCACCCAAAGTATCTTTCAGCATAGTTTGCACTTAGTAAAATACCTGATGTAAAACCATATTTTAAAAGAAGCTGTTGTTATTAATGCTATTAAAAAAACTCTTTTTTGTGAAAATCTTAATATCATTGATAAAAAATAATAAAATAATAAACAATATTATTTGAATTTCTCACCATAATTTAATTAGTGGAATGTAATGATACTAGTAAATGTAAGTAAAGCTTCCCTTAAGAAACCCTATAGTTAGTGAAATGTATAGATATATCATTACAGTGATTGGTACTAAGATCAAGTGTAGAACCTCCTCTGTAAGGGCAAGTGATGGGCCACATCTGTCAAGTAAAAGGGGGAAAATCTTGGTCTAGCCAGAGTTCAACTAGACATGAAGCCTGGTTCCCTAGGGGATTGGTGACCCCCAACAATGGACATGAGCACATGTCTTTTAAGCACATTTATGGATAGTCTGACTATTTTGGGTCAGAAGTAAATTTTTTTCTAGAACTCTCCTTCTTTCTATAATATCCAGCAGATATTAGCAATTTTATCTCTTGGGCCTCAGCCTCTGCAGAATTCGACTTGCACATTTGGTAGTTCTCAGTCCATACATTTTTGGAGCCAAGCTTGCTGGTCTGTGCAGTTGTTCAATAATTGGACTACTCTTTAGTACTGCTTTTTTGGGATGGGATATAGACTGACCTTTTCCAGTCCACTGGCCTCTGTTGAGTTTTCAAAATGTGTTGGCATAATGGAAGCAAAACTGTCATAGCATTATCTTGTAGGAATTTGAATAGTTCAGCTGGGATTTAACCAACTCCAGCAACCTTGTTATCAGCAAGGCTTCTTAGATCCCATCTCAATTGACTCTTCAAGATGTCTAGCTCCAGCTTATTGGACAAACTATTGAAGTCATCAATGCTGTTGGGATGCTTGTATAAATCTATTGCCACATCTTCTTTATCTGATTTATTTCTGTTAAGTCCTTACCATTTTTGTCTTTTATCATACCCACTGGCATGAAAGGTTCCTTTGAGATCCCAAATTTTCTTGAAGAGATCTTTTGACTTTTCTATTCTGTTATCTTCTTTCATCTCTTTAAATTGCTCACTATAGATTGTCTTCTTGTCTCTTCTTTCTGTTCTCTGGAATTCTGCATTCACTTGGACAATTCTTTTTCTAGCTCCACTAATTTTCATTTTCCTTCATTCCTGGGCTTCTTTAAAAGTCCCATCAATTTTCCTTCTTAATTCTATTTCTTTTGAGGATATTTGATATTCTTTGTTGTTGTTTTCTAGACAATGTCACAAACTTCTGTCCAAATTTCTTCAGACATTATATCTACCATGACTGGTCCCTTAAATATATTCTTTAAATCACTGAATATACACAAGGGGTATTACGTATTTCACATCAGCTTGGTCTGATGATGCTTCTTTTTTTCCTCAGTTTAATTTGGAAGTTTGCAATAAGAAGCTTATGATCTGAGCTGCTGTCAGCTGAGATCTTATTATTTTCTGGCTGTATAGAGCTCCCCCATCCCTGGCTGCAACTTATATAGTCAATCTGATTTTCATATTTTCCATCTGGTGATGTCCATGTGTAGAGTTGTCTCTGAGGCTTCTGGAAGAGGTTGTTTGTTATGACCAGAGAATTATCATGACATAATTCTACTAATATCTGACCTCCTTTGTTTTGTACTGCAAAACCAGACTTGCTTGATACAGTATATCAGGTATCGTTTGGTTCCCTACTTTAGCATTCCAATATCCTATGATGAGTGTATCATCTTCTCTTGGTCGTGTACCTTGGAAGTGTTGAATATACTTGTAGAACTTAGCACTTCAGACTCTTCAGCATCCATGCGTAGACTTTAATCACTATTATGTCAAATGTCTTGCCTTGAATTTGAATTGAAATCATTGTCACTGTTTGATTATGTGGGCTACTCCATTTCTTCTGCGGGAATCTTGACTACAATAAAAGATCTGGTGGTTGCCTGATAAGAAATGTCCCATTCCAGTCTATTTTGAGTTCATTAATTCCCAGGATATCAATGTTTACTATTTACATTTCATGTTTTAACATGTCCATTTTGCCTTGGTTTCATAGTTCTAACTTCCAGGTTCCTATGCTGAATTGTTCTTTGCAGAAGTGGACTTTCCTTTCCCCTCCAGACACATCTGCAGCCGGAAGTTTTCACAGTATTCTCTCAACCACTTCATTAGATCTTGTGCTACTCATACTCACCCTCTGCTCTTTCCCCGTAATGTGATAAGCACCTTCTGACCAGTGTCTCTGGTGGTGCTTATCTATACATTTTTTCTTGGTAAACATACTGGAGTGGGTTGCCAGTTTCTTCTCCAGTGCACAATGATTTGCCTGCCCATCTTGGGTTACCCTACATGGTATAGCTTACAGCTTCACTGAGATACACAAACCCCTTTCACCACGACAAGATACAAATCCAGCAGAATAGGATGTCATAATTCCAGTCAGCTACATTTTATTCAAACTTTGTGGTAACATTTCTAGATTATTTACACATTTTAGCACAAAAAAATGTATATATATATATATATATATATATATATATATATGTACCTTTTAAAAAGATCTTGGGCATTGCACAGCTAACACATACCTACACTTATAGTGCAGTTCACCTTGTATAAAATAAAATAAAAAATCATAAAAGCTCAATAATGCATTTAACATTAAAATCTCTGCATGCTGAAATTAGACCAATCTTTAGAGCTAAATCCTACAGATAATGTCTTAGTCCTTTATACCTCTACAATCTAAAGTGCATTTCCTATGTGAACCTCTGTATCTCAGTTGAGTGATTTTATCAGCAAGCAGCATTAATGCCCTTAGTGAATTTCAATACATTTTTCTTTCAGTTTATAATTCCCATGTTCTTAAAATGCTCAAAGGAAAGGGGGATTTTTCATATTTAGTTCATATTGTCTGTACATAAACCTGTCAGTAGGATGTTTTATGTAATTACATTGCAGCTATCAAATTTCCTGGAATTGTGGACAGAAAAATCTGTAATATTTGCTCTGGTATTTGATGTGTTTTTTTTTTATATAATTGTAGGTTATAATAAGAAATTTGCATTCATAGGAACACATGTATAGTATGGAGCTCCCATTTGGCATTCTCATATATAAACAGCAAGATAGAACCTATCTATCTATATATCTATCTTTATCTTTTTTCAGGAGAATAACAAGCTAAGTAAAGTAGATGTACATAAACAGATAACATTTATTTCAGGGACTCTTCAATAATTTATTTTAAGAAACACCCAGAGAAAAAGCCTCCCCCTTTCTTCCTGTTCTCTGTCAATGCAGGCTACAATGGTGTAGCAATGTGAACTAAAGCCATGTTCATATGGGATAGGCTTCACACTACCAGTGTCTCATACTGCTCAGACATACATGTCTCACTTTCTGCTTTTTGATATATGGAGTGAAGCTCTTCCCCCATGGGCATGGCTATACTCTCATGAGAGAAAACTGAAAGAAAGGGGGAGGCTCCAGAAGGTAAGAATCTGTTACTCTGGGGTTTCTTAGAAGTAAGTGGTGTACATTTTATATCATATTTATATTGATAAGAGTATAATGAATTACATGTTACATAGTTCGAACATTTATATAAAACAAAAAAGATTACACAAAGAGCCCCTTTGACATAAATTCTAGCATGGTCTTTCCATTTTATCAGCTTAAATTATATGTTGTCATTTTAATTTTTAAAGGGGAGGTTTGGGATAGGTTTAAAGGGAATTTTGAGCAACATAATGTAAAATCAACAACTATCAGGATTATTTCAATATAGCTGCAATGTGAGAAACTGTTTTATAGTATAGATCTTCCATTTTGACAGCTTGAATTATATGCATGTGCGCATTTTGGATTGAATATGTTTTCGGTAAATTCCAACAAGAAATAATTGAAATATACATTAACAGAAATAGCTGAGTGTAAAAATAATAACTTGGTATTAACTGAAACTTAAGTATAGTATGGACCTTCAAGTTTGACAGCCTGGGTGTTTTGTGAGTGGCTGCTTAAAGAGTTATGTTTTGGGAGGATTTCCAAGGAAATTAATAAATCTGTATTAAAATTCCTATTTAAGAATTTCTAATAGCAATATTCAATATTACATTCATTTTTAAAGATTTGAGTGATTTTCTAAATCATCATCAATTTTATTAATGATCAACACCTAATTAAAAATTCTAGTTTTTGTTGTTAGGGCAGTACTGTGGCCTATTTACATGCGTTTGATTGCCTCCACAAATACATATACATATCTAGGCATGATTTACAATAACACAACATTGTATTACTAATATTCCACCCTGAATGAATCTTACATTATATATTCATTTTAATAAAGAGTTATCACATATAATAGTTGTCAAACTGAGATTTGTTGTCACGCTTGCACACCTCGCCAGCAGCGCCTTCACACATGCAAGCCTCCCAAAGCGAGGCAAACCAGCTGGGCACCACTTAGGCTGCAATGAGAGCTGAGTGTTTAAATTTTGTGGTCATTCCCCCTCGCTCCCTCCCCCTAGAGTAAATTAAGGTGTATGAGGTACAGTCAATTGCTGTAGCGTAACAGACATCGTGCTGTATGTCTATAGGAAATATTAGCAAATCCAATACTTCCTCCGTCATCGTGGAAGCCGAGAGCGCAACTAGTGTGCCTGTGGCAGAGAGCTGCAGGTAAAGAGGAGAGAGAGAGAGAGAGAGAGTGAGAGAGAGGTGTGTACACACATATATATACACACAGACACATATAGACATACAGACTTTACAGACATCTAAAGGAGAAGCTAAACATAGACCCATATAGTCTTATAAATGTGCACATACTTTGATATAATGCTATTTTTATTGCTCTTTTTATTGCCTTTTGAGAACGTTTGTCCCTGCAGAAATCACTTCTCTGACTCACGCTGCTGCTTTCGCAGACATTCACAGGTTTCCTGAGAGAATTGAACTTCCTACTAAGCAAGATCCAGCCTCCATGCATGATGTCACTGCTGTGTAGGCACACACCCCCTGTAAGTCAAAGTACTTCCCATTGAGTTCTATGAATACACACCCCTGCAACCTGATTGGTGGAAGTCACTTAGAAGGAGGAACAACACTCTGTCTGAGCTGTAAATTAGAGAGTAGGCAGTCTGAAAGATATAAACAGACAGAATATTATACATTTATTAAGATTAGATATCTTCATAAAAAAGGCATGTATTTCAAAAATTAAAAAAGTAATTCAACTTGCCTTCATGATATCTTTCCACTGGTGTCCTCCAAATTGTACTGAATTAACTGGCCTATTAATAAAACCTGGTTTGCCATATTGGAAAAGCTACATGTCCCATGAAAAAAGTTTGGATAAGCACAACAAGAGACATAATGATATGGCTCCAGAATAGGAGCCCCTCAGGCCAGATGGTGCCTACCACATTACTGGGAAAGAACAGAGGGTAAGTACGAGTAGCATTAGTTCTAATGAAGTAGTTGGACCAAACTAAGCAGACACTGTGCTGCGGATGTCTGGAAGGGAAAGGAAAGTTCACTGCTGCAAAGAACAGTTCAGCATAGGAACCTACAATGTTAGAACTATGAACCAAGGCAAACTGGATGTGGTAAAACACAAGATGACAAGATAAAACAATTACATCTTCAGAATTAGTGAGACCAAATGGACTGGAATGGGATATTTTATATCATATTACAACCAGATCCTCTACTGTGGTAAAGAATCCCACAGAAAACAATGGAGTAGCCTTAATAATCAATCAAAGGGTGGTAAAAACAGTGCTTGGCTACAACCCCAAAAAAGAGTGATTTCAATTCAAATTCATGGCAAGCCATTTAACATCACAGTGATCTAAGTTATGCTTCATGGATGCTGAAGAGGCTGCCGTTGTCTAATTCAAAGAGAATATTCAACACCTCCTAGATACAACACCAAGAAAAGATGATACGCTCAGCATAGGAGATTGGAGTGCTAGGTAGGGAACCAAAAAATATCTGGAAAGACAGTCAAGTTTGGAATTGGAGCACAAAGTAAAGCAGGTCAGAGATTAGTAGAATTCTGACAAGATAATCCTCCTTTTTGCAACAGCCTCGGAGCCGACTCTACACATGGACCTCAGCAGATGGAAAATATCGAAATCAGATTGACTATATAATTTGTAGGCAAAGACGGAGGAGCCTCAAAAACAAGACCTGAAGCAGACTGTGGCTCAGACCATGATCTATTTAAACTTAGAAAAAGATAGAAAATCATCAGACCAAGCATATAAGAAATAAATTATATGCCATGTGAATTTTCAATGGAGATAATTAATAAATTTAAGAGAATATAAATAGTAGATAGAATGCCTATAGAACTTTGGACAAATTTGTGTGACAGCAACAAAGAAAACCCCCAAAAGAAAGCAAGATAAGAAGGCAAACTGATTGTCTGATAAGGCTTTAGAAGCAGCCAATATAAAAAAAAGAAAGGTAAAGGAGATAGAAAAATATTTGTCCAATATCTGAATGCAGTATTCCAGACGATAGCAAGAGGAGACAAGGAGACATTCTATAATGAGAGATGTAAAGACATAGAAGAAGATAACATAGTGAGAAAGTCATGCATAAAACCGAGCTGGACAAATTCAAAGTCTTAATTGATATTGCTGGGTGAAATATCAACAACCTCAGATATGCACATGATACTACTATGATGGCCACAAGTAAAGGAGGAGATAAAGGGCTTATTGATGAGGGTGAAAGACGAGAGTGCAAAAGCTGGCCTGCTGCTTAAAGTTAGAATGATAAAGCTCATAGCAAACCACAATTTTTGTTCATGGCAAATAGATGGAGAAGAAAGGAGGAAGTGACCTATTTTCCTGGTACCTGAGAACTCTGCAGATGGTGACCTTAAAAAACTGTTTTTGCGAAGGAAAGCTATGACAAAACTGGCCAAGCTATTAAAAAGTAAAGATATTAAAGAAGGCTGAACTCCATAGAATTGGCGCATTTGTGGTGCAGGTGAAAACTCCTTAAAGTCCATTGGACTGCAAGAAGATCCAATAAATCAATAATACAGGAAATCAAGCCAAACTATTCACTGGAAGGTTTGATCACAATGCTAAAGCTCAAATTCATTAGCTATATCATGAGACAACATGATTCCCTAGAGACTCTGATAATGGGACAGGTTGAATGCACATGAAGAAGGAAACTGCAGAATCAGAAATGACATGAGATGAGGTAATTGAAGCAATGGATATGAGCTTGAGGGAGCATGGAGGGCCAGTGTCTGACAGATGTGCCTGGCATGCTGCAGTCCAAATGGTCACAGAGAGTCAGACAAGACTAAACAAATGAACAACAATACAAAGTTAAGAAGTAAGGCTAGAGAGTATGAAAAGATTGATTTGACAAACAAAAACTATGCATGTTAATAAACATGTATTCCAATAATGAAGTGAATATATATTGTCAGTTTATATATTTTGTCAATTTTAGTCAAAATGCAAAAGCCACAATGGCAGACGCCAAAATCGCAGTACTTTTACTGTAGTATAATTGCATGTGAAAGGTAATTAATTAGCCTATATGACTATACCAAACCAAAACAAACATGTTGTCTATTTTAAAGTGTAGTTATTTTAAAATATATAGGTTAAATATAGGATTTGATCATTTTATGTACTAAATACTCAGTAGATAAACTCAGCTTTATTAATGCCCCTCCATTTTCATAGGTTGAATAACGTGTTCTTTTTAAATTTAGAGAACTAAACATATTTTTGGGGATTTCCAACAAAAATAAAGAAAACAAATACACAGGAATCCTGTCTCATGTCAATGGAGCCAGAAACAACACAGGTAAATGTGGACTCTGTAGAAAGTTAAAATTAAAAAGGAATTAACCAGTCGGTCTACACGTTTCAGTAGTCTAAACAATTTGCGCTAGCTGGATGCCAGAATTCAGTTCAAATACACATACAAAGCGTTTTTGTTAATATACCTGCTGTTACATTGAATCAGAATCCCCAATTGGTTTATAATAGTGTGTGAGAGATTAATGTACTATGGTTGAAGTGCTGTGACTGCAAAGGAATGTTTGTTAGACCCAATGGGTGTCACTCTATCAAAGCGCCTCCACTAAAAATGCTGGATCTGAGGCATAAAATGAAAACAGAATTAGAAAACTGAATTGAAATAAAATGTATTTAAATGTAATGATAAATGTGGTTTTAATTGAGCTCTAATACTAGAACCCAGATTATAAATAAAGATTACATGTTGGCAGTGGGACTGATTATCAAAACCAGAGCTGGTTTGACAAAAAGACAAAGTGCCAGTCGCCTGGTCCCCACTGGTAAGAGGGGGTCCTTAAAGGGACAGTGTAAGCAGTTTTTATGTAGTTAGTTCACCATTATTTAATAACACAAATACATGGATGAACAATAGCAAAGAATAAACCAAAAAATATAATTTCAAAACACAATTTACCTTATTAATCTAATCTTTCAGTGAGTTAAAATTATTCAAATAAAACAAATTTTGTAACAAATATTTTTTTTTCCAAGAAACCTTAGTCCCAATGGAAACTCTACAATTAGTATTTTCCAAGATAACAGCACTGAGTATTGTCTTATAATGCTGAATGAGGTGGGAGAACAGTCACAAAGGTATCTAAAATCATTCATGCAAAATGTCTCCAGGTCCTTCAGAGTTATTGGTCCTCACTTGTGGACTCTTCAGCTCACTCATAGCTTTTCAATGGAGTTTGGTTAATGGGACTGTGATCATTGGATCTACAAGATTCAATCACAACTTAGTCTTATCATCATGGCAGAGGCAGCCAGATCACCTGGTATTTGATGGATATATCCTCACAAGATTCCCAGGGCTCTTGAAAAAAAACAGCCCCACAACATCACAGATCTACCATCATACTTCAAAGTAGGGTTTGGCTATTTTCTTTGTTACCGTGATTATTTTTACACAAAACCCCACCTCTGGAGATGGTTACCAAAAATTTATTGTTTTGTCTTATTTCACCATAGAACCGGATTTTAATCATAGTTGTGGTGATTTTTAGCAAACTAATGGAGCTTAGAATTATTGTCTTTCTCATGACAAGTCTTCCAAATATTTTGTTGGCATAGTTTTGATGTCTAATTGTAATTTTAGAGACTTACTGACACCTAGTTGCATCCAACTCTTTTAATTGTTCGGCTGTGGTAATTGGAGATGTTTTGACACTTGATCCATCCGCCACACTGTGCATGGGGGCAAAATATACCTGTGTCAATTTCACAGCCCCAGTTGTTTAAAACTTCTTAATTGTTCCCGAACAGTGGAGATGGGTAGAGCTCATTGTGTAACACTGGTTGTAAATACACAGCATTGTGTAAAGTTAAGTTCAGTATGAATGCTCAGCATTATGTGAAGTTGTTATGTAAAACAAAGGTATAACCTGTACTGCATTATTTAAGGTGTGACAACTTATTTTATTTGTAAACAGAGTTGCAATTACCAGCACATTTCTGAAGATCAAATGAATTTCCATAGAGTGGATAGTATATGCCAAAATGTGATAAGAAGTGCAAGAGGAGGGAGGAATTGCTCCAATGTTTTCAATTTTTTCCAAGGTTCCAAGCATTATTAAAGAGAAATTGCATTAAGCATACATTGGCCTCAATCCAATTGCAAGCCCGTAATTACCTTCATACCGGCCACATGTCTGCGGGTTAGAAATTTGTTACAATTCCGGCTGGATTAAATTCACTTAAACCTGCAATTACAGGGCTAAAGTATAAAACCGTAAACCATTACCCATACGTAGCATTTCAGGGCAATTCATTCTAATGTCCTTCATTGCTTTCCCAGTATTTCAAAGTACAGTAGTGTGTTTATATTTTATTTTGCAGTGCTACAAACAGTTGTTTAAACCACTTGCGAGTCCTCTCTAGTACTCATAGAAATTTTTGATACATTTGCCATTTATGGGTTTTGAGGCAATTGCGGGCTTGTTGAATTGGTGCAATTGAATATGGATTAGCACTGGTAACATTTGCGTTTTTGAAACATCTAAGGAGGAGATGGGACGATGTTACATAGTGATTTTGAGCCTGTAACTTGAAAATGGAGTGTGAGTAGCAAAATGTAGCCAATTGAATATCAGTAACTTTTACAGCTACATTACCGGCTCCAGTAAATACTATTTGGCCAATTGAATGGGGGCCATTGTTTCTTATATAAAATATACTTTAAGAAAAGGAGCCAGGTCATCTGAGCTGCAACAAAAGACAGTTCAGAATTTTAAGTGTTGGTGGCTTCCTGTCTCCACAAACATGGAGGTAGCTCCATACAATTTAAAAACCACAGGTGCTCTCTTTCAGATAAAAGAAATATAATTTTAAACAATTTATTTCATTTTAAACGTTTTTCCTCTTTTAATGTTAAGAAGTGCTCCTTTTCATTTGATACACTATTTTTTTTTATATACATTTTTTCCTTCTTTTTTGGTTCTGGAAATTGACATAAGGGCATCACAGATAGCTAAACTGTATCAAAACTATTGAAGAATAAACCAGTTTTGTTTAAACTATTAAAGATATATGATATTCTGGTAAGTCCATTTTCCGAAAATCATAAATGATGAAAATTGTCGGGAAATTTAATTTTTTGGTACACTATTATTTTCTAAGTTATATGTTTCTGGGAAGTCATGCTGCTTTGAATGACTGTTGTCAGATAATTTGATTTAATAGCACTCAAATCCACATCAGCTCATTTAACAATTATTTGTTCAAGCTAAATAAATAAATATAAAGCGACACTCTAATGTTCAGACTATCATCCACCAACCTGTCTCAGCTTTTGTCTCTTCTACCACAACCTGCTACATTTTACTCTCCACATGTATTGTTATATACGGCATACTTAAGTTTGTCTTGTCATATATTTATGCATATATATATATATATATATATATATATATATATATATATATATATATATATATATATATATATATATATATATATATATGTCTGGATAGATAGATAGACATTGTGACAAGGATGGCCGCACGGCCCTGTATATCAATAATATTTTGGACACCGGGGGGTCCTAATCGCCTTCAGCGATCCCTACTCCCATAGAGAAATGGCAGAGACTTCTGGGCTTTGCTTTACTTTTTATTGTGCAGACAAAATATAAATGAAAATTGCTTAATGCAGCAGAAAACAAAAATCTACTTAAACGGACTAGCTCACAGCTTAGTTCCCTCACTAGCCCTGAAAACTGCTTTTCGGTTCTCAGGTAAAACAGTTTTTTGTATTGCTTGCATGGAGGGGTGGGGTCCTGGCCCACCCGCTCTCCAGGTACCCCGACCTCCAGGGACCCGTGGGACCCTTGATACACTCATTTAGTGGAGTTTATAAAATGTAACTTTGCAGATTTCTCCCTGGGGTATACTGTATGCAAAAGCCTGAAATAGTACATTATTTCTTTAGTTCCTCTCCAGGCTTTTCTCCAAACTCTGGTGTGGTCAAGACTTTGCAGCAGCTCCTCTGAAAATCATTTTATTTCAATGGCTATAATAAACTCAGTAAGACTCTCTCTCTCTCTGGTCTCCTTATTGCAAGTAGCTTGCCCCCTGTGAGACTATAGTTACTCTGCAGGCTCCAAAACACTTTCCACCTCTGTAGTCCAACTCTGGCAGCTCATGGCAAACAAAAACTTACTGTGTTTCAGTCTCTCTCAGGTTTCTGGTCTGAAGTAGGACCTGTCACTTGTAGTTCCAGTAAACAGCAGTGCAGCACTCCATACATTGCTGATAGCTCCTTCTGCTAGCTGTACTTTCCAGACTCCTTGCAGCTTGTGTCCTTTGCAAGGACTCAGAGCCTCTGGCTGCAGCTTCCACACTCAGCTCACACCAGTTAGGCCAGAGCCTAATCAGCCGGCCCTCCTCATGTCTGCTTTCCAGGCTTTAAAGTGAAGCTGCACCTGGACCAATTAGGAGTTCTGAAGTCCGAGTTTAACTCCATCACTCCTTTACTTGGCACCATCCTCTAGGGGGCAAACGGTCACACACCCTCCCCTTCAGCTCAACAACATGGTGTTGAGCGATATGCCAAGAGGCCGGAAACTCGGCACACTGCAACCACATGGCATAGAAGGCACTGTAGTTCCAGGTCAACACACTGCCATCTCTCGTGCAGTAATCCCTGCATCCTGTAGAGCCTCTCACCACTAAAGAACTCTTTGCCATGCAAAACATTCCTCCTCTGTGCCGTCTGCATTGATGTAGGAGGCTGCGATTGATTGGCCACTTGTAAATCCATCTTCTCTCTATACTCACATTCTACTACACAGCAGCTCACAAGGTCTGTCACTACCGCCGGGAACACTATGGCATGCATTGCATCCTGAACGATGAAGAAGTCAACTGTTTTGTTTAGATTGTAGGCTTTCAAGAAGCAAGGCTTGAGATACTCCTTAAAATCAATTGCCAGTGATTTCTTCCAAGGTGTCTTCTATGGGTAGCCCCTGGACTTGTTTGCCATCCTTCACATCAGGACATAGCTGGATACTGATTATATTTCCAAGCTGCACTCCCAGGTTGTTTCCTACAACTCTGTTCTTCCAGACCTTCTCATCTGAGCTGGTGTCATCCGAAAGAACAATACATAGAGATTCTCGTCTCTTTTTCCCTTTCAGAAAAACCGTGCCTGCTCGGAACAATTGAAGCTCAGCCGTCTTGACCTGAGACGGCAACACCATGCTGTTATCCTCTTTGATAGCGTCATCTACAATGAACCAATTGGGAAGTGTTCTTCCGTGTCAACATTGTTGTGGAGAGGTCATCTGTTTTGGAATCTGAGCCTGAGGTCCTGGCCCGGCCTGGACTGGTCTTTTTTGGTGTCTCCCTATCACGTGCTCGTGTCTCCACTTCTGGCGGTCCCAAGTCCATCTCACAAACTACTTCTGGGCAACTCCAGACACTCTGATTCTCTTTTAAGCTTTGGACTAGAGCGTTTTGTTTTACACTAAGGATCAGGACTTCTTTATTCACTAGAGAACTGTGAAGCTTCTGCGCCTCATCTTGCCTACGGACATCTTTCTTGTTTTGTGCTTTTAGTTTGGATAACGTATGGCGTTTGACTTCTTTTTCTCTCGCCAACACTTCCACATTACTCTGTGGTTCCTCTAATGTCTCTAGATCGGGGTTGGTGTCTGGCTCAGGTAACAACTGACTCTCTAGTACCAGTCTGTTTACCCCTTGGTCAAGCTCTGTGACATTCTGAGCTGCTTCGGGCTCATTTCCTCTGCACTTTAGGTAGTGTCTCCAACTCACTCTTATTAGGTTCCCCATCTTCATTCTTATAGTTGTTATGAGAAGGCAACTTTTCAGGCTGTTTCGCTTCCAGCTTTTCCTCCCAATTAATTTTGCAGTTCGGCAAGCCGTTTGGTGCCCAGGATTTAGGTGGAGAGATAATCTGGCTCTTCCTTTTCCAGGTGGTCCCATTTACTGGCTGGAAATTCTCACCAGACTGAATCAGCTTCCTATTGCCATCTTGTTTCTGTTCTGGTATGGTGTCCTTAATAGGCTCAACCAGCATATCCCTTCCCAGGGCTGCGTCTACCTCTTGGATCTGCACCTCAACCGTCTCATGGTTCAAACCGGCCATCCTCAATATCATGGTGCCTCCAATTGTATAAGGTCTGCGTCTCTCTAACTCTGCCAGGACATATCTCTCAAATTTCTGATCTTGCTGGAACATCTCTAGCGGTAAAGCAACTTCAGGTTTGCACTCAACGCATAGGCTAGTACACTTTTAAGAAGCCTTTAGAATATTCGGTTTCTTAGAAAAGCTGGTAGTTTCAGCATCCTCAGTTTTCACCCATAATACATCTGCTTTTAATTGTTTCTCTTCAGCTGTTTTTCTCTGTTTTTCTGCTTGCTTTGCCTCATTCTTTACTCGCTTCAGCTGTATTTTCTTTTCATTAGCTTGTAAATCCAGTTCACTCTGCTGACACTGGATCTCTGACTGTATATGCAAATGAAGAAGTTCCTCTGTTTGCTCAGGTCTTCTCAGGATATCTTTGGCAGCTCTGCCACATTTTCTTCATCCTTCTGTCTCTCGGTTACAAGTTCCTTCACTATGTCATACATATGAGTTTTCTTTGGACATAGCTCTGTGTTCAACACTGCATCCTCTGATACAGTTCCTGAAGATCATGGTTAGTCTCTTCTGGACATGCATCACCCTGTTCCAACCATATCTCCTTATCAGATGGATCGTTCATCCTCTGCTCTTGTAGTTGGCAGCATAGATTTTCTACTTGGCTGTGCCACATTTGTTTTTTCGGCTCCCAATTGAGACGCTCCTCTGCCTTCTCTTGTGCCTCCCTATTAGAGCGATCACTCATCTTCTGAGCTACACAGATAGTGAGGAGATCTTGCTTCTCCTGTATGTCCTTTTGTGGCAGCTTCTGCATATATTCCTATTTCCGCTTATGCATGGTAGGTCTCTTCCACTGTTCCCAACTAGACACCTGGGTCTTCTTCATATAGGACACTCTGTTGTCCTCAAGTGCGGGCTTCCTTCTCCATTCAGGAATATAATCCGGTATCATCCTGATACCCTTCATTTTCAAAGCAACTTGTCTGCCTTCTGTTGTAGGCTTTTCCAGTCTCCCTGGGATAGGGTTCATCTGTACGACTTGCTTTATTGGTTTCTTGTCTTGACTCTCCTTGTCCATAGCACTTTGTTTTACTGCGATCTGAGACAAAGTGCTGCCGGGATACTTTACATTTTCTTTACGATCTGTCTCCATATACTGCCTCTCAGGTCCTCACAGGGATGGGGGTTTGTCTTTTATCCACTCAATCTTCAGAATCTTATTGTCCTTATCTATCCCTTTGGTAAGGTTTCCAGTTTCTTCATCATTTACAGGACACTCTTCCTTAGTAAGAACACTGGCTATATTCATCGATTTGATCTTTCCTTTCTTTGGGTCAGAGATCTTTCTTTTTCTAGTACTCTCCACCTCAGGAGCTTTCACCAAGGACAGGCGACTGTATCTGTTTAGGTTTCTTATGGAGGCCTTTACATTGCGCTTACCAATAAGGTTGGTACATTGGGTTTGATTAAGATTACCACCAATGACTTGATCAGCATGTTTCTTACTGAGGACAGTTTTGCACTCAGTCAATGACATCACTTTGTCCTTTTTCCCTTGATCTTTGCTCATGTCTGTAGCTGTATTTACCTCACTAGTCTCGTGCGCCTTCTCAGCAGTCACTTTTGCTTTCTCTGCCATCTCATTTGCGGCTCCTGCATGATCACTTGCTTTCTCTGCCGTCTCTGTGGGGCTCTCTGCCGTCTCTGTGGGGCTCTATGCCGTCTCTGTGGGGCTCTATGCCGTCTCTGTTGGGCTAACTGCTGTCTTTGTGGCGCTCTCTGCGGCACTCTGTGGTCTCTTTCTCCTGGTTTCCTTCTAGGTCAGGTTTGGTTTGAATCCCTTAACAGGAAAACTGTATTTTAAACTTGGATAGACAAGTATGTCTCTTGGGTAGCGATAAGCATGTAGAAAAAATCCCAGGTGTGCGGTCTCTGTACCTGGACACCCCGGTTAACTCCAACGCGGTCAAGGATTTCCGCTTTCAGGTCATCATAGTTCATCGCCTTTTCATCATCCATGTGTAGGTAAGCTTTCTGAGCCTCACCAGTCAAATACGGGGCAAGGAGTCTGACCCGGTACCTTTTTGTGCCATGCCTCCCTTATCGCCGTCCTTTCAAAAATGATGAGGTATATTAACACATTATCATCCTCAGTCAATTTTAGGGAAAGTTAATTGGCTCTAACTCTTGCTGCATCTTCCATTCGTTTCTCCATGTTAGCTTGTGTCTGAGCTAACTGTATAGCCCCTTTTCTGTTGCTCTCTTGTTAAGCGGCTACAGCCTGCTTCAAGGCTTTTAACATGTTCTCCATGTTGCAATGTGGATTGTCTTCTTAATCACAGACAAAAGGAATCCCACTTCTGTGACAAGGCTGGATGCACGGCCCTGTTCATCAATAATATTTTATACTTTTTATTGTGCAGACAAAAAATAAATGAAAATGGCCTAATGCAGCACAAAACAAAAATCTACTTAAACGGAATAGCTCACAGCTTAGTTCCCTCACTAGCCCTGAAAACCACAGTCCTTTGTATTGCTTGCATGGAGGGGTGGGGCCCTGGCCCACCCGCTCTCCAGGTACCCCAGCCTCCAGGGACCCTTAATACACTCTTTTAGTGGAGTTTATAAAATGTAACTTTGCAGATTTCTCCCTGGGGTATATGCAAAAGCCTGAAATCGTCCCTCTCCAGGCTTTTCTCCAAACTCTGGTGTGGTCCAGACTTTGCAGCAGCTCCTCTGAAAAATAATTTTATTTCAATGGCTATAATAAACTCAGTCAGACTCTCTCTATCTGGTCTCCTTATTGCAAGCAGCTTGCCCCCTCTGACACTGTAGTTACTCTGCAGGCTCCAAAACACTTTCCACCTCTGTAGTCCAACTCTGGCAGCTCATGGCAAATAAAAACTTACTGTGTTTCAGTCTCTTTCAGGTTTTCTGGTCTGAAGTAGGACCTGTAGAAGCACTCGATACACAGCTGACAGCTCCTTCTGCTAGCTGTACTTTCCAGACTCCTTTAAGCTTGTGTCCTTTGCAAGGCCCCAGAGCCTCTGGCTGCAGCTTCCGCACTCAGCTCACACCAGTTAGGCCAGAGTCTAATTAGCCGGCCCTCCCCATGTCTGATTTCCAGGCTTTAAAGTGAAGCTGTACCTGGACCATTCAGGAGTTCTCCAAGAGTTTAACTCCATCACTCCTGTCAAGAACACTTTACACTCTTTACTTGGCACCATCCTCTAGGGAGCAAACTGTCACAATTTATATATATATATATATATATATATATATATATATATATATATATATATATATATATCTGAGTGAACATCCTAACTCCCTCAATTATGAGCTTGAACCAGTCAGTTTCTTACACATCTATGGCTGGTCACAGTTCTTATTGGCTGATAGCACTCATGTTATTTTTTTAACAAAAAAATTGCCTTTTAAACAGGATATCAGTGGGCAATGCTTCTAAATATATTTTAGAGTTTTGTTTGTTTAAATTAAATGATAAAAGAACATTTAAAACATTAATATATTCATTTCTTTTCTTAGAATAATAAAACAAAACAATCATTTAATTTCAACCATGATAGCAAACAGCCAAAATGCATGCCATTACTCAGAGGTTTGTACTAACACAACACACACTACATCAATTTGTTTTATACCCTTTATTAGTTGGCATAATTGAATTCAAATATGGTCCTCTTTAGTGTTAAACTAAGATTTATATTCAAAACAGTACCCACGCTTTTCATTACCTTTGGGCAAGACCACTAGAGCATTTGTTGTTCTCCAAATAATTCTACATGGACTTTTTATGTCATAGCTTCAATTTATACCCGTTAAGATAAAAAAAAATATTTTTAATATATTAAACCAGCCAAGCATAGTTAATTTTTCTAAGCAGGGATTGAGAGAAATCCACTGTGCAATGTTCCATGTTTGAAATCACTATCTGTTGATTAGTTTTTGTCCTTAATGGTTTCAATAAAATATTTCTGAAAAGGCTTACTGCATCTCTAGATAATCTATAATCCATGGAAATTAATTTGCTAGTTGTGTAATACAATTTTGTCTGAAAGAATTCATTATTTTTTCCCCTTCATGTGCCACTAATGTCTCGTGGGGGCACTTGTGCTTTTGATTCATATTAATATGTTTAATATCAAAGCTTTTTAAGACTCTGAGTTATATGAACCTTTCACAGCAAGAAATAGTTAAGAGTTTAAATTTAGTACATAACATACACACTTGGTCAAACTGGGAATGCGTATTTCAAGTCAGTAGGTTATTTGTGTCCTGTGGATTTATCTACAACTTTTTAGAACTACGAACATGAATAGGAAATATATGCAGAATAGGAAGACAAGACAATTCTATATAGATTATACCCTATATTGAAGTTTCCATAATAAAAGACACAGTGGTTGAACATGAGCTTTCATACATTTAAAACAGTTCAAAGATTCACCAAGGTTAGATAAGGGGTTTTGAACAAAAGCATGAAGCCCAAACCCCAACCCACTCCATATCTCTACAAACAGATTAGTTATTGGCTTTTAGATGAGAGGGAATGTGTACTAGGTTGTGAGAGACGAGGGTGACTGAAGACAAACTGTGGGTTCATTAACACATATAATTTATACAATCCCTCGCATCTCTCTTTTTTGTTTTATATTTTCATTTTTGCCTTAGTCACTCTTAGTGACTTTGGACCCTATTAAATTCTCAGCCAGCAGTGACCGTCGTACAGCCCGTATGTCTGAGGGCTTGAAATTTGCAGGAGTTACATGTCGATTAAATTACAAAAGGCTGCAACAACATGGCCGGAATTTAAATCCCAAAACCATGCTTCAGCATGTAGCATTTCCCGGCATGAACATGATAAATGATTCAAACCCGTAGTTACGGGTTTAGACAGAGCCAATAGTAAAAGAGACTGTCGTCATTACGTCACTAAAGCATGGAGACTACATTTCAATCACTTACGGCTTTGAAGTCCGAGTTGCAATCGGGCCGCATTCCAGAAATAACGCAATATGAAAAAAATCTGTAAATATATTCTAGTCAATGCGAGTTCTATTATATGTATTAACACATTGATTGCCGGGATCAATATAACATGGAAATTAAACATTAAAAAATATATTTTTTATTGCAGATTTGCGACCTTGAGAATGTTGTGCTATTGATTTTAATACCTTTCATCACTTTCCCTGTTTAAAATACAGTAGTGTGTCTATATTTGCTACGGACAGGCATTTAATCCCCTTGTGAGTCCTCTCTGGTACCCGTAGGATTTTTGGCTACATTTGCCATTTACAGGTGTGAAAACAATTTTGGGCTTGAGTACTTGTAGCCATTTAATAGCGATTTGCAATTGTAACATTTACGCGATTGAAAGATCAGAGGCTTAGCTGGGTCGGAGATCAAATTTTGATAGCCCGTAGGGTTTTTCAGGATGTAACCCGCAGATCGTTTGTGGGTAGCTAAAGAGGTCAATTTAATAGCCATATCTTTTGCAGGCTCCTTTACAGGCTTCTGGAACTACAAATCAGTGAATTTAATAGGGCTCTTAGTCACTGTTTCTCTTAATTATATAGTTCAGGACTAAGAATTAAAGTATTTTTCATTAGTTAGGTTGAACATATGACAAAATATTCTCTTAACACTTTACTTTCCATTATTGTAATGAGGTAAGATTTGAAAACTGAAAAGGAAAAAGTGGGGTTCAGAGGGAGGAGAAAAAAGCATGATGGATTTCTCACTAGGAAGACATTGTAGCCCCCAAGGGGTGCCTCTATGAGTGAGACGTCTCATTTGCATAAGGTTGTATGTATATTTCAGTTTATTTATTTGTAACACATAGACCCAGCTTTCTCTAGCCTGGAGCTAAGGGCATGTTCTTTGGGGGGGGGGGGGGGGGGGGGCGTGTAAAGTGGCAGGCTTGCATTGTGCTGAACTACAGTAAAACAAACAGGACTTGGCAGCGCATTGGGCAGGTTCACAGTGTCTGCTCCGCCCTGCTCCTCTGTGCACACTGACATGTAGGAGGTATAAGTTCATTATACTAACTCTATTTCTCAATCTCTGTCTGCCACCTGGCTCTCCTCCTCCCTTAGGCCTTAGATGCACCATAATCAACTCACTAACGGCTTCCCTCAATAAAACAACATGCTCCTGTTCCTCTTTTTTGGGTCTCCAGCATGGGTTTAAGAACTTGGGGGGACGAGGGGGACAAATCCCCCCAGATTTTCATATATGTGTGATTATGTGTAGAGAAGCCTTTGAGTGGCATTTTTATACTGTATGTGCCCTCCCCCACAGATTTTCTTTCGCTCCTACACCCATGGAGACTCCACAACTAGAATTCCCTCTTCTCATATCTAGTTAGTGTTTTGCCTTTGCCTGTAAGATTAATTATGATATATATACGTATTAAATAAGGTGGGTCAGACATTTTACTGTGTTATTCTTTATGTTTGTCTGAATCTGTACCTATCAGTGAGTACTCTTGAAGGCTTCTTTATTGCCCTTAAAATCTATATACTGTATACACACTTATATAAATGTAGTTGAAGCACATGTAGTTTCCTGCTACTAAATTAGAGCAACGAGGAGAACATACATGCACACAGAGGGTGTTAATATTTAAATCTGGCCTTTGGGGATATCAGAGGGAGAGGATCAGAGGGAAGAGAAAAAAAGGTGGGATCATAGGGAAGAGGAACAAGGAGGGATCAAAGGGAGTAACATAGAACCCCTTTTATCTCTGCATGGGTGTTGGGCCATTGAGCCTCCATAAAAGCACAGACTGCTGGGCCCCAGCAATGGATTATCTGCATAAACACCTCCATTGTCTTTGTAAATCTGCTTTGCTCCATTGTTTGCCAGATAAAGTTAATCACATTTGATATGTGCTAGACTGCAGGATTAGAGGTTAAGCTTATTATTATGTGGAGTGTATTTCTTGTGTTTGTCTGCCACTCCCTCTCATTGTTACATTGTGTACACCCCCTCTGTAACTGCTATAAATTTTGCTGTCATTTAAAAAAAAAAATCAGTTCACTCTGAGGCATATATAAATTGTATATTCTCTTATTTCCTGGTGGCTATGATACTGAACCTATCTCCACCTTCTAAGTAACCTGTCCTGGTCACTACCACAGGAAGGTTACTGGCACTCCTGGAAGTGCTGATTCCTGATGGAGAGACTCTGACTGATACAGAAGCCAGAAATCAGGGTGCCGGTGCTGAGATTTCAAAGAACCCAACGGTCCTTATGAGTAGATAACCTGTAGTCTATAGCAGGTGGCTCTGGTCTTGTATAGCCACTACCCTCGGATCGTCACAAATGGTCGGCAGTGTTGGGATCTCGGTGTAAGGAGCGGCAGCAAGGATGGGATATGCTGATCTAAGTAGTTTTGAAGTCCAGTACTTTCGGCGGCTTGGCGAGATGCAGAAACCGATCATCGATTTTCCCTCACCTTCAAATCCAGGCCCAAGTCCAAGGAAGGCCAGCCCAGGATAGAGGGGGTCATGGACCACATGGAGGCCTGCAGAGCGGAGGTGTGCAGGGAGAAAAGGTCACCAGTATGCTGGAGTGGTGATGGCAACAAGGATAGGTGGACAGCTATTGTAAATAGGCAGATGGCTTCCCTGGGGCTCCAGTAGGGAGAGAAGCTAAAAGAATGGCTTGAGGATCTGATGTGGTTGGGGCTTGACTTGGAACATAAGTTTTTGGACCTAATGCTTCCAACTCCTGCATCACAGTGGCCCTCCTTCTACCCACTTGGGCTGATGGAAGGACTTCCTAATGTGCTGCAGGGTGATCCAAAGAGTTGCCTGGGAATCGCAGAGCAATAGGAAATTCTATCTGAACAGTACCAAAAGGATGTGAATATTGAGCCAGGTACAAAAAAAAAAGTGATGATCAGACAGTTGGTCCATAAAGAAATGGATTTGGAAAAAGAGTATGAGGAACTGCTTGAGGAGGCAGGCCCTTGTAGGACCTGGCTCAAGTACTTGGAGTTACCTCATGCTACCCCAGCTGAGCTAGCAGAGGATACACTGGAAGAGGAAATGGACTGTTGGCTGCACCCCTATTAGGTAGGAGAATTAAACCAGAAGGTACCTGGAGATCTGACCTCTACAGAACAGGCAAAATCAGAAGGACTGCTGGGAACTCAACAGGATAGGGAGGCCAGGAGAACAGTCCAGACCCTGCTAGATGCAAGATCAGGGAGCGGTGTTAAGCAGCACCAGCCACTGGGAGATGGCCAACAACAAGAGAGATTCCAGACGCTAACCAAGGGCAAGTAGATGGAGACTGAAATATTGGCAGAAGATATTAACTCTAAGGAGCTACCGAACACAGCAAAGTCGGATACCCAGGGTGAGCCAAAGCCAGGAAAGGGTCTCCATCCAGAGACCATAAGGCCGAGTCTTGATCTGTTTTTCCCCAACCCTGCCTTGACAACTGACTCTAAGGAGATTGTGCCAGTGGTGCAGTGTTTTTTACCCATGCCTGAGCTGCTCACTAGTTAGGAAACACCAGAGCCACCTTTTGTCTGTGGCCAAAGGGGTAGAAGGATGCCCCTGAACAACATACCAGTTTCTGTGACCTGGGATGTGTCCCCAAGATTCATGCCTGCAATTTGTGGTGGGTTATTGAAGGAAATGGAGATGGGTTGAGCTGTGTTGCTACCTTGGACCCTGAGAACTGGGATCCCAGATGTTGTGAAGGAAAAAAGGCGAGGTTGGCTGAGAAGGGGACACCCCCTAAAAGGACTGTGCCACTGGATTATGTTCCCAAGACCCTAAAGAAATTGAGTTTAGAGACTGTGTACATTTTCCTGAAAGATGGACAACCACCCACAAACCAGGCCAACCTACTGCCCCTCCAGGAGGAGATCATGCAGGGGGTCTTATGGAGTGGCCACTTGGGCCAACATTTATTTGGATGTGGACTTGGGCTATGGGCTGCAGTTCAAGACTATCATCCGTTAAGGATCATAACCCCAGAACTGCTGTCTGGGAGGGGGGAGTAATGTCGCAGATCCCTTTTTCTCTGCCTTCGTTTTGGGCCATTGAGCCACCATAAAAGCACAGACTGCTTGGCTCCAGCAATAGCTTATCTGCATAAACACCTCCATTGTCTTTGTAAATCTGCTTTGTTCCATTGTTTGCCAGATAAAGTTAATTATGTTTGATATGTGCTAGAGACGGCAGGATGTGTATTGGAGGATAAGCCTATTATATTCAGTAAACTACTGTTAGACCCCATGTGGAGTTTATCTCTTGTGATTGTCTGCCACACCCTCTCATTGTTACATTGTGTACGCCCCCTCTGTGTTTTACTGCTACAAATATTGCTGTCATTTAAAAAAAAAAATCAGTTCACTCTGAGGCATATAGAAATTGTATGTTCTCTTATTTTGTTCCTGGTGGCTGCAATACCGAACCTATCTCCACCCTCTAAGTAACCTGTCCTGGTCACTACCACAGGAAGTTTACTGGGACTCCTGGCAGCACTGATTCCTGATAGAGAGACTCTGACTGATACAGAAGCCAGATATCACGTTGCTGGTGCTGACATTTCAAAGAACCCCCTTGTAGGTATATAACCTGTAGTCTATAGAAGGTGGCTCTGGTCTTGTATAGCCCTTACCCTCGGATCATCACAGCTGGCGTTTGGCTAATTGGAGGAGTTGCTGTCTGTCCAGAATCACCTGTTCCTCATATCTGTCCATCCTTTGGTTGTGCCTCCTCATTTCAGAATGGAGCGACTTGTTTCACGCCAGGAGGGTGTGTGTGAGCTGACACTGCCTTCTGAGCAATCAGAGCCTCTCAGTCTGTTGTTTATTACGTGTCATTTCCTCCCTGGTGAAACAGGCCATGATTTCCCTCAGGGGTGGTATTCCTCTGTGGTCGGCCTTGTCCTCCTTGGTACTAAAATGGAAGAAAATATATATTTGAGTTACTTTCCCAACACAATTGACAGCTATGTGTTTCCATAGCCTTGACATCGTGGTCACTTGTGATTGACTGTGGTGTTTGTGTTAAACAGATGAACCACGGCCTGCATAATGAGCATTGTGGATCATTGCGCATATGAATCCTACACTATATGACACGCGCATGCAGTCCTAAAGAGACTGTATCCACATATGTCGCAGTGCGCACACCCAGACATGTACACAATTTGGAATATCAAATCAATCTTGATCTAATGGGAAATTGTACTCAGAATCAGTTTTAAATTCAGGTATTGGCCAGACCTTTTGTTGATACAAATTCTGAATATTATGTTTGCTACCAGGATTTACATGGTTACTGATGCCACATAAATCTTCAGTCATAACCATAGGACTTACAGTGCAGGGTTGTAGGAGCCAGAATCATTCTAGGGGGATACAGCTCATTGTATATACCAGACAGAGATAGAGCTTAATTACACATACATACAGACAACATGATATCCACCCCCTCACCCCCCAGTTCATACACCAATGTGTGTGGTGTGATATGATACTCTCTTTGCATGGTTCTTGGCACACCCGTGTTCACCTGACCTGGTCTGCTCCCATGTGCAGTATGTGATATTGGCTGGTGGCCCCTCACCGGTTGCACATGCAGCTCTTGTCTCCTCTGCAATCTTCCGCTTCACCTTCAGCTGTCATCATATCTGTGTTTGATAAACTTTATATCCCTGTTTGCAACCCCTAATGCCGCAACAGCTGAAGCTATGTGACTCCAGGCTTCTGCCTTCTGGCTAGGCCTCAAATCTCTCCCACCATGTATGATCTGATAGCGGGCACAGATTTCCCTGAGGAGAAAGTCCATCTCCTCTGGGCTATAATTGGCGGCCCTGTACTTTGACAAAGCCTCTTGCCCTCCCAACTGTGCCTAGGGTTCCTGGCCTCCCTGTTCTCTTCCTGGGGCCGGTCCCTCATCCCCACTATATCTCCCCCTGGGATCAGGCCCCTGACCCTCTGCCCCTACTCCTTGTGTGCCTACATCTGGGGGAACATCCTCCCTCCTGCTCTCCTCCACCTGTACCTCCCCTTCCTGACCTTGTTCTTCCTTTCTCCATACCTCTACCACTCATCCTCTTTTCATTCTTCTCCTTTCCTCACTCTCCCCCTCTGGTGTTTCCCTCTCTCTCCTCTCTTCTCTCTTCTCACTTTCCTCCTCCCCTCCTTTAACCTCTTATGATTTTTTAAGTAAAAATAAGGATAAATAAATATATATGTGTATGTGTATGTGGTAAAACAAGAATGTGAGTATTATGTGTAGTATAGTAATTGTATGTGGGGTAGGTTGGGGTATGGGGTGGTGTAGGTGGGGTGTGGCCTACCGCTCTGTATAGCTATGTGTACGTATTAATCTATGTGTGTTAATTATGTGGTATCAGTAATTATGTGTGTTGTAAATTAAGGATTAATATATATTAGAGGTCAAAATATCAATAAACTTACAAAGCTCCTTCTCTCTCTCTCTCTCTCTCTCTCTCCGATGCTCACAAACACACCAAAGGTAGGTCTGTGTGTTCACTTGCTCAGCTACAGCACAGTTAATAATTTTGTTTTTTGCGCCCTTTAAAACCCCTTCATGTGGAGTTATTTGTGGTTGCACGCTTTCTATTGGCTGTTAGGCCTGCTTGATTACAGGTTCGTAAATTACAGATTACAGGATCGTAATGGTCGATCGTATCTTGGCCAGCCCCTTAACAGATTGAAAGGGTTTACGTGCTTGCATCTACGGCCCATTTGTCACGGCAAGGTTGAATGTAATAGCTCTGTAACTCCACACAATTTCAAGCCTGCCAGCTTTGCTGGTGTACCATTGCTGCTACGGGCTTGGAATTTAATATGGTCCAAAGTTGTGCTAAATTATATGTTGCTGTCCAACCTCTGGTGCTGAAACTCAGAATCACTCATTTTGAGACTGACATCTGTGACTTACGCTTACATTTAGTTCTACAGTAAAGTGGCAATGTAAAACTGCAGTCTGTCAACATAAATTAATAGATATCTTTACTGAATCCACATTTCCTACCAGGTTTCTCATCATGCTATAATCGAAACCAAAATGTCCACTGCTATTAAAGCAAAGTGATCTACTCTTGTTTTCATAAATGAAAAGTATAAATATGATGATTCTGTGGTCCTTTAAGAAATGTAGGGAGAACTGTAAGGACCTCAAGCATAGTAGAGATGCACGTCACATGCATTACTCTCTGTAGACTCCAGGTACCAGCCCGGCAGGGGGTTTAATAGGTGCTATGGTAACAAAAATGGAGTAGGAAGTGTTTCCCTGCTTCCGTGTGCTGGGATCAGCATTATAGCTCATGTAAAGGGCTATATTCTCCATAGCAGACTATGGTACCTGCTGGCAGCTACAGTCAGCTGGTGTATGGAATAATCTGGGTGGCAAGTCACATGTTCTAACCAGTAGTGCCCCCATGTTCCACATGCATTAACCATCTAACTGAATATTTCATTGGCAAAGTATACAGAAAACTGTCCATTGGATGCCTAAAAATAGCAATGACAATCTTACTTGTGTGTCTTTATCCTGAATATCTCAGAATTCAGTTTTTTTTCAGATTTAGATTTAAAAATAATTAATATGCCAATGAGGCTTTACATTTTGGATTTGTTGATATTTAATTTTCTGCTATGTTTATGCATATATTACATCATAATTTGGTTCTGTATCTATGTTAATGTACACACTGCTTTGGAATGATAAAGAGATTAAACCAACATTGTAGTCACACATCTGATAGAGGAGAATAAGTAGTGTATGAAATCAGGTTTTTGCATTAAAAAAATCCCAAAATAAGCATTAATTAGCTTACCTTGAAATTAGCAAAATTTCTAATGGTTTTTGGCAGTTGCATTTGATGGTGTACTCCCTTAGCAAATCCCAGCTAAATTAGCATAAAATTCATATTACTTGTGTCCAATCAGAAGCAGGCTAATACATTGTATAAATCTAAACCTCTGTGTCTTGCGGCATGCTCAGTACAAGAACTGAGGTTCTAAGTGCAAATATTTGCCAGCAGCTCTGTTTGTGCTAATGTCTGGTGGGTGGTGGGGCCGAGTAAGATCTGCAACAATTCCAAAATGCTCCATGCTGATTGGGGGGTATCAAGTGTCTGTGTAGGCACTCTCGGAGGTGTCAACATAACTATTTTTAGATAATATTAATATTAAAATGCCTTTAATATCAATAATAGAGGTCCCCCTGTGTAAAAAAATCTTGGGACCCTCACAACACCCTTCCCCTCTATCTCTAGCTATCTGTCTATCTTTCTCAATATATATATATATATATATATATATATATATATATATATATATATATATATATATACAGAGAGTGCAGAATTATTAGGCAAGTTGTATTTTTGAGGATCAGTGAACCCAAAAAACTCATTAATATCAAAGCTGAATATTTTTGGAAGTAGTTTTTAGTTTGTTTTTAGTTTTAGCTATTTTAGGGGGATATCTGTGTGTGCAGGTGACTATTACTGTGCATAATTATTAGGCAACTTAACAAAAAACAAATATATAAACCTTTTCAATTATTTATTTTTACCAGTGAAACCAATATAACATCTCAACATTCACAAATATACATTTCTGACATTCAAAAACAAAACAAAAACAAATCAGTGACCAATATAGCCACCTTTCTTTGCAAGGACACTCAAAAGCCTGCCATCCATGGATTATGTCAGTGTTTTGATCTGTTCACCATCAACATTGCGTGCAGCAGCAACCACAGCCTCCCAGACACTGTTCAGAGAGGTGTACTGTTTTCCCTCCTTGTAAATCTCACATTTGATGATGGACCACAGGTTCTCAATGGGGTTCAGATCAGGTGAACAAGGAGGCCATGTCATTAGATTTTCTTCTTTTATACCCTTTCTTGCCAGCCACGCTGTGGATTACTTGGACGCGTGTGATGGAGCATTGTCCTGCATGAAAATCATGTTTTTCTTGAAGGATGCAGACTTCTTCCTGTACCACTGCTTGAAGAAGGTGTCTTCCAGGAACTGGCAGTAGGACTGGGAGTTGAGCTTGACTCCATCCTCAACCCGAAAAGGCCCCACAAGCTCATCTTTGATGATACCAGCCCAAACCAGTACTCCACCTCCACCTTGCTGGCGTCTGAGTCGGACTGGAGCTCTCTGCCCTTTACCAATCCAGCCACGGGCCCATCCATCTGGCACATCAAGACTCACTCTTATTTCATCAGTCCATAAAGCCTTAGAAAAATCAGTCTTGAGATATTTCTTGGCCCAGTCTTGACGTTTCAGCTTGTGTGTCTTGTTCAGTGGTGGTCGTCTTTCAGCCTTTCTTACCTTGGCCATGTCTCTGAGTATTGCACACCTTGTGCTTTTGGGCACTCTAGTGATGTTGCAGCTCTGAAATATGGCCAAACTGGTGGCAAGTGGCATCGTGGCAGCTGCACGCTTGACTTTTCTCAGTTCATGGGCAGTTATTTTGCGCCTTGGTTTTTCCACACGCTTCTTGCGACCCTGTTGACTATTTTGAATGAAACGCTTGATTGTTCGATGATCACGCTTTAGAAGCTTTGCAATTTTAAGAGTGCTGCATTCCTCTGCAAGATATCTCACTATTTTTGACTTTTCTGAGCCTGTCAAGTCCTTCTTTTGACCCATTTTGCCAAAGGAAAGGAAGTTGCCTAATAATTATGCACACCTGATATAGGGTGTTGATGTCATTAGACCACACCCCTTCTCATTACAGAGATGCTCATCACCTAATATGCTTAATTGGTAGTAGGCTTTCGAGCCTATACAGCTTGGAGTAAGACAACATGCATAAAGAGGATGATGTGGTCAAAATACTCATTTGCCTAATAATTCTGCACTCCCTGTATATATATATATATATATATATATATATATATATATATATATATATATATCATTGGCTTGGCTTCTCAAACAAATATTTAGGAGGGATGATGTATACATATTATAGATATTTATACACACATCTTTAGTGTCTTTGAGGTCAACAAATAACATTTTTTTCTAAGTCTGTTATCTTTGCCCTAAAGACTTTAGACTTTCCCTGTCATGAGAGATTGTGGGACCCCCCTGAACCCCACATGTAACCCTGTTATTTGGGACTCTAACACATTTGATTGCTAACATCAAGGCTATCGAACTGGACTTTCAATTTTATGTTAAAAGTGACTTGTTGCCTATTTAATTTGTGCATTTATTTTCTGCCATTGTTGGTGTGTCAAGTGTTGAATGTTTCCCTCCCTCAATGGCATATATGAGAGCACAATTCTGACATTTGTTAAATACCTGTGCAAGAAGAATAAAGTTGCCAGTCAGTCTGTCTGCACTACAAGAATGGTGTTATTCATCTAATTGTTCCTACTTCTCAATGAATGATGTCCTGATCTAAATTGTACTGGAATGAATTGTCACAACCTGCAGATTGCACTTGTAAGATGAGGCCCTTCGTCTCTGGGTCATGACACCCCTTTTATATCAGGTCGCTGAAAGTAGCAATGGACACCTTCCAGTTATTGAACCTTGCAGTAGGCTTGTTCCCTATTTAAGAGAGCATGTGTATACATTATTAAAGTCGCTTCTTTTCATGAGAAATATAAAATAAATTTACATTTTTTTTTGTTTTGTAGTTCAGTTGTGTCTTACTCTCCTTGAACCTGTGGAATATGCCAGACACCTCTGGCAGCCACTGCACCTCTGAGATCCATCACATTGATTGTTTCAAAAACTGCATTTATCCATCTTCTTTAAGGAATTTTGTTTTCTCATGATATGGCCAAACTTTGTGAGTTTAAATCTCATGAACAAACCTTCTAGTCAAGAGTTTGGTTTGATGTCCTGTAGTACTGATTAATTGGGTTTGCTTGCAGTCATTTGGATTCTAAGCAGTTTTCTCCAGTAGTGGAGCTAAAGAATGATGGGCCCCAATTAAAAAATATATATATAATTTGGTTTCCCTCCCTGTATTTTTTTTGCACTTTCTCCTTCTCTGGTATCAATTCACTCAGTCAGCTATTACCTCTCAGCAACCATGCCCACAAAGCACTGTTATTCAGCCCTTGCTCTTGTTCACATTTTCCCTGATACAGACCCCCATCATCTAAACTGCTCCATACTGCCACCTCTTAAAGTTTCAGTAGAACTGCTCCACAGAAACATATATATATATATATATATATATATATATATATATATATATATATATATATATATATACAGCTCTGGGCCCCTCCCATTGCACCACCTGCACCACTAGTAGCTCTGCCCCTGGTTTCCTCCAACACCACAATTCAAAAGTGTCAATTCTATGATGCTCAGACTTTTTTTATACTCCAGCTCTCTGTATGTTTCTGGGAATACCATAGTTGTAACTATGCAAACCTTTGTTGATAGTTTAATAACTTTACTCTTTAATAGCTTATCAAGACTTGCCATAGCTTTCCTCCCAAGAATCAAGTGTCTATTAATTTCATAGCTGCAGTCACCATCTGCAGAGACCCTGGAGCCCAGGAAAAGTTTGTCTTTTTAAGATTAAGCAGCAGGCCATCTTTTGCGCTCTCTTTTTCACCCTCACCAGTAGGTCTTTTAGTAAAAAAAATAATTAAGTAACTTTGTTAAAACATTTTTCAAGTTACCCCAAAAATGTGTAAAGTGTCCCTTTAACCAAAACAGTGTATAAACTTGCAATAAAATTACAATTCCTAATTTAAAGCACAACTATGAGCTGGACAGAATTTATAGATATGGCTCTGAGAGTTGTACTATTTACTTGTACAAAATAAGTGCAAATAAAAAGCTACTGGGTAATGAGTCACAGAAGACCAATGGTCGATGTTTGGTAACGTTCTTCAATGGAAAACATTCACTTTTTATCTATCTTTGTCAATCTCACATTGACAAATTGATTGCTATTTAAACGAAGAGTAGATAGGTCTTGACGTATCAAGGACAGCGGAAATAGGCTGTTTCTTCAATGATGTACAGTCAGTAATGATAGAAGACTGTCTGTATAATTGCATGTACGGTAGGATCAGATGATTGAAGAAATCTTTAAATTGCAGGTAACAGAGAATGGTCTTGTATCTGATAAATAAAATGTAACATTTAAAATCAGTATTTTTTTTTTACTAATACAAGCATTTCTTAAGACGTAAACTCAAATAACCTTTCTTATAAGAAAGGTAGCCCCCCCCCCCCCCAATTCTTATTTACATTAAAGGGACTTGAACACACCATTTTTCTATCATGCATTTGAAATAAAGTTCTTTACATTACAACATTTGCGTTTTACACAGAAAAAATGTTAAGTAAAACATGTATAACTTTGGCTAAAACTAACAAGAAATGCCTTTCTGTGCACAGAGATTGCTTAAAGGACCACTGCATAAGTAAAGCCATATGTTTGTTTGTTGGGCATAGACTATTCAAAACAATCTGCAAGTTAAATGATTAAAGTGACTGATGTTTCTTATCTACTCCTACCTGTGCCATGGGGTGTGTGAAGCTCTGACAGGAAGCTGGACTAAACACAAAGACAGAACAGTCAGACTCTAGTTCAGACTGAACATGCTCAGTTAAATAGTGCAGTGTTACGAGGGCTCATGCACTGTCACTGGGCGGGGCCTAAG
This sequence comes from Discoglossus pictus, assembly GCA_027410445.1. Classification (NCBI taxonomy): domain Eukaryota; kingdom Metazoa; phylum Chordata; class Amphibia; order Anura; family Alytidae; genus Discoglossus; species Discoglossus pictus. The sequence continues at coordinate 197,758,907 of CM050168.1, read as the reverse complement.
AGGGGGCAGGTTACAGTACAACTGTTACCTCTGTGGAAACCATGGGGCTGAGCTAATTATGTCATAGCGCGGAGCCAGTGAGGTCATAGCCCAGCCTGCTTCCAAGCAATGATGATCCAGCTCCCAGGCAGAGCTGGTCACATCCCAGAAACAAATTTAGAAAGTAAGAAACACTATTAACCTTTATTTATTTAAAACTGTATAATGTTTTGATAGTCTATGCCCAACAAACATATTAGCTTCACTGGTGAATGCACTACAGTGGCCCTTTAAATTTGTAGATCTCATTATGACTCACACAGTTATATTTTCACACAAGGTTTACAGAGACAATGCCCCAAATACAATTATGTGTTCAAAGCAGTTTATTCTATTCCAAGACCTTACTTAAAAAAAAAACAAAAAAAAAAACACTTGTCCTGTTAGAATCCCCATCCTATTTTAATCTGTCTCTAGTTGCTCTGTTCATGAAAATGATTTTGTTAATTCAGCTGAGAAAAATAATAACAAAAGCCATCACTATTTTGTTACTATACAAGTGATGACTGCAGAACTTTCATCAAACTGGGGAGCTTTCTCAATTAATGAGTAATTAACAACTTAAAGCTCAATTACATGGCTCCCACAGGAAGTCCCGAGAGCACAATTTACACATAGAGTGCCACATAGCTATTACATTCCTCCAGCAGTAAACCCTAATGAGAAATCGCTTACGAGTAATTTCATATGACCTGTTCCTTGCCCTAAGGGATATGTTACCTTAAGTGCAGTTACATGGCTCTAGTAAGATCTTAGGGCCTCATTCAATTAAGGGACGTAAAATGGCAGCAAATCCGCTATTTCTTGAGGCCGGCTTGCGGCCCTGCATAGCTCTACGTCTACGCTGGTATTCAATCGGGCTGCACTGCAAGGTGGTCCCTCTTACGACAGATCACAAACAATGCTATTGGTCGAATGCATTTGCCGCAACTTGTGTTTCAAGGATGCAAAGTTTGAAAACTGTAAATGCAAATATAAATTCAAGACAGCATTGTAAAGCACTGTAAATGATGGGTATGCAATGGGTGACATGAGGATAAAAGGCATATCATTCTCAAGCTGGAACATCACCTCAATACAATACTTGATTTCACAATCAATTTTTGTCCAAAGTCTTACAGGCTTCAATAACGAGCTATGGGCTTGGGGGTTATTCAAACCCGTCGGACTTTGGAAATAATTTAAATGTGAAATCCAGTACTGTATTGTGGCGAAGTGCCTGCTTGAGAATGATATGCCTTTAATCCTCATGTCACCCATTGTGTACCTCATCATTTACAGAGCTTTACAGTGCTGTCTTGAATTTATATTTGCATTTCTATTGCTCTGAGTTTACGGGCTCGAACCACGAATCACAGGCTTGCGGGTTTGAACCTTGAGATAGGGGTTTGGAGGTCATTCAAGGCCGTAGGTCTTACTATCAAAATGTAGCACTTGATAAGCAAATAAAAAAGCCATCCTGTACTTTTATTAAAAGAGAAGGTGATGTTAGGTCTTAAAGTTAATAGCACAACATTCTCAAACTCTCAAATTGGCATAAATACCTACTTTATTGCATTTTAAATTTCCTTCATGAAGTCCTATTGGCTTCAACCTCCGGGCTCGGAGGTTGGATTCAAAAGTCCTACAGGTTCGGAGGTTGAAGCCCGTCGGACTTTATGACGAAAATTTTACATGAATTTTTTTATTAGCCAATTTGAGAGTAGGGGAATGTTGTGCAATTAATTTTAAGACCTAAAATCACTTTCACTTCTAATAAAAGTACAGGATGTCTTTTATATTTTGCTTAATTGGTGCTACGATTTGTAAGTAAGAGCGAAGGGTGATCGTAGCAATTGAATAGCGAATTGGGATTTCTTGTGGTCGCAACTCTTTCGGATGCGCAAGATCAAAGGCTTTGACGGAAGTAAGATTTAACAAATCGCAAGGGATCGCAGCTCGCAAGCCGATCAGAGGCCCCAAACTTAAGCCAATTGAATAGCTACGTAGCTTGTGGCCTCCCTTTGTGGCCCTGCAGCTCCAAATCGTAGCAATTGAATGAGCTCTTACAGAAAATCTTAAGGGTTCTGCTAGTGCAACAAATTTTAACAAGTAAACTCAACCTCCTGCAAGAGAATTGAAATCCCATGCAAGTACACTTTCAAGACACTTGAGGAGCTACAAGGGCCCTAGTAGAAAAATGTAGCCTAAATAAGCATTTTTCAAGACTTTTACAAAATCAAATTAGAGCCCACACATCATAAAGCACAAAGGAAGTATTTAAAATGGTTAATCCACCATATATAACAATACTAAAGCACAATTAAATAAATATCAATGTCAATTACAACTACCTGTTCACACAATTAAACACTGACAACAAATTAATACTATTTCACACCTCATTAATATACTCTCAGGGGTTAACACCTATCCACCTGCCCTGCAAATACATTTACAACTCCACACAACAATAATCCATGTATGACCCTATGGACCATAGCACAACAGGAACATCTGAACATCTGTCAGCCACTGCCCCTGTTTGTCTTGATTTCCTGTAATACAGATTTATTGGATCTTCTTGCAGTCCAAGGGACTGTAAGCAGTTTTCGTCAACAACACATTTCAAAGGCGTCAATTCTACGGCGCTCAGTCACCTTTATGGTCCGGCTCTCACATCCATATGTTACTACGGGGAATACCATAGTTCTTACTATGCAAACCTTTGTTGATAGTGTAATATCTTTATTTTTTGCTAGCTTGTCCAACTTGCCAAAGCTTTCCTCCCTAGAAACAAGCGTCTTTTAATTTTGTGGCTACAGTCACCATCTGAAGAGGTCTTGGATCCCAGGAAAATAAAATCTCTCCCTGTCTCCACTTCTTTCCCATCTATTTACTAGGTACTGAGATTGCCTTTTGCCATGATCTTTATTTTTTTAACGCTGAGCAGCAGACCGGCTTTTGCATCTCCTTTTATCGTCCTCAATAGGTCCTGAAGTTTCTCATCACTTTCAGCCATCAAAGTAGTATCATCTTCATATCTGAAGTTGTTGATATTTCCTCCAGCAATGTTTTTTACGTGTTTGGATTCAACCCCCCCGGCCTTACTTATGATGTACACTGCGTGCAAGCTGAATAAATAAATAAATAAGGTGACAATATACAACCTTGGTGCACACCTCGTCCGATCTTGAACCGTTCTGTTGTACCATGTTCGGTAATGATCGTGGCTTCTTGGTGCACATACAGATTGTTCAGGAAGCAGATTACTTGATCTTGTACTCCCATCTCTTTAAGAAACTGACATATTTTGTTGTGATCCACACAGTCAAAGGCTTTAGAATAGGCTATGAAGCAGAAGTAAATGTTTTTCTGGAACTCTCTTTTTTTCTTTAATATCCATTGGACATTGGCAATTTGATCACATGTGCATCTTCCTTTGTGGAACCCGGCTTGCACATCTGGTAGTTTCTGCGCCATATATTGTTGGAGTCGATCTTGTACCTTGCTGGCATGTGAAATTAGTGAAATTGTTCAATAATTGGAGCACTCTTTGGCACTGCCTTTTTTGGGAGTGGGATATAGACTGACCTTTTCCAGTCAATTGGCCACTGTTGAGTTTTCCAAATCTGTTGGCATAAGGCAAGCAACACTTTTAGACCATCATCTTGTAAAATTTGGAAAGGTTCAATTGGGATTCCATCAACTCCTGTAATGTTGTAATCAGCAAGGCATCATAGGGCCCATCTCGCCCTCGATGATATCTGGCTCCAGCACATTGGATAAACTATTGAGGTCATCATTGCTGTTCAGTTCCTTCCTATATAGATCGTTAGTGTATTCTTACCACCTCTTCTTTATCTGATCTATTCTTCCCTGTCATTTTTGTCTTTTTTCATGCCCACTTTGGCATGAAAAGTTTCCTTGAGATCCCAAATTTTCTTGAAGACATCTCTTGACATCTCTGTTATCTTCTTCTATTTCTTTACATCACTCATTGTAGAATGTCTCCTTGTCTCTTCTTGCTATCCCCTGGAATTCTATATTGTGTTGGACAAATGTTTTCCTATTTCCACTACCTTTGGCTTTCCTTCTTTCCTGGGCTACTTTCAAAGCCTCATCAGATAGCCAATTGACCTTCTTAGTTTTCTTTTGGGGGGGGGATATTTTTTGTTACTAGTTTCTGGATAATGTTGCAAAGTTTGGTCCAAAGTTCTTCAGACATTCTATCTTCCATGTCTAGTCCCTTAAATCTATTCTTTACTTCCACTAAATATTCACAAGGGATATTATTTATTTTGTATCTGCTTGGTCTGATGATTTTTCTTCTTTTCTTCAGCTTAATTCTGAAATTTGTAATAAGATGCTCAAGGTCTGAGCCGCAGTCAGCTCCAGGTCTTGTTTTTTCTGACTGTATAGAGCTTCTCCATCTTTGGCTGTATATAGTAAATCTGATTTCTGTATTATCCATCTGGTGATGTACATGTGTAGAGTCATCTTGGAGGCTGTTGGAAGAGAGTGTTTGCTACAACCAGATAATTATCTTGACAAAATTCTACTAATCTCTGATCTGCTTCATTTTGTACTCGATGGCCAAATTTGCCAGTTATTCCAGGTATCTTTTTGTGCCAGACTTTAGTATTCTAATCTCCTATGATGATAGTGACATATTTTCTTGGTTTTATATCTTTGAATATCTTCATAGAATTGGGCAACTTCAGTCTCTTCAGCATCCATGGTTGGAGCATAGACTTGCATCACTCTGAAGTTAAATGGCTTGCCGAGCACTGCTTTAGCCACCCTTTGATTGACTATGAAGTCTACTCCATTTCTTCTGCGGGATTCTTGACTACATTCAGTTTTTGCCTTCCAATGCTGAACTGTTCTTTGCAGCAGCAGGCTTTCTGGTGCTACTCATAACTGCCCTCTGCTCTTCCTCAGTAATGTGGTAGGCACCTTCTGACCTGAGGAGCTCGTCTTCGGGTGCCATATCATTATGTCTCTGGTTGTGCCTGCCCATAAAGTTATATTAGCAAAGTTACTGGAGTTTGGTTCCTTCTCCAGTGGACCATGATTTTTCTGACCTCTCTGCCATGAACTGCCCATTTTGGGTGACCCTATTTAGTATAGCTCATAACTTTATTGAAGTACCATTCACCACGACAAGGTAGCGATCCAGAACCTGACATATAATACCATGTACCAAGTGCGAAATGAATATAGAATTTGAAGTGTGCAAATTACAATGTTCATTTGTAAAAATAGGAAACCTCAATGTCTTGCCAATGTTTCGGTAGGAAACATGTAGCTGTATGGCAATCTTTACTGATGTTCTTTAATTTTACTAGGGTGCTACGTAGGTTGATTGCCTCTGACTCAACGTCATTCCCACAGGTTCTTATGTAACATATAATAACTCTTGCGAACACCCACAAGTTTTTCCCTTATGTGATAAACCCCCTGGCTGCATATTAGGATGGTCTTACAAGAAACAACGCGTGGGAGCAATATAATAACTACATAAATTCTCCCGTAACTATCCTGCAGAAGCCATGTCATTGAGCTCTAACACAAATTGTGGATCAAATATCGTTTCAGATCTACTTTTGCCACAGATGTCCCATGCAGTGCACATAAAATCTCTCACTTTAATAAAACTCAAAATACAATGTTGAAACAAGGTCTGGTTGTCTACCACCCAAAACCACTCTTTGAGATTCAATCATAATCAAATATACAGTGGTACCTTGGTAGAGTACTAAATTCCAGCAAGGAGTAATATAAACTGGTTTTAGCAAACGTGATGAGTACCAGACAGCTTGAGTATCAAATATTTTGAGAATTGAAAACTTTTAGAGATTTCTCCCAGCTAGTTCCCATCCTCCCCTTAATGGACTCAACAAACTCCCAGCTGGAGGCTTATAGAGTAATATTTGAAAATGAATTTAATATTGTAATATTGCTATTATAAGCTATGAAATGTTCATTTTATTAATGACCACTACACAATTAAAATAACTAGTTCCTTTTACTTACAGCATAACAGTGGTACTTTAATGGGTTAAACTTTCTTTTTTATCAGTACTTACAGTCACGTCCATAAATATTTGGACATCAACACAATTCTAAACTTTTTGGCTCTATACACCACCACTATGGATTTGAAATGAAACTAACAAGATGTGCTTTAACTGCAGACTTTCAGCTTTAATTTGAGGGTATTTACATCCAAATCAGGTGAACGGTGTAGGAATTACAACAGTTTGTATATGTGCCTCCCACTTTTTAAGGGACCAAAAGTATTGGGACAATTGGCTGCTCAGCTGTTCCATGGCCAGTTGTGTGTTATTCCCTCATTATCCCATTTACAAAGAGCAGATACAAGCTCCAGTGTTCATTTCAAGTGTGCAATTTGCATTTGTTGCTGTTAACTCTCAATATGAGATCCAAAGAGCTGTCACTATCAGTGAAGCAAGCCATCATTAGGCTGAAAAAACAAAATAAACCCATCAGAGAGATAGCAAAAACATTAGGTGTGGCCAAATCAACTGTTTGGAACATACTTAAAAAGAAAGAACGCACCAGTGAGCTCAGCAACACCAAAAGACCCGGAAGACCACGGAAAACAACTGTGGTGGATGACATAAGAATTATTTCCCTGGTGAAGAAAACACCCTTCACAACAGTTGGCCAGATCAAGAAAACTCTCCATGAGGTAGGTGTATGTGTGTCAAAGTCAACAATCAAGAGAAGACTTCACCAGAGTAAATATAGAGGGTTCACCACAAGATGTAAACCATTGGTGAGCCTCAAAAACAGGAAGGCCAGATTAGAGTTTTCCAAACAACACCTAAAAAAGCCTTCACAGTTCTGGAACAACATCCTATGGACAGATGAGACTAAGATCAACTTGTACCAGAGTGATGGGAAGAGAAGAGTATGGAGACGGAAAGGAACTGCTCATGATCCAAAGCATACCACCTCATCAGTGAAGCATGGTGGTGGTAGTGTCATGGCGTGGGCATGTATGGCTGCCAATGGAACTGGTTCTCTTGTATTTATTGATGATGTGACTGCTGACAAAAGCAGCAGGATGAATTCTGAAGTGTTTCGGGCAATATTATCTGCTCATATTCAGCCAAATGCTTCAGAACTCATTGGACGACGCTTCACAGTGCAGATGGATAATGACCCGAAGCTTACTGCAAAAGCAACCAAAGAGTTTTTTAAGGGAAATAAGTGGAATGTTATGCAATGGCCAAGTCAATCACCTGATCTGAATCCGATTGAGCATGCATTTCACTTGCTGAAGGCAAAACTTAAGGGAAAATGCCCCAAGAACAAGCAGGAAATGAAGACAGTTGCAATAGAGGTCTGGCAGAGCATCACCAGGGATGAAACCCAGCATCTGGTGATGTCTATGCGTTCCAGACTTCTAATTCACTGTAAAGGTTTTTCAACCAAGTATTAAAAAGTGAAAGTTTGTTTTATGACTGTTAATCTGTCCCATTACTTTTGGTCCCTTAAAAAGTGGAAGGCACATATACAAACTGTTGTAATTCCTACACCGTTCACCTGATTTGGATGTAAATACCCTCAAATTAAAGCTGAAAGTCTGCAGTTATAGCACATCTTGTTCGTTTCATTTCAAATCCATTGTGGTGGTGTATAGAGCCAAAAAGATTAGAATTATGTCGATGTCCCAATATTTATGGACCTGACTGTATCTCTCCATTCATGGTTCTTTCCTATCCCACCCCTCAATTCCCTTCTCCATGTGGACTGTCAGATATAATCTCAGGACTCGGCACTAGTCATTGGACCAGCTGTTGAGGAAATACTGCTGTAGTTGAAGGTATTGATATTTTGGTTTACAGCCCACAGAATGTGAGACTAGAACATTTCCTTAAGTCTTCCCATTCCAAAGTGTTAAAGTTTTCTGAACAGTTGCTAAATCATGGGTCATGGGTCGGCAAAAACACTACCAGATAGAACATTATGTACCCATGCCAATATTCTGGGAGCTTGGCAGAATTACAGCAAAAAGGCTTGTGACCGTAACTTCACCCCATCCCTATGTGATAAGCTTCATGTTCCTTATACACTTCAGACAATTTATAAGTTGTGTTATAATGCCGAGAGAAGTTCGAATACATTTCAGTAAAGGTTGGATGACGTATATTTCATCATTAAAGCACCACAGTATTTTAGGAAAAAATCTCACAATTGTCAAGAATGTAACTAACAAATTATATGACATGAACATAAAAGCATATTTCAAAGAGTCTCCATTTCTGAAGACTCTTTTTACATATAGAAAGTTCCCATCTTGTCTGACTTGCACCCTTGATGCTAGCTTGGAGCCTGAGTGGGTGTTTTCATCTTATCTATCAGTAGTGGGGAGGAGTTTGATGGAAGGCTAATGTGTTAAATTATTGCAACAACTTGAATTTGACACCTAACTCTTTCTCTGCAAATACCCTAAAACAGGAAGCTTACAACAATAACTGCCACCTGGTCCTGCATAAATGTAAAAAGCTGCCACTTACACATACAACCTTCATTAAAGTACCATGTATGCCTCGAAGTTTCAGACATTATTTTTTTTTTATAAAAATTTGAGGAAGTTGACTTTGGACATTCAAAACACAATGGTGCCCCCATTTTCTTGCGTGTATAGTGTACATCTGTATATTTATAAGTAGGATTTTATTTATTTATTTTGTTTAATACAATTATTTTTCAAAGTCATGTTTTATGACATTTTTCCTGCTTAATTAGCCTAACTCAAGTTTTTCAAATAGAAACAATTGTGAGCAAAGTTTATTTGAAAGAATTACTTGAAAGGATATGAGGATAATTAGATGTCTTCAGCAGAAAGGGAGAAATATTTAGACTAATATTATAAATATAGAAGGTGTTGAAGTACATTTCTAAATCACATTGCCAGCAGCACCCCACTGCTAAAAAGGTTAATTGGGTAGCTCTAAACCTATTGATTCACTCCTGTCTTGTGTATGTTCTATAGCACTCTTTCTTAATTAAATTCTGTCTTTTTTCCTGTGCTATGCTTTTGCTAGTGGCATAAGAACAGAACAGCTGTTTCCTTTTGCGTTCTTTGGAATCTGTGTTTTGACAAGCAAGATGAAGAAGCTACCGCGTGCTCGCATTCTGGTCCAAGAACAACAGGCCCAATGCGAGCAAAGAAATATGGCACCATTGGGTTAAGAAGGGTTGTGATTAATTAGCCATGAAATTTACAATCTGTTGCATTGGATAACATGGGTGACTGATACACCCTGTCCTTCTGCAGAGCATAACTGTAGAAGATACTAAAATCTACTTCTCTCCAAACCCAGACCACAGCGTAAAGATATAAATAGCAACAATGTATCAATTTTAAAACATATTTTTTTTATCTGTTATCATCCATAGATAATAGTTTTAAAATGATAGTAAAATCTGACATGTTCTACTATTCTTGAAAGCGTGTTGTCAACATTACATTTTTTTTACATAAAATACAAGTAACTGGCAGTCTTGTAATATTATGTTTTATACTGCTGCATAATCATGCCTTTCAACTTTTGAGCTTGGAGCCTGAGGACATGCCCTTCTCTATTGAAGAGTGGAGGGAGAAGTCCAAGGGGACATATATAATTGGATCCTGGTATTTGACACTAATCCCATTCCAAAGCATATGCTGAGAAACAACTGCAAATTATTCAACTCTCTTCAGTTCTCCCAACGGGCTCCTCCATTCTAACAATGGTCTAGATTCACTAAAAGTTGTGTTTCTATTCACATTAACTAACATTCAAGTATTCTATGGAGGACCTCAGAAGGATCACTGCAAAGCACAGTAAGTGAATGCAGTTCTCTTCACAGTATTTACTAGGTCTGCTATGGTCTCTCTAACTCAATGCATTGTAATTAGAGTTATTGTGATAGAATAAGTATGTCATGATTGATTTTTTGGGGATTATGACATGTTGCTTTTATGTGTAATGTTTAAAGGTTATTGTGATTTGTACTGCTATTTGTAATATTGAGTCATCAGTAGCCAAACAAAATGGCGCCTATAGCTAGTCTGAACTGGTCCCAATTCATGTCCTTTGTCTAGAGCTGCTTGTGACCTGTCCAGGTAACACAGATCAGCCCCCAGAAGAGGGCAGCCCCTTTCTGTGACATCATCTCTTTTTCCACAGACACAGGACTATTCTGATTGGGCTATGCTAATTCAGGCAGTACAGCTATCCAGCTGATTGGTGTTTGTGCATCCAAGCCAAGCAGGGAATTCAAATTGGTTCACTCTCCAATTCATGAATGTTGTTTTTGCTATTGTTCTGTGTTTTTTTTTCTGAAATAGTCAGTTGGTTTTGGGAAGCAATTAAAAGCAGTCTGTTTTGTACTACACAATGGTACATGTGTGCTTCTTATATCGAAACAACGGGTGAAACCGAGTTATTATTTTTAATAAACAAAAACCTTTGGACTGAGTTTGCAACCTGAGAGGTCTTGAGTTCTCCTAAGAGGTGTTTTGGCTGGGTGCTGAGATCTTGAACACAAAAAACGTACAACCTAGAAGGAAGAAAATTGAGGTGCATGTGGCCCCTCAAATCTGGGTTGTAAGAGAGTATACAATATATATATTCTAAATTAATTTTCTACTTTTATTACAACAAAAATAGACCGGGGGAAATGTATAAACACTCACAATCTCACTAAAGTAACAATGTTAAGGAGAATATAGCTTAGTGAATTGGTACTACTGTCAATATTTTCAGGTAATGTGGACAGAATCTTTTAAATCCACGATAGAACATTTGAGACAATACAATAATTTCAAAAATAAATGAAGATGTTTTTAAAGCTGCAAAAGCTGAATGTGTTCTTGCTCCAAAATGTTGCAATATTTACACCTCATATATATTTTTCAATTTGTTCTTTGCTCAGTAAATGCAAAGATTTGCCCTCTCTGGTTTGTTAGAACTCGTATTATTTAACTATTTTATCAAGCACAAGTCATCTATTCTTTGTACTGTATAATACCTGACTGTAAAATGCTGAGCTGAGTAGAAAGTTCAAGTGTAAGGCAAATAAGCAAAATACTACAAGCTGAGAGTTGCCCTTACAAAGGTTTATGTTCAAGTTGTTACTTTGGCTGCCAGACTTTGGCTCATGCTCCAGCTATTTAAATGGACCCTATAAATAAATGTAATTTGTAAAACCCATTCAAACAAACTCAGGAAGTTACCCCCTGTTGCACCTTCATGGTATGCAAAAGAAGTTGGGTTCTCAAACATTCTTTATTAATCTCCAGACATATGGCTCAATCCCATTAGGCAGGGCAAACACATGCAAAACTAAAAGTTACCATATTATATATTAAGGGAATAAATGATAATGCTATGGGGATGTTTAATTACTGTTAATCTCCCACATACTTGGCAAACAGGCAGGCTTAAAATTAATGTAAAATTTACATTTTTGAAGATTGTCTTTGAATATAGAAATTTGACATATTGTCTGACTGTTGTAAACAGGAAAACAGGTTCCACAAATTGAGCTATTGTTACTTTGTGTTCTTCTTAGATGTAGGTGAAGTATAAAATTGATATGGCAATTATATTGAGGAGGATAACATTTTATTAAAATGTAACATGTGTACTAATTAATGGCAATTATCAGACCATTAGCCAGTAATTTTCAGCATTTTCAATATGCAATACTTTATATAGTCAAAACCAAGTATTTAGTTGAGTTTTTAATTGATTAAGAGTTATGGCACTGGATAAGTTAAATGTTTTGGTTTTGCAAGTAACGTTTTTCCATACTGGACTTCTATCATTCCTCGTACAGTTTGTCTTCCAATATATCGATGAGTTAAGTTAATTTCTCAAATAATTCTAGACAGCACACATTATGCCAGCTTGGCCTACAAGACATTGGCAAGGAGGACTTTTTATGAATTAGAAAGGTTCATCCAAAAGCTTATATCAAACTGAAATTACTTTTATTAATTAACTAACTAATGTTAATTGCAATTAAACACCCACACTAGATTAATCAATTAGCTTCTAAAATGCAATATATTGCAGATAGTAGATTATCTTATAATATGCCATATACATTTCTATATTTATTCAGAGTCTACAATTATATTTGATGGAAAAATCTTTTTAAATAAAAAAATCAGAATTTACAGCCTTATTAAATTAGCGATTCAGCCAATTAAATAGGGCTCTATATAAGCACATAGTATATTTATTTTACAGAAGTTTTTAGTTAGTGAAGACCTTGCTTTTGGATAGAAGTTCACTAACTAAACACTTTTGTAAAATAAATATGCTATGTGCTTATATAGAGCCCTATTCCATTGGCCAAATCACAATTTAATAAGACTGTTAGTCAGTATTTTATATATCCACAGTATCCTAGTACAAACTTGATATTGATTACACAAAATCTTTTTGTCATAATGCACTGTTAATCACAAATGTTATACTATTTTTACTGCCCCCCTCACTTTTCTCAGCTAAAGTTTTTATGGTACCATTTAAATTTTGGTATTATTATTGTTTGTAATATAACAGAGTTACAGTTTTAGTTTTATTGGTAATGTAGGGATATTTATTTATATTTTTATCTTTAATGGGTAATATAATTGAGATGAAACTATAATAATAATTATGCCTGATGATGTATAAAGGGTTAACAAAATGTTGCATTTCTTCTAATCACGTAATTCATTTAAATCTCAATCAGTTACTTTTACTCTTTTTATCATCTTTGGAATACTAGCAATCTATATCCACATGACATCAGTTTCAAGTGGGATACCTGCATGCTGAAGTAACATACCATAGTAAATAATAAGAAGAAGAAGAAGCATTAAATGGGGGGTAAGACTTGGACATCCTCCCCCTGCTCTAGTAGACCTGCTCACTAACATGGGATATTGATACATGCAAGTTTTTTAAGGGACCACTGATTTGTTTATCTAAATAATTAACACATAATATGATGTGAAAAAGCAATGAAGAATAAGATATAAATGCTTGTGATAAGCTTATGATTAATGGACAAATAAGTAAATTTGGGACAAGGCACAGAGATATCAAGTAGAAGATTGAAAAACATTGGTATATTTTTGATAGAAATCTTATACTATTCTCATTTCTGGAAAGCTTCAGAGACACATATGGAGATATGAACCCATGTTAATTATTGCCTGGCAAAGAATACATACAGCCAGAATTTAGGTCAGATTAGTATTATTAGTATTGTTTCAATGAAGTTTTATCTCAAAACAGAATATGAGGCTTTTCTTTAACTCACACCCTACAAACATAATAGGGGGTGGAGAAAAGAAGCAATAATGACCCATGCAACACTAAAGTTCAAAGGTAAGTTTGAAACACTATATTAGATTTATATATTTTATTGTTAATCGTTACTAAATAAATAAAGGAACCCTTTTATATACCAACTCAGTGATCCATTACTATTACACTGTGGAGAGTTACAGTAGAAGTTATACGTTTATAAATGTAATCATGCACAGGGTGTTTAATAGCGCACTGTGACCAACACATTTCAATTTCTCATATGCAGTCATTACCCAGATTTAATTGGGGTACCATTAAGATTTAAATTCTTAATAGCATTTGTTTCTAACAAAGGAGCTAATGAATAGAAATATGATATGATTTAAGAAGATCTATTATTTTCAATATAATGCTAATTTTAGTCATACATTTCTGGCAGATGGAGCTAGATTCACATTTTCTTAGATATTTTCTTAGATATTTTGTTTTTGCTGTTTTTAAACTAACCATGATTTTACTAATATGTATTTTAATTGTGCACTATGTCCCTATGATTATTAATGGTATAATTATTGTATATAATTATTGTGATATATTATGTATGCTTTTTGCTCTTTTTTAGAGCTTATCTTAGTGGATACATTATTGATAGTTGCGACCTATAGTCAAACATACTTAATGCATAATTTAGAGGTTATACATGATGCTCTTTTCTATATATCTTCTAAAAAACATCTTACAATCTAACAGTAACATTATATTTTTAATAAGATTTAATTTCAACCATATATATATAAAAATAAAATGTGTATGTTAGCCACAGCAATGTTCAAATAAAACATAGTTGAGTTTGAAACAATGGATTTGTTTCTAGCTGTTTTGCGGATGGATATATCTTTAAAAATAGAGAAATGCAAAAACAAGGGGTTGTGATTTGAAGATGGAGGATTTAGAATAACACGCGGAGAGTACTACTTTATATAAAGAGTAATAGGTAAGTGGAGCAACCATCCAAGGGACATGGAAGGGTCAAACACAGTAAAGTTATTGATGTAAAAAAATATTATAAAGCCTCTAATATATTGCTTTTACATGTAAGTAAGCTGTTTTTCCCCTTCCGGATACTTTGTCATTGTGAAGGGGCTTGTGTACCTCAGTTAAGCTGTGAGCTATGTAGGGCCATCCATGATGGGCAGGTCATAGAAGAGAGGTCAGACAATAGCGGTCCACTGGAGAAGAAACTGGCAACCCACTTCAGTATATTGCCATGAAAACCTTATGAATGAGCACAACCAGAAACAAGATCTGCCTGGCGTAATGTGGTCCATAGGGTCACAGAGAGCCGGACACGAATGAACAACAATGATGATAATGAAGCTGCTGGCATCTAGTTACATATGATCTACATCCTGAGGTGGGATGATACTTTGAATACAGAGAGGAAGATCTCTCTGCACAGTGAGAAAGTGGCAATATTAATGGCCAGTGCACTCATTAGTGATGATGCAGAACTCAAACGACTGCAAGGACACATCCTGTAGAGACAGGAGCTGCAATAAACAGGCTATGGTCCTTTAAAAGTAAAATGTAATGGATGTTTTTAGTATAGCCTTCTAAAACATTTATCCTATAATGAAGTTTAGCTACTCAAAAAAGGCCAACAGAACAATATTTGGCCATAATAGTCCTTTAAAAGTTATTTACCATGACTTGTACTATTAAACTTGGCTTTTATTGAAAACCTTTCTGTGTCCTTTTAAGAACAAAATCAAAATGCTTTGCAGTGTTTATATTTTTTCACTCTCATATGTTTATGAGAATCTGGCTAGGTGCTTCAGGGAAAGCTCTGTGTATATCTGATTGAAAGCTCAATAACAGGGCCCTCCATCCTCTGCGCTGTTTGAAATTGTTCTTGACATGCGCTTAACCTCTGTATAGCACTACAGAATATGTTGGCGCGTTACAAATAAAGGATAATAATATTAATAATAATAATATCTGCTATCAGGATATTGTATTTTTGTTTGTTCTGTATATGATTTCCTAGATCGTGTGTTATTATACCAGTATATCAAGTGCAAGACAGCTATTATTTGTATTGTATAAATATCCAAGATCGGCAGAATGTGGAAAAGAGTAGAAAGTTCAAGTATAAGGCAAGTTAGAAAAATAGTACCAACTGAGAGCTACCCTCACAAAAGTTTACATTCAAGGTGTTACTTTGGCAGTCAGACTTTTGCTCATGCTCCAGCTGTTTAAAAGAACCTTATAAATAAAGCTCATTTGTAAAGTGTATTCACACACACTCACAAGGTGACCCCCTGTTGCCCCTTCATGTTTTCTTGGAGGGGTTGGGTTCTCATAAAATCCCCTACTAAACTTCACGTTTTGAGGGAAAGGAGATTACTCTGTAGGAGGTGAATTTGAGGGGACTGAATGGTTCAGAAATAAAATGCCATTACTCATAGGCTGGTATACAAAACACGTTTAATGCACTGATACAGAGATTGACAAAATGAATGTCTCTACCTTTAACAGAAAGTTGACAAGCAATATAAAATTAAAGCAACAATTATTTATCACATTTATTCTATGCTTTTATAAAGAACTTTATATTACATTTAATTTTGCTTTACTGGATGGAGACATTTGCTTTTAACAGGATTAGTTTCCATCAAGAATGAGAGGAAACTTGGATTCAGATGTCATCTTTATTTAGTTCCATTGAAAAATTACTACTGTGAATATCCACATGACAAAGGAAATAAATATGAGAGTAACCTACTGAAGGATAACACACCTCCTTAGGCTCCCGTCCAACAATGCATAAAAGACGGAAAAGCCCAGGATTGGATCAATCACATATAAAAGCTGTCGTTATTGCGAGTTTGTCTGTAAAGCTATATTAAAAGTTACAGGCTTGCACATGCTGTAGGCCTTTGACGATCATTGTGAGGCACGCACAACTTAGAAAAAGGCAAGACTGAAAAAATTACGGCTTTAACGGCTGCCATATTTTTCAAGCCCGTAACTCAGCAGCCGTTCGGAGGCCCCCAAAAGACGCCAATTGATCAAACAATTAACTGACAACCTCACACACAGCACAGGGGAAGTGTCAGGGACCCTGTAAAAGAGGGTGAAAGCTCATTTGTTCTTCAATTGCGTTTTTTGGAGGTCTGAAAACGGCTAAGCGAGAAAAAAATGAGATGTAATTGTTTTTCAATGCTGCAAATCGGAAGACCATTTTGGGCTTGGGGAAATTGATCAATCCACCAGTGCAGCTTAACCTGGGATTTTAGGTATTTGTATCTCTTTCCCTTGCTCTGGAAACTCTTAACTATGTGTGTGTCTGAAACAACAATTTATACACAGTGCTGTGGTATGGACCCAAAACAGGATAGGGACCCTCTCCTACAAGAGGCAGTCTGGAGTAAAGTGGACTCTTAATATATTAGGGGTGAGGAGCAGAAAACTATTTATAGAAAAGTGATTAGATCAACTAATTATTTGGTTATCTACCTTGTATAGAGAAGTTGCAAGGGGGGTCCCAAAATTATTTTGCACCAAGGCTCTCCATTTACTAGTTCCGCCACTGATGCTTGTGATTGCTAAATAGTAGGTGGACAAAAATAGAGATTGTAAGACAGACAGGCAATAGTTCGGGCTGGCACAATAAGAAGAATAATGAGGGTCATGGGCCAAAGTCAAATTCAAAGTATCAATCTTGTAAACAGCAATAGAAGAAGAAGGAAACGCAGATTCTTGCTCTGGTGCCTTCAGACTTTCGCTCTTAAGTAGCTGCTCCATTCTTGCCATTATTGGACCCAAATGTTTCAGTCTTGGTCCATCTTCCTGCAATGGCATGTCTTGTATCAATAATGGTTAGTCTCCTTGGATTGCCGCACTGGGTGAGGGGAAGTGACACAACTGATTTGTGTATGGCCACAGGATTGACACGGGTAAGTAGATGATTAAAATAACATTCCAGGATAATTTGTTTTGATGGATCCATTCTATATGAAGTTCATGACATCTCTACTAATGAGCATGCAACACCAATCCATTACTAAAATATGCATTCAGATACAAACCATGCTTGTCTACTGAGCTTTGAAAAATCTACCTGTAATTGGGAAATATATACAAAATAGAATTTGCTGAAAGTTGATATTTCATTCTATTTAATTATTATATTAAGCTCAAAGATTTGTGAGTTGTATTTAAATGCATTTTTAATACACCACAATATTTGGTATTGTAATGGACATACTATTCTGCAGACCCATTATGCCCTTTTAGTTTGTATTCCAAGATATCAGCTAGATTAAGTTAATTTCACAAAACCTTCTTGACACTACAGGCAATGCCAAATCACAGCATTGGCAAGACAGACTTTTTATGTATTAGCAAAGTTCATCCAAAAAGCTTGCAACAGCCCAGATTACTAAAATTAATTAAGTACCTAATTGCAATTAAATACCCAAACTAGATGAACCAATTATTTTATCAAGTCTTTTAATCTAATATTAAAGTATATTTATTGTTGATAGCTAAATGTACTTGAAATGACCCAATACGTTTTTAAGATGTTTTAAATTCTAATATTAAAAAGTATTTTTTTATTTATTAAGTATATGTTTACATTATTATTGTGGTGTATGAACTTATTGTTTAGTTTGAATGATATAGATCAAATTGTTATTGTGTGCACACAATTTAAATCATTACTAGATCATTCTTCTAGGAGAAGCAGTGGTAGGAAAGTGGCTTCCTATTATATGCAGAGACCATGTTAAAGGTACTTGTGCCCTCCCATATACTAGAGTTCAGTCGCCTTGGAAATTAATCTTCATGTATGTTCACTCTCACTGATATAGCTTCATATATTTCTTTTTATTTATAGTACATCTAAGATTTAATTTTTTTAACCCTTCCAACAGTTATGGAAATTACTTACATATTTTACAAATGTCCAGCACATCTGGGCAATCAATATCAAACCTACTTCTTATATACCAGAACATTCTTGCCAATTTTTACTGCTAAATATCCAAAGTTATTGTTGTTGAGTTTGATGACAATTCTTTATAGAATTCTAGGAAAATTGGGATGGTATGAGATGTGCACAAATAAAATGTGATTAATAAAATATATACTAGTCTCTAACTGTTGATGCATGCCACATATTGAGCAAGCAACTGGGAATTCCTCGTTCATGGGAAATAATTGCAATCCCCAATCCCTATCATGAACGGGGTTCAGCGGGTTACCCACACCTGTCGGCGAAGGGTAGACACACGATGATCCGTTCAGTGTAGCGCGCGTGCAGCCCCGGACATCTAAGGGCATCCCAGACCTGTTATTGCTCAATCTCGTATGGCTGAACGCCACTTGTCCCTCTAAGAAGTTGGACGCCGACCGCTGGGGGTCGCGTAACTAGTTAGCATGGAGGAGTCTCGTTCGTTATCGGAATTAACATTGACAAAAATTCGCTCCACCAACTAAAAACAGCCATGCATAATCCACCACAAGGATCCAGGCAAATCTGTTTCTCTCTATTCCCTATCAAGTGTCCAATTGGTGGTAGGAGATCTATCCAGGAGCGTGGCCTAAAATTTCCTGAAAATAGCTCTTAAATTTATTGAAATAAAAAAGTGAGAAAACATACATAGAAATATCTCCCTTTCCTCTTATCTTGAATGTTCTTGTCCTCTCATCTCTTTCAGTATTCTTATTGCCCGTGGTACAATTTGATAAAAAAGCTATTGCCTGATTTAAGGGGGCCACTATCATGTAGTACAAAAATGGTTCAGTTGGTACAATGTCAACTTAACCTGGGCCAGTAATGTTATTACACTGTTCAAATAATGACACAAACTGATATATTGAGTAGACTAAGGTGGAGTTGTTATTATTATTATTATTAACTTTTATTTGTAACACGCCAACATATTCTGTAGCGCTGTAGAGGGGATAAGAACAGGGAGAATACAATATTAACAAACTCTAGAAGATAGAGTTAGAAAAGCAGAAGTAAGGTTTTGTATTTATAAAAAACCCACATGAATAGTATGGAAAGAAAATGCCATTATAAGTGTACCCACAAATCTCACGCAGATCAAAAGACATGTTTTCCTAAAAAAATGAGTGATTCCACTGCCGCTGAGGATGGTGGGTAGTGGTATATTCAAATTGGTTTACTCATCTATCTCTAGCCCTCTGAACATGGAATCCATTTCTGTGTATTAGCGCTGTTCTTAAGCAGCCTTCAGAATATAGCCATGGATTAGCGTACACTGCCAGGAAACCCTCTTACAGACAACGCTTTTGCCCTCATATGGGCATGTCAACATGAGCTTAGAACTGTAAAATGAAAGAGTACTTAAGTCACATATATATAATATATAAGAATATATATTAAGGTTGGGAGGAATTAACCTCAATAAATGAACGCTATTTTAATTTTGTCATTAACAAAATTAAACATTTTAATCACCACTAATATTTTAATGGGGGGGAGCCTGGCTTTACATATTTCTGATGCTTTTTCCAGTAGCAGAAAAGCAGTTATTATATTAAGGTCAGCTTCTACAATTAATTAAAAATAAAATAAATAATCGTTATTACAAAAATGAATCATCTCCCATCTATAATATATATAAAGAAAAATATATACCTTATATATCTTTCTATCTATAACTATCTATCCATCTATCTATAGACAGATAGATCACTAGATAGATCGATACAGTTTTTCTTACTTTAGAGTATATATATATATATATGCCGGTATATATATACACATATATATGTATATGTACAGTGCCATGCAAAAGTATTTACCCCCTTTTACTTTTAACCTTTTTTGTTACATTACACCCTTAAGTTCAATGTTTTGTTAATCCGAATTTATGTGATGGATCAGAGCACAATAAGTTGGTGAAGTGAAATGAGAAAAATATATACATAAAACTATTTTTTAGAAATAGAAAACAGAAAATTGGCATGTGCGAATGTATTCACCCCTTTTGTTATGAAGCCCATAAATCAATTACCAATCAATTACCTTCAGAGGTCACATCATTTGTGAAATGATGTCCACCTGTGTGCAATCTAAGTGTCACATGATCTGTCATTACATATACACACCTTTTTTGAAAGGCCCCAGACACCTAACCAAGAGGCACCACTAAGCAAACCCTTCCATGAAGACCAAGGAACTCTTTAAACAAGTAAGGGACAATGTTTTTGAGAAGTACAAGTCAGAGTTAGGTTATAAAGAAATATCCAAATATTTGATGATCCCCAGGACCACCATCAAATCTATCATAACCAAATGGAAAGAACATGGCACAACAGCAAACCTGCCAAGAGACGGCCACCCACCAAAACTCACGGACCGGGAAAGGAGGGCATTAATCAGAGAGGCAGCACAGAGACCTAAGGTAACCCTGGAGGAGCTGCAGAGTTCCACAGCAGAGACTGGAGTATCTGTACATAGGGTGACAATAAGCTGTACGCTCCATAGAGTTGAGCTTTATGGCAGAGTGTCCAGAAGAAAGCCATTGCTTTCATCAAAAAACAAAATGGCACATTTTGAGTTTGTGAAAAGGCATGTGGGAGACTCCCAAAATATATGGAGGAAGGTGCTCTGGTCTGATGAGACTAAAATTGAACTTTTCGGCCAACAAAGAAAATGCTATGTCTGGCGCAAACCCAACACATCACATCACCCAAAGAACACCATCCCCATAGTGAAACATGGTGGTGGCCGCATCATGTTGTGGGGATGTTTTTCAGCAGCCGGGACTGGGAAACTGGTCAGAGTTGAGGGAAAGATGGATGGTGCTAAATACAGGGATATTCTTGTGCAAAACCTGTACCACTCTGTGCGTGATTTGAGGCTAGGATGGAGGTTCACCTTCCAGCAGGACAATGACCCCAAACACACTGATAAAGCAACACTTGCGTGGTTTAAGGGGAAACATGTAAATGTGTTGGAATGGCCTAGTCAAAGCCCAGACCTCAATCCAATAGAAAATCTGTTGTCAGACTTAAGGATTGCTGTTCACAAGTGCAAACCATCCAACTTAAAGGAGCCGGAGCAGTTTTGCAAGTAGGAATGGGCAAAAATCCCAGTGATAAGATGTGGCAAGCTTATACAGACTTATCCAAAGCGACTTGGAGCTGTGATTGCCGCAAAATGTGGCTCTACAAAGTATTGACTTTAGGGGGGTGAATAGTTATGCACATTTACTTTTTCTGTTATTTTGTCCTATTTGTTGTTTTCTTTACAATAAAAAAAAAAATCTTCAAAGTTGTGGGCATGTTCTAAAAATTAAATAATGTAAATCCTCGAACAATCCATGTTAATTCCAGATTGTAAGTCAACAAAACAAGAAAAATGCCAAGGGGGGTGAATACTTTTGCAAGGCACTGTATGTACATATATATATATATATATATATATATATATATATATATCTTGCTTTTTTTTTCTATTTATATATACTAGCAACTTGCCCGTCAAAAATGGCAGCATGATATAGTGTCATTGTGTTTTCTGTCTCTTTATGTACTATCTCTGTGTGTACCCTGCATGTCTCTTTCTTTCCCTCCTCTCCCTTACCCTGTGTCTCTTTGCCCCCTCTTCCCCCATGTCTCTTCCCCCCTCTCCCTCCACTGTGTCTGCTCCTCCCTCTCCTACCCCTGTGTCTCTTCCCCCCTCTCCTTCCCCTGTGTCTCTTTCCCCATCTCCCTCCCCGTGTCTGGTCTCCCCTCTCCCTCCCCTATGTCTATTCGACCGTTCTCTCTCCCCTGTTTCTCCTTCCCCCTCTGTCCCTCCCAGTGTCTCCTTTCCCCCTCTCCGTTTGCGGATGTGCGCCCCCGACGCACAATGCGCATGCGCCCCCCGCAACACATGCGCAGGCACAACCCACAGCGCATGTGCAGCAAATGGCGCGTATGCGTAACTCGCAAAGCATGCGCAATGCGCAGCAAACGCCACGCATTGCTTATGCACAAACCGGAAATGTTACAACAACAAATCGTAAGCACCACAACTATTATATGTGATATATATATATATATATATATATATATATATATAAATATATAAATATATATATATATATATATATATATATATACACATATATACATATATATATATATATATATATATATATATGTATATAGTAACTAAATAGTACATTTGTGTTCACATTTGAACGTCTAAAATAAATTAAGAAAGTTACCTCCTGCTCATAATTCCAAGAAATACAGTTCTTGCCCTACATTCTGGGAACCTGGGCAGGGACATGCAAATGAGCCCAGGAAGGTTTCACTCTTTAATGGGGGGAAAGGAGACACAGGGGAGGGAGAAGTGGGGAAAGGGAGAGGGGAAAAGAGGTACAGGAGAGGGAAAGGGGGGGGGACACAGGAGGGGGGGAAGGGAGAGGGGGAAAGGAGACACAAGGGGAAGGGAGAGGGGGAAAGGAGACATGGGGAAAGGAGGAACAGGAGAGGGAAAGAAGGGGAAAAGAGACACAGGTGAGGGAGATGGGGAAAGGAGATACAGGGGAGGGAGAGGGGGAAAAAGGTACAGGATAGGGACAGGGGTAAAGTAGACACAGGAGAGGAAGATGGGGGAGAAGGAGAGGGGGAAAGAAGGAACAGGAGAGGGGGGATGAGACACAGGGGAGGGAGATGGGGGAAAGGAGACACAGGGCAGGGAGACGGGGGAAGGGGGAAAGAAGGTACAGGAGAGGGAGAGGGGGAAAGGAGACACAGGGGAGGGAGAGGGGAAGGGGAAACAGGGGAGGGAAAGGGGGGAGAGGGAGAGGGGGAAAGGAGACACGAGGGGGGAAGGGAGGGGGTGGAGAAGACACAGGGGGAAAGGAGGAACAGGAGAGGGAGAGATGGGGGAAAGGAGACACAGGGGAGGGCGATAGGGGAAATGAGATACAGGAGAGGGGAGAAAGGGAGGAAGGAGGAACAGGAGAAGGGGAAAGGAGACACGGGGGAGGGAGAGGGGAGAAAAGGAGAGCGGGAAAAGAGGTTCAGGAGAGGGAGGAGGAAGAGAAACATGGGAGGAAGGGGGAAATGGAGAGGAGGAAAGGAGACACAAAGGGTGAAGGGGGAAAGGAGACACGGAGGAAGGAGGAACAGGAGAACGAAAGAGGGGGAAAGGAGACACAGCTGAGGTAGATGGGGGAAAGGAAATACAGGTGAGGGAGAGGGGGAAAGGAGACACAGGGGAGGGAGAGGGGTGAAGGAGAAACACGGGAGGGAGAGGGGGAACGGAGACATGAGGGGGCAGGGAGAGGGGGGAAGGAGACCCAAGGGGGAAAGGAGGAACAGGAGAGGGAGAGAGGGGGAAAGGAGACACAGGAGAGGGAGATAGGGGAAATGAGATGCAGAGGAGGGAGAGGGGGAAAAGGGAGAGGGGGAAATGAGGAACATGGAAGGGGGAAAGGAGACACAGGGGAGGGAGAGGGGAGAAAGGGTGAGGGGGAAGGAGGTTCAGGAGAGGGAGAGGGGGAAAAGAGAAACAGGGGAGGGAGGGGAAAAGGGAGAAGGATAAAAAAGACACAAGGGGGAGGGAGAGGGGAAACAAGACATGGTGAAGGAGGCAAATGAGAGGGAAAGAGGGGGGAAAGGAGACACAGGTGAGGGAGATGGGGAATCGAGATATAGGGAAGGGAGAGGGGGAATGAGACACAGGGGAGAAAGGAGGAACAGGAGAGGGAGAGAGGGGAAAAGGAGACACAGGAGAGGGAGATAGAGGAAATGAGATACAGGGGAGGGAAAGGGGGAAAGAAGGTACAGGTGAGGGAGAGGGGGAAAGGAGACACAGGGGAGGGAGAGGGGTGAAGGAGAAACAGGGGAGGGAGAGGGGGAATGGAGACATGAGGGGGGAGGGAGAGGGGGGAAGGAGACACAAGGGGTAAAGGAGAAACAGGAGAGGGAGAGAGGGGGAAAGGAGACACAGGAGAGGGAGATAGGGGAAATGAGATGCAGGGGAGGGAGAGGGTGAAAAGGGAGAGGGGGAAAGGAGGAACATGGAAGGGGGAAAGGTGACACAGGGGAGGGAGAGGGGAGAAAGGATGAGGGGGAAGGAGGTTCAGGAGAGGGAGAGGGGGGGAAGAGAAACAAGGGGAGGGAGGGGAAAAGGGAGAAGGGTAAAAGAGACACAAGGGGGAGGGAGAGGGGAAAAGAGACATGGTGAAGAAGGCAAATGAGAGGGAAAGAGGGGGAAAGGAGACACAGGTGAGGGAGATGGGGGAATGGAGATATAGGGAATGGAGAGGGGTAAGGGAGAGGGGAAAAGGAGGTACAGGAGATGGATAGGGTGAAAAAGGAGAAATGGGGGAGGGAGAGGGGGAAAGGGAGAGGGGGAAAGGAAGAAAGAAAGTACAGATGAGGGAGAGGGGGGAAAGGAGACACAGGGGAGGGAGAGGGGGGAAGGATAAACAGGGGAGGCAAAGGGGGGAAAGGGAGAGGGGGAAAGGAGACACGAGGGGGGAGGGAGGGGGGAGAAGACACAGGGGGAAAGGAGGAACAGGAGAGGGAGAGAAAAGGGAATGGAGACACAGGGGAGGGAGATAGGGGAAATAAGATACAGGGGAGGGAGAGGGGGGAATGGGAGAGGGGGAAAGGAGGAACAGGAGAGGGGGGAAAGGAGACACGGGGGAGGGAGAGAGGAGAAAGGGAGAGGGGGAAAGGAGGTTCAGGAGAGGGAGGGGGAAGAGAAACATGGGAGGGAGGGGGGAAATGGCGAGGGGGAAAGGTGACACAAAGGGGGAAGGGAGGGGGAAAGGAGACATGGGGGAAGGAGGAACAGGAGAGGGAAAGAAGGGGAAAGGAGACACAGGTGAGGGAGATTGAGGAAAGGAGATACAGGGGAGGGAGAGGGGGAAGGGAGAGGGAAAAGGAGGAACAAGAGAGGGGGAAATGAGACACGGGGAGGGAGATGGGGGAAAGGAGATACAGGGGAGGGAGAAGGAGGAAGGAGAAACAGGGGATGGAGAGAGCGGAAAGGGAGAGGGGGAATTGAGATGTGAGGGGGGAAGGGAGAGGGGGGAAGGAGCCACATGGGAGAAAGGAGGAACAGGAGAGAGAGAGGGGGGGGGGGGAATAGACACAGCAGAGGGAGATAGGGGAAATGAGATACAGGGAGGGTAGAGGGAGGAAAGGGAGAGGAGGAGAGGAGTACAGGAGAGGGAGAGGGGGAAAGGAGACCCTTGGGAAGGAAAGGGGGAAAGAAGGTACAGGAGAGTGAAAAGGAAAGGAGAAACAGGGTAGGGGGAGGGGGAAGGAGAAACAGGGGATCTAAAGGGGGAAAGTAGACATGAGGGGGGGAAGGGAGAGGGGGAAGGAGTCACAGGGGGAAAAGGGGGAAAAGGAGAGGGAGAGAGGGGGGAATGAGACACAGGGGAGGGAGACAGGGAAATGAGATACAGGGGAGGTAGAAGGGAGAAAGGGAGATGGGGAAGGAGGTTCAGGAGAGGGACAGAGGGAAAAGAGAAACAGGGGAGGGAGGGGAAAAGGGAGAAGGGTAAAAGAGACACAAGGGGGAGGAAGAAGGGAAAGGAGACATGATGAAGGAGGCTTAGGTAGGGGGCGAAAAAGGGGGGAAAGGAGACACAGGTGAGGGAGATGGGGAAAGGAGTTATAAGGGAGGGAGAGGGGGAAGGGAGAGGGGGAAAGGAGGTACAGGAGAGGGATAGGGGGGAAGGAGAAATGGGGGAGGGAGAGGGGGAAAGGGAGAGGGGGAAAGGAGGAACAGGAGAGGGAGTAATGAGACACAGGGGAGGGAGAAGGGGGAGAGGGGGAGAGGAGGTACAGGAGAGGGAGAGGAGGGAAATGAGACACAGGGGATGGAGAGGCAGAAGGAGAAACAGGGGATGAAGAGAGTGGAAAGGGAGAGGGGGAAAGGAAACACAGAGGAGAGAGGGGAGGGGAAGGAGACACAGGGGAGAGGGAGGAGACACAGGGGAGGGAAAAGAAAAGGCCGGGTTGGCCAAGACAAGTGAGAAGGCCAACAATGAGCGCCATGGGCCCGTAATGTAGACGCTTGGGAGGGGCTTGTGATGAGCGCCAAAGGCACTCATCGCGTGGCCTGCAAAGTATAGGGGGAAGAGCCAAGCATTGTCTGGCAAACAGCATTGCCAGATTTTCATATTTTATTCCCATAATTTTTGTGGGGCAATTTCTTAGTCTGATTAATTATATACTGTGTATATACTATATTTACTAAATTTCAGTAATCTATTATATTCCATCAAGTTATATTGGTGTGGAGGCCACTTGACATCATACCGGATTTACTGAATTATGGGAGACAACGGATTTAAATTTTCAATTTTATATATGGTGTGATTTTTTAATGACATTAATGTTACATTTTAAAATACATAATATTTCTTTCTCTTAATTGTCATACTATATCCTGGATGCCCTATAAAGGAATGTGGTACTATCACATCTATAGTTGTCAGTTTCCGGAACGCTTACGATGTTGGTCACACCTTGCAAGGCGATCCGTCAAACCAGCGGGACTTAGGCTGCAATGATCGCCGAAAACGATCATTGCACTGCTCTCCTTGCGAAGCAATGCGAGCAGTTGTAGCACGCAGGACTTAGGCTGTGAGCAGTTTCATGTGACTGCGAGCCTTGTGAAGCGAGGCGGACAGTTGATGCATGCGACCATAAGCATGTAACTCTAAAAACACGAAAAACAAACAAAATAATTTAACTGAAATAATAGTACACTCACACACAGCGAATTTGAGCTATATTTGGGGGTTTTCGTCAATACAAAACATTAAAATTCTGAAACTGAAAATGAGGCCGAGCAATGCCAGACTTAGAAAATACACAATGGCAAAGACAGTAACACTTACACCAACAACGCCAGGAACGCAGGACTTTAAAAATAAAACCAACGGCAGTCAGCGCGCGACACTCAGCAGACACTCAGCAGACACACAGAGGAGAAAGACACAGGGAAGGGACAGGGCGGAGACGGTTGTAAGAGACACATGCCATTCCCAAGCACAAAACTTGCAGGTTAAGAAACACAGTAGGGAGAGCCTTGCAATAAGTGCCAAATGCACTCATTACAAAGGATGAGTGTCGAAGGTGAAAGTTGAAGGACATGGGAGGAGAGGCTCGCAATGAGCGCCTTCGGCGCTCATTGCGAGCCATGCCATGAGCACTGAAGGCACTCAGCGCGGGGCTTGCGATGAACGCCAAAGGTGCTCAGAGGAGCGAAAGACTCCCATTGTGTGGCAAACAGCATTGCCAGCCTTACAATTTTATTCCCATTATTTTTGACAGGAAAGTAGCTAGTAACATATAGTAATTACTGCAATATAATTTCACACTTTGCAGGTGTCTGAATTTCAAACTGACACAGATTTAGCCTGCGGTGGCGTAAAGTCATCAACTTATAAGGACACAAGGTATAGTATATTTAATTACATTAAATTATATCACATTTAAGAGATATATTATGTTATATCCTATTTCATTTTATATGTTTCACACATTTAGAATGACGGTGCAGTATATTTCATTCAATTCATTGATTGCATAATTATTATATATTACAGTACGTTATACTAAATTAGATTTTGTATGCATAACAAATTATTGTGAGGTGTTTGCATTTTCTGCTCCAAAATGATAAAATAAGAGGTCAAGAAAAAATAGAGAATCCTTACTTTATTTTAAAAAAAAGGATATACTGATAATCTTCTTTGTCACTTGGCAGGTCGGTGACAATTTGACTGCAACAAAGAAGATCTCTGTAGTGAGTGTTCCTCCTCTCCCTCTACTGTGTTTTCACCCCTGGCGGGTGCCCCTGTATAATGCACTCTCTATATTAGGTTGCACTCTGTATATTACATGGCCCTCCCTCTTTATCACACACTTCACACTCCCTCTCTCAGACACATGCACTACACCATCACAAACACACTACACTCACACACACACTGCACTCTACCACACACTGCTCTCTCTCTCTCTCTCTATCACAGCTTGCACTCTCTGTGCTCCTCCCAGTCACTCAACTGGGTCACTTTCCTGCACTGCCACCACAGACCCCCAGACTCATGGAATGCTCCACCACACTGCGCACGATTGCAAGAAAACATTCACAAATTAATAAAATATTATAATCCATTACAACTTCTTATAACTTAATATCAATTATTGAAAAATATTACAATGCTTCATTATCATTATGTGTAGGTTACAAATCAAGGTTTACATTTCACATTACAGATTACAATGGCTGAAAAGATGAAAACCAGGCAGGAAGCCAAACAACGTATGGCCAGAGAACGAAAACAAGTATTGAAACAATTGGAAGACACCAAGAAAAGAGTACAGGAAGAAGAGCGTCAGAAAATCTATAAGAAAAGATAGGCTGAGAACAGTGGAAAAGGAAGTGGGAGAGGTAAACTACATTAAATGATTACCGTAATTAACATCCAAATGGGTCATTAACATAATCTGTACTTTGAAAATAAATATTCCTATTTATAATTACAGAGTTCTATGGATGAGCAGCTAGAAACCATCAAGCAATATAAACAATGTCTGGCCAATTAACTAAAAAAATATGGAGAAACAAACTATCCAAGGACAGTAAGAAAAAAATAAGAGAACAAGAACGTGAACGAATTAAAAAAAAAAACACATCGTTGATCCAAAAAGTCAGCGTAAGAGAACAAGGAAACTAAAAAATATTGTGCAAGAAATAGGTGACAAATATGGTAATGATAGTAATTTAGATATAGATTCTGATGTTGAGCTTACTTTACAGATATAAATGTAGAGACTCACAATTATGGAATGTTGAATGTGCTTTGTCAATTTTGTGGGGCTTATCAATTTATAAATGAAAAACCAAGAGATGGTAAGTTCATTAGTTGCTATCAAAAGGGAAAAGTGAAAAGTGAAACTTCCAAATAAACTACAATATCCTTCATATTTACTAAGTATAATGAGTGACCAAATTACAAACATTTTAAGACAAATATACAATCTTACAATAGTGCAATTTCTTTTGCATCTATGGGTACAAAATTAGCAGGTAATGTTGATGGACATGCCCCTTACTGCTTTAAAGTACAAGGGCAAATTTACCACCATACTTCACATTTACACCCAGAGGAAGGCGAGCATAGAAAATTTGCTCAACTCTATGTACTAGATACAAACAAAGCTGTGGAACAACGTGTGCAGCTTCCTGAAAATACTAATTGCTTACCCACAGTTTTTAGTGAGCTTGATAAGATTATGGAAAAAAAATCCATACACTCAAGCTTATAAAAAACTGTCAGAAGTTGAACAACAAGAACGCATTCATGCTGAACAAATAGCAATTGGACTTCCCAAAAGTTAATATGGTCCTTAGAAGAGACAGACATACTGATAAACAAAGTTACAACTTACCCACAGCTAATGAGGTTGCAATGTTTTTTTCAAAATGATGAGGGGGAACCACCTTTCCAGAGGGATATTAGAATATATCCCAGAAATGAAGATCAACCTTTCATTAACATCAATATATTAAGCACCAATTTGGATCCAATTGCTTATCCAATTTTGTATCCCAATGGGGAGGCCGGTTGGCAACCAAAACTAATAGTTGATTATGATAATGATTCATACCTGCAAGTAGAAGCAAATAATTTACATTTTATCAAATTTCAACAAAATAAACTATGTGTCGAACAGTATTGTGGCTTCATGGATTATGTGGCTGAGGCGGCTACAAACCAAAATGTGGCAGCTGGCAAAGCTGTCATTTTACTATCTTCCTTCCAAGATCTCCTCGCAATATGCGAGAAAGATACAATGATGCTATGGCTATTGTAACTAAATTGGGCAAACCAGATGGATTTATCACATATACATGTAATCCAAAATGGCCAGAGATTGGGCCAGAATTCTTCAGATAGCCCAGACTTACAGCCTTAATCAATTGTGATTCGGCCAATTGAAAAGGGCTCTTTATAAGCACACAACATATTTTTTTACAGAAGTTTTTAGTTAGTAAAGACCTTGCTTTTGGATAGAAGTTCACTAACTAAAAACTTCTGTAAAAAAAAATATGCACATGACATCATCAACAATCAATGTTTGGAAAGTGTGTGGCTTATGTTTATACCATCGAATTCCAGAAAAGAGGCCTGTCACATGGACATATGCTTTTCAAAACGATAAATTGAATACTGCAGAGAAAGTGGTTTCAGTAATTACTGCTGAACTACCACATCCACAAAAGCATGAAACACTCTATCACATTGTAACACATCACATTATTCATGGACCATGTGGAGAGCTAAACCCAAACTCACCATGTATGGTAAATTAAAAATGCACAAAAGATTGCCCAAAAGTATTTAGAGATCAAACCTTTGCAAATTGTGATGGATATCCATTGTACAGACGAAGTAAAAGTCCAGAGGCAATAATTAGAGGGAAAAATGTAGATAACATATATGTGGTGCCATATAATTGACATCTATTAAGGAAGTATAATGCACACATACATGTGGAAGCTTGCACTTCTATAAAATCAATTAAATATGTCTACAAATATATCTATAAAGGATATGATGCAGCAACTGTTGTTGTCAAAAATGGACCAAATGAACAAGACAATGAGTTATTACATGATGAACTTGCTTCTCATGTAAATGCTCGCTATGTCAGTGTGCCAGAAGCAATGTGACGACTTTTGCAATTTGAAATCCATGATCGCTCAAATGCAGTATATCGATTAGCTGTACATTTGCCACAAAGACAATTAGTTTATTTCCATAGTGGCAATGAAGAAAATGCTCTAGCACAAAATGAACACCGACAAACCACACTTACTGCTTGGTTTACATTAAACTGTAAGGATATTGAGGCAAGACAATACTTATACAATGAGATTCCATATCATTATGTCTTCCTCAATGGGTTATGGAAACAGAGAAAAAAGGGTGGTAATAAAATTATAACCCGAATGTATACTGTAAGTCTAAGAGACATTTCTGCTTACGTTTACAACTTTTAAATGTGCCTGGTGCACAAAGTTTTGAAGAATTGAGAACTGTCAATGACAGACTTTATGACACATTTCAATTAGCTGCCAGACATAGAAACTTCCTTGCTGATGAGACAGAATGGGAGAGATGTCTAGAGGAACAGCACTATGTAAAATGCCTCACCAGATGAGGGAACAGTTTGCATTCATTTGCATATTTTTCAATGTTCCAAATGCATTGGCTTTGTGGGAAACATTCAAAATACATATGTATGAAGACTTTTTGAAACGTTATAATGAGTCCATAGCAGAATTAAAAGCATTAATGGAAATGCAAGAAGTCTTATTATGTCATGGATTAAGTTGTGCAAGTTTAAATCTCCCAGATCCAGGAATTAGAGATGATATAAACTTTGAGGACTATGACGCTGATGTTAAAAAACAAAAAACAGAAGAAAAGAATGACACTTTAAATGATTTGTAAAAGCACGCTTTCAATGCCATACAACAAGCACTAGATGATGACTTGCTCAAAGAGCATTATTTTTATCTAGATGGACCCGGTGGATCTGGAAAAATTTATTTATATAATTTGTTGATGAGTTCAATTAGAGGTAAAGGTGAAATTGCACTTCCCTTTGCAACAATTGGAATTGCTTCACTACTGTTAGGAGGTGGCAGAACTGTACATAGTGGTTTAAAGCTTCCAGTTCCAATTTTAGAAACATCAGTGTCCGACATCAGAGTGCAGTGCATCAACTATATTTGAGCAGGAAATACGAGAAAGCAATATTTATTTGTTTTATAGACCCCCAGAGTATACCATGCAATTACCAAGGGAGTCCCTATGGATCCCCATGGCATCCTAACTATTACTATATTAGTCCTTATTGACCCTTTCCATAAAGACCTCCATAATGTCTAACACCCCCCACATTAAATCATTAAATAAAATAAAAAACTTCCAATAAAATGAAAGACTTATAAGAAAAAAAATAAAATCAAAATTACTGAAAATAAAGAAAAGTTAAGCCTGTAGGGGGGGAAATTATCCACTCTTTGACTTACTTTTTAGCGATGATTCGCAACACCCGGTTGGTTCCACTCTTCATCTTTCGATAAAGCAGGATTTCCATGCCGCTGGTCGTTATCCTTAAGCAACTTCTTTTAAGAAACCTTGATGCTCTAAATAGGGTCCATGAGAGTCTATCGGGACCCGTATGGTGGTAGTTCGGGAGTCATGGGGGATCCCCTTGGTATAGGGGTTCATTTAATGGTATCATGGGGACTATGTGGTTTTAGTATAATATACCATGGGGATCTGTAGGGGATCTGTGGGGATCGAGTTACGGTGCTATTCAATTCGGCAAGGCCGCAAATAAGGGGCCAATAGCAAATTTCGGAAACCATGCCATCATATGTAGCATTTGCAAGCTTGAACATGATCAGTTAAGCAAGGGTATAACTCCTGATTAGAAACAGCCAATGGAAACAGAGATCGTCATCATTACTTCAATGAAAAATGAAGGTTGAATTTCAAAGTCCTACAGGCTTGAATTACAAGCTACGATCGTACCCACATTCTAGGTATAGTGCAATATCGATAAAGCCGTAAATATGATATTCTACTACATGCAAGTTCCATTATATGTATTAACACATTGATCGCCGGCATCAATATAACACGAAAATTAAACATGAAATAAAGTATTTTTCTTTGCTGATTTGTGAGCTTGAGAATGTAGTGCTATTAGTTAGGCGACTAATGGTAGATCAGATTTAATACAAATAAATGTAAAGTTATGCATCTGGTAAGGAAAAATAGCCATGCAATTTATAATCCTAATGTAGCAAATCTAGGGGTATCAGATATTGAAAGGGATTTGGGAGTGCTTGTGGACAACCACTTAAGAAACAGTGCACAATGCCAAGCAGCATCTGCAAAGGCAAATAAACTATTAGCATGTATTAAGAAGGCTATAGAAGCAAGGGAAGTAAATATTCTAGCACTATACAAATCCCTAGTACGCGCTCTGGAATATGGAGTACAATTTTGGACACCACTACATAAAAAGCACATTTTAGAGCTGGAAAAAGAACTGAGAAGGGCAACAAAACTAATAAGGGGAATGGAGAGCCTATGTTATGAAGAAAGACTAACCAAATTAAACTTATTTTCTCTAGAAAAAAAGTTGTCTAAGAGGGGATATGATTACCTTATACAAAAATATCCATGATCAATACAAGGCTCTGTCAAGTGAGCTTTTTGTGCCAAGAAGTTTTCAACTGACAAGAAGACATCCTTTGAGATTAGAAGTAAAAAGATTTCACCTTAACGAAAGAAAAGGGTTCTTCACAGTAAGGGTGGTTAATCTGTAGAATTATCTACCAAGGGAGGTGGTGATAGCGGATTCAAGATAACTTTAAAAAGGGATTGGATATATTTTAAAATAAAAAGGGCATTCAGGGCTATCCTGGATAATTAGGGAGGGAGTATTGATCCCGAGAGGAATCCGACCACCAGTATCTGGGATCAGGAAGGAATTTTATATTTTTTCCCCTTTTAAAACAATTGGCAAAGTTTCACTTGGGTTTTTTCTGTTTGCCTTCCTTTGGATTCAATAGGAGACGTTTCACTTGGTTTTTTATATTTTTTCCGCTTTTGAGACAATTGGCAAAGTTTCACTTGGGTTTTTTCTGTTTGCCTTCCTCTGGATCAATTAAGAATTAACAATTAATGTGCATATTGCAGATAAGAGAAGATCTAAAATAGTTGAACTTGATGTAACTATGTAACTATGATATTAGAATGAAATCACTTTAAGCAAATACATTTAAACATGCTAAATTGATTATCATAGATGAGGTCACTATGATGTTGTGCCATGCGTGGAAATCGCACAGACATTGTGGAAACATGTATAAAGTCAAGTCCACTATTACACACCTTCACACACCTTCAATTAGAAAAATATATGAGATCTGAAGGCCAAATAAATTCAATGATTGGCTAATTCAAATTGGAGAAGGAAAAACAACTTCATAAATCATTTAGCTCATGATACTAAAAAAGATATAATTTATTGGGATAGAATTAA
Organism: Discoglossus pictus; assembly: GCA_027410445.1. Lineage (NCBI taxonomy): Eukaryota > Metazoa > Chordata > Amphibia > Anura > Alytidae > Discoglossus > Discoglossus pictus. Next base: position 197,724,402 of record CM050168.1, on the reverse strand, counting down.
AACCGGAAAAAATATTGCTTAGTGACTAACTAAAAAAGTGCCAGAAAGTTGTTAATATAAATATCCTTATTGGGAAAAATGCTAAAAATTGTTTGAAGTACGGGAGGTTTCTAATCAATCCTCAGAGTCATATGTAATGCCACATTGCCAAACCAATCCAAAACCTAACCTGGATATGGTTCACTGCTTAATCCCAGGATTGACAAATAATAACAATATATATAGCACTTATTAAAATACACTAAAAACAATCAATGAGCAAGAGTGCACCTTCTAAATAATTATTAAAGCAAAAGAAGACAGATTCTTATTTGCACATCAATCATTAAAGCAATATACCTGCGTTTCTTGTGCTGATAGTATGACCTGAAACTTATGTGGCTTAATAGCCGATGTCCACTGCCCTTTTGCCATTGTATAGATTGCCAGGGCCTCTTGCCCAAAAGAAAAAACTGTTTGCCAACAGGCCTCTTTGTTCTCTGTTAGAAGTTCTTCTTAGGCTTGCTAGCGGATTATACTGTTGAAATCCAGGCTGACATGATTTGTAAAGATTTATTCATATCAGCTGTATTCCCAAATAGAATAACTACAGAACATTCCTTGGACCTTGCGCAGAAAATAATATTAACATCCAAAATTAAAGATGCTTTGGATCTTAATAACAAAATATTAAAATAAATGAACACACCACAAAAAAATTATTACAGTGCAGATTCTGGTCTAGCTGATGACAAAGAGAGTAAATCTAATTTTACAACAGAATTTCTAAATACATCAACTCCATCTGGAATGCCACCACTTGTTTTGCAACTCAAAAAAGGAGCAATTGTCATGTTACTGAGAAATATGAATCCAATGGACTTTGTAATGGGGCCAGATTAGTTGTTCAGGATTTACGAGACCATTTCATACATGCAAAAATTCTGAATGGTACCCATAAAGGTGAAGCAGTTTTCATACCAAGAAAAGATTTGGCTCCATGTGAAGCTAGCTTGCCTTTTGTGCTTCAAAGGAGACAATTTCCCATTATTATGGCATTTGCTATGACCATTAAAAAATCGCAAAGACAAACGTTTAACTCGGTTGGCCTATTTTTAGAAGAACCAGTATTTGCCCATGGACAACTCTATGTGGCATTTTCAAGATGCAAGAAATTAAAGTTTTCATTAAAAAAAATGAAAGTCAGGGCGAATTATCAGATGATGGGCGAGTATTTACTAAAAATATCATCTACTATGAGGTGTTGTAAATTCCATCCAAAAAAGGACACAACAAAACAACAACAATAAAAACAAACATAAAAAGTGGTTTCATCTCAAGGACTCTGTCTCTTGGGCTCTTTTTAGATGACCACTATTTAAAAGCAAAAATATGACAACAAACAGTACAGTGGTTACATCCCAAAGACAACATTTTTGGTCTGTTGGGCTCTTTTTAGAGGACCACCATTACAACAACAAAAAAAGGACAGCACAGTGGTTACATCTCAAAGACAGCATTATTCGTCTGCTGGGCTCTTTTTATAGGACCACTACTTAAAAAAAAAAACGTACATTGGGGACAACAAAACACAAATTAAAACAAGCCTTCATAAAAATTGACAAAGCGCTGAACAAAGTTTACAAATGCCATTGTTAACAACCATATTCAAAAAGATAAGGTGTTTTCTAAATATTATAGTTTGTAGTTTCATTGAATATACTTACTACTTGCATTCTTTGTCATTAGACATTTAATTCAATGTATTTCTACTTTGTTTATACAGTTGATATGGGTTCAGTCATTCTGATTATCACTTAATTTTTAGTGGGTTATGACTTTCATTGTATGTATATAGCTGTATAATTACAGAGGGGGTATTGATCCCGGGAGTAATCCGATCACCAGTATCTGGGGTCAGGAAGTAATAAAAATTTTTACCCATTTGACACAATTGGAGACGTTTTACTTGGGGGGGTTTCTGTTTGCCTTCCTCTGGATTCAATATAAACATTTACACATGTGTTAAATAACATGTAATGCATAGTACTTTTATTCTATGTATTTTATTTGTATTTGCCCAGTGGTTCTGACTTTCATTAATACAAATTATCACTTGAATTGTATTTTGTTATTCGTTTCAATGTATGTATTTACGCATTTTGGCCTTTTACTGTATCCAGGGAGTAATCCACTTGCTAGTATCTGGGGTCAGGAAATAATTATTTTTTTTACCCATTTGACACAATTGGCTAAGTTTCACTGGGTTTTTTTCTGTTTGCCTTCCTCTGGATTCAATATAAACATTTACACATGTGCTAAAGAACATGCTTCAGAAAGTTCAAACATTCTTAGAATATTGATGTATAGGTTAAAATAAAAACTGTTAACATTTTATCAAAGAATGGTTTCTGATTTGTTTACAGATAGTAATATATATATCTAAGTTGAATGTTATAACAATAAACAAATTAACTAATAATTTGATTTATTTCTCTACTTTTACAAACATGTGGAATATGAGATTGATAAATAAAAAATATAAAAAAATATATAATAAGGTAAAGGAGGATAAGACTCGCATTGGGTAGAAAACAGCATTTATAGATTTACAATTAAAAAACCCATAATTTTTGACAGGCAAGTAGCTAGTTTGATATAAATGTGTGCTTTCCTCTCTCTCTTCCTTACAAACCTGTAGTGTATAACAGGTGGCCCTGGGCTTGTATAGCCCCTACCCTTGAATCGTCACATACATATATATATAGAGCAACCAGCTGTAGTGAATTATACTCTTTTAACTCAAAATGGTTGTAAAGCACTTATTGGAGTCATATACGATTAACAAATCAATGTTCTGCAATATAAAAGTGATTTCATAACTAGGGCTTATAGTTTTTCCACTAACCAGTTACTTAGTTTGGTTCTATTCAATGTTCCTTCATGACACAATGCTATTAAAGGTTTTGTAGTGTTAAGCAGTGTGTAGGACAGTAACAAACACTTTCTTTTACTTTTCTGCTGATATCGCTCAGGTACATACGAGACAATTGCTCTGAAAAGCCTTTTGTATTTGTCCTTTTTTTTTTTACAACATTTAAATTACTTCTGTCACTCAAGGTTTAACCGCAAAGGTGTCATGCAAAGTGTCTCTGAGACACGGCTGCTGAGTTATTCAGGCGGCGGCAGGCAGAGCTGTGAGTGGTCAGGTTTGACTAATGCTTCATGTTGATGGTTAAATTGTATGGTCAGAATAGATGTGTGGGAGAAGGAATCATACAGAACTGCAATGAACGCGGCAGGATGTTCCAGCCCTTGGAAAATGGACTTTTAACTTCACTCCTCGTGTCAATCCCATAGAACAAAACCACAATAGACTGGATTCCCCACGACCGCCTATTAAAGAAATGTAGCTGACAAAAGCCTCTTAGCTACAACATAATTATATACCGCTATTAAAGAGAATCATGTACAGTACAGGATTTAAATAATAATATCGTGACCGGGGCCAAGCTACTTTTATTAATGTATAGAGACATTTTTGTAAAATTTTCAAACATTATACAAATTGATATGTAAGGTCAGGCAAATAGATAAAGAGATAGAAGGAAAGACATGCATGGACAGGAAGACCGGCAAAGCAGATACATAGGGCCTCATTCTATTAGCGGCCGCAGCCGCTGCGGGGCCGCAAGGACCGGCCGCAAGCTATTCGGCTATTCTATTCCCTTACGGCCGGAGGCTCCGGCAGGCTTGCGGCCGGTGCCTTGCTATCTCTTGCGGCCGCTCGCGCCAGAGGAAAGCCTTTGATCTAAAACGGCCGCAAGAGTTTCGGTTGTAAGAAATTCCTATTTGCAATTCAATTGCTCCGGGAAACCTCTCTGCAAGGCTAAAAACGAGCCGCTGCTTACTTGCAGGAAAGAGGTCCCGCTAGCACCAATTAAGCACATAAAATAGCTCAAATAAAGCCATCCTGCACTTTGAGAAGACTATAAAGGGATTTTAGGTGTTAGAAAAAATAGCACATAATTATCCTATACTCAAATCCGTAAAATATTTTATTTTTAATATCCGTAAAATATCCATGTAAAAAGTCCAGAGTGCTTGGAGCACTTCAGACCCGCCCACGCCGCAGCCAGAAAATAAACAGTTAATTTGAACTCGGGTTTGGGCTGATGTGCAAGCTTGAGAGTGGGTTACTTTTAATCCTCATGTCCCCCAATATGATCCCTAGCATTTACAGAGCTGTACAGTGCAGGCTTGAATTTATTTTTGCGTTTTTAGATTTCACAGCTTACGGCCGGTTCCAAGATATGCGGCCGGCCGTAAAAGGAGATCCTTGCGGGGCCGTATAATAGAATCGCGAGTTAACTGAACCCCCGCAAGGAATCGCAGCCTTACGGACGATTTACGGCCGGTAATAGAATGAGGCCCATAGAAAGGTAAGGGAATAGATAGATAGATAGATAGATAGATAGATAGATAGATAGATAGATAGATAGATAACAGGAAAGAACCGTATTTTGTAAGGTATTGATATTTAGCTGGAAATGTACCTTCTATTCTATTCTACAAATATCTACAGTTTAAAACATACAACAGTATTGCGACTCTGTCTATCTCTCTTTCTATCTATCTATCTATCTATCTATCTATCTATGTTACCATTGTATCTATCTATCTATCTATCTATCTATGTTACCATTGTATCTATCTATCTATCGATCGATCTATCTATCTGTTACCATTGTATCTATCTATCTATCTATCTATCTATCTATTTATCTATGTTACCATTGTATCTTTCTATCTATCTATCTATCTGTATCTATCTATATATCTATATCCACAAGCACGTTATTACTGCTACAAAAGTTTAAGTTTCTGTTGCTCTCTTTACCCTCTGGCTGCTTGTTTTTATCTATCTGCAGAATTCGCTAGAATAAAACTCTTGCTGCAGACTTAGCCTACGGCTAAAATATTGCACATAACCAAATGGCATAAATCTTCAACCTCATTACAAGAGATGAAAGCCAGTTGCTAATTACTAGCGCATACTGTAGCTCTGATATTGGCCCAACAGAATATATCAGCTAGTACAACACACTTGCTTTTCTCCCGGGGTAATTCAGCAATTTGTACTTCTATATTAAATCTAAATTCTTCTAAAATATTTTAAACTGGTTATGACAGCTAGAAAGCTGTGACTGTGCCTGGAGCAAATAATAATATTAATCCTTCCCTACCTGTCTACCTCTTATAGGAATTCTGTTCAGGAGTTGTGAAATAGTTATAACTTGCAGCTATACAGTGTCTTGTATCCAATATAACAGTTCTGAGCTTGTGACTGACGCCTGCATGGTGCATTCTGCGCAGGCATTGCTCACATGCTACTAACTGAAAATTGCGGCGAGAGGGGGAGAAAGAGAGAGGAATGGGAAGAGTAAGAGAGAGGGGGAGGGAGAAGAGAAAGTAGGAGGGAGGGAGAAAGAGAGAGGGGGAGCGGAGGGAGGGAGGCAGGGGGTGAGGGAGAGAGAGGGGGAAGGAGAGAGAGGAAGAGAGAGAGATAGTGAGTGAGTGAGTGTGTGAATGAGAGGGGAGGGAGAGAGAGGGAGAGAGGGAGGGAGGGAGAGAGAGAGAGGGGATGAAGAAAGAGAGTGAAGGGAGGAAGAGAGAGAAAGGCAAGGGAGAGCGAGAGAGAGAGGGAGAGGCGCAAAGAGAGAGAGATGGCACACAGAGAGGGAGAGGACATATAGAGAGAGTGAGGATGCAGAGAGAGAGAGGGCAGGCAGAGAGAGAGGACACACAAGGAGGGAGAGGGCGCAGAGAGAGGATGCAGAGAGGGTGCACATATTGGGAGAGGGTGCACAGAGAGAGAGAGAGAGAGGGTCCACAGAAATGGAGAGGGTACAGAGAGAGAAATAGTTTGTTTAGTTATTCAGAAAACATATAGAAAATAAATTAACACACTATACTTTTTATATGGAGGAAAAACAATGAAATGTAACAATTTGGAAATCATATATAGATATTAATATCCATGTTACCATTATAGAACTGTTTATTGATAAGGTACCAAGCTAGAATACATACAACATAGAATGTATACACAAGAACAAACTAGAGGTGTTCAATCTGAGAACGAACAATACTGGTTACCTGTTTTAGTCACTTATGCCCTTCACAGGGAGAAATATCCTGTAGTATATCATGCTAGTCCTACTCAATAGGGTGATCCAGCCACGAAATACCAGGCAATTCGACCCTGAACAGGAGAAACAGCAAACCCCGGACATACATCTAATTTGTTGTTGTTTATGCAAATAACCCTTATGGGGTTTTGTCACCCTAAGGTTGATAGGGGGCTCCAGATGTGGACTCCTTGCTCACTGTGCCTTAGGGAGTTTGGCTGCACCTCACTGACAAGGCCCACAGAGGCCAACATGTGTCTGGGGTTTGCTGTTTCTCCTGTTCAGGGAGAATTGCCTGTTATTTCAGGGCTGGGTCACTCTTTTGAGTGGTTCCAGACTGATATACTACAGGGTATTTCTCCCTGTGAAGAGCACAAGTGAGCTAAAAGATGCTGCTCTCTGAGGGCCTCATTCAATTGTGATTTGACCGATTGAATAGGGCTCTAAATAAGCACATAGCATATTTTTTTTAAACAAGTTTTTAGTTAGTGAAAACCTTGCTTTTGGATAGATGTTTACTAACTAAACACTTCTTTAAAAAAATATGTTATGTGCTTATTTAGAGCCATATTCAATTGGCCAAATTGCAATTGAATGAGGGCCTAAGTAGGTAACCAAGACCTATAGAGCAAGCCTACTTAGGTATTGTTCATTCTCTGATTAAGCACCTCTAATTTATTGTTGTTGAACATAGAATATACACCAAATAGAACATATGCAAAGATACAATAATGTTACAATAAGCAATATACAAGGATACAATAAAGTAAATGGATAAACTAAACACAGTAAGGAAAAAAAAATGTTTATGTATATATATAAATATATAGTAAATAAATAGTACATCTGTGTTCACATTTGAATGTCTAAAATAAGTTAAAAAACCTGCTTCCAGCTCAGAATTCCGAGAAAAACAGTTATTACACTGCATTCTGGGAAGCTGAGCTGGGACATGCAAATGTGCCCACAAATGTCTCTCTCTTCAATCCATAGCCATTTTCAAACATGGCTTCCTTTAAGCATATGCCTGCTGTATTACACAGCTTTAATGCAAAGCCAAGGCTGGATTAAACACAAGCTGAGAATCCTATACATGTACAGCTGTTTCAAGCTTACTGGCTATGAATATATACTGTTTTTTATTTTTGGTTTGTTTGTTTTTTAAGACAGTAGACAAGCTGATGAAAACGAGTAAAGCTGTCTTGACTGAAAATGTTACAATGTAGAGGGCATGATGGCCAGTGATTAATTCAGCTGCACTGGAATATCCTGGGATTTCACAGGGGTAGGGTGTGATTTACAGTTAGTTGTAGTGAATATAGTGTATTTTACAGTATAGTATTATACTATATTATAGATTGTTATTTGTATGAGACTGGTAGATGCTGCCTGGTCTATTGTTTATCTGTGTTAATTAAATAATAGGATACTGATGAACCCATATTAAATGAAACAGATCAATTAACATCCATGCACTATAGTATAATCTCTTATTTAGGACAGTCAAATACTGACTTGGATTTAATTTCTGGTTTCTAGATAAAATCCCTGTATTAAGTCAGTAAAGTTAAGGAGCCAGCTGTGTACTAGAATACATACTTTGGACTGTATTTCTTTGTCCCAAAAATTATTAAAGTTCTTCACTCCTGGCTGTGAAGTGGATATGTTACCTGAGGAGAAATTCATGATTCAGCTAGAGATATTTTCTGGAGTTGAACAAGACCCCCGCAATATAATCACTTGCCCTTTTATTCAAGGCCTTGCGTGTTAAGATTATGAAGCCATTGTGGCAACTGACAGAGAAGTACTGTATATGATAAGTACTAAAGGCATCTTTATATTACTCATTCTCCTTCACAATGACAATCCTATTATGCCAATTATCAGGGGTATTCATGAAGAAAAAGTATCCCATGAGGCACTATGGATCAGATGTGATTTTTACAAAAAGAAAGTATTTGCACTTTGTGGCACAACTTTAGGGTGTGCACTTAAAGGACCACTGTTGTCATTTTTTTCTATATGGTCTTTTAAACAATTTAAGCATGGATTTTTGTTTTTAGAAAACAGAAATAATAGCATGTTTAAAGGGCAAGTGCCACCTACATATAAGTTAATTTCAGAGAAGATTAACTCTATATGTAAAAGTTAGGGAACTCTGCTGCAGAAGAACACAGAAATAAATATAACTTGAACACCTTAGAACTCAGCTTCAAATTGGTTTGCTCTCTTTCTGTTTTTTTTTACTTTTGACTCATTCAGCTCAGTATTCTAAGTATCATTAAAACAAAGGGCCACTTCAATTCAGCACAATTTGGACCACAGCACACCACTATAAAGATCTCCCAAAAGCATGCTAAAATACTTTTTGAATTCATTTTTGATATATGTGCATAGAATTCAATAAAGTAAAGTCTGTATTTACATGTGTCACTGACTGACCTCTGTCACACCTGCAGCTACAGCTCATTGCAGTGAGCAAAAGGAAAAAAAACAGTTAACCCTTTAAAAATCAAGGTACAGAGCATGGAATGCTGGAATCAACTAAACAGGTCACTTATAGGTTAACTGGTTAGCGGTTTCCTGAGTTCAGGGAAAACTGCTATCAATCAGTGTCCTCAACATGGGGCTCTGCTGTTGGTTATTAATCATGAAATTGCCAGTAGGCAGGACAGACTGTGTTTATAAATAGTGTTATTAGTGTAATTATTTTTTTTAAATAATTTTAGTATACTCTTTCACACCATGAAGAACACTTACAGTGAGGTAAACGGCCCCTTCAGCACTACACAAACGTGAAGGGATAACAAGAAAGTTCCACAAATTTTACATAGATAGTTTATCTATCTATGTGTCAATGGCGTCACTCTGACTCTCCGTGCTCGTCCACTTTGTTTTCATGGCAGAGATACTGGTGTGGGTCGCCAGTTCCTTCTCCAGTGGGCATACAACTTCTGGTATTCCCAGGGGGTCTCCCATCCAAGAACGGACCAGCGTGACCTCTTGGTTTCCGGGCTGTATGTGAACCCAGGATACTGTGGTTAAAACACCTGCATCCTAATCACTGGGCCACCAGGGAACCCGTCTTACCCAGCTATAGTTGATCTTTAATATAAAAAGAAACTTCATTTTATGTGGAACTTGTACTTTTTTTGCTTTACTATACCTATCCCTCCATTTTTTATATAAACAATTACAACCATTAATTTTGTATTAGATTTTGCTTTCATGATAACATCATTTTGCCTTTGTTCATAAAAGTTAAAAAAAGGGATTTAGATAAGATGTCTATTCATGTTGGACACTGCCTATCCAAATACCACACTTGACAATAGAAGTAAATGGAAGAGCAAGAGAGAGCAAACTAACAGCCTTATTAAATTGTGATTCGGCAAATTTAAAAGGACTCTATTTAAGCACATAGCATATTTTTTTTTACAGAAGTTTTTAGTTAGTAAGCTTCTGTCCAAAAGCAATGTCACCTAAACCGGATCCCTTGCATTCAGCCATGATCTCCTTTTGATCATTTCGGACCACACTATGTACAAGCCTGGAAACTGTTCTAGCCAAAACTTCACCTCCCTCTTCATATCTTTCAACATTTTCCTCATAGGTATCACTCCCAAATCATTGCCCCCGGCATGTATAATCAAAATGTGTGGGCTACCGTGATGCTGAGCCATTCACCTGTGTCCATCTCAAGCAGCGGAACCCAAGCCATCGTACTTGCACGCTCGTCTCCAGGAAGCCTAGTTGGACATTGTCTCCAGTGACTGCGGCTTACAGGTGAGCCCAATACATGTAGGAATGGCCGACGATCCACAGCTGTTTAGTTTCTGCAACATACAAAACAAAACCCAATTAGATGACCCTTTCTGGCCATATGTAGGACCTAAAATGTTGCCACTCCCATCTCCCAATCTTTTTAACCATGCTCTCAGGCAGACCTAGTCTTGCCGCCTCCGTAGCGGCCCCGATCCGAAACGAATGTGTGCCAAAGTTCGCCGGGTCCAGGCCTAACTGCCATAAGGACTTCTTCAGCATCCTTTCGAATTGAAACCGTGACAAGGCCTGGCCGTTGGCATGCAATAGCAGTGGGCCTGGCCCTGATGGCCTTTTTTCCAAGTACAACCTCACACTTGCCTGGGGGCAACACTCCGTTCCAGTTTTGTATATGACCACCCCTGGAAATCCCTGCTAAATTAGCATAGCATTAATAATTCATTTTAGCCAATCACAGGCATATGTATCAATCAGTGATGGCAGTTTGTGTAGGAAGGCATCATGGGATGTGTACAAGGAAATAAGGAGTCCAGACATTGCTCTGTAGATCTATGCATTATGCTGCTATTGGCTTGAGGGCTAGCATAGGGTTAAAATCAATACTCAAATGCAGAGTTTCCATTGGCAGGTACACTGTGCCTATGTAAGCAGCTCTGAGGGTGTGGAAATCAAGTTTTATTCTTAAATAAAATAAATCTGTATGTCTATAGAATGACTCAATGTGATGTGTATGTCTGATATAAGCAGTGTGTGTTAGATTAGATTTCCTCCTGATAATTAATTCACTATACAATAACACTTATTTTCTTTCCATTTTTAAAAGGAAGGAAAAACCTAGTTATTCTTTTCATGCACTAGCTCCCAGAATGCAGTTTTTCTTTTTGAGCCTCTTTGAACTACTGTCCTATCAACCCTGTTTTCTTAAAGATTGAATGTGTATATGAAATACAGCGTTACTAATGAATACCAAGGTTAATTGTGAAGAACGGTTAGTGGTTTTCCGTATAAATCATCCTCTAATGATGTGTCCTGATTGCAGTTATTGTTGTTCATGAAATTTAACAAGCGTTTTGCATCTGCAACCTAAGCATCTTTCCAGTTTCCCGCAGAGTTTCCTAAAAATGGAGAGGAATTTGTAACAGAATAAACTTACTTTTATGTTGTTTTTTTTTACTGATCAACATTTACTGTACACAGAAAGTATTGTAGTGTATGTGCGATCTCAATAGTCCCCTGTAGTATAAAACGTTCTATGATGCATTTATTTGAATATCCCTTAAATAGTATGAAAAATGGCATTTGCATTTAAAATACATCATAGTAATTAAATAAAATGATCAATAAAGCGCCCTTCTAGGTCACTACCTTGTTGTGGTGATGGGGCTTTTGTACCTCAATGAAGCTGTGAGCTATACCATGTAGGGTCACCCAAGATGGGCAGGTCACAGCAGAGAGATGAAACAAATCACTGTTCACTGGAGAAGGAACTGGCACCCACTCCAGTATATTTGCCATGAAAACCGTATGGATAAGCACAACCAGAAACACAGACAGATGTACCTGGTGTGCGGCATCCATGTGGTTACCGTGAGGTGGACCTGACTGAAGAACTGAACAACAACAATCAATAAAGCATACCAGAAGCAGATAACAGGATGTTTGGTCTATCTTTATCTTACAAATAAACTGAGAGAAGGTGTAAATAAAATTTAACGGACAGCCTATTAATTGTGTTTTCCTATCTGATCACATTCACTTGAATGGCAATACAGACCAATTGAGTTGTAGTCCAGACATCCATAAGACTCACGGTCCTTGTGTTTCCTGTAACATGTCAGGACAGAGGAGGAGAAAACACTACCATTGTGTCATACTTTGATGACATTTATCTACACTATCCCCTTCTGGATCACTACTTTATTGTAGTGAAGGGGCTTATAGGCTCACCAAGTTGTGGTCCACGGGAGAAGGAACTGGCAACCCACTCCAGTATATTTGCCATAAAAAACCTTATTAATAAGCACAACCAGACACAAGATGTGCCTGGCACGCTGTGGTCCATGGGGTCACAGAGAGTCAGACACGACTGAACAAACAAACATTCTACCTTATAGACCACTACTTTTTTATATACGTTTTTGTTAAAATATTATCTTTTTAATAACCATTCTAGTCTGGAGAAAATGTCACATGCTTGTGAAGTTTGTAACAAACTAGGAACATTAGCAGTTTTGTAAGATGAGAGCAAGATCTTATATTTATCCAACACTGATTTTTCTTCTATCGTCTCTGTTTTTTTTTTATCCTACTGGAGCTTATTTTTCTTTTTGAAATCAATTGTTAAGTAGCTATGAAAAGTGTCACACTTTCAACAAAACTGAATACAGACCTTATCTGAATAAACTGCTCCCAACCTATTTATCCAAGGTTTCTAAACCTGTTAGGAACACAGACAAAATGTCTGCTACCATTAAAGCAAAACTAAATACAAGAGTTAATAATTAAATGCTGCGTATATTCATTTGCAACTTTGTAAAGCAAATATGATGCTTCAGGGGTGTACATTATTAATCGTGGCAGGTCAGTCAGTGGTGGAGCAACCTCTGGTGCAGGCTGTGCAATGAACCGGACCCTTGTCTGAAGGGGCCCCAGCCTTATCAGCCCCTCTTACTGCTTAACTTGTTCAGGCAGTTGCAACTCCCTGATCTAGGTAAGCAGTAAGAGGGGGCTGATAAGGCTGGGGGCCATGAAGCATAGGCTGGGGGACAATGGAGCATAGTCTGGGGGGCAATGGAGCATGGGGTGGGAGGCATGACGCTTAGGCTGGGGGGCCATGAAGCATAGGCTGGGGGCATGAAGCATAGGCTGGGGGGCCATGGAGCATAGGCTGGGGGGGCATGAAGCATAGGCTGGGGGGCCATGGAGCATAGGCTGAGGGGCCATGGAGCATAGGCTGGGGGGCCATGGAGCATAGGCTGAGGGGCCATGGAGCATAGGCTGGGGGGCCATGGAGCATAGGCTGGGGGGGCCATGAAGCATAGGCTAGGGGGGGCATGGATCATAGTCTGGGTCATGAAGGATAAACTGGGGGCTTACAAGAATAGGCCAGTTAAAAATGCATTGCCCTTTATACGAACTTTTATGTTTCCCCCCCATTTTTAACAGTAAAGAAATCTAAAAGAAGAAAATGACCTTAATGCATAGACTCATCCTAAGTCTACAAAGCTGCCTGTTCTGAATATTTTCTCCTGCAATCTGATAAAGAACATTTTGAAGCCATACATTATATTTTAGAACAATTTAACATTTTTGGTGACTAATGGAAAATACATAATCTTAAAGTATGTGTCTTAGCTAAGTAAACATACTTGCTGTTTATTATTGATTAAGATATGATTTTTAGAGTGTACTTAAAGTATGGCAGCATGTTAGAAACCAGAGCTAGAAACCAAGTAGATGAGGGAAAAACACAAGAGGCCTGACCAGGTAATTGGAAGAAATAACAAGAAAAAAATCAATAAGCAGAAGTGGGATAGCTGGTTAGATCAAGACTGAAGAGATTTGAAGAGGGGATGACAAGGACATTATCTCCTGTCATATATATACAGCCATGTGTGGACACTAGAGACTTGAGGAGTAAATCAAAGAGATACTGTTTGTGGTAAAGTATATAGAAGTAAACTGAAATGGGATAGATAGATAGATAGATAGATAGATAGATAGATAGATAGATAGATAGATTGATTTGATTATAGCTTCTTTATCAAATGGGCTTTACTTAGTTATAAATGGTTCAGTATTGTTTTGGAGTATAAAGTACATTTATTGGACAAACATAGTAAATGCAGCATAAAATTAGCATTTGTGTTGAAATGGACCAGAGGAAAGATCAGGATGACTGCAATAGGCCTGGTAAACAGGAGAAGTCAGGGGAAGAGATCAGAATAATATATACAGTCCCTGCCCGGGTTCCCAGAATGCAATGCAACAACTGTATTTCTTGGAATTCTGAGCAGGAAATACGTTTATTAACTTGTTTTAGACATTCAAATGTGAACACAAATGTACTATTTATTTACTTTATATTTAGTTGATTTTATCACTTGCTTGTGTGCCAGATTAAACAGGCAAAAACTAGAAGGGCACAGAGTACATTAGGAAAGGGGAGTTTGTGAACTAGTAGGAATGTGATTTGCAACTAAGAGAGCACCAACTTCAGTGAGGGGCAGGATCCTCTTTGGGACTTGCACACCTCCGTCCCTCTCTCCAATCAGCATATCAGCGCAGGGAGAGGAGAAATGCTCTAAGCCCAGGGGTAGTAAATTAATTTTTACAAAATGTCTCAAGATTCAAATATACAGTATCTCACAAAAGTGAGTACACTCCTCACATTTTTGTAAATATTTTATTATATCTTTTCATGTGACAACACTGAAGAAATGACACTCTGCTACAATGTAAAGTAGTAAGTGTATGGCCCCAAAGTGTGGCCACCATTATTTTCCAGCACTGCCTTAACCCTCATGGGCATGGAGTTCACCAGAGCTTCACAGGTTGCCACTGAAGTCCTCTTCCACTCCTCCATAATGACATCACGGAGCTGGTGGATGTTAGAGACCTTGCACTCCCCCACCTTCCATTTGAGGATGCGTTAGATTAGTATTTTTCTAGAGAAGCTTAGATATATCTTTAATTTAGTTTAATTGGGTCCACTATCTTGAACTTCCAGGAATGGCTTACACAGGGTGGATGCCATGTAACATTGTTTCCTTCACCCAGTAAAAATGAAGCGTATGTTTTAACCCATCTGCAAGCTTTAATGACATTGCACCAATTCATAATTGTAAGCCTGAAACACCTTGATATATGGTGCAGCATCATCAGAATGACTCAATGATTGAACTGCAGGTGCATTGCTTGATAATCTCACAAGTATAATAAACAAGAGAAATATCGCTGATGCAAAGCACTAAACGCCTCTCCGACAGAAGGTAATTCCCTTCAGTCAAGTGGAATTCACTATTGATAGGAAGGAGCTCTGCCAAAGAGAATACTGCATACATCAAAGCAATATCTGGCAGGCGCCTTGGCACATCATCTTCCCTGTGACAACTAAAATGAAATCTTCCTTAGTGCTGATATTGCTGGCATGTGAGAAAATAAAGAAAGCAATGAAAAGTCTTATATCCCATCCTTCAGCTTGCCACCGTGTTTTTAAGTAATTTAGAGGCCTGTGTACATGTCACATCTCTACAAGCACAATGATCACTCCAATATCAGGGCCAATGTAGTCAAGAATGTGATATTGCTATGCTCATGTTTCCTCTATTGAACTTCATTGGAGGTCTAGAGGGGTCTTGACCTGAAATGCATGATGTAGACCAGTTCACACCAGTTATGTTAGGCTGGTGGTTGCTTAATAGGTGGTGGGCTTGTGGGGCAGATAGATAGTAGACCATTCCTAGCAGACCATGCCTCAAACTAGGTCCAGATCTAAGTAGTCCAAATCTTTTCAGTGACCAGCAGTTGATGGCAGAAATTAAGGTCATGATCAGTCACAAATGTTTGGGACTGGTAGTAGACTAGATACATTTAGAAATAAAGTAGAAGGTCAAGTTAGATTGCAGTCAAACAGAGGGGCATTGTAAATAGCCAAGATCAATACCATAAAATCCAATAGACATGTATCTAGAGCACATACGTCCTTGGTTGGTCAGGTGCCTACAGACTCTTATTCTTGCTTTCGCATCACACTCAACACTGGTCATGTCATCTTCAGGCATGCTCTTTTGCATATCCATGGTGTGGTGCACCTCTCTGGAATGATGTACAGGTGGTTTGAATAAGAACTTCCCTATCTAATTGACTAAATTGTTCTGTTTGTCTGTACAGTTCCTCTAAATAGGATGCTAGAAGTTGTAGGTTTGTGGCATTTTATTAGTTTGCCTACAGCATGCATTCAGATTTTTTGGGGCTAGTTAAGTGGTATTTCTATAGTAACATTTGAGGCTGACTATTCACAAACTGATTCGTCTGCAGTCACCTGAAAAAGGAATCTATTAATAAAGGAGACATTCATCAATAATAAGGGTAATTAGGTATTGATAAAAATGTCAGTCTGGTGGGAGGATCTCTTGAGCTGAATGAGAACCAACATTTACTAAATTCAAAGCAGTTTTTCTGTTCCGAAAGGAAATTTAATAATTTCCTGCTGCAAATATTTACGGTAGGTCTTTATTGGAGCTTTACTATTTTACCATAATAACTGGAACCTCCTCTATGTCCCTTTTTATACAACTTTAACAGTCATCAGTAAAACATAGTCAGGGTCAGTAAGGCTGATTCATGAATAAGAAATATTAAATGTAAGCTAAATTTAGCTTGTTAAACTCATTTTTATAAAATTCAGGTATAAAATTATAATTTAGTGATTGTAGTCAATAATGACAAACTTGGGAGCCCTTCTGTATCCCTTTAAAGAATTAACAAACCTCAGACATTCTTGGATAAAAAAGAGAGAGACGTACAAGACACATCAGTTAATAGTGTGTCCTATGGAATAATGCCAACTCAGGATGCAGTCTCTTTTTCCCACCAGTGGGACCATTGTAGTTCAAAAAATAAAACACTTGTTTGTCAAGTCATTTGCGAAACGAACAATATTAGCAGCTGTGTAAGCCATGGACATAAAACATTTTGGTAGGAAAATCTGAATTTTCGAAGAATCCATTTGTGCTTGCTAAATCACTTCCGCAGAGCTGAATCATGGGGGTGTTCATGTTGACTATATGTGGAGGGAGGGGAGCAGACAGAGGGAACAATGGGGCTTTGCTAAGATAATTGGACAAAATTTAATTTTAGACCACACCACTTATACTTCACCAGAAAGAGATTCCTTGCTGCAGGAAATGCAAACATATCTCTCTAGAAATGTAATTTAAAACTTCCACCAATATATAATGGATTCGGCCAGGATCTAGTAGAGGCATCAATATTTTTTTTTTTTCTAATTAAAAAATAGCTATATGATTTTGTCTGCCTAATTATGCTTTTAATTAGACTACATTTAATAATAATAATAATAATAATAATATATATATATATATATATATATATATATATATATATATATATATATATATATATAAATAAATAAATATATATATATATATATATATATATATATATATATATATATATATCATGGCGCATTGGTTATTTAAAGTACATAATGGAATATGGGGAGATAAGTTAAACAGTTCTTGTCTGCTGTCAAACTGTGTGCTTCTAATCTATTGCTGATGGTGAATACAAATGTCAGTATGTTTCTAGGAAATGTGTTGGTGTGTCCTGCATTGCAATCTATAAATAAACCGCAATATTGTACCATATGCTAAATTAAAATGCATGCTGTGCTTTCTATATAATGTTAGTAATATGTAAATTCTATTAGGGGTGTGTGCAATGTTCTAAGATGCTGACACAATGATCACAATGCAATCAATATTTGCAGATGGCAGTATACAGTGTATTAGCTTATATGCTACATATATTTTCACACTCTTTAAAGGGACTTGGAATTTTCAAGTCATTGTACATTTAAATGTTTATTGCAGTCCTATATTTAGATCTTTCCTATTGGTAGCTGCATCGCGACTGGCTGCTAGATGGAGCTGTAGACATTTTACATAATTTCTAACCTTAAACTGTTACACTAACCCTTATCCTAACCCTTACCCTTACGTTTATCCGTACCCTAAATGTAGTTAAATTTCAGATGAAATTCAGTAAAATTGACAATAAAATCTCTGCAACGCTATCTAGCGGCCGCTTGCCGCCACTGCTGGTGGCCATCCAACAGGAAAGGTCCCTATATTTATAATATACTCTTTTGATAAATTACACATAAAACTTCACAATTTTTTTTTAGAATGTAAATAAATAATACAGCACCTTTTTTATTACCTTTTACATACAATTATACTGCAGTGGTGCATTCTGTTTTTTTAAGATCCACTTCCTGAGAAGGTAGGAAAATTTAAAGTACTCCTGTGGTCAAATTTATTTTTCTATGGTATCTTAAATAACTAAACATGATAATGGACAAAATGTTTTTAGAAAAAAATAATAAATAAATAAACACAGATATAACCTTTATAATTTGTAACTTTTATATCCAATTACTCATTACTACAAGCATCTATTTTGTTTTCTTGGCTATTGTCAGTTACAGCAAATATGCTATTAAAACTTACATTTGATTTGTCTTTTTTCAGGCCCTAGCAAAGCTGCTGCTCTGCACCCAGAGGATGGGAGAATATCTTCCGAGAAGGCTGTCCTAAGTTTTATGTCCACCAGTCTCAGTGTTCCTGCAGTGGACATTGCTGGGAAGGAGGCAGATAAATACTCTTATCTGGAAAACCTTCTTGGCACAACACTGAGAATGGTTAGAGAGAAGTTGCTGAAGACTGATAGAGTAATCATCAGTTTTAAGTGAATACTATTTTTATTGTTAAATCGCTATTAAAAAACACATTATACCGTATTGTATGTGCACAACAGTGGTCCCTTAATATGTGAAGATTTCTGGACTCTTGCAAAAAAAACGACCAGAGAGAAAATACAAATAAATGTAAGGTTATGCATTTGGGAAGGAACAATAGCCAAGCAATCTATAATCTTAATGGAGCAAATCTAGGGGTATCAGATATTGAAAGGGATTTGGGAGTACTAGTGTACAACCACCTAGGTAACAGCGCTCAAAGCCAAGCAGCGGCTGCAAAGGCAAATAAAATATTAGCATGTATTAGGAAGGGTATAGAAGCCAGGGAAGAAGATATAATTCTGCCACTATACAAATCTCTAGTACGCCCTCATTTGGAATATGGAGTACAATTTTGGGCACCACCTCATAAAAAAGACATTTTAGAGTTGGAAAAGGTACAGAGGAGGGCAACAAAACTAATAAGGGGAATGGAGGGGCTAAGTTATGAAGAAAGACTGACCAAATTAAACTTATTTTCGCTAGAAAAAAGGCGTCTAAGAGGAGATATGATTATGTTATATAAATACATCCAGGGTCAATATAAGGCTTTGTCAAGTGAACTTTTTGTAGCAAGAGATTTTCAACTGACAAGAGGACATCCCTTGAGGTTAGAGGAAAAAAGATTTCACCTTAAACAAAGAAAAGGGTTCTTCACAGTTAGGGTGGTTAAACTGTGGAATTCTCTACCAAAGTAGGTGGTGACAGCGAATTCGATAGACAACTTCAAAAAGGGGTTAGATATATTTTTGAATAAAGAGGGCATTCAAGGCTATCCTAGATAACTAGCAAGGAATATTGATCCAGGGAGAAATTTGATCGCCAGTTTCTGGGGTCAGGAAGGAATTTTGCTTTTTTTTTTCCCTTATGAGACAATTGGCAAAGTTTCAATGGTTTTTTTTTTCTGTTTGCCTTCCTCTGGATCAAATAACAATTAACAATAATAATAAATAGTCCACATTAAAAAGATCAATAGAGATCTAAAAAGGTTGAACTTGATGGACTAACTCTTTATTCATCCTCCAATACTATACTATTAATAATTATTTAATCAATAATTTAATTATTAACTAACTTGCATATTGCAGATCAGAGGAGATCTTAACAGGTTGAACTTGATGGACTGAAAGTCTTTTTTCAACCTTAATTACTATATAACTATGTAACTATGTAAAAGAAAGAGGAATGTGGTCGACTCTATTCACTTCTTGTGCTCTGGTTCATATAGAGCATGGATGTTTGTTTCTATAGGTACAAACGTAATATATATTTACTGTATATGCGCTCTCCAACATGTGCAATGACCTCCTCACTCTACGAGTCACAATGCTATAGAATTATTATTGCACCAAACTGTGGATTATAGGTAACCTTATAAGGTTTATATATATTTATTTTTGTAGTTTCAATCATTTCAATTTAGAAAGCAACTGTCTGGCTGGCTAGCACGTATTTCAGTTTTTGGGATTTGTTTCCTCATTAGATTTATAATGTTTCAACACTATGGAAAATGACTGCTTGTATTAAATACCAAAAAACAATTCAGTATACTTTATCATCAAAACTTCCTGTGAACAGTTTGGATTGATAAATTGGATCGTCTTGCAGTCAACTGAACTCTGAACAGTCTTCTCCAGCACCACAATCCAAAGACATCAATTCCACGCACTCACCAATCTTTATGGTCCAGCTCTCACACCTGTATGTTAGCACTGGGAATACCATAGCTAAAACTATGTGGACCCTTGTTGATAAGGTAATATCCTTACTTTTTAATAGCTTGCACAGACTTTCCATAGCTTGCTTTCTACCCCAGAAGCAAGTGTCTTTTAATTTCATGGCTGCAGTCAACATCTGCAGAAATCTTAGGGTCCAGTAAAATAAAAATTGTCACTAGCTCCAATTCAACCCCATCTATTTGCCAATAAATTAGATTGTGGTTTGCCATGATCTTTTTAATGTTGAGCAGCAGGCAGCTTTTGCATTATATTGTTTCACCCTCATCAATAGGCTCTTTAGCAACTCAGTCACACTCATTTCTAAATCTTGAATCATTTTATTGTTCCAAGTTCGGCTCTAACCGTGGCTTCTTGGTCTACGTACTGTACAGATTTGTCAGGAAGAGAATGAGATAATCTGGTGTCCCAAACTCTTTAATAACTTGCCATATTTTGATGTGATCCGCACAGTCAAAGGCTGTGGAATAGTCCATGTAGCAGAAGTAACACAGACTGTTTTGACCACGACTTATGACTCTGGGCCTTTTATTCTGCTAACCTTGGATACTTCTGCAGAATCCAAACCCCCTTGCTTTCTCTTTTATCCAGCGGACATTGGCAATTTGACCTCTAGTACCTTTGTGAAACCGGTCTTGCACATCAGGTAGTTCTCTGTAGTTGGAGCCAAGTTTGCGGAATTGTAAGCATCACATTGCTGGCATGTGAATTTAGTGCCATTGTTTGATAATTGGAGCACTTTTTGGCATTGCTTTTTTGAGGGCTTGGAATGTAAATTTACCTTTTCCAGTCCACAGGCCACTTTTGCATTTTCAACATTTGTTGGCATAATGCAAGCAACAGTTCAGCGGTCATTCCATCAACTCCTGCAGCCTTGTTATCATAAAGGCTTCCGAGGACCCATCTCACTTCACTCTCCAAGATGTCTGGCTCCAGCTCATTGGACATCACTTCCTCTTTGGCAATAACGGTTCCCTTGAGAGCCCCAATTTTCTTGCAGTGTTCCCCTGACTTTTGGATTCTGTTACCTTCTTCTATATATTTACATAACTCATTGGATATTTTATGCCATTTTCTCATCTCCAATTTTTCTGTCCTGTTTTATGCTATAAATGTGATATTTTTATAAGCATCAAACACAGTATGTTTCGTTAGCTTTTTGTCTAATGGTTCACAAGAACTGGTTGAACGTTGATCAGTTTTTGATGTTTTGTCAGTTTTCTATACTGATGCATATATACAAGGGTTGGGCAAGTTCAGTCCTGGAGAGCCACATATATGACTGGATTTGAGGATATCCCTGCTGCGCACAGGTGAGTCAATCACTTCTTCAGTCCTAATGATTGACTCACCTGTGCACAGAAAGGATATCTCCAAATCCAGGCTTGTGTGTGGCCCCCCTGGACTGATCTTGCCCACCCCTGATATATACAGATTTTTTCTATGTTGTATTTTTGGAACAACCCTTTTGTGATTGCCCGGCACCTATATTTATGCAAGTTTTATTTTTAACATTTGCACAATAAATGTAGTTTTTTGATGCCTTACCATTTTGATGTATTTGCTTTTCTTTTAATTTAGCACAAATTTTATATGTGCTAAAAATATTCTAAAAAAAATACTTTGTCAGAAATATTGTACAACAAAATTCAGATCCTACAGGGGTGAGGTTGCGAAAACAAATTTAATGAGCAAAAAAGGAATATACAATTGTTTATTGTGTGTCCCACAGCATCAAAAGGCATATGCCTGTATCAGTCCATCTCCAGCAATAATAGCAAAATCAAGGTCAAGTACCAAAAGCAAACAGGCAATGCTACAGCAGCAGAAACTGGATCAGAGTTCCTCAGAAGCAGACTGGAAGCTGAAGGAAGGAACCAGCAGAGGTAATAGCTGGGACAGAACTGAAGGTACATGCAGAACATCTGCCAGTCAGGGATAAAAGCAGCAGTGCATGGCACAGGCAGAACTCCAGCCAGACATGAACAGAAGCAGCAGTACAATGCACCACAGCTGCAGCAGCAAATCAGGCAGGACAAAGATTCCAAGCAGGAACATATTCTTATAAATGGCATTTTGGAGTGATCTTGAAGAACTCACTAGAGGCAGATTGGCTGAGCCCCATCACCTGTCAGTGACTGTTGGGGGCAGACTTATTACCACAGGATCAGACCTATCTTTTCTAGGTCTCCCTGCAGGCTTCCTTAGTATGTGTGTCACTACAAGCCATGGACTGACTGGAACAACCATGTGTCCTTTCTTGGTCTACCCCGAGGCCTACTAGAATAAATACTCCTTTATGCACATCACTGTAACTTACTAAAAATACTCTGTTTAACACGGTATATGAGTTCGTGAGTGCAGGAGCACTATATGAAAGCCGTGCTAAATTGGGCATTTTATCGCCATAGTGCTGAAAACCCGCAATGCGCTTTAAAGGGATATTGCGAGATTTCCAGGAACCAGGCCCAAAAACAGTGTTAACACAAATCAATGCTCAGCGGGGTATTCCTGTATATAAGTGCACATTAAGCCTATAATAATTATTTTCAAACAAATTGCTTTTTATTTTTTATTTGATAAAGACAATAATCATTTATTGTGATAGGGGTTAATCTTCAGAAATACACAATATATATTGCAATAGTTACATGTTTGACTAGCCCCATGTTCAGAAATTGCTTATTTTGGCTCTTTTATGTATTTTTTACCACTAGGAAGCAAGATTACAGCTTTTACAAACACAGCCTTGTGCACTTCCTTAAAAACTGTCTTAAACTAACCAAACCTGCAGCTCTGCAGAAAACAGCTAATAACTTTGTAAGTCTACAAACATTCAATCATATAGGCCCCATGGTGAGTGGAGCACCAAGCCCGTTCACACACCATATGCTAAACATAAATGGGAGACTTGTTCAAGAAACATTATACAGAAACTATGTGCAATTTCTACATGATTTCTGCTAGATTCATTTTCAGATTCAATATGTTTTGGGTAAAAAGCACATTTTTATGCAGCCACACTTGGATTTAATTGTGACTGAGTGTTTATATTGATCTGCTTCCTCTTTTATAATAGTCCAGTTGGATAAGCGAGTCTTTGTAGGAGTATGTTGTGTTAAAGTAGAAGACCTGTCAGAAAGACACATGATTGGGGAAGCACCAACATAACAGGACACTCTTGCATGTACATGCCAATGTATACAGGGAGTGCAGAATTATTAGGCAAGTTGTATTTTTGAGGATTCATTTTATTATTGAACAACAACCATGTTCTAAGTGAACCCAAAAAACTCATTAATATCAAAGCTGAATATTTTTGGAAGTAGTTTTTAGTTTGTTTTTAGTTTTAGCTATTTTAGGGGGATATCTGTGTGTGCAGGTGACTATTACTGTGCATAATTATTAGGCAACTTAACAAAAAACAAATATATACCCATTTCAATTATTTATTTTTACCAGTGAAACCAATATAACATCTCAACATTCACAAATATACATTTCTGACATTCAAAAACAAAACAAAAACAAATCAGTGACCAATATAGCCACCTTTCTTTGCAAGGACACTCAAAAGTCTGCCATCCATGGATTCTGTCAGTGTTTTGATCTGTTCACCATCAACATTGCGTGCAGCAGCAACCACAGCCTCCCAGACACTGTTCAGAGAGGTGTACTGTTTTCCCTCCTTGTAAATCTCACATTTTATGATGGACCACAGGTTCTCAATGGGGTTCAGATCAGGTGAACAAGGAGGCCATGTCATTAGATTTTCTTCTTTTATACCCTTTCTTGCCAGCCACGCTGTGGAGTACTTGGACGCGTGTGATGGAGTATTGTCCTGCATGAAAATCATGTTTTTCTTGAAGGATGCAGACTTCTTCCTGTACCACTGCTTGAAGAAGGTGTCTTCCAGGAACTGGCAGTAGGACTGGGAGTTGAGCTTGACTCCATCCTCAACCCGAAAAGGCCCCACAAGCTCATCTTTGATGATACCAGCCCAAACCAGTACTCCACCTCCACCTTGCTGGCGTCTGAGTCGGACTGGAGCTCTCTGCCCTTTACCAATCCAGCCACGGGCCCATCCATCTGGCCCATCAAGACTCACTCTCATTTCATCAGTCCATAAAACCTTAGAAAAATCAGTCTTGAGATATTTCTTGGCCCAGTCTTGACGTTTCAGCTTGTGTGTCTTGTTCAGTGGTGGTCGTCTTTCAGCCTTTCTTACCTTGGCCATGTCTCTGAGTATTGCACACCTTGTGCATTTGGGCACTCCAGTGATGTTGCAGCTCTGAAATATGGCCAAACTGGTGGCAAGTGGCATCGTGGCAGCTGCACGCTTGACTTTTCTCAGTTCATGGGCAGTTATTTTGCGCCTTGGTTTTTCCACACGCTTCTTGCGACCCTGTTGACTATTTTGAATGAAACGCTTGATTGTTCGATGATCACGCTTCAGAAGCTTTGCAATTTTAAGAGTGCTGCATCCCTCTGCAAGATATCTCACTATTTTTGACTTTTCTGAGCCTGTCAAGTCCTTCTTTTGACCCATTTTGCCAAAGGAAAGGAAGTTGCCTAATAATTATGCACACCTGATACAGGGTGTTGATGTCATTAGACCACACCCCTTCTCATTACAGAGATGCACATCACCTAATATGCTTAATTGGTAGTAGGCTTTCGAGCCTATACAGCTTGGAGTAAGACAACATGCATAAAGAGGATGATGTGGTCAAAATACTCATTTGCCTAATAATTCTGCACTCCCTGTACAACTATAGCCAAGTTTCTAGGAGCTTAGAATTCCAACATATTATCTCATCAGCTATTTGGTTAAAGTTTTTTAATGAGAAATTCTTTAAATACAAGACTCTTTCTAATGTTAGGGCACTATTAGGGATATTTAAATAAATGTTTAACATGGCTTTTATTGCTCCTTGTTTGCAGAGACAGTGAGTTGACACTTATTATGTTTCTTAAATGCTCAGGTGACATATTAGAGCCTGTAATCTGACTGGGCCTCTTTTGTATTTGAGCCAGTGAGTTTACAGGCTCGGAATCAAATATGCCATTGGGACCTAAACCCTAAAAGTTTCTGCATATCATGAGTGTCTGAGTGAAAGGTTTAACCTCAAAACAGCTTATCCATTTTATTTGTCACTCACAGTGACATCACCAAGTCATAATAATGATATCACACTGCGGCAAACAACACAATTTAAGACATACCAATCTATGGAAGCTTTTGGATACTAAAAACTGTAAAAGTTATATAACACTCAATTTACTCACAGGAAAACTTAACCATTTACTCACTATAGAAGAACTAAACATCAATTATAGTTATCAGTCTCTGTAATAGATGGATTGGGAGAGAATGGTTTTGGTCAAGCAGTCAAAACACTTCCCCCTTTCCCTGATTCCTGCAGCAAGACTAAGAAATAATCTGTGTAAGATTTTAAAATGCTGCGGTCCCTTTCTTTGAGATTAATATTCCTGCCGTGGCTTCCATATTGCAAGGTGAGAGGTCTGGTAGCAATAACTCATACAAAAATGGATTCAAGCCATTGCACCTAAAATTATACTTCTATCTAATGCTGTACCATACAATATGTGTCATTATGGAACTCCATGGACTCTATTCTGTCATGGAGAACCCCCCACCCCAAAAAAAAAATACAGAACCTAAAACTAATACCAAAAATAAAAAAGCAATATTAAAAAACGGGGAAAATCTATGGAAAATTACAATAAATAAAATAAATTACCAATAAAAAAAATAATGACAGAATAATAAAAATAATAATTTATGAGATAATATTGCACTACTTTTTCTTATTATCATTATAACAAAATATTTCCTCCTTGTAAGCATAGTGTGTGGGGAAGTGGCGGAGCTAGGGGAATGGAAGGCCCAAAAAAAATGTGCCCCCCCCTAGCAGGTGTTGTAAAAATTTGAGTACGCTGGGCCACCCTGGTAAGACTTCACTCAGTGTCCCTCCCCAAAACCCCTTTGTATAACAGAACCCCTCTCTAAGAACCCTTCCCAAAACAGCATCCCTCCCCAAGAACCATTCCCATTGCTGCTCCCCCAAAGACCCTTTTTCCATAGCTGCAGAGAATTTCCTGCTCCAATTTGTAAAACATATAGCCTTTTATGAAGGACATAATAAACACAGTCCTTCACTTTTAACTATTGTATTCAATTTTGCTTTAATGATGTCAGACATGTCCATTTGTTCCTAGAAATCTGTGAAGAATAGCAGGAACATTGTTCAGTTCTATTAAAAGACTGCCACTATGAATAGACATAATAAAACTGGATAAAGGAGTAAGTCATGGTAGTATATCCTTCCTTGTCAGCATGCAAACAAACTAACTATACAAGATGGGAGCACCTATGATATATGCAGATGTAAAATATATTCTAAAAAAAATGTATGCTCTTGCTTCATATGTTAGCTAATATTTTAAAATGATACTTCTCTAACATGTGAAGTATTTTCTAAACTACAGTGGTTCTTTAAGTCATCCAAGGATAAAGCAAGGTTGATGCATATGGAGCCTAATTTTTATATCTACCCAGAATACTCAGCTGGTCAAGCAATGCTGTTTATAGATTAATTATAGGGGAAGTCTGGTTTCCTGGCCCGTCTGAGACCTATAGGTGTGCTCTCAATAGCTTTCCTTCTTGCTACAATTACACTGAAGATTTTTTTCCTATTACCTTTCTACTC
Source organism: Discoglossus pictus (assembly GCA_027410445.1). Lineage (NCBI taxonomy): Eukaryota > Metazoa > Chordata > Amphibia > Anura > Alytidae > Discoglossus > Discoglossus pictus. The sequence goes on along the minus strand of CM050168.1, from coordinate 197,697,437 downwards.
ACTGTATTCTATTTGTGTATCATTTTGAGTGTGATAAATCTTCAGACAAGTTATCCTGTTTAATGTTCAACCAAAACATAATTCAATTAACACCTACTAATGTGCAGAAGTGCTTGGAAAATAGCACCTCATTCCAATGGATCAGTGTCTGCCAAATGCTAATTCCTGCTTTCAGAGATGGCCAACGTCTTTGTTTGTTGAAGTAGTTTTCTGTTCTCTCACTATGGAAACTGTATGTACATTTCATTAAGGAATTATATATAATCCGGACTGGTTGATCTGCAGATATCATTGTATTTGGATAGAGTATTGCAGTATCCATTGAGTATGGCTGGCTATTTACAGGTGCAGTCATAGAAACATAGAATTAAACAGCAGATATGAAACGGCCCATTCCCTATATACCATAAAATCAGGCTCACCCTACACAGTAGTTTTTTTACCTTATTTAATAACTACGTATCAATAAAATCAGTATTTATTTATGGAAATCCCCACAAATTCCAAACTTAGACATTCTTATAGCTAAAATTTGGGAAATATGGACATGGAAAAACTGTCAGTCAGATCGAAAGGCTCCCTAGTTCAATTTGAAAATAAATGGCATTCCTGGTCTACACATTTTCGATCTATCTTTTTCCCATCCCTTGCCCCTTTATGCATTTTTTGTTTTTTTGTGTTTTTCCCATGACCGCATTCGCAAATTATATTAATACTAGGAAATTGTCGGTCAAAAATGACTGGAATTTAAGCATGGCAATGCTGTTTGCCACACAGTTTGAGCACCTTCGGCACTCATCTACATCCTCAATTGTGTCTCATCACCCCCTCTCCCTCCCTTGTGCCTCATTTCCCCCCTCCCTCCCTTTTGTCTCCTTTTTCCCCTCCTCTCCCTCCCTTGTGTCTCCTTTTCCCCCCACCTCTCCCTCCCTTGTGTCTCCTTCCCCCCCCCACATCTCTCTCCCTTGTGTCTCCTTTTTTCCCCTCCTCTCCCTCCATTTTGTCTTCTTTTTCCCCTCCTCTCCCTCCCTTGTGTCTCCTTTTCCCCCCACCTCTACCTCCCTTGTGTCTCCTTTCCCACCCCACATCTCCCTCCCTTGTGTCTCCTTTTCCCCCACCTCTCCCTCCCTTTTGTCTCCTTTTTCCCCCACCTCTCCCTCCCTTGTGTCTCCTTTTTACCCCACCTCTACCTCCATTGTGTCTCCCTTCCCCCCCTCTCCCTCCCTGTTGTCTCCTTTTCCCCTCCTCTCCATCCCTCGTGTCTTCTTTTCCCCCTCCTCTCCCTCCCTTGTGTCTCCTTTTCCCCCCACCTTTCCCTCCCTTGTGTCTTATTTTCCCCCTCCTCTCCCTCCTTCATGTCTTCTTTTTCCTATAGCTCTCCCTCCCTTGTGTCTTCTTTTCCCTCTCCTCTCCCTCCCTCTTGTCTCCTTTTCCCCCCACCTCTCAACCCCTTGAGTCACCTCCCCCCCACATCTCTCTCCCTTATGTCTCCTTTTTCCCCCACCTCTCCCTCCCTTGTGTCTCCTTTACCCCCTACCTCTCCCTCCTTTAGGTGTCCTTTTTCCCCGACCTCTCCCTCCCTTGTGTCTTCATTTTCCCCCACCTCTCCCTCCCTTGTGTCTCATTTTCCCCCTAGTCTCCTTCCCACATGTCTTCTTTTACCCCTCCTCTCCCTCCCTCATGTCTCCTTTTCCCCCCACCTCTCCCTCCCTTGTGTCTTATTTTCCCCCTCCTCTCCCTCCTTCATGTCTCCTTTTTTACCCTGCTCTCCCTCCCTTGTGTCTTCTTTTCTTCCTCTCCCTCCCTTTTGTCTCCTTTTCCCCTGCTCCTCTCCCTCCCCTTTGTTTCAAGATTGTTTAAAATTAAAAAAAAATTATAAAAATAAAAACTTTTCAATGTAAAATTTAATGTAGCTTACAGTTTGATGCTGTCCTGATACTAGTTTTAATTTGCCTCCTTCCCTTGTAGTGGCCACTGCAGCCAAACCTACATTGGTCAGAAAAAAAGTTTAGGACTGCCTACTTAGCAGATATTTTTCTATCAAATGGGTACATAATAGGGGGTGTACAGACACAATGTTAATCATAGGAACAAGTTCAAATGTAAGATTTAAAAGCTAAATTGTATGTATTTTTTTAATCAATTATTTATAAAAAAAATAAATGCTATTGTGTGACCAATGCAACTCTGGGTTTATGCAAACACCATGCATTTTTGATTTCTCTTAATGTAATTTGTCCTTAAGAGTTTATCTGGAAATTATAAATTAATATTTTTGCTAATTATTTGTGATTCTGATACCCTGCTTTAAATAATGAGCAATTGTTCTTTTTAAGTAGAATTAAAATAAACTGAAAGTGTATTTAAAATAATTTTAAGCTATTTTATAATTTGCTCCCCCCACACAAGTCAAGCCCAGGAACACAGGTTTGGTGGTATTGTTGTTGATAGTTTTAAAGTTACGAGCCCAGCAAATTAATGCCTTCCATAAGTAGGTAGTGGGTCTTTAAACAATACACATAGGGACTCATTCATTTGCAAGCCCGCATTTACCTCCAAACTGAACTTTTGGCTGCGGGACTACTATTTACTAAACATTTAGATGTATTCAATTGTCACCAACCCATTATTACATGCTCACAGCCCCAACACACAAACCATGAATCCGTACGTAGCATTTCAGGGCATGATCATGATCAATTAAGCAAGCCCATAAGTTAAATTTTAGACATCAGTAAAACGTGGAGTTTAAACTACAATTATTAGTGTTTAGAAGTAGATTGGACTCGCAATCCAGAAATGTAGAAATCAATAATAATCAATAAAGCAACTGTTCTAGTTCATGCGGGTTCCATGATATGTATTAACCCATTGAATCCCAGGATCGAAATAACACGGAAATAAAACTGAAAATAAATATTTTTTTTATTGCAGATTTGTGAGCTTGAGACTGTTGTGCAATTAATTGCTTTCCCAGTGGTTTTAAGTATAGTAGTGTGCTTATATTTGCTTTTGCAGTTATACGAACAGGATGAGGAAGTGTTTAACTTGCGAGTCTTGTCTAGTACTCGTATAATTGTTTGATACATTTGCCATTTACGGGGTCAAACGCAATTGCGGGCTACATGAATTCTTGTAATTGAATATGGATTTTGCGCCTTCAGCACTTATAACATTTGCGGGCTTGAAATATCAAAGGAGGAGAGTTATATTTTTTGACAACAGCAGGGATTTTGAGCTTGTAACCCGCAAATAAAATGCGAGTAGCTAAAAGTAGCCAATTGAATATCAGTAACATTTACGGGCTCCATTACAGTCTCATGTAATTGCGAATTAGACAATTGAATAGGGGCAATACTGTGTAGTACTATACGAGTAATGATAATACCATCTCGTCAGATGCCTATGAAGCTCTGCTTGTGGGCACATCTTTTGAAAAATATAATTGCACATTCAGTAATGTTGTTTTTTTTTTTGCTTTTTTGTTTAAACACAATGCTCACTGTGTCTTAAGTAGGTGTAAAATAAAACCCAGCAAATTTCCTTGTCTTATATAACTATTTTATTTTACACATTTAGGATAAAATGTTAATTTTAAGATTCTTTCCAACATAGCTTGCAGCATATTTCCAATCTGGATAGTATGATTTCCATCCAAAAATAAAGCTTGCACATTCCAAGTTGGTCTGTAGCAAATCTTGGACATGTTTCTAAATTCATGTGAGAGATTTCAGCAAAGTGAACACTTTAGAAATCATTGTTATTTACGGGAAAGGGAAATGCTGAATGTTAGAGGTAATATATTAATGCTTAAAGGGACATGGGATACAGTTATTTGGTTTAATTCATTTTATAGAGCATGTTTAACCAAAGTTAATGTTTTAATGTCACTTTAAAAGGAACACTGAAGTGTGAAGTTATAGTATTCTCTTTTTAATAATGCTCTTATGTTCATGGCTTGTTCAGTCGTGTCCAACTGTCTGTGACCCTATAAACCACAGCACCCCAGGCACATTTTATGTCTTGTTGTGCTAATCCATAAGGTTTTCATTGCAAAGATACTGGAGTGGGTTGCCAGTTCCTTCTCCGGTGGACAGCAATTTCCTTGTTCTCTCTACTAGGACCTGCCCATGTTGGGTGACCCTACATGGTATAGCTCACAGTTTCATTGAGGTGCAGAAGCCCCTTCAGTACCACAAGGTAGTGATCCAGGAGGGGGTTTGTGTCTTACACAACTGCAGATGGTGTTAGTATGTTACATACAAGCATGTGATATTTTCCCCAAAATACAGTGGTCCTTTAAACTTGAAATACTTTATACAGTCCTTATAGAGTAGAATGACCATAAGGACTGTATGAAGTGTTTGCACAGATCAGATGAACATTAGAAACAGCATTTTCTGCAATAGCTTTCTTTATTAATTACAGCCGCAATTTCCAAGTCATTGCCACACTTGAAATGATCTTTCATGGAGTGTTTAGGAAAAATTATTTGTTTTAAATAAATGTTTTAACTAGTTTAATTAATTTTATCCTCCTCAATGTAATTATGATCTTACATTTAAACTTCACTTACTTCTAAGACGCTTCCAGAATAACAGATTTTTTCCTTCTGGAAAACTTATCCTTTCTCCCTGTTGAGAGGTGACTAGAAAGTGTCCTTACATGGCTATGAGCTCAGGTCACACTGCTTTCTGCTAGTAATGTGTGTTTTCAGAGAGAGTTTTTCAATTTGCCACTTTCTACTTGTAGGGTCCACTCCAGCCACAATACTTCATTCAGGGGCTGGGGAGATTTGGAGTTTATATAGCCTGTGGGATCATTGAAAAATAGTAAGTGTTTAAATGCACAATAAACATTTAATAGAGGTTGTTTGTCTTTTCAAAACTGTACCTAACTATTCTTTAGAGGTTCCTTTATAAAACCACAAAGTGTCCCTTTGAATGTGTAAGTTTAGGTAGAAAAAAGAACAATGTTCAATGAAACTTATATTTTCTTAAGGATGAGTGAAAGGGAGGAACTTTTTTGATAGCAGTAGCAGTTGCATTAAATAGTGAACCTATATATATATATATATATATATATATATATATATATATATATATACTGTATATCGTATATACTCGAGTATAAGCCGAGTTTTTCAGCCCTTTTTTTAAGGCTAAAAGGGGCCCCCTCGGCTTATACTCGAGTCACTCTCCCCCCCATGTCTCTCTAACCCCACCCTTGTCTCTCTAACCCCCCGTGTCTCTCTACCCCCCCCCCCGTGTCTCTCTACCCCCCGTGTCTCTCTAACCCCCCGTGTCTCTTTCCCTCACCCCTCCTCATCCTCAACCCCCCCCCCCTCATTCTAAACCCCCCCATTCTACCCGGAGCAGGAGCTTCAGATGCAGGTAAGTGAGGGGAAAGGGGGGGGGGGTATTTAGGGAGGGGTAGAAAGAGGGGTAGAAAGAGGGGGTGGGTTAGAATGAGGGGGGGTTTAGAATGAGGAGAGGGGGTTAAGGATGAGGAGGGGGGTTGAGGATGCGGGTTTGAGGTTGAGGAGGGAGGTTGAGGAGGGGGTTGAGGATGGGGGGGTTGAGGTTAAGGAGGGGGGTTGAGGAGGGAGGTTGAGGAGGGAGGTTAAGGAGGGAGGTTGAGGATGAGGCGGGAGGTTGAGGAGGGGTGTTGAGAAGGGTGTTGAGGAGGGGGCTGAGGATGGGGGGGTTGAGGATGAGGATGGGGGGTTGAGGAGGGAGGTTGAGGAGGGGGTTGAGGAGGAGGGGGTTGAGAATGAGGGGGTTGAGGAGGGAGGTTGAGGAGTGGGGTTGAGGAGGGAGGTTGAGAATGAGGAGGGGGAAGAGACACAGGGAAGGGAGAAGGGGGGAGAGACACAGGGAAGGGAGAGGGGGGAAGAGACACAGGGAAGGGAGAGGGGGGGAAGAGACACAGGGAAGGAAGAGGGGAGAAGAGACACGGGAGAGAGAGGGGGACACGAGAGGGGGACACAGAGGGCAAAAGAGGGACACAGGGGGCAGCACATTTCCCACCCTCAGCTTATACTCAAGTCACTCATTTTACCCAGTATTTTGTGGTAAAATAGGTGCCTCGGCTTATACTCGGGTCGGCTTATACTCGAGTATATATGGTATATATATATATATATATACTGAATATATAACATTTGTGAAATACAGCGAGGTTATGCTTAATGGTTTTTGAATTAATTGAGTGAGCGTGCTTTGTGTTCTAATTTGCATGTCCCCACACAGTTTCCCAGAGTGCAGTGCATCAACTGTATTTCTGAGAAATTTGAGCAGGAATTAAGTTTATGAACTTTACTTTTAGACATTCAAAAGGAAAAACAATTGTACTATTCATTGTGTGTACTACTATATAAATATGTGAGGTAGCCATGAGTGTCCAGTAATTTAGATGAATAATCAGAGTATTGCAGTATATAGTGATACCTTTTTTATTGGAAAAACATATTCATAATATAGCAAGAGATGATCCTCTCTTTATCAAGTCAAAAGCAATACTCAAATATGAGAGAAGTACAAAAAGTTGACAGAATAAAAGGGGGGGGGGGGGGTCTGGAAAAAAAAATTGGGCAGAGATTAGTGAGAAACTGACCAGCATAGTAAATAATGTCCTGATAGGTCAGTATGTGAGTCTGTAGATCAGGTTTTAGATAAGAGCACAGCAGAGTCATAATTAAGAGCAGTAAATGTTACCACAGTTTGTGGATTAGAAAAGCAGCAATTGAACGGGGGAGGTAAGTGGAATGTGTATGAGTTATAAGACATTTAGATAGTGGGATAGAAAACCTAAATCAATATTAAGCCCAGTATCCTTCGTATAAAAAAATTGAATCATTTTAAATTGAAAGTTTTCCATTGTTGGATAGTTCTGAAATTCCCTCTGAGTCATTTTTTTTTGAGGTTCTGGATTGAGTCATTCTCCTGGGTGAAATGGTGTCCCACTGGGGTACAGTAACTTTTCTGATTGTGCTTTTTGATATAGTGTCTGTGGAGGTTCATTCTCATGTGCAGTTTTTGGCTGGTTTCCCCAATGTAGCATCCCCTTTCACATAAAGTAAATTGTATCATGTACACTACATTGGATGATATGCATGAATATGCGCCTCTGATTTTATAGCTCTGGTTTTTATGTGTGGCTGTGTGCTGTTTGCAGATATGTTGCTCTTATCTAAAATCTGATCTACAGACTCACATACTGACCTATCAGGACATTATTTACTATGCTGGTCTGTGCCTCACTAATCTCTGCCCAATTCATTTTTTTCATCTTTTATTCTGTCCACTTTTTTTACTTCTCTCAGTATTGCTTTTGACTTGATAAAGAGAGGATCATCTCAGGAAATCTCGTCGCTATATTATAAATAGGTTTGTCCAATAAAAAAGGTATCACTTTATACTGCAATTCTCTGATTATTCATATATATATATATATATATATATATCACATATATAGTTGTGAGCAGGCGAGCTTGCTCAAGCCGTTGCTCACGCTTGCGGGCTCGCGTAGCGAGCCGCGAACCTCACAAAGCCGCAGGCGCTGTAAGGCAAACAACACGACACAGCAACTGTGACCCTCGCAAACTTTACGTCGCAACGCAAACCACATGCAAGACAGGTTACCACTCATTAAGACCTCGCAAAAATCGGAAGTATACAATGCGGAAGTATACAACTACGCTAACGGTTTGGTCTCGCGCACGCACACTATTACACTGCACACATTCATCACGCTTTACACAGCAGCTCCACACCACTAATGCTTCAGCAACATCAAAACAGATTGCCAGCTCTTTAACACAATGCTTAAAAATAGGTAAAGTGTATTCATTTATTAATGTATTATATATTTCATTATTATACATCAAACAGCATTAGCTACCTTACAAGTTCAATTGCCGTCATTTTTTGACGGGCAATTCTCTAGTATATATATATATATATTAATCAATATCTTAATATACTAGGAGACTGACTCATCCGGCTACCTGGCCAAGGAAGACCTAGTATGAAAACTAAACATAAATTAAATTAAGAGTGCAGCTTAAATTGGTTGCCTGTATGTTCTGGCTCTCTTGCTGTACATTCATAGGTGAAAAAAGACAAGATAATATAGCAAATGTACATTGCTGACATAGCTGTATGGGGAATTTCTGAGCGTCTTTGCTATGCATTTTCTTCAAACAAAACAATAAAAATCTACTCACTATAGCACAGTATTCATTCTCTGAAGCAACCAAGCTTGTCTTTATTAAAAGTACATAACCTGACAATAACTGTCACATTCACACATGCGGAAGCAAACACACATGCAGTTGTTGTTTTTTCCATATAATTGAGCATGTTGTTCTAAAACAGCAACAACCAAAAAAAAAAAATCAAAAACTCTCATCCAAAGACTTTGAATGAGCTTTAATTAAGACAGCACAGCACAAAGGGGTAGACATTCTCCCATTGTACTCCATGCAGTTGCTCCCACAGCATGGTTCCTCATAAAATCAGCTGCAGCCGGCAGCGTAGGAACAGACGGTTTTGTCGGATCTCTTTCGAAAATTACAAGACGTATTTCAGAAGGGCATCTGGGTTGAATTTTTTTTAAACAAACATAGCAGAAAACTTTGCCTCTGTTTAGGCTTCCCACAGTGCTTCATTAGCTCTTGGTTTTGCTGTATTTTCCGTGGAAGGTTTTATTTTTTGCTGTAATGATACACTACAACGGATAATGAACCCTCCTTTGGAGACTTGTGTAATTCCTTGTAGCAATATCTGTAGATGAAGAGGGGGAAAAATCTAAAATTACAAAAATATCTTGGTTCCTGGTCTGCTCTTGGTGAAATATTCAGATCAATCTATAGTGCTTGAATTACAAAGTGTAGATTTTTTTTTAGCAAATAAGAACTGCACAAGTATTTATTTTATACAGTAGTTAGCATTTGCAAACCAAGAATTCTAACATTTTCGAGCCCAAGCATTTTTATATATGCTTCCAGAAAAACAAATTTTTATATTTTTCTATACACGTTCACCTTTTTAGTGTTCTGGCTAGTATTTGTATTGTAAGTCAATTTTAAAATGAAATAATTTATTATATGCAATATTTGTCTTTATTTAAGATTTCAAAAATAATGAGAGCCCTGTGTATGTAATGTTATGATTATTTACTGGTTACAAAATTACAAGCGCATACATAGATTTTCTTTACTTGTGAAATACACAAACTACTCCTCAACCTATAACGGTATATACTAACTGCAAGAACTGCAACAAATGTTCTGTTACTAACCTAGGCAAAACTTTTTTTTTTATAATTTTAACACAAACTTTTAGAATTTGCTCTTATATGTATATATATATATATATATATATATATATATATATATATATATATATATATATATAAATCTCATATTTAATGTACGAAACATAGAGAATATTAAATATGAAATCTGTTAATTAAATAGGCAATAAGATGTAGGGATAGACATGTTTTTGTCTACAACACATTCAACAAAACCAAGAGTGGGTTTTGAGTATTTTATTAATTCAAAATGTGCATTCTGTGGTTTATAAAGCCAAAGTGCCCTATAAAACATCATAAAAGGATACGTTTATTGTAAGTGTAAATTTTACATTGCTCAAGATTAATGTGCAAATTTATGGCTTGATAAATTTGAAGATATTGGTGGAAGTATGGGAAAGTGTCTGAGGTGGAATGACTTGGTGTATACCAGAAATCAGTATAAATACATCTTTCAAAATATTTTCTGATAGTATCTGATGCACTTGGAATGATTACATCTCAAGTATTACTTTATGATAGGATCCTAACCACGAAACATTGAATTCAATATTCAAAACAAAGCCACAGTATCTGTATTTCTATTTAAGAACCACTGCAGATTTGCAACCACTTCACGTTAGCAAGCTAATAACATCAACAGCTTTTTAAGTCATGGACATCAAAGCATTGTTAAAGAAGATATTCATTTAACTAGACTGCTAGTGCATGGAAGATGCCATAATCATCATTCAAGAAGGCAGTTACATGTGGATGTGAAATTTCACAGGCGAAACCGGAAATTATCAAGTCAGTCCAGACTGTAGATCTGATGAGGAGGAATGCTGACACGTGCCATGCGGGAGCTCTGTTGAGAAGCTTTGAGTCGGCGAGTCTGCGGCCTATCCGACAATATAGGTGGGAGATCCGGGGACCATTCTCTCCAGTGTGAGGAAGGTCTGACTGGAGGACAGCACACAAATGCCACTGCAGACGCGGACACAGGGCAGGGATGCCGGATACCGGATTACTACATGCTAAAGACGCTAAAAGTTCATTGAACCCTGCGCTATGCTACTAGACGAACGCTAAGATGAAACTGGTGTGATTTGCCATTTGTTCCAGCAGTTATGATGAAGAAGGTCCTGGAGGGCTGTGTGGCATACAGGTACCTGTGTCTCATTACCCCTTATTAGGAAAGCCAGATAAGCCTATGAGATAGTGGTTATACTAGCCCTGGCATAATTTCAAACTTAAGGTTGAGATCTAATTTTAAATTACAGTGTCTATTTGTCCAGTAAATTAACAGGAGTATTGCCTGATATTATCTGATCTTTAGTGGCATTGCCTGATACTGCCTGATTTACAGTGACATAGCCTGATACTGCCTGGCTTACAGCGGCATTGCCTGATACTGCTTGACCTACTGAGACACTGCCTGATACTGTTTGACCTAAGGACCTCCAAGGTAGTATTTTCTGGTTTATGCGTGGCTAAAGATGTGGTGCACTAAGGAGGGGTTTTTGGGTTTTAGAGCACTGGGCTGACTTCTCACTTTGGTACAATCTCTACAGCAGGGAAGGATTGCACCTTAATGATGAGGGAGCTTTTGTGCTAGGGTATAGGATTGTAGAAAGGCTGGAGGAGTTTTTATACTAGTATGTGGGGGGAAGGGACTAGATATAAGTATTGGGGTAGAAAGTGTAGAGGGTATGAGGGATGAATTAATAACTCATAGGGGAGGAGATGGGGAGGGGTAGTATAGTCAATAGGGATGTAGTACTAAGTAACTCAAGTACAGTGGCAGGCACTTCAGAACTGCAGACTCATAACATAAGGTGTATGCTTGCTAATACCAAAAGCTTGCCAGGAAAAATGGGAGAGTTAGAATTATTAGCAATTAATGAAAAATTTGATTTAATAGGCATTACCGAAATGTGGTGGGATGAATCTCATGACTGGACTGTTAATCTGGATGGTTATAACCTATTTAGGAAAGATAGAGGCAATGGTAAAAGAGGAGGAGGGATTTGTCTGTATGTTAAGCCTGAATTTAAGCCTATAGTCAGAGAATATATTTATGGTGGACCAAGTGATAAAGTTGAATGTTTGTGGGTAGAGTTAAATAGGGGGGCAGCAAATTCCAAAATAATATTAGTAGGAGTATGCAATAAACCCCCAAATATAGCTGAAAGTGAGGAAATACAATTATCGTTACAGATTGGAAATGCAGCTAAGCATGGGCAAGTTCTAATAATGGGAGATTTTAATTAACCTGAAATAAACTGGATAAATTAGACCAGCAGTTCAGCTAAGGGGAGCAGGTTCTTGAGTACACTCAGGGGTCATTATCTGGCCTAGGTTATACAAGAGCCTATTAGAAATGAAGCTATCTTAGATTTAGTCATCACAAATAATATTGATATAGTATCAAATGTTGGAATAGGGCAACCTTTGGGAAACAGTGATCACAACACAGTCTTATTTGAGATTGAATAAAAAAAACAAAATTGTAAGGGGCCAACAAAAACTCTTCATTTTAAAATGGCAGATTTTAACTGTCTAAGGGCAGCAATACAAAGTATAGACTGGGACAGAGAACTGATAGGTAAAAATACTGAACATAAATGGACAACGTTTACATCCTTACTAAATATACATACACATTGGCATATACCATGTGGGAATGAAAGTAAAAGGAGTAAATCCCATCCAGTGTGGCTTAACAATGATTTAAAGATCAAGATACAGAGTAAAAAACAGGCATTTAAAGTATACAAACAAGAGGGGACAGAGACTGCTTCAGGTGAGTACAAGGAAATCAACAAGGCTTGCAAAAGGGCTATCAGACTGGCTAAAATAGAAAATGAAAAATGAATTGCAAAAGAAAGTAAGACTAACCCTAAAATATTTTTTAAGTATATTAATGGGAAGAAGGTGAGGAAGGAAGCTATAGGAACATTACAATGTGACACAGGTCATCTGAAAATTAGTGACCAGGAAAAGGCAGATGAGCTAAATAAGTTATTTTCTTCGGTATATGCAAGGGAGATACCAGAGTTTGGGACACTGAAACATAATGGGGCTACACTACCTTTGCCAAATAATTGGTTAACACAGGAAGTAATCCAAAAGAGGTAAAAAAAAAATGTTAATAAAGCCCCCGGTCCTGATGGAATACATCCAAGGGTACTAAGGGAACTGGGTTCTGTAATAGCCAAACCATTATATTTAATTTTTCAAGATTCACTCAACACAGGGTCTCTACCAGATGACTGGAGAAAAGCTGATGTGATACCTATATTTAAAAAGGGAGCAAGAGCAAATCCGGGGAATTATAGACCAGTGAGCCTCACTTCTGTAGTGGGGAAGCTTTTAGAAAAAGGGTTAATAAGCGATAATATACAAGAATATGTCTATTTGAACAGGATTATAAGTAGGAGTCAACATGGATTTATGAGGGATAGGTCATGTCAAACAAATCTAATTAGAAGAGGTTAGTAGGAACCTGGATCAAGGCAACTCAGTGGATGTAGTCTTTTTGGATTTTGCAAAGGCTTTTGATACACTGCCACATGGGAGACTATTGTGCAAACTAAGGGATACAGGAATTGCAGTAAATAGCTGCTCATGGATTGAGAGCTGGCTAAAAGACAGGAAGCAAAGGGTTTTTGTAAATGGAACATACTCCGATTGGACTAATGTGGTAAGTGGGGTTAATTGGAAGCAATAAACAATCTGCACAGCAACTGAAGGTATTTGCGGACAATGGAGGAATAAATCTCTACTGTTATTAATATCATCTGCACTTTGATTCTTAATATTAGTGTGAATATTTATGTTATTATAACTAAGGAAATGTTCTCTAGGCAATTGTGTACCAATACCATTACTTTGCATCCATTTCCATACTTTTTATGCATTTATTTTCCCAAATCCCTGCTTTTATCACTTTCTTATCTCTCTTAACATTCTGTTATTTACTCTTCATCTCTCCTCTCTCCCTGAAACACCAAACCTCTCTCTCTCTCTCTTACATATTAACTTCTTCACAATACCTGGCCCTGCTCTCCTTGCTATTTGGACCCACTCATATCCCTCCTTGCTCCTCACCTACTTGCCCCTGGTTTGACTTTATTGAGCCACACACATTAGCTGCTAATAAATCACCTAGTATTTTATTACTAACTCACCCATTATTGCCACCCTGATCAACCTTCCCTCACTCTTTTCCACCTGCAATTGGAATTACACAGGCCTTAAACCAAATTGAACAGGTATTCAATGCAATTAAATTGTATATTATCTTTGAAAGGATCAATCTAGGCAATCAAACTTTATCTTTTCTTTTCATATATTCTATTTCATTTTGCTTACACATTGTGTCACAATGTTTCCTCATACATTCTTGTTCTTTATAACCTCTTGCCTTTTTCTCAGAATCTTATCCTTAGTTTCTCCACATCAGGTCTCCAAAAAAACATAACCATCTCACCTTCCTTACTCCCCTCTCTTCTTCTATGCTTCCATGAGCTCCTCTCCATTCTCCAGTCACTATTCTCTCCCTCTTCTAAAGCTCAAAAGCAAAAATGCTTCTGTAAGTTCCACTCCCATCTATTCTTCCTCTCAATGCTTCTTCTGCTGGCTGCTGGAGACTTATCCCCTAAACCAGGCTCCTTATTCATTTTGAAATGTTGTCATCCATGCACAGTACCCTGGACAGCAAACACCCAAAACACTCTATAATGTAATACCCATCACCTGTTAAAAACATCTATTTTGCCCTTATCTTGTGCCCTCAATGCACAATCTATTTGCAACAAACTCACTTTCCTTCATGACCTATTTATTCTTCCCTGTTGCACTCTCATATGGTGGCTTACACTTCAGTCACACATCTAGACCTACGGGATGTCAAAAATTGAACTCTGTGGCCACAAATCATTTGCTCTGTCAAGACCGTAACTGTTACGTTCCAGTCACACTATTAAATTGCAATGAATCTACTGGCAGTCAAACCCGTAACCCACAAATGGAGCCAAAAAGCCAATGTGTACTAGAGAAGGCCCGCAAGGGGGCTAAAGTGCTATCAGTAGCGCTGTAGATGCCAATATACACACACTACTGTACGTATAATGAAAGAGAAAGTGATGTTAGGTATTAAAATTAATAGCACAACATTCTCAAGCTCACAAATCTGCAATATAAAATACATTACATCCAGGTTATACAAGAGCCTACTAGAAATTAAGCTATCTTAGATTTAGTCATCACAAATAATATTGATATAGTATCAAATGTTGGAATAGGGCAACCTTTGGGAAACAGTGATCACAACACAGTCTCATTTGAGGTTGAATAAAAAAAAAAACAATTTTAATGGGCCAACAAAAACTTTTAGTTTTAAAAGGGCAGATTTTAACGGTCTAAGGGGCAGGGATACAAAGTATAGACTGGGACAGAGAACTGACAGGTAAAAATACTGAACATAAACGTAAATCCTTACTAAATATACATACACATCGGCATATACCATGTGGGAATAAAAGTAAAAGGAGTAAATCCCATCCAATGTGGCTTAACAATGATTTAAAGATCAAGATACAGAGTAAAAAACAGGCATTTAAATTATACAAACAAGAGGGGACAGAGACTGCTTTACAGGAGTACAAGGAAATTAACAAGGCTTGCAAAAGCGTGATTAGCCTGGCTAAAATAGAAAATGAAAAATAATTGCAAAAGAGAGGAAGACTAACCCTAAAATGTTTTTTAAGTATATTAATGGGAAGAAGGTGAGGAAGGAAGCTATAGGAACATTACAATGTGACACAGGCCATCTGAAAATTAGTGACCAGCAAAATGCAGATGAGCTAAATAGGTTCTTTTCTTCGGTATACCCAAGGGAGGCACCAGTGGTTGGGACACTGCAACATAATGGGGCTACACTACCTTTGCCAAATAATTGGTTAACACAGAAAGTAATCCAAAAGTGGTTGGAAGAAATAAATGTTAATAAAGCCCCAGGTCTTGATGTAATACATCCATGGGTTCTGTAATAGCCAAACCATTATATTTAATTTTTCAAGATTCACTCTACACAGGGTCTCTGCCAGATGACTGAAGAAAAGCAGATGTGATACCTATATTTAAAAAGGGAGCAAGAGATACAGGAATTGCATTAAATATCTGCTCATGGATTGAGAGCTGGCTAAAAGACAGGAAGCAAAGGGTTGTTGTAAATGGAACATACTCAGATTGGACTAATGTGGTAAGTGGGGTTCCTCAGGGTTCAGTATTAGGTCCTCTCCTTTTTAACATATTTATTAATGACTTAGAGGTGGGATTGGAGTGTGGTGTCTCCATTTCTGCTGATGACACAAAGTTGTGCAAGGTAATTAAATCAGATAATGATGTGCTTTCCCTCCAAAGGGATTTACATAAAATTGAGGAATGGCATCTAAATGGCAGATGAGATTTAATATGAATAAATGTAAAGTTATGCCTCTAAAAAGGGAAAATAGCCATGCAATTTATAATCTTAATGTAGCAAATCTAGGTGTATCAGATACTGAAAAGGGTGTATCAGATATTGAAGGTAACCGTGCTCAAAGCCAAGCAGCAGCTGCAAAGGCAAATAAAATATTAGCATGTATTAAGAAGGATATAGTAGCAAGGGAAGCAAATATAATTCTGCCACTATACAAATCTCTAGTACGGCCTAATTTGGAATATGGAGTACAATTTTGGGCACCACTTGATAAAAAGGACATTTTAGAGCTGGAAAAGGTATTTTAGAGCTGGAGGAGGGCAACAAAACTAATGAGGGGAATGGAGATGCTAAGACAAGGAAGAAAACAAGGAAGAAGGTCTAGAGACTTCCCAGTCAGGCGCATCCTTTGAGATTTGTTGTATGCCCTGCTGGCTTTAGGGCCCGACATCGGTAGCCCCCCTTGTCTCTTCCTCCACGTCTCCTATAATGCAGAGTAGCTGGGAACAGCAAGAGAGTGATATATCCAAAGTGTGAATTGAATCTATGTTCCCCCCCCCCCCCTTTTCCCTGTCTTACGCATAGCCCCCCCCCCCCCTACTTTATACAAATAATTATGTAGGGATTAGAAATTACATTAATACAATTGGTTAGAGTATTGTTAGTGGTGTTATCTTTTTACTTATTTTTCTTTTAGTTCATATATATTATTATGGACAATTCAATCACTACACACTAACCTATTTTGAATAATATTTAAAGGTCAATTGAAAGTAGAACACGCAAATAGTAAGAAATTATTTTCACATAAAGGTATAACTAGAATATAAATTATAAATAATTTTAAAAGGGGAAAGGCTGAATAAGACTATGGGAGTAAGAGAAATCTTATTCTCCATTCTCCTAATACACTAATTCATCACAGGTGGTCGGACTCCCTAATAAGACCCATAGGTCTTTCCTAATTAGCAGTGGGTTTTTATTTTATTTTTTTACTTCTAAATTTAAAATATATAGTTAGATTAGTAATAATGGTTAATAGCACACTTTATTTCTGAAATTATTTAAGACTCACAATTATATATTTTTACCTAACTCACATAATATTTAACTTTCAAAAGCCATGAAATGGTTTTGGAGATTATCTTTTCACAAAAGGGGATACTTTAGAGAGAAGTGTGTGTGTGGGGGGGAGATACGGTGTGAGGAGGGTTTTCGTTAACAATATTGATCTGATTGAAGCTAGGGAGGACTTTTTAATGGCAGATTTTTAACTTATATTCAACAGCATATGAAAAGCAATAAGTTAGCTTAGAACAGTCTTTAAAATATCCATGTGTTAAAGAGGGTTAAACCTTTAGGTCTTAAGATCTTATGGCCTTTAGAAATTTATTACACTAATTTACATACATTTATAACTCTTGTCATAACTATAAGTAGTAATGGCGGCTGTCGAGTATCTAAGTTCCTCCTCATCGAAGGGATAATCCCATCAATGATCTAACATTTCTGACATCGGCTAGTAAGCCCTTATATGTGGAGCTCCCCAAGTACTTTTGAGGAGACCTCTGGGATGCATGTAGGAATTAATGTTTTAATGAGATATAAGTTTAAAATAAACACTAGCAAATGGGAAATGAGGGAGAGAAAGGAAATAAAAGAGAGATCGATGACCAGAAAACATAAAAAGACGTCTGTGCACTTTAAATGTCTATTAAGATATCACATAATGTCAAGGATTTGAACTCGGCTTTTAAAAGAAGAGTCGCAATTGATAGCTGTATTAAAAAAAAGCCAATATTATATGTATCCAAGAAACGCACTGGAAACAAGACTCATGGTATAAGCTATTATAATATTATAAGTAAACATTTTGGGGACAGCATTGATTCTACTTTTAACTCTAAAGCTAGAGGTGTCTCAATTTTGTTTGGAGTAAAACTGAACATAATAGAAACCTATAAAAAGTAGACACTCTGGGAAGATTTATTCTATGGGTTGGAACCATAGATAGTATAACAATGACATTAGTTAATGTATATTCTCCAAATGTAGGACAACTAAAATTTCTGGAAAAATGTATGGGACTAGTTAATGAATTTATGAAGGGGCCATTAATAATTTGCAGAGACTGTAATATGCTAATGAATTATAATATGGATAGATCATGTAGCCAAACAATTCAATCAGCAAGCAAAGTTTCTAATTTTACAAAAATGTACAAAGCTAGTTCTAGACAATAACCTATTCGATGTTTGGAGAACTCTGCACCCACTATCTCATGATAATACCTTTTATTCAAATTATCACCATTCTTAAACTAGAATTTACAATTTTTTAGTCGATTCTAGTGTGGTAAATAAGGTCTACTCATCAGATATTATAACAGCCGCTTGGTCTGATCATGCAATGATTAGTCTCATTATAAATAAAGTAAACAAAGAGAGATGTAGGATGCCATGGAGACTAGATAATTGCTTACTAAAATATCAAGACCAGGTCAAACTAGAAAGACACATAATTGGCACATTTTTTTTAAACCAACAAAAATTCAGTTACCTCTCCCTCTGTTCTCTAGTACGCCCAGGAAGCTTATATCAGAGGGGTATTGATAAAAAACAGAGTGAGATAAAATGCAAAAGAGGGAAAACAAGAGAATTATATGTCCAACTAGATAGACTGTTAATGAAGAATAAACTCCTGAGGCAAAACTTCTATCTGAGAAAAAAGATTTGAATAGCCAGATTAAAAGAATATTGCAAATTCAGATTGATAACCAATTATGGAGGCACCAACAAGATCAATATTTCGCAAATATAAGACCTAACACATATCACCCCAATAGGATCAAGCACCAAAGAAATCAAAACAGAATTATTGGACTGAAAGATTCAGATCACTTAATATATTCTCATCCTAGAGATATACTGTAAGTAAGATCTTCTATTTACATTATAGCAAGCTCTATAATCTACAGTCACATGGTTTAGTCCAGAAAAATTCAAAAGAAGAAATAGATATTTACCTAAGTAGAATAAATCTACCCAGAATTAAAGAAGAAGATCTAGCCTCACTGAATGAGCCAATAACAAAAAAAGAAATAGAGGAAGTAATAACAAAACTAAAATTAAATAAAACCCCAGGAGTTGATGGCTTTGTGAACTTCTATTATAGAAAAGTTTCATCAAGCTTGAGTGACTTCCTTTGTAATATGTACAATGAGTTTAAGACCAGTGGATCCATGCCGACAGAGATCACAGAGGCAAGGATTCTGAATTTATTAAAACAGGGTAAAAGACTGGAAGAGAGCGTGAATTATAGACCAATATCATTGCTGTATTCAGTCGTAAAGATCTATTCAAAGATTCTAGAAAAAAAGTCTAGTAATCCCTAACCCTGTCAAGTTAGATCAATCAGGCTTTTTGCAGGGTAGACAAGGTACAGATAATACGAGGCGTCTATTGGATATCCTCTACTATGCAAATTCTAAAAGAATTCCCATGCTGGCTTTGTCCATAGATGCTGAGAAAGCATTTGACAGAGTCAGTTGGGAGTTCTTGCAAGCTATAATGCAAAGATTTGGTCTCGCAGACTTTGGTACAAAGGCAATAGGTTCATTATATTCAAATCCCAAAGCGGTCATCTCTGGTTATGGATTTGAATCCAATAAACATTAAATAGAAAATGACACTCGCCAAGGCTGTCTTCCTTCGCATCATCTGTTCCTATTATACATTGGTGGAGGTAATTAGATCGGAGAGTAAAATCAAAGGAATTAAAATTGTCAATACTGTTAATAAAATGTTATTATTTGTGGATGGCATTATTCTAACAGTGTCAGATCCAGAGGAATCTTTATCATGCCTCTGTAAGTTAATTGAAGAGTATATTGATTTTCCTACTCCAAAATAAACCTAAATCTAAAAACAGATACTCTCCACAAAGGTTTAAACACTGACCAGTTAGTAAGACTAAAAGAAAAATATCCTTATAACTGGGACTCAAAAAGTATCGCTCATTTAGGAATAACTTTCTCTTCTAAATTTAAAAAACATCCTAAAGAACAATTTAGGGAAAGTAAGTAGTGAAATAAGATCTCTATTATCAGAATGGAAAAATTCCAGAGTTTCTTGGATAACTAATATTGCAAATATAAAAACCTATGTAATTCCCAAGATATCATATATCTTTAGTTGCATCCCAGAGACCTCACCCAGATACATTCTGAAAAGCTTGCAAACGATTATTAATAAGTATTAATATTATTATTATCGTTTATTTGTAACGCGCCAACATATTCTGTAGCGCTATACATAAGTTAAGTTACGGGCAATGACAAGTTCAAGATTCACACATTGCAATGAATGGAGGGCCCTTTCTTTGAGCTTGGAATCCGGTGTCCATAGCGCTTTCCCTAAAGCACTGCGCAGGATTGAAAGTTTGTATGTGGTACAGAAGGGAGAGAGTAGTGATGAGCATATTAGGGAGGAAGGTTATAGGCTTCTTTAAAGAGGTGCGTTTTTATGGAAGTTTTGAAGGATTTAAGGCAGCAGGATAGTCTGGTGAAGCGAGGCAAGGATTTCCAGAGAATAGGGGCAGCACGAGAAAAGTCCTGGAGGCGGGAGTGAGAGGAGGTGACAAGAGTGATAGAAAGAAGAAGGTCGTTAGCAGAACGAAGAGGTATAAGTATATTTATAATGACAGAAAACTAAGAATAAATGCCGAGATTACTTAGAGAGTGTTTGAAAAAGGAGGAATAAATTATCCTAGAATCAAGCATTTACATAACATTGTTATTCTATCATACTTGGCAGGCTGGAATAGTTTTGAAAGTGCCCATATATGGAGAGACATAGTAGAGCTTATTATGCCCCTAATCCCCATTAATTTGATAATGTGGCTAGCTAAAATAGGGAACATGAGGAGGATGCAAATACTATATGGTTTAAAGTACCTATTAAAATGCTGGTATAAAAATAGAAAAAACAAGAACCTTTCAAGTTACCCTTTATTGATGGCCCGATAGATCTTATACATTTTCTGGGAATAGATCTTGATATTTCACGGTATAAAAGAAAGGGCTTAAACAAGATAGGTCAATTATTTAAAAATGGCACTTTGTTAGATAGAGAGAACTTAATCTGTAAATATTATATAGAGGGCCTTTCATGGCTCGAGTTTCAATCATTGAGTACAACTTTAATAAAGATAGACTATGTCCCCCCTCAAATGAGAGGAAGTGACTCCCTATGAAAGGCTATTGGATAATAAAGATTTTTCCCACATACTGTAGTATCCAAATGTGGCAATTTTTTTTAAAACATGGATCTCCCAGTAAAGACTAATAGGATGTTACTATGTGAAAAATATTTGAATAATTTTTGGCCAGTAAATATATGGTACACCTCATTTATTAATGTTAAAAAATCTTCCATTTCGTCCTCTCACAGGGAGTTATTTTGTAATATAACACAGAGTTGGCATCTAACTTCAGGGCGAATTAAACAATAATACGGACAATTCAACTCTATGCTGGAAGGGATGGTGGAAAATCGTCTCCCTTTTACATCTATAGTGGTAATGTGATAAAATCAGACCCTTTTGGAAAAGTTGTGAAAAATTTCTCTCAAAATTACTAAATAGAGAGATAACTTTATATCCCCATCTTGCCGTATTACACTTAGAGATGACAAAAACTTTCCACACAATATACATCTGATAAACCATATTTTATTGGTGGCAAAATGGTACATAGCCAAATATTGGAGGTCAAATAAATTGCTTTCTTGGACTGAAGCCCTAATTTATGTCTCTAGAAGTAGGGAACTGGAGAAGGACTGGCTAGTTACAAATTAGAAAGGCAAAAATGTGTCTATAAAGTGGCAACCATGGGACATATATTTAGCTTCACTATAAACTACTAATTAGCTTTAATGTTAAACCCTACTAAATTATCTATTGATACAGTAATTTTCCCTACCCTTCCCTAATCCTAGAGCAATATCTACTTACGATAATATAATTCTCAATATTGGAATGTATGTATTGTATGATTGTAAAAAGGTCTTTTTATATTTTATACTGATTTGATGGTGTGTCTTTGATGTTTGATATCTTGACTTTTTGGATATGTCTGAAAACAAATAAATAAAAATAAAATAAAAAAGAAGGCAGTTACAGAGCAGGGCAAACATATCTCTACTGAACATATGGGAGGGAGGGGGGAGGTGTCTGGAACTTAAATCTGAAACAATTAATCAACCAGTTAACAAATCTCACTCTCTCCTTCCTCCTCCATCAGGAATATATAATAATAATTTGGAGAACTCCCACTCACTCTGCAAGCCAGCAGGAACAGAAACATGGCATCCTTCAGACACAAGCAATGTCTACTAAAATAAAGTTTTTATTGAAAAATCCTTTTGTGGTTCACCATTTACACAACAGCAATTTTTTTTTAAAATTGTTACAAACTGCACAAATTGAAGTTTTCCCAATCTACTCGATCCTCTAATCGAATGCTATGTCATATATTTATATTTCTTTTTTTAATCCATTTCAGTGCTATTTTAAGATTGAAGTGGTATTTGCATTAGATTTTCAAAGGGATTTTAATGAATAGTTTCTGTCTCCTAAAAGCATTTGTCAAGAAGCCTGTTTCATCCTTAAAATGAAGTTGACATTATTTTATTTTGATTGCGACTGAAAACCTCATCTGTTCAATTCAAAAGGGCTACATTGTTTCCAGAAGCAGAACAAAAATTAATGGCAAGTGAATTTTACTGGCAAGATTGATCAACTCAGTGTTTCAGTATATGGTGGCTGGATGTTGAATTTTGACCATACCAGTGATCCCAACAGATGCAGGATAAAGTAGCAACAAAGTCATAGCTTGCACCCAGCATATTGAAGCTCTATTAGCCCAACGATACAGAGTAATGAAATATTACTAATGTTGACATTTCCCCCTGTTCGCCTCCATGGAGTTACCAAACTAACATCTCATCCTCCTCCTGATCCCTTAGAGTAGGTCAGTTTGTGAAGTTAGCAAGGCGGCAAGTCATGAAACTCCATATTGAAGGTTAAAGTGCACAAACCAAAAAATGATAACCCTCGGCCTAATAAGGAGGCGCAGGCTGTGCTGAGTGTATTATATAGAGATTCACTGTGCTGCCATCCAAATTGAAACAGAGACATACTCTAAAGGGATTGTTGTAAAGAGCCCAATATGTCAGCCCCAAGAGGTGAGCAAAGTAAATGATAAAATCTGTAATCATTCAGAGCTCTTTATAACTGAGCTAATAGGGATTTTCATTCTACTAGATGTAACTTTTTGATTTACCATCATAGTGCTAAGATAAGCAATATGATGCTGTTTTGAATTCACAGCTGTAACCTGACATGCACAGGTCAACTTGTCCGTGCAATCTATTTCTGGGCATTCATGCAGCCCATATTTCACAGTGTCTCGTATATTGGGGTGAAGGTAGATTTAGACAGAAGGTAGAGGAACATAGGAGTAGTTTTATTGTTATGAAAGTAAATTTTTTGGAAGGGCTTGATAGGGGTAAATTAATATACTGATCATGACCCTACTTGACCTATGTCTAACTTACAAAATTCTCTAGTCCAAGATTTCACAGCTTTTTCATGAAACAAATGTCTTACATATTAAAAGATCATAAAGAAGAGGGTACAAATGTACTAATGTTCATTCTCCATTATTTCATCAGAGTGGTATCTCAAACTGATAACTATCACCATTGACTTAAATGTACAAGGAATGAGAAGTTGTTTACTTAATCCAGTAACACAAAGAAAAGCCTAGCACATCTGTAAATATATTATTCAAAAGGCAAAAGAACACAACACAGTTTGTTAGGAATCCACTTCTTTAAATGACCACTATAGACTGGGAAAGCATTATTTTATAGCATGTTTCCTCCCATTTCTCTTAGGTATCAAATCCTGCTAGGGAGAATGAATAACACCTAAGTAGGTGAGTTCTATAGGTCTAGTTACCTACTCAGAGAGCAACCTTTTAGCTCCTGTGTGCCCTTCATAGGGAGAAATATCCTGTAGTATATAAGTCTGGTCTCGCTCAAATAAGTGATCCAGCCCTGAATACCGAGGAAATCTATCCTGTACAGCAAACCCCAAACGTACGTTTCGTCCTCTCTTGGGCCTCTATTGCAGCAAAATTGAATACAATAGTTAGGAAAATAAAGACTGTATTTATTTATTTTAAACTTCTTAAAGGCACTTTCCGCATTTTCAATGCAACTTCTTTATAAGAGCATACTTTAAATATGAAATTTTTGGTGGTCCTTTAACCCTTTGTACATTTACTCATTCAGCTATCACTTTGGACCATGTTACTTTTTTTAAAAAGTTAAGTCTCTATGTCTCTGTCCACCATATAATTCTCAACAAGACACATTCATTGGCCCTTCATATGTACTGTATGTTATTTACTGTAACCATGACAGATGCTTAATGGAACCTCGAAACCAATCTCCTCTTTCTAATGAGACCACAAACAAATGCAGAGGAACTACGACCTCACAATATCCCCTATTTAACCCCGGTTGTGGGGTCTGTGACGCATCCCTTGTCTTTTTGGTGCCAGACCCTGCAGTGGTTCAGTGACTGAAGCCCAGATGCTGTTTGGATGGGCTTAGAACTAAGAAGAAAAGGAAATTCCAGCTATGAAATCTGCATCCATTCTGCTTTGGTTTGTGGTTTCTTTTATTTACAGTCTAGTAGGGAGCGGTGGGCTTTTCTGTGCAATACACTTGAACTCTCATACAACAAAGATCAACCCAGTGCTTAAACTGAACTAAACAGCTTCCTATTAGGGTCCCCAGTAGTTAAATTAAATCAACTTGAATTCTATAATTCACTGAAAATGTTTTGTATCTATTTAATTAACATATTTCATATTTAATATTCTTATAGTAAATGTGGGTGAGAATATATATATATATATATATATATATATATATATATATATATATATACAGTAAATAAAAAGTACATCTGTGTTCACATTTGAATGTCTAAAGCAAGTTAAAAAACCTGCTTCCAGCTCAGAGTTCTGAGAAAAACAGTTATTACACTGCATTCTGGGAAGTTGAGCTGGGACACACAAATATGCCCACAAATGCCTCGCTCTTCATTCCGTAGTCATCATCAAACATGGCTTCCTTTAAGCTTATGCATGCTGTATTACACAGCTTTAATGCAAAGCTAAGGTTGGAATAAACACAGGCTGAGTATCCAATCCATGTACAGCTGTTTCAAGCTTACTGGCTATCATCAGCATGGAGCAGGATCTCAGCCTGTGTTGTGGAAATTATGAGTAGGTAGTTCACCACAACAATCATTTATAATATGGTGGGCAAAAGAGTGATAGAAGCCCTCCACCGTACAGTAGTACAGTAAATAAAAAGTACATCTGTGTTCACATTTGAATGTCTAAAGCAAGTTAAAAAACCTGCTTCCAGCTCAGAGTTCCGAGAAAAACAGTTATTACACTGCATTCTGGGAAGTTGAGCTGGGACACACAAATATGCCCACAAATGCCTCGCTCTTCATTCCGTAGCCATCATCAAACATGGCTTCCTTTAAGCTTATGCATGCTGTATTACACAGCTTTAATGCAAAGCTAAGGTTGGAATAAACACAGGCTGAGTATCCAATCCATGTACAGCTGTTTCAAGCTTACTGGCTATCATCAGCATGGAGCGGGATCTCAGCCTGTGTTGTGGAAATTATGAGTAGGTAGTTCACCACAACAATCATTTATAATATGGTAGGCAAAAGAACGATAGAAGCCCTCCACCGTACAGTAGTACAGTATATTTATTTCTTTATTTATTTATTTAAAAAAGTGCCAATTCATAAAAGTTTGTGTTAAAATTACAAAAAAAAGTTTAGCATAGGTTAGTAAGGGAATAATTGTTGCAATGGTTAATATATATAGTGTATTTTATCTTTTCCAAGTAGAGAAAATCTACTAAAGCAAAGTATCTACTAAAAAAATCTACTAAAACAAAGTATCTACTAAAACAAAGTACAGTTGTGCTTAAAAGTTTACATAACCTAGCAGAACTTGTGAAATTTTGGCATTTATTTTGAAAATATGACTGATCATCCCAAAAAAATATTTTATTGAAGGATAGTGATCAAATGAAATAATTTATTATTACATAGTTGTTTGGCTCCTTTTTAAATCATAATGATAACAGACGCCACTCTGGTGTCCACTTGGCGTTATCCTTTTTCCAATCGGTCCAGCATCAGCATCTTCACTTCCAGAGGAATGCTTTGGAGCTTTAATTTGCCCTGGTCGTTCTTGCACTCAGTCATTGTCTATAAAATAGTAAAAAAAATAGTGCTATAGCGTGGTTTAGCTCAAATCTAGCAATTATAGGGGAAACAGAGCTATAGCAAATCAACGATAACATGGGTGGGGTATAATTGTATATATATATATATATATATATATTTATATATATATATATATATATATATATATATATATATATATATATATATATATATATATATATATATATATATATATATATTATCATTGATATTTAAAAATAGAGCCTGATTGACTACTATTAAAATGGCAGAGCAATTCTGGGACAAAAAAAGGAAATTGCATCAACTTGTGAGCAGTTGAAGCCTTCCATTGCTCATAGCTATGTTCCCCTTAAGATAATGTCCTGTAATTCCGTAATTCTGTCAATCTCTTTCTCTGAAGATTGACTAAGTTTGACTGTTCAATTATACAAGCTTCAAAAACACGTAGTATGTCATCTGTGTTCAAAATGGCACTGTCCTGCTGCAAAAAACAAAACAAAAAATGAATAAGCAATAAATAGATTATTATACTAATATTTGTATCTTTGTATTAGTATTTAAAATTAGTTTAAAAAAGGGATCTTCTAAAATTGTCTATAAGTTGACAGCCTGGTAAGCTGCTGGGTTCAAGCTCCACCTACTAACTTCTATTTCCTGTGTATGAGTCAATGAGTTTCTTTGACACTTTGACCACAACGCCACCATGGACAAGGACCACCTGATGGAGCTTGGAGCCAACAGCTTGCCAGGCATTCAACTTTTTCTAATTTATGTTTTTTTAAACTCTCCTATTTTTTTTAAATAGCATTAAATAAAATAAAATTGTTTAAAATATGAATGTATTACTTTAGCATAGAAAACAGTCAGCACAGGGGCACAGAGAGTGCACCACTTATAATGTTCTTCACAGAGGTTTGGCTGAAACGGCATCTTTAAAGTTATCATTTAACAGGAAAATAAACGGCTTATTTAGGACAGACATCTGCGCAATATTTACACACCGAACTCAAGTGTGGAATAAAAGCCACTTGTAAAAACAACAGCAAGTCTTACTGGTTCTGGAAAAGGATGTGGTTAATCTTTTGGCCATTTAAGTCTGGCACATCATGAACTATTTATTTGTAAAGTTCAGCTTTGCAACCTCAAAGCTTTGCAATTTTTATTTGATACAGTTACATTTACGGAGCCTGATATTTATTTCACCCTGAAACCTTGTACTATTGTACTGATAAATATTTAATGATGTTGAAATTTCGGCAGCTCCAGTCTGCTGTGTTTTTAAAAAGGTGTTTTATTACTCAATAAAGAATAATACATGGATGCTAAATATTTTGTTCTTTGGCTGTTGCAGACACTTATATTTTCTTTGACTAGTTCAACATGAATCTGTGACCCCTATGTGATAAATTATAGAATCACATAGTTTGTTGATATTATGAAAAAATACCAGATGTGTAAGCATACCAACATATATAGAGAAAATTTTAATTTTTGAAGAGTTTGTATAAAATATTCCATTTTGTTTTCGGTACTGATTGATAGCTTAGAGTCTGAGGACATGTGCTAATCATATTAGTGGAGAGAGTAATGGGGAAGAAGGAGATGGGAGATGATTTGTAATAACATTAGAGCTTTAAGTATTTGACATCTACAACCATCTGTCGCACATGCTCAAAAGTAGACAATCACAATGAAAACAGCAAGCCTTGCACAAGCAGAAATGGCCTTTTCCCAATATGCAACCATCACCAAATTATCATGGATGGCTCTAAGAATCAAAAGAGGCATAACAATGTGCTGTTGTGTTACAAATACACATTTTTTCATGCCCAATAAAGAAAAAGGTTGGCCATAAATAGATTGGCGTAGTGTGAAGCCATTTTAGTACCGATAATAGTCTCCAGTATTTGTGGGTTGGTATCTTTGATGAAAGTGAAATAGTTGTGGGTGACTATGTATTCTATGGTTCTGAGTGTGTGTTGAAAGAAACTTAGGAAATCCCTTAATGCCATCTTTGTCTGGGATGTTGCTGTAGATCATTAATCTGATGGAGTTTGTTGAGAAAGTCAGTGGTGTTTTGTGTTCATCTGTTTGTGTTAGTTTAAGGATGCTTTCAACAAAGCCAGATATCTGTAACAATTGGTCCTGTGTTGCCTAGTTTGTGGATTTTTGGCAGCATGTAGAAATCCCCCATTTTAGGATGGGTGGGTATGATCTGCTCCCATTTTTGCTGCACACTTTCAGAGAAAGTTTTGGTTTTCTAAGATGAATGATATATTTTCAGTAGGATCGTGGATTCTATATTTTGTAGTAAGTTCTGTCTGCCAGTTGTTTGCTTCATTTATATTGTCCTGAGTGTTCATAACAACAACTGCACCACCTTTATCTGACAGATTCGTGGTGATGTTGGAGTTGCTTTATGGCAGCTCTTTCTGATGGGGATAGATTGTATAAGTGTCTTTACTGATGGGAGGTTACTAAGGATGTAGTTCTCAAGCAAAAGCTTCCTATATAACTATCAAGTTTAGGGTTGAATCCAGGTGGTGGGTTAAAATGTGCGTTTTTTTCTTGCTGTTAAAATACCGTTATATTGTGGTATTTTCCTTGCTGTGGACCTATTCTGCCAGTCTCATCCTCCTGAAGAATTCTTTCATTTCTGAATACATTTGTATTTTATACAATTTTACGTTAGGACAAAAGGACAATCCTTTAGAGAGAACAAAGATCTCTGGGTGTGACAGTTAAAAGTTTGAGAGGTTTATTATTCCTGTGTTATTTTCATGAAAAGTATTTGTTTTGCTTCAACCTGGTGTCAGTTGCTGTGTTGAGAGTTTTTTATTTTTGTTTTCTATAAATTGATGTTGCTGTCTATAAATTCACGTGGAGATGCTGCATTTCCCTTTCTGGTTGTTTTTGTGTTATAGTCAATGTTTTTACATGTGCACCTACAGAAGTTTGCGGCCTATAAGGAGTTGTGTGTAGTTGCCAGTGGATTCTAAGCTCATTTGGGATTAAGTTCCTTTTTATTACTGTATAACAGATAACAAATAGGTCACTGTTGAGCTGTGCTTCTTTCAAGGTCATTGTCATCAGTTACCTAATGTTACTTAATGCGGCCATATGCAGTATCTTCCATAGTTATAGAGTGGACAAGTGGTTAATGTTCAGAAATTCAGGTGAATAATCAAATTATTGCAGTATATAGTGATACTTTTAAGAGGTTTGTCCACCCTTTATTAAGTCTGAAGCAAAACTGACATTGCCTGGAACATTCAGTGGAGAGATAGGGCAATCAACATAATATACTGTTAGAAACATACACTTACTATGTACACATATACATTAATATATACATGAAAGATCAGAGTATTGCAGTTTTACAGGAATACCCCGCCTATTGGACAAACACCTCACTAAGAGTGACAAGCATGTTATTAATTAATGTATTTCTATTGCTATTGTTATTATCATTAAAATAATGATTACATTTTACATTATTATATTTTCCTATTATTTTGTAACAAATGTGCATTGGTCTATTTCATTACAGCAGTTTGAGAAAAGAAATAGCGCATATGTGTTCAAGTGTATTAGTGCGGGAGTATCAGTAGGCATTTTTAGGTTGTTCGCCATCCATTATACAAGTGTTTTCTGTCATATGAAATTGCATTTAACCGTGTTCATTGCTTGACACTGCTTTGTGTATAGGGTGGCATATTGCCTGCTGTAGTAGATGGCATATTACAGTAAGCTGCTTGATAAATCTTGGTCTAAATGTTTTTTTATTTACTTTTTACTTTTTTTACAAAATCACTAGAGAATTATTGAAAGTGTGAAATGTAATTTTCAGTCTATGCCCTTTTAATCCAATCCTCAAGAAATAGTAATCTGTTTCTGTTACAAAATAAAATTTATTAAAACTAGATTGTCTGATAAGATTGCAATACTAAAACCATAGAGAACATATTTATAGAACATATTTATAGAAATTGGAAACTCAGAGATAACTTTTTTTAATAAAAAACATTTATTTTGACACAAACCAAGTTTCTTTCATTTCTTAGTACAGCACAGATGCAGAAAATTATCAAGAGGATTAAATCAAGCTGCTGGTAAATTTTTTAAAATTATGCAGTCTCAAAAGGATGTTGTGATAGATTGCCACAAGTTGATTAAAAGAGACGAAAATGTACAAAATTGTCTAGACTGAAGATTCTGAAAATAAAAACATTTTGGTGTGAAAAAAAGGGGATCTGTATTTCAATAAAATGACATGCAGAGTTTTCTTTAAAAAGAGCTTAGCTTCTCCTCATAGTTGCCAAAACTATCATCTACCTCTGTACATGACTTGATTGGCTGAGCAATTTGCCAAATGAAGGTTAACTTTTGTGCTGCATGAGCAAGGCTTTGCATCCAAAATACCCCAACATTTGTTGTGATTTTCAAAAAGATAGTTTTCACTAAACACAAGTTTTCTTATATGAAAGAGTGGATTACTGAAGTCTGTATATATCACATATATAGTTGTCAGTGTTGGGGAAGTTTGCAATGCTGGTAACGCACATTGCGAACCACACAGTGAGCGCTAAAGTCGCTCATCGTGGGGCTTGCAAGGAGCGCCAAAGGTGATTATTCAAAAGCAGGAACGTTGTGGCTCGCAATTGTGTGGTAAACAGCATTGCCAGACTTACAATTTTACTCCCATAATTTTCGGGCAAATTCCTAGCGTATAAATATTTTAGCACATGGTTTTTTATCAACATGAGAACTCTTCATACTCAGTGATGTGAGTGTCTGAAAAATAAATAACCTCAACTTAGCTGTCACTGTTTAAAACTGAAGCTGCAGATTGATGGATGCTTCAACTCAACATTCCAAGTGTCAGTCACAGAAATGGAACTTCTAATGGCAGCTTTTGCTCTGCACAAACATGGAGGAGTAACTGACATACTAAACAAGTTCCATAACTTTACAGAGATTGTTAAAGAGAGATAAACTTGTTTTAGGTGGAACTTGCCTTTTAAATTATGCATTTGAGAAAAATGGTCTTTTGAGTACAATGAGAAATAATGTAAACAATGATGGAATGTGATTTACATACTTAGTTTCTGCAAAAAACTGTAATTACAGGTATTTTTTATATAATTATAGTCAAGTTTGATGAATAGTAATAACAAATAGAGGATAACATGCATTGCTGTTCATAATCATGGATGTGGTATTACTAATTGACTGCACAATGAGATTGGTCAATATGTTTTTGCAGCCCATGCATGGTTTTAAGATCCTGGAAAAGGTTTCAGAAAACCCAGCGAGAAATAATAAGTCTTCATAACAAGCTGGTTGCTGGTTTCAGTTGCTTTAATAATAATTTGTTTACAAGATAAAACATACATTATATAGATACTAGCGACTTGCCCGTAAAAAAATAACAGGATTTTTTTTTGAAGCCAGGCAATGCAAGGCTATGGACCCTCTGAGCACCTTCGATGATCATTGCGACCCTCTCCCCCCGTGTACTTTGCAGGCCTCGCGGTGAGTGCCGCCTTCGGCGCTCATCGCGAGCCCCGCAATGAGCGGCTTTACCACTCATTGACGTTTTTGGCAAGCCGCAACTTTCCTGCTTTGCAATGATCACCTTCTGCGCTCATGGCAAGCTTCTCCCCCTGTGTAGTTTAGGGGCCTCACAATGGGTATTACTGACTTGGGTTAAGTGTTAGTGACTTGGGTTAAATGTTACTTTCTTGGGTTAAGTGTTACTGGCTTGTGATAAGTGTTACTGGCTTGGGGCTCTTTTTTACTGCCTTCGGCCTTGTTTTCATCCTTCATACGTTTTTTCGTCC
Organism: Discoglossus pictus; assembly: GCA_027410445.1. Lineage (NCBI taxonomy): Eukaryota > Metazoa > Chordata > Amphibia > Anura > Alytidae > Discoglossus > Discoglossus pictus. The sequence goes on along the minus strand of CM050168.1, from coordinate 197,665,436 downwards.
GCCTTTTTTGTTTTTTGCACTTCAGTGCTTTTCGATCATGCAAAAACATCAAATATGCCTCAAATTAACTTGTAAAAAGCCTTCTCATGTGATTCTCAAACCTCCAACTAATGATGTACAGTGGTGATGGTCACTTCTATGTATTTTTACATGTTGAATGTGATTTATTAAAGAACAGTGGTGGTCAACAATTTAAAGTAACACCTTTTTGAAGACCTACACTTAAAAATAAGTAACATGTTTTTATTATGTAATAAATTAATACAGCATCTAATTTATTAGTATTACATGTAATTATGCTTCTCTGGAATTTACCATTTTAGTTTCAAGTGATCAGCTTCTGGAGATGAGAGGAGACTTTGAATAAACAGGAAGTTTGTACTCGCATGGGAAAGTGGCATACACCACTACCAGTTCTTTCATTCGCTCTGATTAAAAGCTTATTCGTTTACAAGGACATGCTCTGCTGAGCAGAAGCTGCATGGAGCAGGCATAGTAAAGAATATGGAAGGCTGCAATAAATAATATTTATATATGAGAGTGGGAAATGTAGGGCTACATTTATTTGTATATACCGTATATACTCGAGTATAAGCCGACCCGAGTATAAGCCGATGCACCTATTTTACCACAAAATACTGGGTAAAATGAGTGACTCGAGTATAAGCCGAGGGTGGGAAATGTGCTGCCCCCTGTATCCCTTTTGTGCCCTCTTGTGTCCCCCTCTCTCTCCCGTGTCTCTTCTCCCCTCTCCCTTCCCTGTGTCTCTTCCCCCCCTCTCCCTTCCCTGCGTCTCTCCCCCCCCCCTCATTCTCAACCTCCCTCCTCAACCCCACTCCTCATCCCTCCTCATCCCCATCCTCATCCTCAACCCACCCATCCTCAACCCCCTTCTCAACCTCCCTCCTCAACCTCAACCTCCCTCCTCAACCTCAACCCCCCCATCCTCAACCTCCCTCCTCATCCTCAACCTCCCTCCTCAACCTCCCTCCTCAACCTCCCTCCTCAACCTCCCTCCTCATCCTCCCTCCTCATCCTCAACCTCCCTCCTCAACCTCCCTCCTCAAACTCAACCCCCCCATCCTCAACCCCCTCCTCAACCTCCCTCCTCATCCTCAACCCCCCTCATTCTAAACCCCCCCATTCTAAACCCCCCGCTTCTCATTATAACCCCCCCCCCACATCATTCTACCCCACTAAATACCACCCCCTCTCCCTTTTCCCTCACTTACCTGCATCTGAAGCTCCTGCTCTGGCCTCCGCTCCTTCCGGCGTCTTGATGTGGCGCGCATGTGACGTCACGGCATTAGCATATACCGGGTGCCGGCACGTCAAGACGCCGGAGCTTCAGATGCAGGTAAGTGAGGGGAAAGGGAGAGGGGGGGGGGGTATTTAGAGGGGTAGAATGAGGAGGGGGTTTAGAATGAGGGGGGGTTAGAATGAGGAGGGGGGTTGAGGATGAGGAGGGGGAGGGGAAGAGACATGGGGGTTAGAGAGACACGGGGGGGTTAGAGAGACACGGGGGTTTAGAGAGACACGGGGGGGGAGAGTGACTGAAGTATAAGTCGAGGGGGCCCTTTTTAGCCTTAAAAAAAGGGCTGAAAAACTCGGCTTATACTCGAGTATATACGGTAATTGTGTGTGAAATTAAGAAAATCTGCTATATATAAAAAATTAGTTTACTTAATATTTCCCAACATCATCTACAGATATTCACTAAAATTGTCTGAGCTTCAAAGGGGATGTGAAGCCTTTTTACTAAGGAGAAACGGCTTTGGTCCATTCACAGTCTGCAAGCCTAAGTGAATCTGGCCATTGTATCAGTATAATCACCAAATGCATCTCTGATATAACAGTATTGTGCCACAGTACAATTGTCACTACCATTCATCTGTGTTTCTTTTATTACTAATGTACACTTAATGGCCCTTTAGTTATTTTCCTACAATAGTAACAAAAACCTATTATTTTTCTCAATATCACAACTGGGCATGAATAGTAAGAAACTATAGCTACTGCTTTATAGTACATTTAGCTGATAATTGATACTAGATACCTTGTAACAACTTCTGTTTGTCGCTAACAAATGGAGGCTTTGCTAATAAATTCAAAGTTGCTTTTCAAATACACTTGTTCCTTCAAGGCTATTTACGACTAGAAGGCACTTAAAGATATATGGCTAGATTCAATTCCAAGCCTGCAACTCTATCGCAGACAGCCATATGTCTGTGGGTGTTTTGCGGGCTCCCTTTGGTCTCTGATTGCGATGCTATTCAATTGCTCAAGCCCTCAAGTTACTGGCCCCAAACCACAACCGTAAACCATGCACTGGGTCGTAGCAGTTCGGGCGGGAACCTGATAAATTCATCAAGCCCGTAACTGCCCATTTCAATTCAGCCAATGGAAAATGAGACTGTCATTATTACGGCAGTAAAACATGGAGGTTACATGTAAATCAATTTGGTTCGGGGGTCCGATATGCTATCAGACTCGCAAACCCGAAAAATACAAATTAATGAAAATGAATGCCAATACTGTTCTAGTCCATGAGGGTGGCCTGATATGTATTAACTCATTGATACCCTAGATGGATTTAACCCCAAAATGAAACATAACTAGCAAGTTAAAATCCTGCCGATTTGCGGGCTTGAGACTGTTGTGCAATTAATTTGAATGTCTATCATCGCTTTCCCCGTTATTTACAGTGCAGTAGTGATTTTTTATTTGCATTTACAGTGCTACGAAAAGGTGTTTAATCTCCTTACGGGTCCTCTCTAGCATTTGAATAGCGATTTGTGATTTTAGCATTGCAAACTTGAAAGATCAATGGCTTCTGGAGGCTGTAAATTATGAGTTTAACCATCGCCATTTTTTCAAGCTTGTACCTCGAAAGCCATTCCGAGCCCGCAAAAAAAGGCCAATTCAATAGCAAAGTAGCTTGCGACCTCACTTACGGGCCTCTGGATCTCCCAAAAGCTCAATTGAATTGCTAAACTCTCACATTAAGAGATCCAAGATAAGTTCGGAACACCACATTAACCCCTTGCTGCGGGGGCCCGATCGGACTCCCGATGTGTGCCCACATTAAGCCCATGCTGGGGGTCCCCATGGGGCATTGTCCCAACATTAACCTTTGCAGTGGGGGTCACGATCGTGTCCCCCACTGCATTCAAAGGTGTAAATTCACTGCTGAGGGTCCTTAAAGGGCCCTCGGCACACAAACACTTAAGGCCGGCAGCAGGGGTATTGCAAGTACCCCCACTGGCACCTAAAATTAACCCCCCAATGCTGGCGGTCCCCACATTAACCCCACATTAACCCTCACAGTGGGGGTCCCTGATCACACGAGTTCGGGGACCCCCGCTGCAGTCAAAATTCAAATTTCCCGCCTTGCGGATCCTTAAAGGACTGTAAAGGTCTCTTTATAGAGTCCCATGAGTCCCTAAATAACCCTGTCAGTCATGGGGGTCAATGAAGAGCCCCATAACCCCTTAATTAACCCTGTCACTCATGGGGGTCAATACAGACCCCCATAAACCCTTAATTAATCCTTCTACCCATGGGGGTCAATACAGACTCCCATAATCCCGTAATTAACTCTGTCAATCATGGGGGTCAATACAGACCCCCATAAACCCTTAATTAATCCTTCTACCCATGGGGGTCAATACAGACCCCCATAATCCCATAATTAACTCTGTCACTCATGGGGGTCAATACAGACCCCAATAAACCCTTAATTAACCCTGTCACTAATGGGAGTCAATACAGACCCCCATAAGCCACTAATTAACCCAATTAGTCCAATAGGGGGTCTATATAGACCCCTATAGGACACTAATTAACCCATGTAATAACACTATAGGTGCCATGAGGGTCATCAAGGACCCTTATGACACAAAGTGTAAGCACTACACTATTAACTCTAACTATACCCCATTAACCCAACCCTGGCCCTATTTAATGCTAAAATACATACATACCCCCCTATCTAAAATAGATACATACCCACCTATCTGAAATACATACATACCCCTCTATCTAAAATACAATACCCCTCTATCTAAAATACATACATACCCCTCTATCTAAAATACAAACATACCCCCTATCTAACACACATTAAATCCTATCTAGATACACAAACCCTAAATCTAACCTAAAATAGAATAATTAAGACCACTTACCTTTGCAGATGTCCCTTCAGATCGCCACCCTAGGGGGGGGGAAAATTAGTACATAACACTACATTCTAAAATTCTAAATATTCTAAATATTCAACTCACCTGTCAGCATGTCTGCGTCCTTCTTATTTTCTTCTCAGGTGTGGCCCCTTTTAAAAATAAACAGTAGATTAGTGCAACATATACACACAAAATCACATCTAATAAACATAATATACTCTGAACTTACCTCGTCGCGATGTCCCCATGCTGCTCCTCTTCTGCCCCGGCTGGGCCCTTCAAGAATCTGCGCTCTAAAAATAAATGTAAAAAATAACGGAGCTCCACACTCTCGGACCTCCCCGGCGCTAATGAGGCCCCTAGAGCCTTTTCCGCAAAAAAAATTGGCAATGAAAATACTGTCAATCAAATTTCAGCCAATCAGAAGAAGCCAAGGTGTGAGCCAATCAGAATGGGATACACCCCCATATCCCATTCTGATTGGCTAATGCACCTGTCAATCTTTTTTAAACTAATCAGAAGGCGTGATTGCCTTCAGCCACTCACAATGGGATCCCCCCCCCCACAGGATGATTGGCTGAAGACATCTGCACCTTCTGATTGGCTGTAATCTGATTGACAGTGACAACCGCCAATCAGAAGGTGCAGATGCCTTCAGCCAATCACTCCGTGGGGGTGTATCCCATTGTGATTGGCTTAAGGGAATAGCGCCTTATGATTGGCTGTTGTCACTGCAGCCAATCAGAATGTGCAGATGCCAATTTTGTCAATGATCATCTCTGGAGATTCATCAAGTGGAGGTTAAGTATAATGTGTTCCCCCTACAGTTCTAGTTGTATATTTTTCATGGAAGCTTATTTTTTATTTACTTTTTTTATATATTATTCTTTTTTATTTTCTGTAAAAATATATATTTCCAGTAGTATTTTTTTTTCCTTATATTTAGTTAATTTGTTAAGGGTATAATGTTTGGTAATATTTGCCCAACATGGTGTTTTAGGGTCCATGGGGGTCCATAAGGGCCCCCATGGTGGTAGTTTGGGTGCCATGGGGGTCCAAAGGCAGCTCTCTGTGATTAGATTTACATGTATGATATGATAGCTTCGTAGTGTCTTGCAAGTGAACTTTACTCTTTATTTTTATTACATGCGGCATAGAATAGATACTTATAAATATAAAATGTCAATAGTTTTATGCATAGTTCACTCTCTTTCCCTCTGTATGCATAAAGGATCAGTGTGATCAATTGTTCTCTTATGAATAACTAAACTTGATAATGGGCAAAACATTTTACAAAGCAAAAATTGAATAAATAACATTTTTGAAAAAGCACAATCACTAACATTTTCATTTTATATGCAGTTATTTTTTAATCTGTGGCTTCAATTTCTTTTTTTCATTTGACTCTCGTTACTTTCTCAAGGGGTGTGTCCTTGTAAACTAATGGGCTCTATATTTCATCTGCAGAAAGCAGCGCTGGCAATTGTAGCTGTCACATTCCCATTGTGCAGATAGAAGCTTCTGCTGAATTTAATGCATCCACCAACCAAAATGCTAGATTCCACTTCATGAAAGCTCAACATAAATGGTAAAAAATTAGAGGCTGTATTATTTTTGTGTACATTCTAAAAAAATGTACTTGTTTTCAAGTGTAGTTCTTCAAAAGAGTATATTTAAATATACAACTATAGCAGCTCTTTATTTCTCAGTGTTTGTCTCTTGTCATCCCTTGTCCAGATCTGTAAGTATTTACAGTACTACTGACTTTTCTGTATTATTTTTTGGTCTTCAATGGAAACTGACATTTCTGCAGGTGTTCTGCTGCATATCAGATTCCTGGGAATTCTCTATTTAGATGTCTTTTATTCTCTGTTAATGCACTGGTGATTTCATTTTGTCCCTGACCAGAAATATGCCAAATATGACCTACTGTAGACGGCATGTTGCATTGTCATAGTAAATGGGCCATATGTTGATTTGGAGTGATAGCAGTTACCAGTAGGCTCCAGCTGGAAGCCATCTAGTAAGCAACTTATAAACGCTGCCTTTGGCCTATCAGTATGCACCTGTCCTACATTATAAATAAATAACTGTGCCCGCGTTTATATATATATATATATATATATATATATATATATATATATATATACACATATACACATATACACATATATATATATATATATATATATATATATATATATATACATATATATATCCAGCATCTGATAATCCGGAACCTCTTTTAATCCAGACATATTATAATTAGAAACAAATTATTTAGTTCCATTCCATATATATGTTTGTGTGTAACTATGTATCTATCTATCTATATATATATATATATATATATATATATATATATATATATATATATAAATATATATTGAGAGAGAGAAAGTACTTTCAGTCTCCTGATCACCTACACTTGGAATATACTAATAGGGATGGTATTAAAGTGACACAGCAAATCCCAGCTATTGCAGAATTGAAAACTGCACATACAGATATATAGACATACAGTGGGTTGTTATTTAAATAAATCGAGTGGAGATGTTAGATAAGTAAAATTGGTTGGTAATTTAAGTGTATTTGACATTTAACTGGAGCTTGACAAATCTCGGGAGCTAGGATGCCATAGCTCCTAGAATTTTATTGCTGACTCCTAAGCTTTTGATCTCCTTCTGGATCGCTATCATGTTGTGGTAAAGAGGATTGTGTATTTCAATGAAGCTGTGAGCTGTAGCATGTAGGGCCACTAAAGATGGGCAGGTCACCGTAGAGAGGTTAGACAACTCATAGTCCACAGCGGGAAGGAACTGGCAACTCATTCCAGTATCTTTGCTAAGATAACCTTACGGATAAGCACAACCAGAGACATAACCATAGATGTACCTGGCATGCTGGAGTCCATAGGGTCACAAAGAGTTGGACATGACTAAATGACTAAACAAAAACAACATGTTTTTGGTAATTCTATCTTTATACATACACCATTCCCTGGTTCTTAAGAAAAGTCCACCTGGCTCCTAAATTTGATATACATTTGTCAATTAATGTTCTTAAATAAAGCAAATTACAGAAAATGAGGTTGTTATGACCAGACTCTTGGGTCTTGGCCTTTTGGACCCCACTTCCACCAGCTATGTCCGGTCAAAATCCCCCTCAGACAGGGTTCACTTAATTTTGGACTGCATCATTTCATATGTGAATAATACAGTTGATCTCTGTCATGCCCTGGGGGCCCCGCAGTTTGGAACAGGCTGGCATTGGCTGATACTGTTGTAATAAATATTTGTACCTTGTTATATATATCTGTTTTGTCTTATCTTAATACCTTTAATTAACAGCTGTTATACCTATTAATTAGATATTTAAATATTGTTGTTGCTCATTCTTTCCAAATGGTATTAACCCTGAGTAACTATTTTGGAGTGAAAAACAAATAAAATTACTTTCTTCAAATTACAGGTATTAACACATTACACTGTCAAATACTTGTATTAGTATTATTGTAGTTTAGTAAAAACTAGCAGCCGTATTAAATTGCTTTTCTGCCAATTGAATAGGGCTCTAAATAAGCACATAGCATATTATTTTACAGAAGTTTTTAGTTAGTAAACTTCTATCCAAATGCAAGGTGTTTACTAACTAAAAACTTCTGTAAAAAAATATGCTCTGTGCTTATATAGAGCCCTATTCAATTGGCCGAATCGCAATTTAATAAGGCTGTAACTGCCTATATCAGGATGATTCAACCTTGGAAGGCTATTCTGTCTGTAGCTTTAGAAGAAGAGTAATCATATGGGGACTTACTCTTCCATTGAATTTTATTGTCAATGTGTTATATGAAGTGACAGTCTCGCAACAAAGCTGAATAGAGATCCTCATGTCCTTTCTTTTTCTTTTTTTTCTTCTTAATCCACTGTTCCTCTCACTCCTCTAATGTTTCTATTCCTCTTAGAGACAAAGACATAATGTTTGTTATCAATAAACCAAACTTTAGTACACTAGTTCAAGCAATGACTGCATTTATTTTAAAATGTATAAATACATTTGTATATTATCAAGTAATAACCGTAAAAGAGAGAACATTATGGGCCCTATTAAATTCCAGCCTCGTAAATAAGAGGCTTCTACTTAAGCCCTACGTACTGCAAAGTTTCTCTAACTTACAATGCTATTAAATTAGCCCTGCTGCGAGCAACGTATGAGCTACGCAGCAGGGCCGTACGTATCTACACTGCGTAAATGTACATGAGAAGTGATAGCCTGCGATATGATATCGCAGGCTCCCACTCCTCATCAATTGCTGCGGGGGTCCTAAACGGGACCTCCGCGGCAGTCCCCCACATAAGCCCTGCTGTGGGGGGTACTCCAACTACCCCCCCGGCACCTAAAATTAACCCCCCTCTTTGCGGGGTCCCCATCGGGACCCCCGAAGTGTCCTCACATTAACACCTTGCTGCAGGGGTCCATAGGGATTCCCGAAGCCCCCACACATTAACCCCTTGCAGCGGGGGAGCAGGTGGGAGCCTCACACGACTGTCTCAGGCTTTACGACTTTTTGGGCTCGTAGGGATTCTTCCGAAATGTAGATTTAAGGCTGGGTGTGACTACGTAGCTCTCTCGGAGCCTATTCTCGGCCATTTTTTGGAGCCATATCGCAAAGCAGGCTGCGAGAGATTCGGTACTCGCAAACAGCAAAAAAATGCCTTTTGCGAGCACCGAGAGAACTACGAGGGAGATTTTAATGAGGCCCTACATGTGTATTTAATCTCATATCTACTGTGTATTGGAGAGAACATTATATGTGTATGTAACCTCATATGTACTGCGTATTAGAGAGAACATTTTATTTGTATGTAATCTCATATGTACTGCATATTAAAAAGAACATTATATGTGTATGTAATCTCATATGTACTGCGTATTAGAGAGAACATTATATTTGTATGTAATCTCATATGTACTGCGTATTAGAGAGAACATTATATTTGTATGTAATCTCATATGTACTGCGTATTGGAGAGAACACTATCAGCCCTATTAAATTGCAATTCGGACAATTCTATTTAAGCACATAGCATATATTTTTTATAGAAGTTTTTAGTTAGTGAAGACCTTGCTTTTGGATAGTAGTTCACTAACTAAAATCTTCTGCAAAAAAAATATGCTATGTGCTTAAATAAAGCCATTTTAAATTTGCTGAATCACAATTTAATAAGGCTGTAGATGCGTATGTAATCTCTATGGGCTACTTAAAAGAACAATATACCTAATATAGAGCTAATACTCAAAATGTAACAGTTCTTTCTACAATCTGAATACTTGGTTTTAATTTGTACCTCCAGTCTGCGCAGCTCATTGTTCATTAGCCAGAGTGGAGGAAGGGAAGAAACCGCCAAAACCACTAATTTCAAAAGCTCAGGAATTTAAAAAGGAAGGATATTTTCAGTACTCTTTTCACAGTCGCATATGGTAACTTCTGTGCCTCTTTAACAGTATTTAGAATTCAATGCAATCATATATTTTTGGCACACCTGTTTTCTGAAAACTAACATTTTATTGCTCATCCACCTTTTCCGACCTATAAATTACAGCCTTTCCAGTGTAATTTAGTTGAAAATGATGCTAATATCAAAATCTTTGGTTAGAATGCTTGGGTCATCTTTGTTCAATTAAAATTACTGAAAGACGGCCCGCTAGCAAATCTGTTTGCACATCTTGATTTATGTATGAAAGATGATTCTATGGCTGGTCTGCATATCAGATGTGTTTATCTGCTAATGTGTTTAGTGAAATTCCATTAGTTTGGTTCTGATGCGTCCTTGGCCTGACCGCAGATGGTTTGCCTTCTCGTTTATGCAAAAGGAAAATGACTTCTGCCAGGAGTGTGGTATTTTTCCTAAATATTTACAGGTTCAAACAAACAGAACCTCAAAAGAAGCTGTAATTACTGGGGAGTGTGTGCCTTAGGTGTTATGTTATAGCGGCTTTACATTTGTAATACAGAAGTAAGGCAACCAATGTACAATGCAAGTGTTATTTTCTTTATTTCTTAACTCCCCTCGCTCTTACCTTCTTTCTTTTTTTCCATCTTTCTTTCTTTCTTTTGTTTCTTACTTTCTTTCATCTATCTTTATTTTTCTCATTTGTTTCTTACTTTCTTTCTTTCATCCATCTTTCCTTCTTTCATCTCTACATCCATTTTTCCTTCCTTCCTTTCATCTTTCCATTCATCCATCATTCTTTTTTTTCTTCCTACCTTTCATCTCTCCATCCATCCATCCTTCCTTTTTCCTTCCTTGCTTTCAACTCTCCATCCAACCAACCTTTCTTTTTTCTTTCCTTGCTTTCATCTCTCCATCCATCCATCCTATCATCTCTCCATCCATTCATCCTTCCTTCCTTTCTTTCATCTCTCCATCCACCTTTTCTTCCTTTCATCCTTTCTTTCATCTCTTCATCATTCCTTCGTTATTTTGTGTCTTACTTTCTTTCATCAATCTTTCCTTCCTTCATCTATCCATCTTTACTTCCTTTTTTCCTTCCTTGCTTTTACCTTTCTATTCATCCATCATTCTTTTTTCTTCCTACCTTTCATCTCTCCATCCATCCTTCCTTTTTCCTTCCTTGCTTTCATCTCTCCATCCATCCATCTATCCTTCCTTTTTTTCTTCCTTTCTTTATCTCTCCATCCATCCATCCTATTATGTCTACATCCATTCCTCCTCCCTTCCTTTCTTTCATCTCTCCATCCATCCATCCTTCCTTTTTCCTTCCTTGCTTTCAACTCTCCATGCATCCATCCTTCCTTTTTTCCTTCCTTTCTTTCATCTCTTCATCCATCCATCCTATCATCTCTCCATCCATTCTTCCACCCTTCCTTTCTTTCATCTCTCCATCCAGCTTTTCTTCCTTTCATCCTTTCTTTCAACTCTTCATCTTTCCTTCCCTCCTTCCTTCCTTTCTTTCATCTCTCCATCTTTCCTTCCTTCCTCATTCTGTCTGTGTCTTCGCTTTAGGCCACAGGATACCCAAACAGTTTGTTTCTTTGCCTTTAATGAAACTAGCCCTGCTAAATCCATGTTAAATCTAAACACCTAAAAGGAGGTGTCTATGTAAAATGACACATTGAAGAAATTATTAGTATCTTTTTGAATCAGATATTTAACACAACAGGAAAAATCTGGCAGTTTCATTTTCATAGAACACAAAGTAGGTACTGTAACTGGATTTCTCAGAGATAAATAATTTAATTGGCTAAGAGTACAATTAATCATTGAGTGCTGAAGACAGTAGATTTCCCTGCTGATCACAGGATTTCCCTACTGAGGTTAGATTTGTAGTTGACTCACCTGTTTATGGTAAGGAAATCCTGTTATCCAGGCCTGTGTTGCACACTAGAGAACAGGCATTGCATAACTCAGGTATAGATGCTTCAGAAGGTCGAAGAAGAACTTGTGGTGTATGAGCCCATTCGATTAACGTGATGTTTTCCTTTGTAACACTACTATTTGTAAATGCATAAAAGAAAATTTTATATTTTCAGGTTCATTAAATATCCAGTTTACTGAAATGTTTTTAAAATATAGTTGACCTTGAATCACCAAATTAGTCAACAGATTTCATGCAATTAAAGTCTATTCTTCAATCTCAATATTCTATTATGAAATAATTACCTGACATTTGACAGTGCTATACAGTTTAGACAATTGTCAAATAAGACGTAACGCATCATTTTGTTGAAAGAGAGCATTTTAAGAGTTTAGGGAAGTTTGCAAAAATCTGTAAACCATCAGAATATATGGGAAATTCATTCCCATGATAGAATAAATCAGAAAATATTGCCTATTAGTAATAGAAACCACAGCCTTCATTGAGTACTTATTGTCTAATATTTCTGTTTAAATGGAACACTGGCTGTTTTTAACATATTTCTCAGATGCATTGTAAAGTTTGGGTTTTAAAATGACTGTATCATATTTCGGGCTGTGCTTGTGCAGCTGAATTCTCACCACATCTGGAAATAACTAACAGGTCAGCTTTCAAAGGGGTTCGGAAGATGCTGCAGACCCAACAGTTTCACATAAAACTTATGGATCCCACCTGCACATGCTCTTCTGTTGAGGAAAGTGCCATCCAAAACCTCGGAATATAAAATAATATCAAGTAAGTTACTTGTATTCTTAAATGTACTTATTTAGTTTCTTTAAAATTATATTATTACTACTACCTTATTATAATCTGTTTAAAAGTCTAATATAATGCCCTAACGAAAGGAGCTAGATGTTTTAAAGAAAGCATAATACATATTTAAGGATTTTTTAAAAGCAATATTCAATGTTAAATACATTTAAAAGATTAGAGTATCTGACTCCAATTGAGCTGACTATCTTCACCCTGATAAAGTCATCAAGTAGGAAGATGGTGACTGAGAATTATTTTTAAGGAGATCTAAGAACACTTATTAGACAAGAAGCTCTCACAGATTGCCCACAGCAACAGCTCATTGCCAAGGAAAACCAGTTTAACAAGCCAAGCTTCAATTCCAAGCCCACAATTCACACAATGTAGGACGAATGTCTGCGGGTGTGTTGCGGACTCCCGTTCATCTCCGATTCAGGAGCTATTCAATTGTTTAAGGCCGCAAGTTACTGGCCCAAAGCCGAAACCGTAAACCATGCATTGGTTAGTAATAGTTCAGGGTGGGAACATGATCAATTAAGCAAGACCGTATCCTCCCATTTCGAATCAGTCAATAGAGACTGTCATTATTACGTCAGTAAAACATGGGGGTTACATGTCAATCAATTAGGTTTGGCGGGTCCGATATGAGATCAGACTTGCAAAAGAATTATGAAAACGAATGCCAATACTGTTCTAGTCCATATGGGTGGCCTGATATGTATTAAATCAGTGATACCCGAGATCGATTTAGACCCTAACATAAAAATACATTTTATTTACTGCCGATTTGCGTGCAATTAATTCTAATGTCTGTCATCGCTTTCGCCCTTAATTTACAGTGCAGTAGTGATTTATTTGCATTTACAGTGCTAAGAATAGGTGTTTAACCCCCTTGCGTCCTATCTGGCACTCATAGGATTTTCTCCTTCATTTGCCATTTAGGGTGTGAAAACATTTGTGGGCTTGGGGAATGGGAGAAATTGAATAGCGATTTGACATTTTAGCCATCGTAACTCTGAGATCAACGGCTCTGAGACTGTAAGTTACGGGTTTAACCATAGCAAAGTTTTCAAGGCCGTAATTTATAACCAGTTTGGAGCTTGCAAAAAGATGCCAATTGAATAGCAAATTAACTTGTGACTTCACTCACAAGCTACAGTAACACGTGACAGCTCAATTGAATCATGCTCCAAGTATCCATCCAGTGGTGCCCATTGTGGCTACAATTTTAACACTGCCTCTTAAGCTGTCCCCATTGACCTTATAATTTGTGGATACCAGCATCAGCGGAGTTAATTATTTGAAAGAAAGTTTAATATTGAATATTGTCTTTTTTTAAATCATTGATTAGGAATTGTATTCATTTTTAAATGCCTAATTAAAACAACTAGCTCCTGCTGATAGGGCAAAGATACTTTATAGAACAACCAACAAATTGTCAGAATAATAAATATGTATTTATCAACATATTTATGCCTTTTAAAATACATATTTAAAATAATCTCTTTTAATCCTACCTGTAATTTGTAAGTAACTGCAATCACATATATAGTTGTTAGCGGACGGCTTGGCAAAATCTGTGATGTCGCTCCCTGTGCGCGCTTAGGCTCTCTCTGTGCAGCCTCTCTCTCTTTGCACTCTCTCACTCTGTCAGTGTGCCCTCTCTCTGTGTGCTCCCTCTCTCTCTCTGTGCTCTTTCTCTCTGTGCCCTCTGTCTCTCTCTATGCCCCCTCTCGCTTCGCCGCCAGCAATGCATCTGGCAGACCATTGGTTTCAAGCAGGAGCTAAGTACCAGCCGCACACCGATGAAACCCATTTAAGCTGAAAGCAGCTGTCTGTGGGTAGGTCTCCTAACTCCTGCATTATCAATAATAACTTGTTTCTAAGCATGATCTATCCCATTCAGCCAGTTTATTTTACATCAATTAGCTATCCAGCTCTGTGGTCTAGAGCAGCTCATGCATAGAAACAGGAGGTTAGTGGGCGGGAGATGACGCCTACATTTTGTCAGGGTTCAAATAAATAATTTTTTAAAATGTTTTAATCAAATTGCAAAAGCATAATTATTAAAGTATTTATTTGCAAAGGAAAAAACATAAACATTCGATGATTAACTAAAAAATAACACTAATTAATAACACTAACAGTGGCTAGACTATGCTTGTCCTTTCTTTGTGTAGACATATTAAGAAATCTAAAAAATCTGGATATTCACTGTCAGTGGCGGAGCTAGTGTATGTAGAGCCCCGGTGCAAAAAAAATGTTTGAGCCGTCCGAGAGTGCAGCAATTTTTTTTTCTTTGAGCTGTGCCCCCCAACTTAGTGAGTGAGGGTTGTTATATTTACATTTAAACATGCATATATATATAGATATAATATATATATATATATATATATATATATATATATATAAAGATATATATATATATATATATATATATATATATATATATTATACACATACAAATGCTTATATATACATATATACATATACAGTATTTATATATATATATATATATATATATATATATATATATATATATATATATATATATATAAATATATATATATATATATACAGGGTGGGGGGAAGTATTTTTTTTAATGGTAGGTGTAATTTAACAGTGAGAGACAGAATAACAAAAATAAAAAAACAAGAAAAAAGCATGGGAAAAAAAGTTATAAATGCATTTGCATGTCAGTGAGGGAAATAAGTATTTGATCCCCTATCAATCAGCAAGATTTCTGGCTCTCAGGTATATTTTATACAGGTAACAAGCTGAGATTAGGAGCACTCTCTTAAAGGGAGTGCTTCTAATCTCAGCTTGTTACCTGTATAAAACGCAAGTGTCCACAGAAGCAATAAATCAGATTCCAAACTCTCCATCATGGCCAAGACCAAAGAGCTGTCCAAGGATGTCAGGGACAACATTGTAGACCTACGCAAGGCTGGAATGGGCTACAAGACCATCGCCAAGCAGCATGGTGAGAAGGTGACAACAGTTGGTTGATTAATCGCAAATGGAAGAAACACAATATAAATGCCAGTTTCCTTCTGTCTGATGCTCCATGCAAGATCTCACCTCGGTGAAGAATCAGCTCAGAACTACACAGGAGAATCTTGTTAATGATCTCAAGGCAGCTGGGACCATAGTCACCAAAAAAAAAAAATTGGTAACACACTACACGGTGAAGGGCTGAAATCCTGCAGCTCCCCCAAGGTCTGCCTGCTGAAGAAAGCACATTTTCAGGCCCATCTGAAGCTCGCCAATGAACATCTGAATGATTCAGAGGAGAACTGGGTGAAAGTGCTGTGGTCAGATGATACCAAAATCAAGCTCTTTGGCATAACTCAACTCACTGTGTTTGGAGGAGGAGGAATGCTGCCTATAACCCAAAGAACACCGTCAAACATGGAGGGGGAAACATTATGCTTTGCGGGTGTTTTTCTGCTAAGGGGACAGGACAACTGCACCGCATCAAAGGGATGATGGACGGGGCCATGTACTGTCAAATCTTAGGTGAGAACCTCCTTCCCTCAGCCAGGGCATTGAAAATGGGTCATGCATGGGTATTCCAGCATGACAATGACCACACAGTCAAGGCAACAAAGGAGTTGCTCACGAAGACGCACATTAAGGTCCTGGAGTGGCCTAGCCAGTCTCCAGACCATAATCCCATAGAAAATGTGAGCTGAAGGTTCGAGTTGCCAAACATCAGCCTCAAAACCTTAAAGACTTGGAGAGGATCTACAAAGAGGAGTGGGACAAAATCCCTCCTGAGATGTGTGCCAACTAACGTCTGACCTCTGTGATTGCCAACAAGTGTTTTGCCACCAAGTACTAAGACGAAGGGATCAAATACTTATTTCCCTCATTGACCTGCAAATCAATCTATAACTTTTTTGACAGGCGTTTTTCTTGTTTGTTTTTTTTGTTTTTTGGTTATTCTGTCTCTCACTGTTAAAATACACTTCCATTAAAATTATAGATAATTTATTTGTCAGAGGACAGCAGGGGATCAAATAAGTTTCCCCCTCACTGTATATATATATGCACAAACACAAATATATACATACTATCTACTTACCCGTCAAAAATGAAGGTTTTTTAAATTATAAATGTAGAAATGTTGTTTGCCACCCAATGCGAGTGTCTTCCCCCTTTGCCATTCATGTATTTTTTTTAAAGATTTTTTATTTTTCAACAACCGGTTGAAATACCCTATATACTCAAGTATAAGCCGACCCGAGTATAAGCCAAGGCACCAATTTTACCACAAAATACTGGGAAAACGTATTGACTCAAGTATAAGCAGAGGGTGGGAAATGCACTGCCCCCTGTGTCCCTCTTGTGCCCTCTGTGTCCCCCTCTTTTGTGACCTGTTTCGCCTCCAGTGTCCCCTTTTTGTGTCATCTGTGTCCCCCTCTTGTGTGCCCTCTATGCCCCTCTCTTGTGTCCCCCCTCTATAAAGATTCTACTTCCCCCCTCCCCTGAGTCTCTTTCCCTTCCTCTCCCTCCCCTGTGTCTCTTTCTCTCCCTATCCCTCATGTCTCTTTCCCTCCCCCTCCCTTTCCCCTTATCAACCTCCTCATCCTCCCTCCACATCCTTTTCCCCCTCTCCAATTACCTCCCTTTCCCCTCTCCCTTTCCCCTCTCTTCTCTTCATCAGCTGCTTTCTGCGCGTCTTCCAACTGTGTCAGGGTCCGGCATATGCTAATGACGTGGTGTCACATGCGTGTCACGTCATTAGCATATGCCAGGCAGACACAGCCGGAAGACGTGTGGAGAGCAGCAGGAGCAGGGAGCAGGGTGACTCGAGTATAAGCCGAGGAGGGCTTTTATAGCATTAAAAAATGTGCTGAAAAACTCGGCTTATATTAAAGTATATACGGTACATAGAATGAAAGCAGTATGCATTACATGTTATTTAACACATGTGTAAATGTTTATATTGAATTCAGAGGAAGGCAAACATAAAAAACTCAAGTGAAACGTTACCAATTGTGTGAAATGGGGGGGGGGAATTTATTCCTGACCCCAGATACTGGCATTTGGATTACTTCCTGGATCAATACTCTGTAATTATACAGGTAAGTGCATACAATAAAAGTCCTAATCCACTAAAAAGCAAGTGATAATCGGAATGACTGAAGCCCATAACAACTGTATAAACAAACTTGAAATACATTAAATTAACCTTCTAATGACAAAGGCCCTCATTCAATTGCAATATGACCAATTGAATAGGGCCCTAAATAAGCACATAACATATATTTTTTAAAGAAGTTTTTAGTTAGTAAGAATCTATCCAAAAGCAATGTTTTCACAAACTAAACACTTCTTTAAAAAATATATGCTATGTGCTTATTTAAGGTCCTATTCAATTGGCCAAATCGCAATTGAATGAGGGCCATAGAATGCAAGTAGTAAGTATATTCAATGAAACTACAAACTATACTATTTAGAAATCACCTTCTATTTTTGAATATGGTTGATAACAAAGGCATTTTTTAAACTTGGTTGAGTGAGTTGTCAATTTTTCTGAAGGCTTGTTTTAATTTGTGTTTTGTTGAACCCACTGTACCTTTTTTCTAAAAAGAGCCCAGCAGACGAATAATTTTGTCTTTGTAAAGTAACCACTGTACTAACCTTTTTTTATTTTTTATTTTTAAGTAGTGGTCCTCTAAAAAGAGCCCAGCAGACGAATAATGTTGTCTTTGGGACGTAACCACTGTACTTCCCGTTCTTTATTTTTGTTTTTAAGGAGAAGTCCTCTAAAACAAGCCCAGCAGACGAATAAGGTTGTCATTGGGATGTAACCACTGTACTGTCCGTTTTTTTTGTGTGTAAATAGTGGTCCTCTAAAAAGAGCCCACGAGACGTCAAAGTGAGTCCTTGAGGTGTAACCACTGTTTTATTTAGTTTTTAAATAGTGGCCCTCTGAAAAGAGCGCAAGAGACATAAAAGTTAGTCCCTGAGACATGACCACTATTTTTTGTTTTTTTCTCTTTTCTGTTGTTTTGTTGTTGTCCTTTTTTTTATAGAATTTACAACACCTCATAGTAGACAATATTTTTAGTAAATACTCACCCATCATCTAATAATTCGCCCTGACTTTCATTTTCTAATGAAAACTTAAATTTCTTGGTGATTTTTGCATCTTGAAAATGCAACATAGAGTTGTCCATGGGCAAATACTGGTTCTTCTAAAAATAGGCCAACCAAGTTAAACGTTTGTCCTTGCAATTTAATAAATGGTTATAGCAAATGCCATGATAATAGGAAATTGTCTCCTTTGTAGTACAAAAGGCAAGCTAGTCTCACTTGGAGCCAAATCAATTCTTGGTATTAACACTGCTTCACTTTTATGAGTCCCATTTAGAATTTCTGCATATATGAAATGGTCTTGTAAATCGTAAACAATTAATCTGGTCCCATTGCAAAGTCCTTTTTTTGGATTCATATTTCTCAGTAACATGACAATTGCTCCTTTTTTGAGTTGCAAAACATGTGGTGGCATTCCAAAGAGAGTTAATGTATTTAGAAATTCTGTTGTAAAATTAGATTCACTCTCTTTGTCATCAGCTAGAACAGAATCTGCACTGCAATCATTTTTTTGTGGTGTGTCAAATAATTTCAATAGTTCGTTATTCAGATCCAAAGCATCTATTTATTTTTGGATGTTATTATTACTTTATGTGCAAGGTCCAAAGAATGTTCTGTAGTTATTCCATTTGGGAATACAGCTGATATGAATGAATCTTTACAAATCATGTCCGCTGGGATTTCAAAAGTATCATCAGGTAAATTATTTATGAAGTTGTTTTTTCTTTCTCCAATTTGAATTAGCCAATCATTGAATTTATTTTGGCATTCATATCTATATTTTTTTCTAATTGAAGGTGTGTAAATTCTTTTCATAGTGGACTTGACTTTATACATGTTTCTACAATGTCTGTGCGATTTTCATGTAAAACCACAGGTAATGTTTGTCTGCAATCTCCACCTAATAACACGACTTTCCACCAACAGTTAAATCATTACATATGACTTCACGCAATTAACGATCAATACATTGCAGAGCATGGCACGACATCATTGTGGCCTCGTCTATAATAATCAATTTTTCTATTTTTTTTATTTATTTGCTTGATGTGATTTAATTCTAATATCGGACACTGGTGTTTCTAAAATTGGAACTGGAAGCTTAAATCCACTATGTACTGTTCTTCCACCATCGAACAATAGTGCAGCAATTCCAGTTGTTGCAAAGGGAAGTGCAATTTCACCTTTACCTCTAATTGAACTCATCAACAAATTATATAAATACATTTTTCCAGATCCACCTGGTCCATCTAGATAAAAATAACGCTCTTTGAGCAAGTCATCATCTACTGCTTGTTGTATTGCATTGAAAGCGTGCTTTTGCAAATCATTTAAAGTGCCATTTTTTTCTTCTGTTTTTTTGTTTTTCAACATCAGCGTCATAGTCCTCAAAGTTTATATCATCTCTAATTCCTGGATCTGGGAGACTCAAACTGTACAATTTAATCCATGACATAATAAGATTTCTTGAATTTCCATTATAGCTTTAAATTATAATGCAGTTTACGGTGTGAAAACATTTGCGGCTTGCGGAATTATAGCAATTGAATAGCGATTTGCAATTTTAGCAATCATAACTCTTGCAGACGGGAAAGATCAAAGGCATCAGGAGGCTGTAAGTTCCTAACAACCGCAAGGTTTTCAAGGCCGTAATCTGTAAACCATTTGGAGCCTGCAAAAAGACGCAAATTGAATAGCAAATTAACTTGCAGCCTGACTTACGGGCTCCAGTAACTTACGATTGCTTAATTGAATTGGACTCCATGTTTGGCTGTAGCCACTCCTAACTCTTAACAGTCAGAACCAGAGAGTAGGAAAATGTTAAAAACAGGAATCATCAGAAGAAGTCAGAGATACATAATGCAGCCACTTCAGTGGAACAAGAACTGACACAAAGAGTTAAAGAGTAACAGCTAAAAAGATATGGGGTTCCTAGGAGGTGTAGGACTTTAGGTTGAAAAAGTAGAGTTATTAATTGCTAATAGTCCTGATTATAAGAAATAGTTCTAAAAGGGTTGGCAAATTTACCTTTTGTGTGTTACAGCATTCCCTAAAGCATTCCTTTCTCAAATGTGAATAGGCTGATTCTTGACAGTACTACTGAGGCAGAGCAGGGGAATATATTTCAGATGTCATAGGATATAAAGGAGATCAAGCTACAAATCATTTAGTATCCTCTACTTTCATTGCTGCTAAGGATTCTGGTAAATAACATACCTGTACATATGGGCATGACACATTTGTTGTTTAAATCAGTACTTAAGCTAAGTGGGACAGAACAGCAGCAGTCATACTACAGCAGGAGCGTTGCTAATCTGACTCTGTGAACTGTCACCAGGATTCCCTCGTAGGCAGGCCTGCTGGAGCTGCCAGCAGATCCTAAAATGTCCAGTACCTAAGAGATTCGTAGGAAGCCTCTAACATTTGGTAAATTATCCTTACAGATCAGGAGTACAGCCCAGTACCTCAACTCTCCTTAACTACTCTGCTTTATTAGCACACACATTTTCTGTACAGTGAAACACAATAAAACATTTATATGCCCCTTAAGATAACACAAGTAAATTAAGAGCCTCTTCATGTTTCTTCATTTGGCACTAGTTAGTGAATCACCATTGTAGACTCTAGAAAGCCCCTGCTGTATACATGGATTTGTAGACACGTCCATTCATATAGATCTACAATATTTGCTCTAAGCAATAGTCTCTCCCACACATCATGAAGTAACAGTGCATAGTACAAATCCTTTGAAATCTAGGACAGGACTCACCCAGCTGAAACTGGACTGCCTGTAGTCAGCCTCTGGAACACAAATGTCTGAAAATAAAAGAACCATAACAATTCTAAATACACTTAGGGATAGGTTGCATCAAACCAGTTAAAGAACCAAAAATATGCTGCACCATCAGTTAGAGGGTGGAAAATCATGTGGAATATTTTTTTACATTTTTAAAATTGATCAAGAATTGATTTAGATATTCTCATTTTAATTTAGCCCTTGAAGCCGTCCCACAAAAATCTGCATGAATTATAGGTTTATAATTTGTAACTGTTACACATTGTTTAATATATTTACATAGATAGATGTACATTTAGAAGCAGTGTGTGATGATGTAGTGGTAAGTATTCTGTTTTAAAGTTTATTTTTCATTGGTAAGTCATAGGTTTCATACTCCAGCTTCCACTTTAATCATTTGTGTGTTAACTGGGAATTTATTTAGATTTAGAATCAATGACTTACTAATGAGAACATTTTATAAAACAACACACATTTTCCACTAAATTACTTTAAAAAGATTATAAATAAATAATTCAGATAATTATTCAGATATTTTTTTTAAATAAACAAAACAGTTATTCATATTGACATATTTTTTATTATATAACCTAAAGAAACTAATCTGATTTTTTAAACAGCAGTCACAGTGGGGATTTGAACCCACAACCTTTTTAATTTGCCCACTGTGCTATCAGTTCTGCTGCTATGCTAACTATAACTACTACTACTAGAATATAATCAAGCAGTTACAAGTCACCTAGGCCCTTATTCAATTGCGATTTTGCAAATTCAATAGGGATCAAAATAATCACATAACATATATTTTTTAAATAAGTTTTTCGTTAGTGAAAACCTTGCTTTTGGATAGATGCTTAATAACTAAAAACTTATTTAAAAATATATGTGATGTGCTTATTTAGACCCCTATTCAATTGTCAAAATTGCAATTGAATGAGGGCCCTAGTCACTGTCTAATTCAAAGCCTCAACATCTGATTAATATTCATTACATCTTGCGTAGTAAAGAGCTCATTACGCATTCAGGTAGAGGAAACACACTGAAAAAGCCTGACATATTGATAATAATTCCATTACCCTATAATACAACATGGAAGTACAGAATCATAAGTTCTAAACTTCAGTAATAAACTGGATATATTTCAAAATTGTAAAAATATATATCAAGTCTAGTAGTATTCCAACTCAACTAGAGATGATTTACCATCTATTATTTATTGTTTTAAGATTTTAGATGATACTTTAAACAATAAAAACAGAGGAATTTACTATTTAATAGTTATAGTGTTGCCATTTTTTACCAGCTATCACTAAAACGATCATCCAAAGAGCAGTGAACAACCAACCCAGGAGTGGAACCTGTGGGCATTACTCTGGCTGGATGGGAATTATAGTCTTGGGCTGTTATATTCCTGCTGAAATATTATTCAGCTTAGTACTGAAAGTTTGTGTTTTGCCGTCATGAAGTTTTAGCCACTATTTTAAGGTCAGCACATTCATTTCTCTATACTGCAAGTTGCAAAGTGTTGTTAAACTGTAAGTTCATTGTGTTCATTCATCAAGTTCCGGCCTTCACATTATTGTACAAGCTTCAGAGAGCAGTTCCCGGTTTCTTTCTTTTTTTCTTCTTGGCATTAATGAATCACTTTGAACCCTACTGATACCATCAGCCTGAAAAAAAAAAAATATATATATATATATATTCTGTCCCTCTGAGTTACTTTTCTACAGTAAGGGAAAGCAGCAAATTCTGAGCATTTCATAACCTACAAGAATAAGTCAAGATATAAAATAGCCCAGTTAGTGAATTGACAAATTTGTTTTTCTTTTTTACAAAAGTGTCTTTATTGAACTAGGCTGGTCCTAATGTTAGTGCTTTGCTCCTCTGTATAATGTTCTGTATAATACACATACAGTTAAATACATTGACTTGATAATCCCCAAAATGTTTGTACTGCATCTGATGCTAATATGAAAAATACATGCATATGCTTTTAAAATTATGACCATTTGTAAAAATTAAAGGTAAAGGGCCAACTTGGTCAAACATTAAAAAAAGAAAAAGGGAAAGAGAACAGAACTGATCATTGTGAAATAAGTCACATCAAGTTTAATAAGACAATGAATAATGAAATCCTACTTAGATATATATTCCTGATTCACAACAATATAATAAGTTGGTAAAAAGGAAGAATTTTTCCAAAAATACAATAATATACAAAGAATAAAAAATTAAATGAAGCTGAGTAACAGTAAATAGTACACATCCTTTGAAAACAAGGACAGGACTGACCCAGCAAAAACCAGAACCTCTTTAGTCAGCCTATGAAACATAAATTACTTTAAAAATAAATAAAAAAGGACCATAACAGGTTTGCAAATAGGGATATGTTGCATAAAACCAGTTAAAGGACCACACAGATTGCCATATGTGCTCTGCAACATCAGTTAGAGGGTGGAAAATCATATGGAATATTTATTACATTTTTAAAATTGATCAAGAATAGATTTAGATATTTTAGTTTAGTCCTTGAATACCCTCCCACAAGAATATGCATACATTATAAGGCTGGGTTCTAGTTGTTACACATTGTATTATAGATTTACACTACCTTTAAGAACAGAGTGTGGTAGTGTAGTGGTAGGTAGTCTGTTTTAAAGATGTTTTCATTGGTAAGTCATAGGTTTAACTACCCTGCTTCCACTTGTTTTTGTTGTTTAACTAAGGTATTATTTATATGTATGTATGTATATATCAATAACTTGCTTGACAAATATATTTATATATATATATATATATATATATATATATATATATATATATATATAATTTGTGTGTTACAAAGGAAGGCATTGATTAAGAACCAATGGCTTACTAATGAGATCATTATGTGAAGCAGCACATTTTCCACTATACCACTCTGCTTTAAAAAGTATTTTTAAAAGTTTACACTAATTATTTGTACTATATTTATATATATATATATATATATATATATATATATATATATATATATATATATACATATATTATTATTATTATTATTATCGTTTATGTATAACATGCCAACATATTCCGTAGCGCTGTACATAAGATAAGTTCCAGGCAAAGGTAAATACAAATCAAAACATAACAAAGCAAGGAGGGCCCTGTCTTTGAGCCTCGAATCCAGTGTCCATGGGGCTTTCCCCAAAGCACCCTGCCGGATTGAAACTCGCAGACTTACAACCTAAAGGTATTGTGTGTGGTGAAGAAGGGAGAGAGAGGTGATGAGCGTGTTAGGGTTAAAGGGATGTGTTTTTAGTGAGGTTTTGAATGTTTTGAGGCAGGAGGGCAATCTTGTGGAGCGAGGCAAGGAGTTCCAGAGAATAGGGGCAGCACGAGAAAAGTCCTGAAGGCGAGAATGAGAGGAGGTGACAAGAGTTGTAGAAAGAAAAAGGTCATTAGCAAAACAAAGAGGGCGGTTGGGGAAATATTTGGAGATGAGAGCAGAGATGTAAGGGGGTGCGCAATTGTTGAGGGTTTTGTAAGTTAGGGTCATGATTTTAAATGTTATTCTGGAAGCTTAGGGAAGCCAGTGGAGTGATTGACAGAGAGGTTATGCCAACAATGAACGTTGTGTACGGAAGATGGATTATGGATTGAAGTGGGGATAGTCGGGTGGTGGGTAGGCCAGCAAGAAGCGAGTTACAGTAGTCAAGTCGAGTGATGATGAGAGAGTGTATAAGGATTTTAGCTGTGTCTTGTGTAAGATAGTGGTGAATTCTGGAGATATTTTTTATATGGAGAAGGCAAGTTTTTGTTAGTGACTGTATGTGAGGGATGAAAGACAGGGCGGGGTCCAGTAGAACCCTAAGGCAGCGGGCTTGGGAGGTGGGAGTGATGATGTCGTTGTTGACAATGAGAAAGATGTGAGGAATTGATGTTGCGGTAGAGGGAGGGAAGATTAGGAGTTCAGTCTTAGACATGTTGAGTTTGAGATGGTGGGTGGACATCCAAGAGGATATATACTAGAAAGGCAGTTGGAGACGTGTGTTAGAAGAGAGGGGGATAGATCTGGTGATGAGAGGTAGATTTGAGTGTCATCTGCATAGAGATGATACTGAAGCCCAAAAGAGTGTATTAGGGTAACAA
This sequence comes from Discoglossus pictus, assembly GCA_027410445.1. Classification (NCBI taxonomy): domain Eukaryota; kingdom Metazoa; phylum Chordata; class Amphibia; order Anura; family Alytidae; genus Discoglossus; species Discoglossus pictus. The sequence goes on along the minus strand of CM050168.1, from coordinate 197,640,022 downwards.
GTAAGGATGTGTAGATGGAGAAGAGGAGGGGACCTAGGACTGAACCTTGGGGTACGCCAACAGACAAGGGGTAGGTAGAAGAAGAGGTGTCAGAGAAGGAGACACCGAATGATCGATTTGGAGGGTATGATGGGAACCATGAGAGAGCAGTGTCTTGAATACTGAGGGAGGAGAGGATATGGAGTAGAAGTGGATGGTCGACTGTGTCAAAGGCAGCAGAGAGATCTAGAAGAAGTAGGATGGAAAAGTGATCTTTTGACTTGGCGGTATGCAAGTCATTAGTGACTTTACATAGAGCTGTCTCAGTGGAATGTTGGGACTGGAAGCCGGCTTGGAAGGTGTCAAGAAGGGAGTTAGAGGAAATAAAGTTGGTAAGGCAGATATAGACGAGCCGTTTCAACAGTTTGGAAGCCTGGGGAATTAGAGAGATAGGGCGGTAGTTAGATGCAACGTCAGAGTCAGATAAGGGTTTTTTGAGGATGGGTGTAATTATGGCATGTTTTAGAGAAGATGAAAACGTGCCAGTATTTAGGGAAAGGTTGAAGAGGTGGGTGAGAGCTGGGTTTAGTGTGGTTGAGAGGGGAGGGATAAGCTGAGATGGAATAGGATTTAGAGAACAGGTAGTGAGGCGAGTGGATAATAGCCGCCTGGAGACTTCATCCTCTGTAGTCGGGTCAAAGCAGTTCATGGTGGCTGTGGGATTGGGGAAGGGAGAAGACTGGGTGTTGTTGGTTAGTTGAGAGGGTGGAGTGTGTGTGACCCACTATGAGATCATTGCAAATTTTGGAATCTTATGCATACAATGGTTGGCAAAGTCTTCAACTGTGAGAGAGGAAGGGATTGGGGGAAATGGTGGGTGCAGGGGAGTATTGAAAGTGGAGAACAGATGCTTGGGGTTAGAGGACAGAGTTGATATTAGTGATGTGAAGTAGTGTTGTTTGGCAAGGTTGAGGGTGGAGGAATAGGAGTGTAACATAAATTTGTAGTGGAGGAAATCTGCTGAAGTGCGTGATTTCCTCCATAGTCGTTCGGCAGTGCGGGAGCACCTCCGGATGTATTGTGTTTGTGTAGTGTGCCATGGTTGTGGATGAGAGCAAGGGCATCTGCGTGTGGATATGGGGGCCAGAGTGTCAAGGGTGGAAGAGAGAACATATATATATATATATATATATATATATATATATATATATACTGAATATTTATGTATTAATTCATATATTTGGATAATCCATAACTATAAGTATTTACATCTATGTTCTAACATGCAATCAAATGCATTACATATTTTTTTGTGCTTTAATTCCAATTTCTAGCTTTTTTGAATGTTGTATGTTCATAATGTTGAGTGTTGTCCTTTCATAATGTTGAGTGTTGTAATTTGTGAATATAAGTGATAGTAAATCCACTGTAATTCTATTACCTTCTCTTCAAAAAAATATATGATTTGGTGTACTGTGTTCTTGTAAAGTCTAGTAATTGTATGTGTAAAATATATTTGTGAAAGAAGATGTGCTATGGTCTAATCTCCTTCCATATGATCTTTTTTTTTTTTTTTTTTTTAAACAAGCCTGGTTAAAACTTAGATTTTCTTTTTATTATTTATGTTTTATTATTCTTTATATATTATTATATTTTTTAGAAACATTCTTCCTTTTTCCCTACTTGTGTTTCAAAAGTTGTATTGTTGCGAATCAAGAATATATCTTCAATAATTTTATTAGTGTCTTAAAACTTGGTGTTACATACACCAATATGTTCTGCTCTATGCGCTCTCCCTTTTTTTCTTTTTAGTCACGTCAAAAAATGTTGATCTCTCATTTGGAGTGGACTTTAATTGGATAGTTGCATCAAGAAAGAGTCTTGAAATTGGTTACAGCATAATCTACAATCAATATTTATTATAAGAACTGTTTCCAGAATCTTTACAAGAAGATATTTTTTACCTCATTGAGTGGATGGATAAGTACTTTTTCTAGTTATCTACTTCATCTTTGATGTTTTGATATATAGTGCACCTTTTTGTTTTTGTTTTTTATGTTTAGTAATATTGGAACCATTTTAAATAGCCCCCTTTGAAGAGCTTCTCTTGAAATCAGAAAACAAGTTTTGAGAATGTAAAAAAAAAAATAACACATCTTCTGCTTTATTCATTTTATATGCAATTATTCTGCTGTGGAATTTGTCATTTTAATTTCTAGTTGGGATTAGGCTAAAACATTTTTGCTCATTATCAAACTTTGTTATTGAAAAGAACATAGAAAACCATGTGACTACATACAGTATATCCTTTTAATAACTTAAAAATTCTATTTATTTTTTATTTTCTAAAACATTTGTATATGGTGAAGTGTAGTTCTTCAAAACGGCTTATTGTAAATACAGAAAATAATAATTTGCAGCTTTCATTGAATTGCACCACAGACCCAGTAAAGCTTAGTGAATCTAAAGGAAAAAAATAAATGTACTTAAAATAAACTGTATGTATCAGGCTCAAATGGACTGCAGGGATTGCAGACTACTATGGGCCCTGTGGAGACATGGGGTACGATAAAACCACTTCTCCCCTTTTCCCTAAAACCAATGCCCAAATGCCTAGATACACCACCCTGTTGTCCCATGGACTTAATAATACCTAGGACTATTGAAGTGTTTTGCTGCTACAATATTTATGATTTATGATACCCGGGGGGGCCTAAAGACTTTTGGGACTTAGTAAACTAATGGGCCTTGCATGGGCATGGGTTACAGTGGCTCAACTAGTCCCTTTTCTTCAAAGATATTGCTTACTACCTGGAGATATGGACGTTTATTGCCCTATTGGCATTTGTGATTCTAATTGCCCACCACCTGGATATATGGACTGTAATTTCCTTGTGGGCTGGGTGGTCATAATTATGGTATCACCTGGACATATGGGTTAGGGTTGACCTATTGGCATGTGTAAATATAAAAATGTGATATGGATGTACTGTCAGTAACCCTAACATTTTTGGTATCCAAATGTTTGGTTCTTCCCAAGGAATTTAATAAAGTATATGGTCCAAGGTCATGGTGGGACGGAGTCCAAGTTCTGGGGTACCAGGGATCAGGGCTCAGAAAGACTTAGAGGTCCAAGGAACAGCTGCAAGACTTCTAGGAACCCAGGAAATTTGGTGTGGGGACAGGAAGATCTAATTAACAATTATTGTCCCATTGTGGCATATAGTTGTTATCACTATAGAGAGCTTGTCACATAGGTTTGCAAACTGCAACTGAATCAGTGGTCATGACAGTATTGCATTGTGCAGTATGCTAGTGATTGTTGCTTAGGGTTTTCCACCTATCCATGTAATACCTGTGCACTTTGCTCTACATTTGCAAGCGAGTTAAGTCACTTCTAATTGTCAAGATGTCAAGATGATGCATTAATTTGCTCAGATGCATTTATGACAATGACAATAGTGGCAGGAGCAGCTATATAAAATAAAACTCTTTCCTAATAGTGATTATGTGGATGACTCACAATGTTTTGTACCTTTTGATATAAAATTGTGTTAGTTCTACTGCACCTTGTCTAAGTAAGTATGTAAATTGGGTGTGCAATTTACATACTTACTTGGACAAGGTGCAGTAGAAGAGACATCTTGTTGACTTATTAAAGTTTTTAGACTATGACCAAAACTATTTTCTCAGACAGCCCCAAAACATATACTGCCTTCCACCAGCCAAAGCGCTCCGCCTGTTTCTGGATACCCCATTCTGCCACAGTCCCTGATCGTATATCAGAGTGACAATGAAGATAACAAACTGCGCACCCTGGAAGATGGGCACACTGCCCCACTCCAAAGAGTAGGCCATTGGCCTCATGTAAAGGTTAAAAGGAATGCATACCTCATCTAAGTAGAATCATATATGGATTCATAAAAGGTGCTGTTGTTGTGATCAGTGTTAAAACTTTTAGGATATTAAAAAACAATCATCTGTACAAAGCAAAGCAACAGCACTCCTTAGGTAATCCTTTAGTTTATCCAGTTGGTATTTGCAGTTCTTGGCTGCTACTGCATTTCCAGGTGGCACAGTGTTGCAACATGATAGCTTTAGTATTGGTGGTAATAACGCTCAACGCATTTCAACCAAGCTGTAAGGCTCCTAAAGATACGTCTACCACAGTGAATACTACTGAGTAATACCACTTTATCTGGACGCACAGCAGGGCCTGAGAGTCGCAGCTACCAACTGGATGGACTGATGATTTACATAAGTACTACAGTAATTTTGCACAGAAGATTATGAGCCACATTCAATTCCAAGCCCGCAACTCGATCGCAGATGGCCGAATGTCTGCTGGCCTGCAGGCTCCCGTTTGTCCCGTTTTCCAAAACCGAAACCGTAAAACATGCACTATTTCGTAGCAGTTCAGGGCAGGAACATGATCAATTCAGCAAGGCCATAACTGTCCATTTTGAATCAGCCCATAGAAAACAAGAATGTCATTATAACGGCAGTAAAAAATGGAGGTTACATGTCAATCAATTAGGTTCTGGGGCTCGATATGCGATCAGACTCGCAAACCCACATAATAAAGAATTATGAAAATGAATGCCAATACTGTTCTAGTCCATGTGGGTGGCCTGATATGTAGTAACTCATTGATACCCGAGATAGGTTTAGCCCCGAAATTAATCATAAAAAGACATTTGATTTCCTGCCGATTTCCGAGCTTGAGACTGTTGTGCAATTAATTTCCCTGTTATTTACAGTGCAGTAGTCATTTTCTATTTGCTTTTACAGTGCTACAAATAGGTGTTTAACTCCTTTGCGGGTCCTCTCTAGTACTCGTAGGATTTTCTCCTTCTTTTGCCATTTACAGGTGTGAAAACATTTGTGGGCTTGGGGAAATTGAGCAATTGAAAAGCGATTTGCGATTTTAGCCATCATAACTCTTGCAAAAGTGAGAGATCAAAGGCTTTGTGAGGCTGTAAGTTATGAGTTTAACCATCGCCATTTTCTCAAGGCTGTAACTCGGAAGCCATTCAAAGCCCACAAAAAGACACCCATTGAATAGCAAATTAACTTGCTACGTGATCGCCTGAAACCTCAATTGAATATGGCCCTGTGTTATTATTTTAAAGACAGATCTAAACAGCAGCTCATTTTAATACATGATTCTACATGTTTGAAAACTAAGGGACAGACATGGATGCAGTTACCTTGTACATCACTTCTACCTAGTTCAGTGTTATTTATCTAATTCAATGATCTAAAATGTTTTTAGAATTTCTGTTTAGACTAATACTACTTTACAAAGAATTTCCCCCTGCAAATTATTTAAAAGGTTTGTATTGCTTTAGGAAACGGGTTAAAAATATATCCGTTCCACTGTGTAACCATAAGATGAGCACCCATTTTACAATAAAATAGGGACCTATTTCATGGCTGTATGTTTTTATTAGTCAGAAAAGTTATACAAGAAGAAAATAATACAGACATTTTTCTCTACGCCCTGCAGGTTAATAAACACATTTACCCTTTGCCTTATCAGCGCAGCTGTGGATAATTGTTACCTAAAAAAATCACAAGGAAATCTGAGTTATCGGTTAATAGAGATGAATGTTGGTCAAGCGTTGAGAAACTTTGTAACTGAAATGTCCAATCAAATCATATTAGGAAAATTAGTAATTACAGTTGTGATGAACTGAGACCTGACAAGCTGTCTGCCAGCGGACACATCTCCAATGACCTCCCATCTTCTGGAGGAGCCTATGACACTTTGCTTATTATCAAAAGATAGGAAGGAGCCAACACAAATCGGGAGCAAAATGGCACCAAGTGTTCTATATATGGCTCCTTACAAAAACACACTGTGAAAGAATGAAACAGTTTCACTCAGTAAACTTTCACGTACAGTAAACTGTTGGCAAATGTATTATCAGATATCATCCATCTACAATATGATATAATCTAGTTATATAAACAACTTTGAAATGTATTTTCTTAGTGGAATTTTACTTGTAAAACTGCATTTTTCTGCATGTACAATGGTAACTAGAGAGATTGAAGTAATCAGAAAAAGTGGGGATGGAAACAGTGGAGGGATTGGAAAGGCAAGGTGGGAGAAGTGTCGAGTTCACAGAGAGAGTGGAGGGGAGATAGAAGAGGTAGAAGGAACGGGAAAGAAGATACGAGAGATATTGATAGTGAAAGAAAGATGAGATTTGGTTAGAAAAATGGCATAGACAGACTGAAAGAGGGAAGAAGAGAAGAAATAGTGAAGTGTAATAGTGGGATATAGTGAGTGAGTGGGAAGGAGGGAGAGAGTGAGAAAGAGAAAAGTGGTGAAAAAGAGTGAGGAAGTGCAACTGGAGGGCACAGTTATCGAGTGGGAGATAAAAGAAGGGCAAAGGAAAAGACAAGGCTTGAGTGGCTAGAGCTATAATAACTGTGCAAACATAGTCTGTAAGACTGTAAGAGCGTGCTCTGTACCAACAAATCAAAATTAAAAGCATGAAGAAAAAGTGTTTTCCTTATTAAACTTGCTACCCAAGTTGGTATTGTGGACATTTTATTTAAGGAGTTGCATAGCTTTTGAGTCCCTTCTCTAACTGCATTATGTATAATGAGGCTTCACCAAGGCATTCAGACATTGTTCATGGTTCTTTGAGATAAATGTTGCTTTTTACAACCAGTCTAGGTAAAGTGGGCAGTGCACATCATCTGGTTGCACTGAAGTAGTTCATAGTTCAAATCTAATGTCTTTCTCTCTCTTTCATTCTCTTTCTCTTCAAATCGTTTTTGAGTCCTTGGTAAACAACTCACAGGGATAAACTGCTTTGACAGTCATTCACCTCGCTGCCCTAACCTTCAGAGAATCACATTTTCCATCACTTGATGCCATTGCAGAACATCCCTTCCCTCCTGCAGAGCTGGCACGTGGCTGATGAAAAACAGTGTGAGCTCTGACTGCTGCACTCTTCTGTTTGCATATTTTCTGAATATAGAGGATCACAGAGAAAAGAGAAGTTATTATTTAAACAATTTTGTAAAAACGCTCTGCCATCTTTCCAAAGCCATTTTTAGCTTTGATTTAGAAGACTGCTAAAGTACCATATTGTTGTTGTTCAGTTCTTCAGTCAAGTTCGACTCTCAGTGACCATATGGACGCAGCACGCCAGGCACATCTGAGTGTGTTTCTGGTTGTACTTATCCATATGGTTTTCTTGGCAAAGATTGGAGTTGGTTACCAGTTCCTTCTCCGGTGGACTGAGATTTATCTGACCTCTCTGCTATGATATCTATGATCTGTCCATCTTCGGTGACCCTACTTGGTTTAGCTTGTTTTAGTACACAAGCCCCTTCACCATAGTTATCTAGTTACATAGTAATTAAGGTTGAAAAAAGACTTTCAGTTCATCAAGTTCAACCTTTTAAGATCTCCTATGATATGCAATATGCGGATTAAATATTAATTAATTTGTTGTTAATTAATTCTTAATCAATTATTTAATCTTGTTTTATTTATTTATTTTAATTATTAATTAATCCAGAGGAAGGCAAACAGAAAAAAAAAACAAGTGAGACTTAGCTAATCGTCTCAAAGGGAAATAAAATATATAATTCCTTCCTCTACCATGACAAGGTAGAGATCCAGAAGGGGGAAGTACTGTATACAGTATATGGAATTATATTTAGAACATCTAGCCTTGATAATGTGAAAAATGCTTGTAAAAAGTTTAACAATGATTACAGACTACAGTACTGTAATAATTAATTATGCAGCTTGGTGTAACATGTGCAGTGCCCTCTGCAATGTGGCACTCTACTGTTAACACAATATTTAAACACTTGCTGTGCCCAACTTCAGAATCCTTCTTTATTGCTCACTCCTAGAGGAAAAATAGTTTGGAAACTGATGAAGTAATTTTTTTACAAAGTTTGCCTGATATGGATTGTGAGTGCTGCGCCAGACAGCCCGAAATGTCAGATCATTGTGCATTCTGCATGCAGGTCTGCGGTTTTCAGATCACAAGTTTCCACGGCTGTCAGGCAGCCCCAAGTCTTGAAGAATTATGGTCATTTAGTCAGGGTCAGGTTTTTCTATGTTCAACCTTCAAACCGTGGTATCACTGCTGTGTATTCACCCAGTGATAGATGAATTCTCTTACTACATAGCTCTGAGTGTGATGAGACTGTATAAATCCACCCCAAAGCGCCTTTTTTTCCTAATATGTCAAAGTCTGTCTGCAGGTGACCTTCTCATATTTTTCAGCTTCATATATCGTGCAGTTTACTATGCACCTAAAAAAAAGCAATGAGCGGAGAAAAGTCTATGGGACTCTGTATTTAGCTCAGAGGCTCTGTGTTTTGATAGGGAGAAAAAGGACATTAAAAGAATAGTTTTGCTATTAATGTCAACCGAATGCTGGCACCTTGGGCTTTTTTCAGTTGTCATGTCCATCACACTATTAAAGCGATACAGAAAAAAATCCTGTTTATTGAAATAATGAACAGTATACATGAAAATAAACATACTTGAAACTGGTTGCAATTCAAAATTCTAAGTGGAAGTGCCTTAAAGGACCAGTGTAGTTCAAGGAAAAACAGAAATTGTTTAAGTATATAAAAACCATCAACATTGGGAGTTGTGTAAACTGTGGATATAAAATATATTTTGAGACTGTTTATGAATTAAGGAACCCATTATGTTCTTATTATATCACTTTGTATACCACAGCAATTAATTAAAATTAACATACCCCTCCCTTTAGACTCTAGTACAACAATCAGTGCTCTACAGGTCCATTATGGAAGCACCCATAAAAACAGTCTGCCTTAATTATTACTCGGTTCTTATTATATCACTGCCTGGTTCTTATTTCATCCCTTTTTATATCACAGCGATTAATTAAGATTAGCATTGGGAGCTTATAATGAAGATTAACATAGCCCCTCCACTGTTTAATAGAAAAAGCATTGCCAGACCACCCCCTTCAGATTCTAGTTCTATGATCAGCGTTCTAAAAGTCCATGGAAGCACCCAGAAAAAGTCTTCCTGAATTAAGATTTTCTCAAAAACGACTTTTATGTTAATAGCTGTTAATTTTGTCAGTCTGTTGCAGTCTGTTTTGTCAGTCTGTTTCCAAAACTACAATGGTTCTTTAATTGATGGGATAATATCCAGTCTGATGGGGACATGGCGACCAATACTAGAGGTAGCCATAACAGATTCATTACCGAATAGCACTTTTTGCATATTTTCTGTTACCCTATAGGTTTTCAGTTCACTAACCTAGGACCTTTTAAATTGTAACAATTAAACTCCAGTTTGCTCTCCAGCTTTTTGTAACATCTGTTCTGTGCTATCTATTTTCCCTAATGCTTGATTCTTTTTTTTCTAAAAATGTCTGCTGTTTAGGTCTATTACTTGGTCTAATAATTATCAGCAGTGTTAAAAAGCCATTGCTATTTAGCTGCCTTCGGCTTTTCTCATTGGAATTTTGTTCACATTTTTAACTGAGATTAATTTTGTGTCTGCTATTCCCGTCCAGTGTGCATGTTTACTGCTCAGATCAATACTAGTCATTTAAATTAATCCCTGGGTTTGTTATCTTTTTTCAAGCAAGGGTTTAGGTGTGGTTTGTATCCAAAGCAATTCTTGTTAAACCACATATATCAGTTAAAGGACCACTGTAGATTGTGGAAAAAACGTCAGATGTCAACATCAAACAGCTGTGTAAATCATTGGGCTAAAACATATTTTAGGTATTTCTTTTTATTTTAGTAGGCACTGTCACCTTCTACACTTTCTGCTGGCTAGGACACTTGAATATTTGTATTATCTATTCAAGAATGGAAGGAGGAGGGAGGCATTTGTTTACTGATTGGTTGATTCAGATATGATTTCAGCAAAGGACCCTTTCTCTCTCCCATAGGCTCAGTAGAGGCATCTTACAAGTATATTTGCAAACTTTGCTTGGTATGCTCTGTAACCTCTGCCTTGAAAAAGAAAATATTACAGCCATGGCAGCTTCCATGCACTAGCAGATTCGGTTAAACTGAACATTTCCTCTAAAAATGTTTTACCAATTTGCTAATGTTTAGTTTGCTGTGTACTTCACAAACATGACGTTTTTGCTGATCTACAATGGTCATTTTACATTGATACAGATATCAGTCTATTCCCCCAATGATATAATGAAGTAGTAACCAGTTTCTCTTGTACTCCGGTCGAGCCATTGCTTAGTTTAAAGGACCACTGAGGCTAAGGAAATTTTTTGGAAGTAAGTAACAAACTATAAGCATATGTAGCTGTGTACGCCATGAACAAAAAAAAAACATTTTTAGAGAAAACCTAGATTTTAAGAAGGTTCTTCTAGAATACGGAGGCTGCCATGAATCCTTCATGTACAAGGCATGAGGGGTCAGACACAGAGCACAGCAAGCAGGTCTGGGCAAGTTTACTTCTGAGCATGAGCAGGGATTGGAAGGTGTCATATACTAAAATATTATCTTACCTTATCCAATAAATCAACATTTCTCCTTCCTTCCCCCTCTTCCCTTTTGAATTGATAAAACAAATTAACAGAGAAAACACCACAAGTCTCCAAACTAATGGATGGTATTACAAACATCCAACAACCCTCAAGCAGAGTATTATAAAACTAAAATACTTTAAAGCCATTGTTTATGTGTTTACTAATCTTGTAAGTTATTTACCTTTTTATTTTTATAAGCACAAAATAAGCTTTTTTAATGGTTGACTAAGCCCTCTTTAACAAGAAACACTAAAGAACAATCAACTAAACCCCAGATCAATTATAAATGCCTGCTCACACAATTAAATGTTTTGGGGTTTTTTTTACTTACAAAAAAAAGTCACAAACATCCTTGCAATTCGTCATATATACTCCACTGGTTACAACATAAGTCAAATCTATACATTTCACCGGAATAAGCCATCAATAGCACAAAGTCACATTTCTATATTGAGTATTACCCCTATCAGGTATGACCTTATGTTTTACAGACGATTGTCAGTTCTTGTTTTACCCCATTTAAGTGACCATTAGTTTCGTACATAAGGATATTTCTTATGTCCCGGGTTGCAATATACAATCAACCATAACACATACCCAATTTCATCTTTTACAAATATCATTTAAGAAGTGAGACCATAATAACACTGGATCTGGGAAAGAGTCTGGAAGACAGAAGGCACTTAAAGTATTAATTTCCTTGTCACAAGCTCAAAGTGGGGCATTAAAGGTATGCAAGTGAGCTGGATTATTAATGCATATGATAGAGGATAATTAGTAGTGTCTGGAAAAAAAAATTGTTTGCATGAAAAATACCAAAATAAACATTTAAACAGTTACCCTAAAGTTTGCTGAATTTCTTGCATTTGCAAACTGTTTTCTATCAATGTTGACACCCCCTGAAAATCCCTGGGGAAATTAGCATATATAGATACATACATACATAGAATTGAGCTGCAACTTTCATTTTGATTTCTGTAATAACCAGAATAAGGTCTGTGTCCCTTCATTCATTGATTGTTTTAGCTACATCCCAGGTGAAACTTCCCCCAGCCCCAGTGATTTGCCCCAGTGATTTACCCCATCACCACCCCAGTGAATTGCCCCTGTGACCTCCCCAAGCCCAAGTGACTTGCCCCTGTGATCTCTCCCAGCCCCAGTGAATTGCTCCAATACCTCCCCTAGCCCCAGTGAATTGCCCCTGTGATCTCTCCCAGACCCAGTAATTTGCCCCATCACCTCCCCCAAGCACCAGTGAATTGCCCCATCACTGCCCTCCAGTCCCAGTTTATTGCTCCTGTGATCTCTCCCAGCCCCAGTGAATTGCATGGACTCGCTCACACAGAGACACATGTACACAGACCAGAAACGCAAGCTCTCTTCCTTTACAGGTCATTGCAGGACCATAAATCAAGCATAAATGCTCATTCGCCTAAGAGATAGATTAGAATAGGAAGAAGAAGCTGACATTTTGGTTTCAGTACAATTATAATTTGTCAGAATTTATCAAGGATAGAGTGTATGTCTAAAGAACAACTGTGTAACAGCTCAAGCAGTTTTACTTGAATGTCAATTTATGGTCCTGATTGGCTGCAAAGCTGGGCATGCTCACATGGACTGGGTACACTTTTAGAAAAATTGTACCCCGAGAAACCTAGCTCAATCCTGGGGTTGTAAACATCACCTGCAACAGTTTTTTTTTAATGCAAAGCTAAAAAAGCATAGTTCATACAAATAAATGTACTCATACACTATGAATTCCCCTATGAATCAGATGCATTTATAACCCAGCTCACTTGCATATACCTTTAAGTAAAAAAGCTGGCTTAAACTTGTAAATTTGTACCTTTTATGAGACAGCTTAAGTCCCATTTTATACTTAAAAAGAACTAAAAAAACATTCTGTATTTTAAATAAATGTGGCTACTACAGTACTGGCAGATCTGATTACTCTTCATAGATTCCTGACAGATATCTCTCTTTACCATTTCATTTCTTCCCTCTCCATGTCTTCATCTCTCTGAACACAGTTCTTCTGTGAGTCAGAGCGGGTAAAGTCAGCCAAGAAATGTTTTTTCTATAGTTTCAGGTATGGAAAATTTTACAGATCTGAGGTGTATCAAGCGACTTTTTCATTGGTTTAGGAAGTTGCTACAAAGCTTTGATGACTCAACCATAAACATCTGTCACAGCATTTCATCCTGTCATTTAATATTTCTTATTAAAACAGCCTGGATAAAAAATATTTCAAAAACAGCTTTTAACAAGGTAGGAGACATAAATAACGGGTCGCTGTAATGTCATGAAAAAGTTATAGTATTCAATGATCATTAATCAAATTCCTATTTAATACTTTATAATATAAATATTTAATAATCTTCAAGTATTAGAGCATGATCTTCCAGCTGAGTGTTTGTCTTATTTATCTTATTTTTTTTTTTACTACATTAATAACAGCTAACAAAATCTAAAGTTTTAATTCCGTTACATACACAGTCTATCCTGCCTACTGGCTGCTGCATGAGTAATAACGCATAGCCATGTGATTAACACATTGATTGATAGCAGTTTTTCCCTGGACTCGAGATAGCACAGACCTGTTATCCCATAACTGATCTGTTTAGGTGATTTCAGCATTCCATGTTCTGCACAGATTTGTTAAGGGTTACCTCTATTTTTTTTGCTCACTACACGCAGCTGTAGCTGTGAGTCTGGCAGTGGGCAGTCAGTGGCTCATGTAAACATAGATTTTACTTTATTTGATTTCCCATTGAATAAAACTATTTTTTTTTTATTCGAAAAGTTCTGCTTTCAGGAGATCTTTACTTTAATGTGCTGCAAAATGTACTGAATTAAGTGTTTTTGATACAACAGGTCCATGAAGATCATTCTGTTGGTATAACTTTGTGTCTAAACATTTAGCAAAGCCACCTCGTCCCATTGAACTTATAGTGTGCAAATACCAACAGCAGAGTCAGAACTGTGACAGTAATTGTAATGATGAATACTGCTTTTTAAATAGTTGAATATGAATTATATTAATTACCATTGTTTAATTAAATATCTAGCTCATGTTGTTAGGGCACTACAGTGAGCCTTTAATAAAGCATACAATAATTTTCTTTTATGAGTTTCTACATATATTCAGTATTTATTCCCGTCATATAGTTTAAACTCAAAAATAATTTATTTACCAAGCAAACTGTCATTTTGATGGTAATATAAAAAAAAATTAAACTAAACATGAAAAGCGCTCTGTCTTGCTGTTGTTTGATAAAAAATGAATTACAGCAGAATACATAATAAATCCTATAAGTTAAACCATTTATCTGACACATCATGTTAATAATTCTTATTTACACAAACAATAATTAGTTCATCAAACAAACCAATCTAGTATACACGTCATTTATCACAGAGACACAGAAGATTTCTAATGACTCTCCATCTCATCTTTGGTAATTAGCAAAAGAAATGCTAGCTCAGCTCTGAATATTATAATTAGAAATAAAAAATACCTGTAGTTTTACTTAGTTTTCAAATATGTGCTTATATTTTCAATAGTAAGTAAAGTAAAATGCAAAAATTAAACTTATTCAAAATATATATTTTTTAAGTATAGGCATTTTTAAACCTTGTATTGAGAATTCAAATAACATATTTTTAAAATCACTCTAAGCATGCAATTTTACACTACAAAATAGAAAAAAAAATCCATAAAATATTTTTGCATACAGTGGCTTCCTATTGGGACCGATTGTTATTTGGTACAGCTTCTAGCAGGAGCCAGCACCACACTTGGCTCAATAGGATTAGGATTCTAGTGTTTGAAAAATGTTGTCAGGGACTAAAATAGGAATAATTTTTTAAAGAAAACCATGTCATATTGGAAAACCATCATACATTTGTGAAGTAGTAACAAAATAAAAGCAGCTATTGAGTACAAAATAATTTTTCGAAAAAAAATATTTATTTTAGCAGTCGCTGCTTGCATCAGATTCCATGTTGGTATTTCCTCAGTTCCTTCTGGACTGGGGCGCAAGGACTTTTGTTAGAAGGAAGGAGAGAGAGTGAGAGGAGGAATTACTGATTCATTAGTTGATTCTGATACATGTTTAGCATTTGACAATTTTCATCTTACCTGCAGTAGGAGGAAGTCACAAGTAAACTTGCAGACCAAGCCGGTTTCCACCCCCTTTATGTCTTGGAAAGGAAGTGGTATCATCATGGCAGCTTCCATACACTAGCTGAAACTTTCACATTGAAAAGAACATGGTCACCCTAAAATCAAGTTGTAGAAGTCCAGAGCCATTGTTTGATCACTGGATAAGCTTCAAATTTAAACCACACACTTTCGTTCTCACTGGCCTAGAAGCAGACATCTTGCATCAAAGAATGGAGCCACAGCACTCCAGGAATACCCCTCTCACACACACATCTTCCACCAATGCATATTAGATCCCTCCATGGTCCTAGAGGCATTGAAATTGATTTTATTTCCTAATAAAAAAATAGCTGTATTACTTTTTGGGGGGATTCATTTTGCTTTTAGTCAGACTCAAAGAGCCACATTCAATTCCAAGCCCGCAACTTGATCGCAGACGGCAATATGTCTGTGGGTGTGTTGCAGTTTTCCGTTCGTCTCCGATTACAATGCTATTCAATTGTTCAAGCTCCCAAGTTACTGTCCCAAAGCCAAAACTGTAAACCATGCACTGGTTTGTAGCAGTTTAGGGGGGAACATGATCAATAAAGCAAGCCCGTAACCTCCCATTTCAAACCAGCCAATTGAAAATTAGGCTGTCATTAATAAGGCAGTAAAACATGGAGGTTACTTGTCAATCAACTAGGTTTGGGAGTCCGATATGTGATCAGACTCGCAAACCCGCAAAATAAAGAATAATGAAAATGAATGCCAATACTGTTCTAGTCTATATGGGTGGCCTGATATGTATTAACTCATTGATACTCGAGATCGATGTAACTCTGAAATTAAACATAAAAATAAATCCTATTTACTACCGATTTGCGGGCTTGAGCCCGTTGTGCAATTAATTCTAATGTCTATCATCGTTTACAATGCAGTATTGATTTTTTTATTTGCATTTACAGTGCCACGATCAGGTGTTTAACCCCTTTGCGGGTCCTCTCTAGTACTCGCAGGATTTTTTTGACGTTTACAGGTGTGAAAACATTTGCGGGCTTGGGGAAATTAAGCAATTGAATAGCGATTTGCGATTTTAGCCATTGTAACTCGCAAAAGTGAAAGGCTTCGGGAGACTGTACAGTGCCTTGCAAAAGTATTCACCCCCTTGACTTTTTACCTATTTTGTTACATTACAGCCTTAAATTCAATGTTTTGTTAATCTGAATTGTATGTGATGGATCAGAACACAATAGTCTAAGTTGGTGAAGTGAAATTAGAAAAATATATACATCATTTTTTTTTTAGAAATAGAAAACTTGGCGTATATATTCACCCCCTTTGTTATGAAGCCCATAAAAAGCCCTGGTGCAACCAATTACCTTCAGAAGTCACATAATTAGTGAAATGATGTCCACCTGTGTGCAATCTAAGTATCACATGATCTGTCATTACATATACACACCTTTTTTGAAAGGCCCCAGAGGCTGCAACACCTAAGCAAGAGGCACCACTAACCAATCACTGCCATGAAGACCAAGGAACTCTCCAAACAAGTAAGGGACAATGTTGTTGAGAAGTACAAGTCAGGGTTAGGTTATAAAAAAATATCCAAATCTTTGATGATCCCCAGGAGCACCGTCAAATCTATCATAACCAAATGGAAAGAACATGGCACAAGAGCAAACCTGCCAAGAGACGGCCGCCCATCAAACTTTTATGGACCGGGCAAGGACGGCATTAATCAGAGAGGCAGCACAGAGACCCTGGAGGAGCTGCAGAGTTCCACAGCAGAGACGTGAGTATCTGTACAGAGAACGACAAGAAGCCGTACCTTCCATACAGTTGGGCTATTATGGCAGAGTTGCGAGAAGGAAGCCATTACTTTCCGCAAAAAAACAAAATGGCACGTTTTGAGTTTGCGATAAGGCATGTGAGAGACTCCCAAAATGTATGGAGGAGACTAAAATTTAACTTTTCGGCCATCAAAGAAAACGCTATGTCTGGTGCAAACCCAACGCATCACATGACTCAAAGAACACCATCCCCACAGTGAAACATGGTAATGGCAGCATCATGCTGTGGGGATGTTTCTCAGCAGCCAGGACTGGGAAACTAGTCAGAGTTGAGGGAAAGATTGATGGTGCTAAATACAGGGATTTTCTTGAGCAAAACCTGTACCACTCTGTGCGTGATTTGAGGCTAGGACGGAGGTTCACCTTCCAGCAGGACAATGACCCCAAACACACTGCTAAAGCAACACTTGAGTGGTTTAAGGGGAAACCTTTAAATGTGTTGGAATGGCCTAGTCAAAGCCCAGACCTCAATCCAATAGAAAATCTGTGGTCAGACTTAAAGATTGCTGTTCACAAGTAAAAACCATCCAACTTGAAGGAGCTGGAGCAGTTTTGCAAGGAGGGATGGGCAAAAATCTCAGTGGTAAGATGTGGCAAGCTCATAGAGACTTATCCAAAGCGACTTGGAGCTGTGATTGCCGTAAAAGGTGGCTCTACAAAGTATTGACTCTAGGGGGGTGAATAGTTATGCACATTGACTTTTTCTGTTATTTTGTTCTGTTTGTTGTTTGCTTCACAATAAAAAAATAAAAAAATACATCTTCAAAGTTGTGGGCATGTTCTGTAAATTAAATTATGCAAATCCTCAAACAATCCATGTTAATTCCAGGTTGTGAGGCAACAAAACACGAAAAATGCCAAGATGGGTGAATACTTTTGCAAAGCAGTGTAAGTTATTGGTTTAACCATCGCAATTTTTTCTAGGCCGTAACTCGTAACCCGTTTGGAGCCCGCAAAAAGATGCCAATTGAATAGCAAATTAACTTGCGATCTCACTTACGGGCTACAGTAACATGCGAAAGCTCAATTGAATGGGGCTCAAAGTTTTCAGACATATTTTTGTGCAGTGGTCCTTTTTAAAGATTTTTTCTAAAAATGATTTTATGCCCATAACTTACACATCTGCTAAGGCTGCTTGCTTGTTGCGTATTTCACAAATGTGTGAAGTTTTTTTTTGTAATCTACAGTGGTCCTTTAAGAGATATGAAACAGCAATGGTTTTTAACATTCCCTTTTGCCAACTGAATATAGAAAGCCAACATTTTCTTTAAAAAATATATTGAACTCTGGCATTAAAGCTCCTTGGGCAAATGTCTCTCTTGGAATGCTGCTTTAGTGTTGTCTCTATGAGCAAAGCCATATTTTATGTTCTGTTTCGCCTCCGAGGTATTGGTACACACTGAACTGATTCCAGCCAGGATAGGCTCCGTAGTAACGCTCACATGTACTGCACTCCAACTACAATTCCACAACATTATTTGTACTACAGGCTTCAAGGCAACATACAAGGAAAATAATGGAGTTGGTTTAAGGCTGGAAATATGTGAGAAATTCAATCAGTCATTCTGGCGCTTAACAAATCTCATCAGTTCACCTGTTTGTGTGCAGCGTATATATTATCGAAACAAAAGGCTACATGAAAGTGTCCAGAAGCCATCTCACTTTCCAAAATGGAAATTGCTCAGTGCTAAGATTATGTTTATGTTTTTGAATAGTGTTATAATGTATTTTCCCTTATCTATTAAATGCTAATATGTTCTTTAGTACAGTGAAATTGAGTCAATCTATTTTAAAAGGCCACTGTAGTTTGTAAAAAATGTAACATCTTTATGAAGTATGTAACAAGCTAACATTAGCTGCTTTGTAAGCCAGGAGCATTACCTTATTTTACAGTAAATTTTTAATTTAGTACACTCTGCTTGTGTCATGGGTGCTTGGTCTACTAGTCCACCTGTAACTTTTAGGCAAAGTTATCTTATTGGGTGTTTTTGTTGTCCATTAAAGGGACTGTTTGGCCCAACACGTTTAGTTTTACATAAATGTGTTAACTAGCTTAACTAATTAACATCACTCTGCACAATGTAAGGATAATGTCAAATTGACAATTAAATTAAGAACTTTTAAGAAGTCCCCAGATTAACAGTTTCTCACCTTTTGCAGCCTCGACCTTTCTAGTTCTTTAGAGGGGACTTGTCGAACAGTTGTAAATGACTGTGAACAAACAGCAGACATGTTGCGTATATGAATGCAACTGTCCTGCGTTGGAAGTGTAAAATGACTCCATGTGGGTGTGGCTTTGTTATATTTCACTAATATTTCAAGGCTATCGAACACAATACCATACCGACAAAAAGGTTGTATCATGTAATGTTTATTTCCCACAATCCATTGAGAGCTTAAACACAATATTCTCACTATATATAGGTGAATGAATAGGGGTGGAGCTATCATATAGACCTGGATTCTTGTGACATATACAGTATGTCACAAAAGTGAATACACCCCTCACATTTTTGTAAATATGTTATATCTTTTCATGTGACAACACTGAAGAGATGACACTCTGCTACAATATAAAGCAGTAAGTTAACAGCCTGTATAACAGTGTAAATAATGTCTAAACTGTTGGCAACAACAGTGAGTACACCCCTAAGTGGAAATGTCCAAATTGGGCCCAAAGTGTCAATATTTTGTGTGGCCACCATTATTTTCCAGCACTGCCTTAACCCTCATAGGCATGGAGTTCACCAGAGCTTCACAGGTTGCCACTGGAGTCCTCTTCCACTGGTGGAACTGCAGAATAGTTAATTGTAGTCATGGTTCCATGTACTATCATGAATAAACATTTACCTAAATAAAGCATTCTCTATATTAAAGGAACACTCAGAATGTAGACTAAAGTAACTATAGAAAATAAAGCTCCCCTCCCAAAAAATAAAGAGCTTTGGGATTGAGCGCTTATCTACTGTTTGCACTGTGCTGAATCAAACCAGTTCTTCCCTCTCTCATAAAATAATGCAGCAGATTATGACATACTAAAATAGAGGAAAATGAAACCAGCAGAGAAAATAAAAATTAGCAAATGGAAATGAAAAGTGTGTAAAATATTTAAAACCTTGGGAGCAAATGTGGCTTTTTTTCCCTTTCATTAATTTATATTAGGACTGAAAACCGTTTCTGTTACAGAGACCCTTTAAAGTCAGACATTTGAAATAGTCCCTTTTGGAGAACTGCAATAATTTGTGAAAAAAATATAATAATGTAGCCTCTGATTTACTACCTTTTCCATGCATTTATACTGCTGTTGAGTCTGATATTTCATTTTACAGGGATCTACCTCCTGAGGGAGGAGGAGACTTTGATTGCACTCTAATTAAGAGCATAATCAAGTACTAAAAAAAAATCATGTCGCTGTTTTTTAATTATAAAAAAAACATTGATGCCTCTGCAGGACCCTGGAGGTTTCACTGATGGGTGTTTAGATTTCTGGAGAGCTATGGTTGCATCCTTTGATGCAATGTGCTGCTTCTGGGTTGGGTGGAAAGGGTGTCTTGTCGATTTCAATTTTATCCAGTTACCAAAGGCTTCTGCCTGTTCCCTCTTCCTTCACATCTTTCTCCTTTGAAACACACCCCCATGACTCTGGTCTTAAATGACATAAATTGACAAATTGTGGGACTTGAGTAACTGGAGCAAGTAATATGTAAAGTTTCCATGCGTCTCACAGTGAGCTCAGTCCCAGATAAGAAAATGTTATTCAGTAAAAGGTGTTGTATAGCTATACACCGAATCATTATTATAATGTTTTTTCAAGATTTAATCCTTTTAAAGATATCAATTCAATGTAAAACCCAAAGTCTAGACCATATAATTATAAGCGTTTAAACAAAATAACTATTGTCTGTCATTATTATTACGAGGGAGACGTAAGATAATGAGAGAATACGAGAGGGAGTTCATTTTTTCGCTGAAAATAAACAGTTTATTGTTCGGATTGAGAGAGGTTACTGGAAGAGAGCTTCTCATTCAATGCTTTATAAAATATTATCTTGATTATTTATCTGTGACAAAATTGGATTTACTTGCAGGCATAAATAGAAAAGCGGTAACAATGCAGAAGTTCACTCCGTACAGAAGAATTAGCGGCTACGAAACAATAGCAAGCGCTGTAGCCTTTTAACATATAGATAATAGCACAGTGATTACTTTCTAAGCTCGTGCTATACATATAATGTTTGCAAAACAGCTATTTCACTCCGACTGATAACCTGAGGCAGGGCAATTACCTATTTTTTATGTATATGTCTTAAAAAAGGCCTCATTAGTCCAAACATGCATTTAAAACATCACATTTTAAACATTGCAAAACCGTTATGTCACAGGAAAGAGTGACAGTGAGCCTTATGGATGTATGACCTGCATAATACTGTGCTTTTTGTTCTAATTGGTTTTAATGCAAATAAGTTAATAAAACACAATTAACTGGGTTTCCATGAGTCCTTATTTACACTTACACTTGTTTTATCTGAAACAAAGATCTATCCCAGTTTTAAATCTTTTGAGCAGCAAATGCAAATGTTTGTCACCATTAAAGCAATGGCACAACAGGGTAATCTCTCTGTCCATGCACAGTCTTCCTTTCTACACCTCACCAGCTGGAACAGACAGCAGAATGTTGGTAGCCTTCCTCCAGATCAGACACCTATGACTTAACCAGAAAATATTTTTATTGAAAAGGGTACAGCAAATTTGTAGGAAAAAGACAGACAGGGTAACTAAAAACATTAATGGCACCACTGTTTAAGTATTGTTGTTGTTTAGTCATTCAGTTGTATCTGACTCTTTGTGACCTTATGGACCACAGCACTCCAGGCATATCTGAGTTCCGTCAAGCTAATGCTCATTGCTTCATTGACCTCATCTAACCATCTTCGCGTTTGCCTTCCACTTCTTCATGTGTCTTCAATCTCTCCCAGAATCAGAGTCTTATCTAGGGAGTTCTGCATATAAATATTTAAGCTTTAGCCTCACGATCACCTTCCAGTTAACAGTTTGTCTTTATTTCCTGTAGCATGGATTGATTGATCTTCTTGCAGTCCAAGATAATCTAAGCAGTTTTTTCCAACACCACAATTCAAAAGCGTACTTTCTACAGCACTCAGCCTTTTTTATGGTCCAGCTCTCACATCCATATGTTACTACTGAAAACCATTGTTCTAACAATACAGACCTTTGATAAAAATGTAATATCTTTGATTTTTTTAATAGCTTTTTTTTTTCTCCATTTCTTATCTATCTATGTCCCAGAACCTGAGATTGCTGTTTGTTACGATCTTAATCGTTTTAACATTGAGCAGCAGGTCACCCTTTTGTACTCACTTCTTTCACACTCATCAACAGGTCCTTTAGTTCCTCAGAGTAGTATCATCCGCTTATCTAAGGTTGTTGATACTTCTGCCAGCAAAATTAATTTCTGCTTAGGATTCGTCCAGCCTGTCCATGATATATTGATATATTAGTTACATAGTAATTGGGGCTGGACTTTTAGTTTATCAAGTGCAACCTTTTTTGATCTCCTCTGATCAGCATTATGCAGATTAATTGTTGTTAATTGATCCAGAGGAAAGCAAACAGAAAAACATTAAAAACATTGCCCATTGTCTCAAAAGCTGAAAAAAAAATCTTCCTGACCCCAGATAATAGCGATCAGATTTCTCCCTGGTTCAATAAAATGCCCTTTTTATTCAAAAATATACCCAATCGCTTTTTAAAGTTATCTATCAAATCCGCTGTCACCACCTCCTTTGGTAAAGAATTCCATAGTTTAGCCACCCTTACTGTGAAGAACCCTTTTCTTTTTTTAAGGTGGAATCTTTTTACTTCTAACCTCAAAGTATGTCCTCTTGTCAGTTGAAAAACTCTTGGCACAAAAAGATCACTTGTCAAATCTTTATACTGACCCTGGATGTATTTATATAAAGTAATCATATCCCCTCTTAGATGCCTTTTTCTAGAGAAAATAAGTTTAATTTCATTAGTCTTTCTTCATAATTTAGCCCCTCTATTCCACTTATTAGTTTTGTTGCACTTCTCTGTACTTTTTGCAGCTCTAAAATGCCCTTTTTATGAAGTGGTGCCCAAAATTGTACTTCATATTCCAAATGAGGGCGTACTAGAGATTTGTATAGTGGCAGAATTATATTTGCTTACCTTGCTACTAAATACTTCTTAATACATGCTAATATTTTATTTGCCTTTGCAGCTGCTGATTAGCATTGAGCACTGTTACATAGTCGGTTGTCCACAAGCACTCCCAAATCCCTTTCAATATCAGATACCCCTAGATTTGCTCCATTAATATTATAAATTGCATGGCTATTTTTCCTTCCCAAATGCATAACTTTACATTTATTTGTGTTCAATCTCATCTGCCATTTAGGTGCCCATTTCTCTAATTTGTGCAAAACCCTTTGGAGGGAAGTACATAATTTTCTGATATAATCACCTTGAAACAACTTAGTGTCATCAGCAAAGTTGGAGACACTACTTCCCAGTCCTACTTCTAAGTCATTAATAAATGTACTAAAAAGGACAGGACCTAATACTGAAACCTGAGGAACATAATTTTGCTTCCTGTCTTTTAGCCAGCTCTCAATCCATTAGCAGATATTTACTGCAATTCCTGAATCCCTTACTATGTACAATAGTCTTCCATGTGGCACTGTATCAAAAGTCCAAAAGACTACATCCACTGAGTTGCCCTGATCCAAAATGCTACTAGCCTCCTCATAGAAACTAATTAGGTTTGTTTGACATGACCTATCCCTCATGAATCCATGTTGACCCTTTTTTTTATAATCTTGTTCAAATAGACATATTCTTGTATATTGTCTCTTATTAACCATTCTAAAAGCTTTCCCACTACAGAAGTGAGGCTCACTGGTCTATCATTCCCCGGATTTGCTCTTGCTCCCTTCTTAAAGATAGGTATTACCTCAGCTTTTCTCTGGTTATCTGCCAACTTAAAATTATGTTGGATGTCAAAAAATCTAATTAAATACCTCCCCTCCCCCTGCCACCTTCCTATTTCTCCCTCTCCAACCCCTAGCTCCACTGGTCGATTTATAACATTATGCCCTTAGTCTTCAAGCTAGTAGGAACTACTGTATCCAGACAGCCTTTTGAAGAACTACACTTGAAAATAAGTAACTTGTTTTTAGACTATAAAAAATATGGTAAAAAACACAGTGATACAATATTACTTTCCTATGCAGTTGTGCTGCTGTGCAATCTACCATTTTAGATTCCAGTGAGCTACTTCCTGAGGTAGGAAGATATTTTGAATACATAGGAAGTTTGTATGTGTACAACATGTAGGTGGTATATACAACTACCAGTGATCTCACTAGCTTTCATGGAAAACTCATTAGTTTACAAGGCACAATATGTTGGGAGAAAAGCTGCAAGAAGCAGGCTCAGTAAACAAATAGGAAGCCTGCAGTAAAAAATATTTCATATCAAAGTGAGAAATATAAAGACTGTGTTTATTAGTTTTTTTTACGTTCTAACAACATTTTGCCAGTTATCAACTTTAGTTACCGTATATACTCGAGTATAAGCCGAGTGTTTCACCCCTTTTTTTAAGGCTAAAAAGGGCCCCCCGGATTATACTCGAGTCACTCTCCCCCCCCATTGTCTCTCTAACCCCCCTTGTCACTCCCCCCCCCGTGTCTCTCTAACCCCCCCTTGTGTCTCTCTAACCCCACCTTGTGTCTCTTTACGCCCCATGTCTCTCTACCCCCCGTGTCTCTCTACCCCCCCGTGTCTCTCTAACCCCCGTGTCTCTTTCCCTCCCCCCTCCTCATCCTAAACCGCCCCCCCATTCTAACCCCCCCTCATACTACCCCTTTAAATACCCCCCCCCCCCCTCACCCCTCACTTACCTGCTCCGGCCTCCGCTCCTTCCAGGTCTTGATGTGGCGCGCATTTGATGTCACATGCTCGCCACGTCATTAGCATATACAAGGTGCCGGCACCCGGTATATGCTAATGCCGTGACGTTACACGCGCGCCATTTCATTAGCATATACCGGGTGCCGGCACCCGGTATATGCTAATGACGTGGCGCGCATGTGACGTCACATGCTCGCCACATCAAGACCCAGAAGGAGCGGAGGCCGGAGCAGGTAAGTGAGGGGGGGGGGGGGTATTTAGAGGGGTAGTATGAGGAGGGGTTTAGAATGAGGAGGGGGGGTTAGAATGAGGAGGGGGATTGAGGATGGGGGAGTTGAGGTTGAGGAGGGAGGTTGAGAAGGGGGTTGAGGATGGGGGCGTTGAGGTTGAGGAAGGAGGTTGAGGAGGGGGGCTGAGGATGAGGAGGGGGGCTGAGGATGAGGAGGGGGGCTGAAGATGAGAAAGGGCCTGAGGATGAGGAGGGGGCCTGAGGATGAGAAGGGGGCCGGAGGATGAGGAGGGGGGCTGAGGATGAGGAGGGAGGTTGAGGATGAGGAGGGGGGTTGAGGAGGGAGGTTGAGGATGAGGAGGGAGGATGAGGAGGGGGGTTGAGGATGGGGGGTTGAGGTTGAGGAGGGGGTTGAGGATGGGGGGGTTGAGGTCGAGGAGGGAGGTTGAGGTTGAGGAGGGAGGTTGAGGAGTGGGTTGAGGATGAGGAGGGTGGTTGAGGATGAGGAGGGAGGTTGAGGAGGGAGGTTGAGGAGGGGGGTTGAGGATGAGGAGGGGGGTTGAGGTTGAGGAGGGAGGTTGAGGAGGGGGTTGAGGATGGGGGGGTTGAGGTTGAGGAGGGAGGTTGAGGATGAGGAGGGGGGTTGAGGTTGAGGAGTGAGGTTGAGGATGGGGTTGAGGATGAGGAGGGGGGTTGAGGTTGAGGAGGGGGTTGAGGATTGGGGGTTGAGGATGAGGATGGGGGGTTGAGGAGGAGGGGGTTGAGGATGAGGGGGTTGAAGAGGGAGGTTGCGGAGGGATAATGAGGAGGGAGGTTGAGGATGAGGAGTGGGGTTGAGGAGGGAGGTTGAGGAGGGATGATGAGGAGGGAGGTTGAGGATGAGGAGTGGGGTTGAGGAGGGAGGTTGAGAATGAGGAGGGGGGAAGAGACACAGGGAAGGGAGAGGGGGAAGAGACACAGGGAAGGGAGAGGGGGAGGAGACACAGGGAAGGGAGAGGGGAGAAGAGACATGGGAGAGAGAGGGGGACACAGAAGGCACAAAAGGGACACTCATTTTACCCAGTATTTTGTGGTAAAATAGGTGCCTCGGCTTATACTTGGGTCAGCTTAAATCATATATATCATCAGCATGGAGCGGGATCTCAGCTTGTGTTGTGGACTTTATGAGTAATTAGTTCACCACAACAATTATTTATAATATGGTGAGCAAAAGAGCGATAGAAGCCCTCCACCGTACAGTAGTACAGTAAATAAATAGTACATCTGTGTTCACATTTGAATGTAAATAGTTTTTTTTTTTTACTTGTTTTAGACATTCAAATGTGAACACAGATGTACTGTTTATTTACTATATATACATACATATAAGTGTGCTCAAAAGTTTGCATACACTGGCAGGAATTGTGAAAATTTGGCATTTATTTAAAAAATATGACTAATCATGCAAAGAAAAATATTTTATTGAAGGATAGTGATCATATGTAGCCATTTATTATCACATAGTTGTTTGTCTCCTTTTTAAATCATAATGATAACAGAAGTCACCCAGATGACCATTGAATGTTTGGCCTTATTACAGATACACAAGGTGACACACACAGGTTAAAATGGCAATTAAAGCTTAATTTCCCACACCTGTGGCTTTTTAAATTGCAATTAGTGTCTGTGTATAAATTATTCAACGAGTTTGTTAGCTCTAACATGGATGCACTGAGCCTGCTAAATACTGAGCCATGGGGAGTAGAAAAGGACTGTCAAAAGAGCTGCGTAACAAAGTAATGAAACTTCATAAAGATGGAAAAGGATATCAAAATATATCCAAAGCCTTGAAAATGACAGTCAGTACTGTTCAATCACTTATTAAGAAGAGGAAAATTCAGGGATCTCTTGATACCAAGGCAAGGTCAGGTAGACCAAGAAAGATTTCAGCCACAACTGCCAGAAGAATTGTTCAGAATACAAAGAAAAACCTACAGGTAACCTCAGGAGAAATACAGGCTGCTCTGGAAAAAACGGTGTGGTGGTTTCAAGGAACACAATACGACAATACTTGAACAAAAATGAGTTGCATGGCCGAGATGCCAGAAAGAAGCCTTTACTGCACCAATGCCACAAACAAAAACAGTTACAATATGCCCTACAACACCTTGACACACCTAACAGCTTCTGGCACACTGTAATTTGGAGTGACAAGACCAAAATAGAGCTTTATGGTCACAACCATAGGCGCTATATTTGGAGAGGGATCAACAAGGCCTATAGTGAAAAGAATACCATCCCCACTGTGAAGCATGGTGGTGGCTCATTGATGTTTTGGGGGGGAGGGTGTGAGCTCTAAAGGCACAGGGAATCTTGTGAAAACTGATGGTACAATGAATGCAGCTTGTTATCAGA
Source organism: Discoglossus pictus (assembly GCA_027410445.1). Classification (NCBI taxonomy): domain Eukaryota; kingdom Metazoa; phylum Chordata; class Amphibia; order Anura; family Alytidae; genus Discoglossus; species Discoglossus pictus. The sequence goes on along the minus strand of CM050168.1, from coordinate 197,612,935 downwards.
AAATACTGGCAGACAATTTGCATTCTTCTGCACGAATGAGTTTTGCAATATAATTTGATACCTTTTATATTGGACATATATATATATATATATATATATATATATATATATATATATGTATATATATATATGTGTGTGTGTGCATGTTTTCTACTATCAACTTTCCAGGAAGCATGTTGTTAAATGTTATGGATACATTAATAGCCACTATAATATTCATAAATTATAAAACTCATAATATGGTTCACTTTATATTTGGTGTCTACCTGTATGATATTAAACATTAACTATTCTTTTTACTTCCCTGAAGCCAGCCTTGATTTTTAAAGTATTTAATGCAGGCTTTGAAAAAAAAATGTACTTTTTGTTTTCCTTCCTCTCTAGATCAATACACCTAAAACATGTATCAGAAGACTTCAGCCAGATTGACTTGTATCTTTTTTTCAGCCTAAATTTTTTATCTGTTAAATAAAAACCAAAGATAAAGTAGACCGTGGCTATGATATTTGCAATGAAAGGGAGTTTTGGGGCTGTTTTTTTTTCAAATGGGGTAAAACTTTGCGATAAGTGCTATTAAAATAGAAGAAGTAATATAGACATTTTAAATGTTTTTTTTTATAAATAATCTCCTATCCTTTTGGCTGAGTGTAACCCCATCTCCATACAGATTCTCTATCTGACCAACAGCTGTATAAAATTCCCTCAACGTGTAAAATCATAAGCTATAATGTAGGCTGCAAGCCTTGTGGGTATTAAATTGGCCCTGTAAAGCAACCCGCAATGATTTGCGGGGTAATGGTGAGAAAAGGCTACGGGACGTGGAAATTTGAACTATGTGCTCGCAAATCCTTTAATCTGTCAAGCCAGTAACTGTTACGTTCCAATCATACTATTAAATTGCAACAAATTCACTGGTGTTCAGTACAAATAATGGAACTCGCATGGACTAGAATATAATATTTACTGATTTATTAATATTGCATTATTTCTGGAATGTGGGCCTGATTGAAACTCGTAATCGAAACCCGTAAGGCTTTGAAATTTAAACTCCATTTTTCAGTGACGTAATGATGACAATCTCCTTTATCATTGGCTCCATCTAAACCAGTAAATACGGGTTTGACTAATTGATCATGTTCACGGTCGCACATCCAAAATGCGACAAATGGTTTATGGGCTTGCTTCTCAAGGCTGTAACTTGCGGCATGGTCTAATTTGATAGCTCTGGAACGCAGCCGAATTTCAAGCCTGCAGCCTTTGCGGGTGTGCCGATGGAGCTACGGGCTTCGGATTTAATAGGGCTGCAGGTCTATTTACTAAATGAGCAGTGAGAGAGCAGTGAAACTGTTAACCTCAACTACCTCACTGTCCCATGTCCTACTTTCCCATGTGATTAGTAATTTATACTCATGTTTTAGATTTACTGAATGTGTGCATGAAAGTGAGTACATGGTGTGAGTACCTATATGGGCTCATAACAGGATAGTGTAGTGTGTTCACATTAGTTATTAGTTAGCTTTGTGTGTTGTTACTATTTTAATATGTAGTGCTGAAGACAATGTGTGGACATGTTGTCATTTCACCAGGTTTGTTGTTGTTGCACATTATTAGTGACGTATTGCAAATTGTTGAATCTTTGCCAACCAATATGGAGCCTTCCTAATGGAAAAAGCCAATAATCTGTACATGCTTAACACCTATAACATGTATGTGCTAATCCAAACAAGCTGTGTAAAGAGGTGGCTAAAGGGTGTGCCACTGTAGATTGCGGCTTATGACAAGTCATGTTAGTAAATTCCCAGCAGTATTCTAAGTGAGGACTGACTTTGGCTCTATGGAGTAGTAATAGTACCTCTACTTTTCAGGTGTTAATTCCTCTTGTAATACAACCAATACGCCAATGGATTAACCTGTAGTTTTACTGCATTGTTTACCTTCTTTTAAACCATCTAATATACTCCCAAGTTATTTTCCTCTTCGATTGTCCTCATGATTAAAAAGAGCATTGTCTATTCACTACTTTTGCATTTATCACCATTAAACTTAAGGTCCACATATGTAATAAATCCATTATATAAAAATAAAAAAAACATACTTTTAGTTGCTCCTTAACCTTGTGTCTGTATTGCTTTGTTTCTAATATTATGACATTCATTTGTCATGGGGAAATCACTAAGCATCCATAACAGGTCTATAATGTAGAATTAACTCTCTCCTACAAGTCAATGTATTTTGGCTTTATTTCCAGTCACGTCACAGAGTAAATCTTCTGTTTTGCTGGATTAGTCTAGGATAAACCACTTCTTAAAGACTGACACCACTCAGCTAATGCCTCAGCAAGTGAACTGCTAACTACGCAAGCCACAAAGCACACAGTGGAAACATGAAATCATTATTAACGTCACCCAGTGCAATAAGTGACATGATCTGATCAATTCCAATCAATTAATGTGCATATATTTAGTAAACAACCTTTGACCCCGATGACATCTCATTTTTCAGTTCATTCAGGCAGACAAAAAGCAATAAAATCTACCGGTTAAAAATGTTCTGTATGGTCTCTTGAATAACTTAACATGATAATGCGAAAAATATTCTTTGAGTGCAAAAATATACAGTATTTATTTTTTTTCTTTTATATGCAACTAGAGACTTGTCCATGAAAACATTTTTTATACATTGTGTTTTTTGTTTGTTTCTGTACTATCTCTCAATGCACCATATGTACCATATGTGTTTATCTGTACAGCTCTTGAATCTTTTGAGACTTTTTACCAAATATGGAATAATTTAGTCAACTATTAAAAAAGCATTCTTTTTTATTAAATCCAAACAATAAACTATATCTGTATATGAAAAAGTAAACATTTATTTTATGTAATATACATGAATCTCTTAACAATCTACAACTATTATTTAACATGTGATGTTTCAAGTGGAATAATTCATAGAACCCCTTAAAAAATTTTTTATTAAATCCACATTATATTTTTTATCTTTAAACAAATACTGAACACTATCTTCATATTAAACTGCAACCGTTTACATTTTTTACTATACATGTAGATACTAACAATGTACAACCAATATTTTTACATGTCATATTACATTTTTTTTATACAATAATACTAAACATTTTCTATCTGCTAAACCAATAAATTATAATTTACACATGAATAAATCTCATTTAATCTCCCCAATACTAATAACACATGTTCAATATATACATATTTACTATTTCTGTCCATTCCACACAGTATTTTCATGTCCATAACATTTTATCCTATCTTTTTGTCTCTTTACAACACCACATCATATACAATATTTTTGGTAAATACTCTTCCATCCCCTAATAGCTCACCTTGACTTTCTGTTTGTTTGATTAAGAAACAAAAAATAATCCTTTATTTAATGTTGCCACTTCTGGTTTACTATACATTTTTAAATTAATTTAAAAAGAAAAAGCCACTTCTCTACATTTAAACATATTTGTCTACTGGCCTCATGACCTAGTAATAAACCTCAATTTGCTGTAAAGTAATCTAGAAAAATGTGTTGATACGTAATATACCCACTAAATGTGAAAAAATGTATTGGGTTTCAAACCATAATTCCATATAAAAAAAGTGCCATGTATTTATTAATCTGGTGTTAGAAGAGCCAGTTGTTAATTAGGTTTATAAGAAGCAAGTGCATGAACTAGTGCATAAATAATCTGGTGAGTAAATATATAATTACTTATATTGAGCAATATGTATTGCAATAAATTAACCCAATATCATTGATGAAAGGTGTAAGTGAAAAAATTAAACAAAAAAGATTACCACATAATCCTAATTAAAGAGGTCTCTAGTGAGGCCATATAATTTCATAGACAAATTATCCTCATATGTACAAAAAATTGTAAATCATCGGATAATAAAAAATATGTGAAAGGCTATGCAAAAATAAAAAACAAAAAATGATAAAGTGACCAGGTAGTGGACTACTGTCTCAGAGTATATAATATTAATATGCTACAGAAAAATATATGCCACTAAACAACAAATTGAGATATGGTCTTAATGTTCCCCTTGTGTCTCATCACCTAATGAGGTATAATCAAGGGTAACTTTTTCAAAGGCACGCCACGTATTCTGTAGCCCTTCGCGGGCTTTTTATAAGAAAGTTTCTACACACCTCACACTAACCAATTGGGTCCAGTAGACACTCCTTCTGCATTAATTGGTTAAGCCAATGCTTGTAGCGTAAAACATCACTTCCGGTATCTTGTGATATGTCACTTCCGGGTTTCTGGAGCACAATTGCGATACGAACTTCCGGTACTGGAGTCGTCCTCAGAAGTCATGTGATAACATCAAACAGACAGGACATCCATATTATACATATTGCCATATTACCATATTATGCTATATACAAAAAGCTCCTCATATTATGATCCCAGGATATTCTTTCAGTGTATCCATTCCACATTTCCGGAATGCAATTTCGAAGCATAACTTCCAGTACTAAAATAAATACAATTTTATTTGTTGTCATAGTAACATGATGTTTCCAGAATTTCAAGCCACGATACCTCATTAACAGGGATTATAATAGAGTCTCTAATTACTATTGTAGAACATTATCATTCTATGTACTTCCATATGAATTGAAAACAAGATCCAAACCTATCTATTAAAAGTATTGTAGTCAGACCATTTTTCATTATGTCAGAACAAAATAAAACGCAAAAAAAGATATTCCATATATCCGTTTTTTATGGGGCTTATATATTAGATCTTAGAGGTTTATTGACTACATTGCTGAAATACTTTCCTTTTCTGATGGAACTAATATTGAAAATTGCAAATTGCCCAGTTTACTCTTTGGACAAAAAAACATAATTATAACTAGATATGGTTATTGCACTTATTTCCATTCACATACTCTAAACTATAGTATAGCATATATAACAGCAGTACTACTAGACTGTTGTTGACTGTTATTAACAATGTATCTCATGGATTTAAGGCTAACCAATAGATTTTCAGAATTTGATGTGTATCTATATGAACATCTTTTTGGAGAACATACCAATAAGATTAAAGCAAACCTCTTTCTATCTACACTTATAAAAAAGCTGAAAAAGAGGAATCCTCATTTAAACCTTTCGGACTAAGGGCATCTATGGTATATATCCATTTGCATTCTAATTGCAACAGCCTTTTGCTTTTGTCACCTCCACTGGGTCCAAGTCGAACACTATCAAATTCACATGAAATCTTAGAACGTCCAGATTATCCCGATGATATAATCTGACATGTCTAGATATAGGAGTATCTAGTTGATTTCTTATGGATCCTATATGCTCAAGAACCCATCTCCTCAATTGGTGATGAGTTTTCCCGACATAGATTTTTCCAAATATGCAGTTAATCACATACACCACTGAGACAGAAGCACAATTGTAAAACATCATAACCAGATAAAAAAAAAATTGTATAGGATGTTCAAAAGTATTTTCTGCTCTGATGTACTTACATGCTTTACATCGCCCACATTGAAAAAGGCCTATGTTTTTCCAAACAGCTTTGCTCCTGTTTCTGAATAAAGAAACTATGTGTCAATCTTTCATGGAGACTCTTGTCTTTTTGGTATGTGACTGATGCTTTTTCCGATATGACATCACTCAATGTGATATCTTCTTTGAGGAGATGCCAGTATTTATCTAAAATAGCACAGACTTCATCACTATCAGAACCAAAAGTTAGTATACACCTTATTTGTTCATTATTTGATCTTACTTTACTGTTGTTATTATATAGTAAATGTGATCTTTGTTTTTCTAACGCATTCTTGTATGCCAATTTTACAGTTCTATTCGGGTAATCCCGATTTTTGAACCGTTGTCTTGGCCTGTTGCTTCAAATCATTTATGGTGTCGCAATTCCTTCTCAAACGGATATATTGTCCTATCAGGATTCCCCGCATAAGAGGCATTGGATGTTCACTCTCCAAAATAAGCAGAGAATTTGTTGCTGTATTCCTTCTATATACTTTTGTATGCAGATTTCCATCTCGGTCTTTTCTAATATCAAGATCTAAAAATTCCAAGGATTGCTCATTTATTGTATTCATCTAATTTAGATTTAAATTCCATACAAATTTTTCAAAATCCTTTTTTGACCCTGTCCAGATAATCAGCACATTGTCAATAAATCTCTGCCACAAAAGGATATCCTTTGTGAAGGACGCATATTTATTTGAAAAAAACACTGTTTGTTCCCAGAAGCCAAGGAATAAGTTGGCATAGTTAGGGGCATATGCAGTTCCCATTGCTGTGCCCCTAACCTGCCTATACCATTTCTTGTGAAATAAGAAAAAGTTCATTGTTAGGATAAATTCCAACAGCATCATAAGTAATTCCAATCTCTCTGATCGATACCTTTCATGCTCAGAAAATATTTTACAGAGGCCAGACCAAGACGGTGTGGTATACATCTGTAGAGCTGCTCCACATCTATACTTGCTAAGAATGCTGTTGTTGGAACGTTGATGTTATCTAAACGTTTCAAGACATCTGTATCCTTAACAAAGGACGGTAATGATGAAACAAGATCCTTTAGATTTTCATCAACCAATTTACCTATTCGTTATGTTAAATTCCCATTACCGGAGATTATTGGTCTTCCTGGGATTGGCCATACCGGTTTATGAATTTTTGGTAGCACAAAAAAAGTTGATACTACAGGATATTTGGGAAGCAGATAATTCACATTATTTTCTGTGATGAGGCCCCTGTCCTTTGCCTGTGTTAATATTGATCTTAATTCATTGTGATACTCCGCAGTTGGATTTTTATGTAATACCTCATATGTGTTACCGTCATCCAAGATTTTTAAACACATCTGTTGATAATCATTTTTATTCATGAGGATGGTATTTCCACCCTTATCTGCAGATTTAATTTCCAGATCGCCTCTCTCCAGGTCTTTAAGGGCGCCCCGTTCTTCATTTGAGAAATTATGCAGATAGTTTATTTTTCTTTTATTCTTTTCATGCAGCTATTCCAAATTTTTTGTTACCAATTTTAAGAACATCTCAATGTTGTCCTTGATTACGGGCATTAATTTACTTTTATCCACATATTTTGATCTATCTGTCAAATGTCCCAAATGCGTGTTCTCATTTTGTTCTAACAGGTTCACAATACTTTGTAGTGCAATATGGTCCTCATATGGTATGTGTAATGCCTCCATCTGTTTCCTTCTTTTTTCCTCAAAATGTTTTCTCAAGGCCAACTTTCTTGAAAAAAGATTTAGATCCTTAATGTTATTAAAAAGATCAGAGGTTTTTGATGGTACAAAAGACAAGGAGACAGATTCTTGAGCATATAGGATCCATAAGAAATCAACTAGATACTCCTATATCTGGACATGTCAGATTATATCATCGGGATAATCTGGACGTTCTAAGATTTCATGTGATTGATAGTGTTCGACTTGGACCCAGTGGAGGTGACAAAAGCAAAAGGCTGTTGCAATTAGAATGCAAATGGATATATACTCTAGATGCCCTTAGTCTGAAAGGTTTAAATGAGGATTCCTCTTTTTCAGCTTTTTTATAAGTGTAAATAGAAAGAGGTTTCCTTTAATCTTATTGGTTAATTTTCTAAAAAGATGTTCGTATAGATACACATCAAATCCTGAAAATCTATTGGTTAGCCTTAAATCCATGAGATACGTTGTTAATAACAGTCAAAAACAGCCATGTATGTTATATATGCTATACTATAGTTTAGAGTATGTGAATGGAAATAAGTGCAATAACCATATCTAGTTCTAATTATGTTTTTTTGTCCAGAGTAAACTGGGCAATTTTCAGTTTTCAATATTAGTTCTATCAGAAAAGGAAAGTATTTCAGAAATGTAGTCAATAAACCACTAAGATCTAATATATAAGCCCCATAAAAACAGATATATGGAATACCTTTTTTTGTGTTTTTTTTTGTTTTTATTTTGTTCTGGCACAATGAAAAATGGTCTGACTACAATAATTTTAATAGATAGGTTTGGATCGTGTTTTCAATTCACATGGAAGCACATAGAAGGATAATGTTCTACAATAGTAATTAGAGACTCTATTATAATCCCTGTTAATGAGGTATTGTGGCTTGAAATTCTGGAAACATTATGTTACTATGACAACAAGAAACATTGTATTTATTTTAGTACCGGAAGTTATGCATCGAAATTGCATTCCAGAAATGTGGAACGGATACATTGACAGGATATCCTGGGATCATGATATGAGGAGCTTTTTGTATATGGCATAATATGGTAATATGGTAGTATGTATAATATGGATGTCCTATCTGTTTGATGTCATTACATGACTTTTCAGGACGACTCCAGTACCGGAAGTTACGTATCGCAATTGCGCTCCAGAAACCCGGAAGTGACAGATCGCAAGATACCGGAAGTGATGTATTACTCTACAAACAATGGCTTAACCAATTAATGCAGAGGGCGTGTCTACTGGACCCAATTGGTTAGTGTGAGGGGTGGAGAAACGTTCTTATAAAAAGCCTGCGAAGGGCTACAGAAGACGTGGCATGCCTTTGAAAAAGTTACCATTCGGAGTAACGGAACCGGTCAGTCCCCAGCTGCACCGATAAGTGACCAGACTAAATGACTAAATAGTGACTAAATAGAGTGAGTATTAGCTGCAATTTTGTCACAAACCATTGCCTTATGATATTTTTTTCTTTTTTTGTATATTGAGTGTGCCATATGTATTGGATGGTCCCCTTCTTAGGGTAAACCCCTTGATTATACCTCATTAGGTGATGAGACACAAGGGGCACATTAAGACCATATCTTAATTTGTTGTGTAGTGGCATATATTTTTCTGCAGCATATTCATATTATATACTCTGAGACAGTAGTCCACTACCTGGTCACTTTATCGTTTTTTGTTTTTAATTTTGTATAGCCTTTTACATATTTTTTATTATCCGATGATTTACAATTTTTTGTACATATGAGGATAATTTTGTCTATGAAATTATACGGCCTCCCTAGAGACCTCTTTAATTAGGATTATGTGGTAATCTCTTTTGTTTAATTTGTTCACTTACACTTTTCATCAACTTGGGTTAATTTATTGCAATACATATTGCTCAATATAAGTAATTATATAGTTACTCACCAGATTATTTATGCACTAGTTCATGCACTTGCTTCTTATAAACCTAATTAACAACTGGCTCTTCTAACAACAGATTAATAAATACATGGCACTTTTTTACATGGAATTATGGTTTGAAACCCAATACATTGTTTCATATTTAGTGGGTATATTATGTATCAATACATTTGTCTAGATTACTTTACAGCAAATTGAGGTTTATTACTAGGTCATGAGGCCAGTAGACAAAGATGTTTAAATGTAGAGAAGTGGCTTTTTATTTTTAAATACATTTAAAAATGTATAGTAAGCCAGAAGTGGCAACATTCAATAAAGGATTATTTTTTGTTTCTTTAGTTTAATAACGTCAATATTAATCAGGTGTTAAGCATCAAAGCTTATATAGCACATTTTAGTATTTGTTTGATTAAGACTTTAATTTCTAATGGATTTTTGCATCTGGAAAATACCACATAAAGTTGTCCATGGGGAAATACTGGTTCCTCCAAAAACAGGCCAACAGACTTAAAAGTTTGACCTTGTGATTTATTAATCCTTTTTTTATTTCTGTCCGACTCTCACATCCAGGGAAAGCTTTTCGGGAAAGATATGTAACAGGGCTATTTCTGGAAGCAGGGGAATATCCAAATTGAGTATTGGACATCTGAGTGAAACATTCTGACCATAATTTAAGAATATCTTTATATGTGGTATTGCGTACCCATCTGATCGCATTGTCGCCAACACTTTTTAGATTGCACATCTTTTGTGATTTGGAAAAATTTGGTGTGTACTAAATAACATCTATTAACGTAAAATAGCCTTCCCTAGAAGAGTTCTTCACAAATCTGTCCGTAAATGACAATGCCTTTTGCCATATTTCCATTGGCCATGTATTGTTAAGGTCAACTTCCCACAGTACCATATTATTAGTCTTTCTTTGTGTTATTCCCATATCTAAAATATCAAGACATTTTGAAATCAGGTGTGTTTTTTCTTTAAGCACAATCAATCTTTCCAAAGAAGTCAATGGTCTGTCCACTTTGAGATCAAATTTTGAGGAAGTCAAACCTGCTCTAAGTTTGTTGTATTCCAACCACTGATTTTCTGGCAGGCCCTACTGAGAGTTCAAATTTTGCAAAGACTTGATTTTTCCTTTATTATACAAATCTTTCAAATAGAGTATTCCCCACCTGGACCATTTTTTAATGCCTGGCATTTGCAAGATATCCGTTATTAAATTAAGAGGGGTTAGTTAACTTGCAAAAGGAATCAATTTCCTAATATTACATTTAATCCAGAATTTCAAGCATTCCTTTATAATTAAAGTTCCTTTAGCATTTTTTTTATATTGGCTGCCTCTAAAAATATCAAGATGTTTTATGCATCTGTCTTCCTAGATTGATTTTCTATGTGAATCCATTGGGAGTGAAGATCTAAATATGTCCATTTTATCATGTGTACAAGAAAAGTAGTTTCTGAATACATTTTTAAAATTGGGTAAGATATCCCTACTTTATTGAACTTTCTGGCCATGATGTGTCTTTTAATTCTTACCTTCTTTGACTTATTAATAAACATATTGATTAAAGATTGGAATTTTGTTATGATGAAATTGGGGATATGCATCAGAATGCAGCGAAGCAAATAATTTTACCTTGGTAAAATGAACATTTTTGCCGCTATAATGCGCCCTGACCAAGATATATTTAAGTCTCTCCATGTCTTTATAATTTCAGATAATTTACTGTATAATTTCAAAAAATGTGTATAATACAACCCATAGATGTGTAAAATAATTAGCATGCCATTTATAGGGATATTTCATTCATTCATGGAGGGGTTTTAATGGCAAATTTGGTTTACTGATACTTATCACAATATCATCAACAAATAAGGTAATTTTATATTCCTTATTTTACATTTTAACACCTTGTATGTCCAAAGCTTTCCTAATGGCTTGCACCAGTGGTTCAATAGACAAAACAAATATAATTGGTGAAAGTGGACATCCTTGCCTAGTACCATTAGATATACCGAACTTGGTATATTGAAATCCTTGGCCCACGACAGAGGTGGATGGGTTCACATAAAGGGCTTTAATGGCTTTTGAGCCAAAATCGCACAAACCATACTTTGCAAAAGCATGGTCTATGAAACCCCATCCGACTCTGTTGAAGGCCTTTTCTGCATCCAGTGATAAAAGCATGGCCGGAATTGTATTCATCTTAGAATAATCTATAAGGTTCAGCAGTCTTCTGATGTTATCTGGGCCTTATCTTCTTGTGATTTATTGATGGTCATGGCAAATGCCATTATGATTTGAAATTGTCTTCTTTGAAGAACAAAAGGCAAGCTACTCTCACTTGGAGCCAAATCTATTCTTGGAATAAACACTCTTTCTCCTTTATGGGTACCATTCAGAATTACAGCATGTATGAAATGTTCTCAAATCCGTAACAATTAGTCTGGTCACATTACAAAGTCCTTTTTTTAGGGTTCATATTTCTCAGTAACATGACAATTTACACTTTTTTGAGCTGCAAAATATGTGGTGGCATTCCAGATGGTGTTAATGAATTTACAAATTCAGTTGTGAATTTTGCTACACTCTGTTTGTCATCAGCCAGAACAGAATCTATAATACTGTACTGTAATATTTTTTTGGGTGTCATCTATTAATTTCAAAATGTCATTATTCAAATGCAATGCATTTTATTTGTTGATGTTAATATTACTTTGTGTGCAAGCTCTGGATACTCATTGCTAATTATTCCCTTTTGGAATATAGCTGATATTAGTGAATCTTTACAAATCATTTAATTTGGCATTTCAACAGTATCCTCAGGTAAATTACATATGACCTGTGTTTTGCCTTCGCCAATTTTAATTAACCAATCAATTAATTAATTTGGCCTTCTGATCTCATATTTTTCTCCAGTTTATGGTGTGTACATAGTTTCCATAGTGGACTGGACTTTAGACATGTTTCCACAATGTCTGTGCGATTTCCATGGACAACAACTGGTAAGGTTTGTCTAAAATCGAAACCTAACAACATCAACTTGCCCCCAGACGTGGACTCTTTGCTTACTGTGCCTTAGTGAGAACAGCTGCACCTCAATGACAAGGCCCATAGAGGCCAAAACGCATCTGTAGTTTGCTGTTTCTTCTGTTCAGGGTAGAATTACCTGGTATTTCGGGCCTACTTCATTCTTTTCAGTGAGACCAGACTGATATACTTCAGGATATTTCTCCCTGTGAAGGGCACAAGTGAGCTAAAAGAGGCTTCTCTCTGAGTAGGTAACCAGACCTATAGAAAAACACACAGAGGTATTTTTCATTCTCAGATGAGCACCTCTACTCTTTTGCATACATTTTCCTCACCTTACGGGTGATGGGGGAACCAGACGTGGACTCTTTGCTCACTGTGCTTTAGTGAGAACAGCTTCTCCTTACTGACAAGGTCCATAGAGGCCAAAACGCATCTGTAGTTTGCTGTTTCTCCTGTTCAGGGTAGAATTGCCTGATATTTTGGGGCTGGGTCATTCTTTTGAGTGAGATCAGACTGATATACTTCAGGATATTTCTCCCTGTGAAGGGTACAAGTGAGCTAAAAGAGGCTGCTCTCTGAGTAAGTAACCAGACCTATAGAAAAATCCCACTGAGGTATTTTTCGTTGTCAGATGAGCACCTCTACTCTTTTGCCTAATCGATTATAATGAGTTTACTTTTTTTAAAGATTTTTTGCTTGAAATTATGTCATTCTAATATACGATACTGATGTTTCCAAAATGGGAACCAGAAGTTTAAATCCACTATGCACAGTTCTACCACCTTCCAACAAAAGGGCAGCAATTCCAGTAGTTGCAAAGGGAATTACTATTTTACGTTGACTTCTAATTAAATTAGTCAATAAAGATGAACCGGATCCACCGGGTCCATCTAGATAGAAATAAAGCTCCTTGAGAATATGTATTTAAAGTGGCTATTTTTTCTACTGCATTTTTTTTTCCACATCCCAGTCATACTCTTCATAGTTTATGTTGTCTATAATTCCAGGATCTGGTAGATTAAAAGTTGCACAACTTAATCCATGACAAGGCAATATCTCTTGAATTTCCATTAAGCCTTTTAATTCTGCAATGGACTCACTGTATTTTTTCATGAAGTCTTCACACATGTTTGATTTAAATTTTTTCCACAAAGATAATGCATCAGGTACATTACAAAATATGCAAATGAATGAGAACTGTTCCCTCATCTGCCGTGGCATTTGACATAGTGCTGCTTCTTCTAGACATCTCTCCCATTCAGTATCATATGCAAGGACGTTTTTATGTCGCACAGCTAATTGAAAGGTATTATAATCTATGTCATTCACTGTGAATAAATGTTCATAACTTTGTGCACCAGGAACATTTAAAAGGAGTAATCATAAACTAAAACATTCAATGTCTTTTGGACTAACAGTATAAATTATTGGGATAATTTTATTGCCACTCCTTTTTCTTTTTCGCTATGCGCCATTGATAAAAATGTAATGATATGGAATCTCAATGTATAAGAATTCCCTTGCTTCAATGTCATTACAATTTAATGTAAACCAAGCAGTAAGTGTTGTTTCTCTATTTTCATTTTGGGCCAGAGCATTTCTTTCATCCCCAGCATGAAAGTAAACTAATTGGCTTTGTGGCAAATGTACAGCTAATCCATAGACGGCATGTGAGCGATCATGCATTTCAAATTTCAGAAGACGCCACATTGCCTCTGGAGCACTTACATAGCGTGCATCTAGATAACATGAACGTTCATCATGTAAAATTGGATTATCATGTTTGTTTTGTGTACCTTGCACAGCTACAGTTGCTGCATCATATCCTTTGTAAATATATTGATACACATATTTTATTGAGTTGATTGAAGTGCAAGCTTCCACATGTATGTGTGCAGTGTACTTAATCAGCAAATGTGAATTATATGGAACCACATATCGATTATCTACAATTTTTCCCCAATTAATTGCAGTTTGTCCTTCTCTTCTTCTATACAAAAGGTAACCATCACAATTTGCATAAGTTTGCAAATTATTTGGGGAATTCTTTGGTGCATTTCTTATTTTCCATATATGTTGAATGTGGAATTATATCTCCACCTAGACCAGGAATTGTTCGGTGTGTTACAATTTCCTACAGTTTGGAATGCTTTTCTATATGTGGAAGTTCAACACTAATCACTGAATCCATTTTATCTGCAGTATTTAATTTATCTTTTTCTTGGAGTATTAAAAGTATGTGTGCATGTGGAAGTCCTCTTTTTCTAAATTCAATAGTATAAACATAATATGTATATATCACTATAAAAAGTTTCCTGGTGCCTAACACCCATTAATTGAAAATATGATGCAAGATAGATACAATGATGCTATGGCTATTGTTACTAAAGTTGGGAAAATTGATGTATTTATTACATTTACATGTAATCCACAATGGCCAGAGATAGTGCAAAATTTGAAAGCTGGACAAAGTGATTCTGATAGACCAGATTTAGTGGCTAGAGTTTTCAAAATAAAACTAACTGCATTAATACATGACATAACCATCGCACATTTATTGGGGAAATGTGTGGCTTATGTTTATGCTAAATATGATAACGATAAGTAGGAAAAAAATAGCTTTTAGGATAAGAACAGACTGAAAAAAAACTCATAAAGAGCCTGTCAAATATAAATGGGATAACTGAGACAATTGGTTACAAAAAGTACTTCTATTGAAGACATGTATATCTTATTCTATCAAAAAATATAGTAACAAGGATAACCCCCTCTGTGAGACAATCTATATCTCCAGAACACTACATTAGTATCCCATTATACCTTCCCTCATATGGCAAATTACTTTGCTAATCCTTGGGAAGTATTAAAATTAATGACAGCTCAGTGCAAGTTAAAAACAACAAAGAAAAAGCATGCGTAGCAACTCTGTAGGTATAATGAAAAATAGGGAGTATAAAATAAGGCTTGAATACGGAGCAGCTAGACGCTCAGCTCTCTATAACCACACACTACTGTATATCATGAGTGCAAACAAGCAATTCACAGCAGTAATCAAAGCCATAATATCAAGCCACTATTCATTGTGCAACTATACTCCCCAAATAAATAATGATAACCAGAGTACTTAAGCATCAAAGAATGGTCCCGACGGTCCATTTCAACCAACTTAGGGCTTACTCATGGGCTCATTGTCTCAGTTATCCCATTTATATTTGACAGGCTCTTTATGAGTTTTTTTCAGTCTGTTCTTATCCTAAAAGCTATTTTTTTTCCCTAATTATCGTTATCATATTTAGTATAAACATAAGCCACACATTTCCCAAATAAATGTGCGATGGTTATGTCATGTATTAATGCACTTAGTTTTATTTCGAAAACTCTAGCCACTAAATCTGGTCTATCAGAATCACTTTTTCCAGCTTTCAAATTTTGCACTATCTCTGGCCATTGTGGATTACATGAAAATGTAATAAATAAATCAATTTTCCCAACTTTAGTAACAATAGCCATAGCATCATTGTATCTTTCTTGCATATTGTGAGAGGATCCTTGGAAAGAAGATGGCAAAATGATGGCTCGGCCAGCTGGAAATTCTCTATTTGTAGCCAATTCAGCTACATAATCCATCAGTCCACAATATTGTTCTACACAGAGCTTATTTTATTGAAATTTGATAAAATTCAAAAGCAATTTGTGCCTCTTTATATTCCAGCATTGAAATACACGCACGTTCTATTTGTGTAACCTTACAGTATTAATTTTGGTTGCCTTCCTGCCTCCCCATCTGGAAAAAAAAATGGATATGTCATTGGTTTCAAATTACTACTTAAGATATTTATGTTTATGAAAGAATGCTCTGGATTTCTAGGATATATTCTAACATCCTGCTCAAATGGGGGTTCCCCATTGTCATTTTGAAAAACCGTGGCAACCTCATTAGAAGTTGGTAAATTATAACGTTGTTGACAACAATGGTGATTTCTTTTAAGAACCATATTGATTCTTGGAATAGGCAATTGATGTTGTTCAGCATGAGTCATTTGTTCTCTTTCTACTTCTGCTATTTTTTTGAATGCTTGAGTATATGGGTTGTTGGCCATAATGTTCTCAAGCTCTTTAAAAACTGGGGCTAAACATTTTTTCTTTTCTGAAAGCATCATACATTGTTTAATTGCTTCCTTGTATCTAGGACATATAGTTGAGAACATTTTCTTTGCTCTCCTGCTTCTGGATGTAAATGCCCTGGCACATTTTCAGCTAATGTTGCACCCATTGAAGCAAATGAAGTTGCACTGTTATAAGTCCTGATGTTTAGTTTGAAATTCATATAATTTGGAAATGTATGATCACTCATTATACTTTGTAAATATTGTGGAAATGGGTGTCTTTCTGGCAGTCTTACCTCTCTTTTTGACAGCAGCTATTAAACTGGCCATCTCTTTGTCTTTCCTTTTGAAAATGATACGCCCCACAAAACTGACAAACCACATTTAACAAACCACAATTGTGAGTCTCTACTGTTAGACATATAAATACTGGATTATCATGAGAACATAAATCTACTACTTTGTATATACACATTACTCTCATTACCAGATTTTTCTCATGCATTATGTTTATAACTTTTTTTTTTTATTGTTAGCTCCCCCAATCTGTAATTGTAAATGTACATTTTATTTTTGTCCCTTTTTTTTTTTTCATGCAATCTTTTATTTGATAGCACACAAAGGCAAACATGACATTACTAATATGTTTATTTTGCTTACCTGAAGCTGTAATTGATTAACTTCTTTTCCACTTCTGATGGTATTTCAATTGTGTCCTTTTTTTGGCAATCTGTAAGAGAAATGTAAGTGTCATCATCTGTAACCTGTGTTCCTATGTAATTAATGTATTTGTTAGGTCTAAACAGCAGTTCACTAAGTTTTTTTTAAATTTGTTTTATTTCAATTATTAGCTAATTCATGCTATCCCAAACTATTAAATTAATAATCTCTGCCGCATATTCACTATCATGATTCTATTCTCTATTAATATATATACTTTCATTAACCCACAATCCACCGCATTAATTGATGCTCTTCTAATTTTTAATCTATGTAGTTATTAATTAACGTGCTCTGATTATTTATTTTTTTGCATTATCTTTACGTTTTTTATTCAACTTTATAACTATTTAATAAATGAATATACTATACCTCTCTAAGTAGTTGCAGGTTAAATGATGCAGAGCTGACAGTCTCTCGTCATCCACGTCCACTGTAGGCAAGCAGGTCTGTGAAATTGTCTTCAGCAATAATCTTTTCAAATTGACAGAGAGCTGCAAACTGTACAAGTAAATAAAAACAATTATTCATTCTTTCTTCTACATTTCTTTAATGTCTCTTTTATTTTTTTCAGTTTAATTTATCCGTTATAAATATATGTCCTTTTTTTATTTTAATTTATTAGCAAGCAACAATTTCCTTTCTTTTAAATATTGCTGTACATGATTAACGTTTACTTTAAAAAAAAAAAAAAAGAGAAATAGTGGCAACTAATAATATGAAAAAACAATCACAATCATGCCCAATCAGACACTAATCAATGGACAGATTTGTTCCGTCAGCTCATACGGTTGACCACAAGATTGTTAATTGTACAGCCTTGTTAAAGGTCATGGACACACCAAATCATAGGTGATCACATAAAACATGTGCAGAAATGTGGCTCGTTGTAACCCCTCTTTTTTTTTTTACTTATAATTAAATTCTATCATTTTGCCACCTTTCTGTTGTTAATTAAAAAAATATTTAATCAATTAATATGAAATTAATTTTACTTTACCTATTCTGTGTTATTTTCTGTAATCCAAATCCCAAAGAACTGAAAATCTCTCTTCATAAAGTTCGCCAGCAGATAAATGTCCAGTTACACTGTTCAGCACCTGAGGAGAAAGTGAGAAAGATCTGGAAATTTTCCTGTATATATAGCCTCACTTACGAGACAAAACCATTGGTTGTGGCTTGAAACGCAGTGCTCATGCTCTCTTTTGTGTTGTAGCTGCAATTTTCGGCCTTTCGGCGTGTCTAAAACCATTTGCAGGTCTTGCGATGAGCTCCTTTGGTTCTTTTTTCAAAGTCTTGCAGGCCTTGCGAGTGTTACTGCTTTCAGCCTCATTTTGAGTCTTTTTACGGGTTTACCCCTCCATTTTTTTCCTTGCTTTGCCAATTTTTGATCTCCTCAAAACACCAATTAAAAAACAAATTAGCTAGCAACCTCACTTACAGACTTCCTGCCTCTCCCCTGTGCTGTGTGTGAGGTTGTAAGTTATTTTTTTAAGTAATTGGCGTCTTTTGGCAGTCTTCAGACGGCTTCCTAGTTACAGTCTTGAAAAAAAGGTGGTCGTTAAAGTCGTATTTTTTTTAAAGTGTTGCGAGCCTCACGCTCATTGTGTACCTGGCAATTATTACCTTTGGCGATCATTGCCAGCCTTTTTTCTAAATTTAAAAACTCATTCCACAATGGCAAGCCCGTATATTTTTAACATTGGGTGACAACAAATCGCAATTACGACAACTATTATATATGATTATTAATTTCTGCAGGGTTCCATTTTCTTTTCTTATCTGATTTTATCAGTTATTTTTTCAAGATAATAAACATTCCATTAGTTCTGTATAAAGCACTGGCACTTTTAGCTGCCACAATCCAATTTGGAAGATAGAAGCTTCCTTTTAATTCAATGTCTCCTCCTACAGCAAGGAGTTGATCAACAAAATGTAAAATGGTAGTTTTTTTACTGCAGCATGAAGGCATGCAAAAAGTACTACATACTAAAAGCATTTATTCTGTTTTCAAATGTAGTTCTTCAAAAGATTAATATTTTAACAATAGGACTACAGCAGTCTTTTAAGAAAAAGCCACACAAAATTCTACAGATGTTTCTTTTTTTTTGAGAAAGTGTACCCATAAATTGTAACTTTTTAAATTTGCTTCAAAAATGTTACATGAGGCTAATAATCCAACTATACCGCAGTTCATAGAGGATATGACACACTAGTCATTTACCTGTCATAAATAACGCTATAATAGTGTCTTAAAAATTGTGACTTCTGTCTGTTTGTGGACCCTATCTCTGGGTACCCTGTCTCTCTCTCTGTGCCCTCTCTCTATCCCTGTGGCCTCTCCCTCTCTCTGTGGTCTCTCTCTCTCGCTGTGTGCCATCTCTCTCCTTCTCTCTCCCTCCCTCCCTTCTTCTCTCTCTTTCTATACTTCTCTCTCTCTCTCTCCCTTCTTACTTCTCTCTCATCTTCCTTCTCTCTCTTCTTCTCTCTCTCCCTTCCTCTCTCTCTCTCCCTTTCTCTCTCTCTCACCTTCTCTCCCTCCCTCCTCTCTCTCTCTCTCTCCCTCTCTCTCTCCGTCCTTCTCTCTATCCATCCGTCCCTCTCTCCCCCTATCCTTCTCGCTCTCTCTCTTCTTCTCACTCTCTCCCTCCCTCTCCTTATCACTCTATCTCCTTCCCTCTTTCCCGCTCCCTCCATCTCCTTCTCTCTCCCTCTGTCTCCCTTCGCAGCGCAATGCGCATGCGCTACTCGCAATTTTGCGAGCATTACACACACACGACAACATTATTAGTGATACTCCAATAAAGAGGGGTATACATTTTTGCCTTGGTTTGCTCAGACCTAGAAAAGCCTGATTCCAGAAAAACGCTGTCTGCCCCAGTCTTTATATGCACCTCCATTGGTGTTTTGCAACAGGGTTTTATATCTTAGGTTACTTTTTTGTTTTCAATAAATGTTTTAACTAGGTGACTTAATTCATTCTATCCTCCTCAACCAAATTGTGATATAAAATGTACACTTCATTACTTCTAAGAAGCCATCAGAGTAGCAGATTCTCACCTCCTGGAATCTCCCCATTTCTTCCTGTTCTCTGTCATGAAGGATGCCATGATTTATAATTGTGACCCAAGGTCAGGTTGGCAGGGGAGGCACTTCACACTGCAATCACACAGCATGTCACTGTCTGCTTGCTAACAGAAGGTGGCATCTTAGAAACATGTGGTGAACATTTTATATGATAATAACATTGAGGAGGATAGCTTTAATTAAGGCATCTAGTTAAAACATTTATAAAAAAACAAAAATTAGTATATAGAGTTAGTTTAAAGACCCACTTTAGTGTTCTTCTAAAGGGCTATTTAAAGAATAGTACGGTAGAACTTCATAAGAAAAAAAAAAAGCTTTATTTATTAAACTTTTCTGTGCATTTAAACAATTATTATTACTATTATTAGCTTATATTTATAATGTGCGAACATATTCCTCAAGGCAAAAAAAGCTTCAATGCAATGCTAGTGTACAAGGTGCTTTCTCAAGCATCTTATAAAATACTCGCAAACTTACAATCTAAAATGTTTGGCTGTAAAACAGGAGGGTGCAAGACACATTGTGCATAAAAAGGTTGAAGGTGATAAGCTTTATTAAATAGATGTGTTTTTAGTGAGGTTTTGAAGGATTTTAAGCAGGGGGATAGTCTAATGAAGCGAGGCAATGAGTTGCAAAGAATAAGGGTGGCACAAGAAAAGTCTTGAAGGCGGGAGTGAGAGGAGATGATAAGAGAGGAGGAAAGAAAAATGTTGTTAGCGTCACAGATTAATTTGTTTTATTAAATCATATTCCAGGCTATATAAGATCCTGATCGGTCCACCTCCTGGATGATGTATGGTCCTTGGAGTTGGAGCCGGCCAAGGGAAAATGTGAAAATGAAAACCTTTTGAGACCACTTTGTAAATCACATATTAGTAGCAGGTGGTAGTGTAACATGAACTACTAGCAATGTACACAAATACACCTTCTAGTCCCCTACCACTTTTATACTGCCAGTACAGTATGCCTCTTCCCCTCTAGGTGGCTCCTACTTCAGAGAAAATACATTATTTGGGGGATGGAGAGATCTGGAGCTCTTACTGCTTGGGGGCATGATTAAAATATTGTAATTCTCAAGTTCTATCTGACTATTCTTTAGAGATCCATTTATAAGAACACATAAAGTGGCACTTGAACTAAGTAACTGTTTGGAAATTTCCAAAACTGTGATCTCTGTAACACTGGGGTTCTGTTTTGTGGGGGTTCCACAGCAGAATTACACAAATGATTTATTTGTTTTGGGCAAAGGAGGTGTTAGAGGTTCTCCCAAGGACATTGTCCTAATAGGAGGCGTAATCTTTCTCTGTAGATACAGACCTCTATTAGGACACCTCCCTGGACTGAGAGCGATCACTTCAGGGAAACCTACATTTGTCAGGAATATTTTTCATAGGCTGTCCTGATAGGGCTCCTTATCTGAAGGGGCCAATGCAGGAAAATCTAGAATGGTTTAGTTATTATTTATGACAACCTTACAGATCCTCTACCCATTATCTTGACACCTGCTTAAGTCTGAAAAACTAAAATGAAAAGCTACAATAAAAGTTTTATTTTTTAAGTACAGTAAAATCCCGGTTATCCAGCTCCTAACCAACCGGCGCTCTCAAGCAACTGGCACCGGCATCAATTCCATATTTTCAAAAAAATGCTTAACTGGCACTATCCGGCACTATTCGGCAGTTTGAGACTGCACAAAAAAAAAACTAACTTTTTTCCTATTTGTTTTTTCTGGGCGAAATTTGGGTGCCAGATTGAGTGCTAATTCCTCTTTAAAGGCATTTTGAGGGGTTTTGAGGGGTTTAAGGTTTGTTTAGACAATTTTTTGGGGGGACTCCCGATTAACTATACTTACGGGGAGTTTACTACTGTTTTTATTACTAATCAGTTAATAAACACATGAATCTTTTTGGTTAAACTCTACTGTAATTCTTTAAATCTGTTTGTGAAATATTCAGAAAAACATATTAAAAGCTTAGCACATTAGGGTAAAGTAGATCCTGCTCTACAAATTCCATTATCCTTGAGCATTTTAAACACAAGACCTAGATTAGTTTTTTAACCAGAAAACATTTAAAATAAAGCAAAAGTCTCACTAAAAGCAATGGAAACATGTTTTGCTACATTCCTGTTCAAATTAGCAGTTTGAAAACAGAGGAAGAGTGATTTGTTATGTCAGCCTCATCCTACGGGGCTCAATATCCCGAATACTACAATATCTCACCAGCAGCAAATGTCTTCCTATAGGTGCCCTCTTAAAGGCAAATGTGAAATGTACCATGTTTGCAAATAGCTTTCAATTACTACCAGACCTATTTGCAAGCAATTAACATAATGTTTCATAAACATGTACGCAGATTAACCTTTTTTGGTTAATGTATTCATTAGCCTTAGAAATTCTAAGCACCTCTTATGAGAAAGCAATGTCTCCAGTTAAATGACATGGAAACTAAGAGATTGCAGCCACTCTCACATCTTTCTATGTTCAAAGCGCAAAAGTGGAGAAAAGTTACCTTTTGCTAATAAATCCTGTAGAATAAAGCATTTGTCTAGATTTTAAAGGGACACTGTAGCTACATTTCCTAGCAACTATCTAAAGGACCACTGTGAGGCCCTAATAGGACCTTCTGTAGATGGTTTTATTAGGCATTGCTCTTTAATAAAATTCATATTCAGTTATCTGAAAAAGTAATATTGAATATTACATTTACTTTTAAAGATCAGTCAGCTGGTGATGGTCACCTCTCACTAGGAGACAGTGGTAAATTTTCAGACACAATGTTATATTGGTGCTTTCTATTGGACTGCTCTCCATTGATTTCCTTTGACAAGCTCTTGGTGTGTGGTCTACCTATTAATGATTGGCCTATTATCTTATCAACATGTTCTTAAACATATTTCAACCATGGAGGATTTCACAATACATTGGTAGAAGTTGTGTGTGTGTGCAAGGGGTGTTTACATACAATATGGTTGCATCTATTGATGTAACCATGCCTGTTTATGGACCTCTATGGGCAGAAGATGTGGTGTCAATTTCAGATTCTTGCCTTCTGGAACCTCGTCCTAACTTCTCTGTCATGAACAAAGCCTCCAGTCATCTCCTTGTTCTTTCTTCACCCACCCTCCCTCTAGAGATAACTAAATAAACACACACACATGATCCAGCTCTCAGAATCTGGTGTAACAAACACAAAATGAATTCCTGTATCCATAAACCCCACAAAAAAATGTATGTTCATGGCTTACACAGCTGATAATGTTAGTTAGGTATATATTTGACAAAAATGTGTCTTGTTTTCGTCACTGGTGCCTTAAGGATTTTTTTTCACTTTTTGATTTGGAAAAAAAATTGTTAACATTTTAGAGTTTTTAAATATGTTACTCTGTCCATGATAATGAGATTTATCGAATGCTGGATACAAAACTACCTTATTATCTTAATCTGAGTTTTTTTTCTACTATTTTATATTTTTCCTTTCAAGCTACCTTTTAAGGTGTAAGTTTATCATTGTATCCATTTACATGGTTTCTGTGTGTCTCTTGTGTTAGATTATTATACTTATGTAAATATGATATTTTAGAGGACCCATTAAACAATATTTTGCATACGTCACCATGTGTGTTCCTTTGCACTATTTTTTTCTAGTTGTGATTGATATTTTAAATATATTATTACAGTAGTGCTTAAATAGAACATATTTTAAGCAATATAAACATTTTTTTATGAATAATTGTGTTCTGTAGTATATACAAATGATACTGTTTACTCCTGTTGTTTCCTGACCTCTTATATGATATTTAGAGGTAGGAGGCCTTGGAAGTTTGTTTTCCTGACACTAGCGTGTGTGTCCACTGTTTTTTTTTTTTTTAATGTAATACCAGATAACAAAAGGGAGATAAATAATTTACTGGGGAATGAGATACATTATCTCAAACTGTTTCACTTGTCAGGTTAAGGTGAATATTTTATCTATTTCTGTATAGGTTTAGTGTTGTTTTTTTTCTTTATATTAAAAAAGATTATATTATCTGTATTAATGGATAAAACATGTTATTTATAAATGTGTGAGGTGTCGTTTAGAGCAATTAAATGGCCATTTACCTCACTGCAAGTGCTCTTCATGGTGTGAAAGAGAACACGATTGTATATTAAAATGATCAATTTTTTAATTACACTATTAACAGCTAAAAAAACTAAAGCTTTAAGTCTG
Organism: Discoglossus pictus; assembly: GCA_027410445.1. Classification (NCBI taxonomy): domain Eukaryota; kingdom Metazoa; phylum Chordata; class Amphibia; order Anura; family Alytidae; genus Discoglossus; species Discoglossus pictus. The sequence goes on along the minus strand of CM050168.1, from coordinate 197,588,585 downwards.
TTTACAAACACAGTCTATCCTGGCTACTGGCAGTTCATTGACTAAAAACTGATAGCTGAGCTGTGTATTGATTACAATGATTGATAGCAGTTCCCCTCCTGAACACAGGACTGCACTGACCAGTTAACCCACAACTGACCTGTTTAGGTGATTCCTGCATTCTATGCTCTACACAGATTGATTGATATATAATAAGGGTAAACTCCTTTTTTTTTTGCTCACTACACAAAACTGTAGCTGTTGGTCTGGTGGGCATGCCAGTGACTCATGTAAACACAGACTTGTTGAATTTCTCAGAGAACAATGCATGTATTTCAAAATGATTTTAGGAGAACTTTACTGTGCTGTATTATGTGGCTCATTAAAGGTCAACTGTAATGCTCATAAAATATGGTTTCCTTAGTTATTAAATAAATGCTTAGATAACCGATTAGCTAACAAAATATAGAAAATACTTTATTAAACATTTTAAAACTAGTGTTTTGGGTCTGGATCTGCCCAGGAGATTGTCCTGATAATTTTTATCTACCTCTTTCCCTATAGTCGAAACTACAAGCAAACCTATTTGGGTCTAAAAATGACCATCACATATTATAATTGTCAAACTACGAGATGCCGTCATGCTTTGCGTGGTGCGCGCCTCGCATAGCAAGGCAAGCCGTTAACTCACAACATTTAGGTGATGAGCGCCAAAGCCCCTCATCGCCGGCGAGCCACGCAAAGCAAGGCGAGCAGTGGAGGCAATGAAACACGTGGGACTTAGCCTCCAAACACTTAGGAAAAATACAAAGTTCACAGCCGAACCGCGCAAAGCAAAAAAAAAGAAAAAAAAAAAATACAACAGAAACATCACACACAGCACGGGGGACTTCTGGGAGTGAGGTGGAATGCGAATTTAAGTTGATTTTGCCAAGTTTCGCCACTAGAAAATTGGCTAAGCAATATAAAAATGGCGGGCCAAAAAAATGAAAACGAGGCTACACGAACCTGGACCGTGCAATACACAGCCAACGGCGTACCACTTTCACCCAGGAACGTATGAGGTACAAAATACACTATTACAAAGGACGGGAAATGCTTGTGAACCGCGTAGCACATAGACAAACAACGCTATTTTACAATCCTAACTTGCCACTTACAACATTACGCATCTAAAGTAGCGCTTTACACAAATAAACCAATGGTTTGCCCTCGCACACGCAGTCTATTCCTAATGCACAGTTGGGACATTCATAAAACTATCTCCTCAGGCCAACAACAGTCCAACTGGACATTATATGATGCAGGACAATAACAAGAGATTGTTACCTCTTCAGGCTATTGATCGTTACATATATTAATTCAGAAAAAGGCAAAGTATATTAATTTATTAATTCATTAATTCATTAATTACTATTTAAAAAAATATAGAGTAGCCAAAGCACACGCGAGGAGAGGCACGCAATGAGCACGAAAGGCGCTCAACCAGAGGATTACAATGAGCGCCAAAGGTCCTTAGAGTATAAAAAGTTTAACATTGTGTGCCAAACAGCATTACCATGGATTAAAATTTTATTGACCGTCATTTTTTGTCGCTAGTAGACATATAATAAGTGATGTAGAGAAGAAGCTCTGCTTATTCCTGGAGCTCTAACCTGCAAATGAAAGTTTTATAATTACATTCAATGTTCTTCAAATATAGATTTGATTGTTGATCAATTACTACATAAACAAATAAATTAATTCTGTATGATCATTACAGTGGTGCTATAATAGATCACTGCAGTCCTTTCATTAAAACATAATCCTTTGAAGAACTACACTTGAAAAGGCAAACTCTTTCTAGAATGTAAACAAAATACAGCAGCCATAATGTATTATTTTTATATGCAATTATGCAGCAACAGGTTTTTCCATTTTGTTTTTTGATGATCAACTTCTTGAGATGGGAGGAGTCTGAAGTGAAGCTCATTAGTTTACAAGGACATCCAAGCAAATTAGCAGATACAATCTGCTCAGAAAAGAGAATGGAACCTCTCTGTAAAGATGTGTTGCATATACATGTTAAAAATGTAGAGGCAGTTTGTTTTGAAAAGATTGTTCTCTTATCTATTTAAGGTAGATCGCTAGCTTGTCGTGGTGAAGGGACCTCAGTTAAGCTGTGAGCTATACCATTTTGGGTAACCCATGATAGGCAGTTCATAGAGGAGAGGTTAGACAAATAGCGGTCCACTGGAGAAGGAACTGGGACCCCACTCCAGTATCTTTACCATGAAAACCTTATGGATGAGCACAACCAGACACAAGATGTGCCTAGTGTGATGTGGTCCACGGGGGTCACAGAAAGTCAGACACAACTGAACAACAACAAAATATCAAAACATGATATAGAAAGTGACCACAGTGGTCCTTTTAAAGGATATGGACGTGTCTCTGTTTTTAATATTAAAATAAACTACCTAAGTGTTTGTTTGCATGTGTAAACAACATTTTATTATCTAGTGCTTAAAAGCTCTGATTGTATTCACTGAAACCTTCCAAATAGTCCCAAGAAAAGTTCTTCCCCCTGTAGCTCATACACACAGTGTCTCTGTAGTACCATATGTACTAGCCAATCACAAATTGTCTCAGCAGTATTTAGAAAACATCAAAGTGACTAGTGCATCTAGAACTAGAGAGGTACCGTGTGCATGAGCTGTGGGGGCAGCCCTTTTTAGGGACTATTTGGAAGGTCTCATTGAGTAAAAAGCACTTGTTAATAAAATGATGTTTAGATCTGCAATTAAACACGTAGAGTGTTTATTTTTATATTTCAAAGAGGGAACCTTCCAGATCTCTTTAAATGGTTTGGAAGTATATTTTATACTTTAAGCACAATGAGAATATCTTCTTTTTTTTTTCTTAGACCCTTTTAAGACATGATTGTGTTACAGATCGGAGGTATGCAGTGTTGTCAGTTCCTATTACAGCTGGTAGGTACACACATTACACAGGAATACACTCACATCTGCTGCCATTAGCAGCTCACATGTTGTCCTGATTCATATCAGTTTTGATCTGGTTAAAAGCATCTGGCACTCTGCAAAATCAGTGTGACAACTCCAGGAGCTCAAGAAAGCCAACCTCAAGAGGCAAGACATGACTAATGATCCTGCTTTGCAATCCAAGGCTTTCTCCTCATCTCCTTTCAATCCAAATTTGTTTGTTTAGGATGTCAAACGCATAATATCCAAGTTAAATAAGTTTATTGCAGACCTCCCTTCTATCCATCAGTGTCCTCATTTGATTTGCTTCACTGCAAAAGCCTAACTTTGTCTTCCTTAAATAAAATTATGGCAGGGTCCCATTTTTCATTCAGGGAGGAAACCACGTTTAGTAAATAATTAATTATATTTCCTAAGGGAAATAGACGCACAGTAATTTAGTAGCAAATTGTAACTGATGCAATTTTAATAAGTGAATAGGACTGGAGTCACTAATTTAAAGGGTTTACAGGAAGGCGCTGTCAATCTGTGTGTGCCAGAGGAAAATGACCATGGTCACCGGTAACATAATACAAGCTTTATCTCATTTCCTGAATTATTCATTATTGCTTTTTTTAAAAACAATATAATTTGGAGGAAAATGTAATAAAGAAAGTAACATTCGGAGTGCCCCTATATATCCTAAGCAGAGCAGGAGACCTGTTTTCCCACAGAATTTTACAGTGAGCAATGTTCTTACTGAGCTAAGGGTTCTGGGTAGTGACATGCAAATGAGGTTCAAATGTATCACCTTTTGCTACTAGTCCACTTAGCATCGGATTTTAGACATTTTTTGTTTTTGTTGTTCAGTTGTTTCTGAGTTTTGGTGATCTAATAGACCATAACAAACCATGCGCACCTTTATGTTCATGGTCATGCTTATCCACTTGGTTTTCATGGCAGAGATACTGGAGTGGGTTGCCAGTTCCTTCTCCAGTGGGCCAGCATATAGCTCCTGATATACCTAGGTGGTCTCCCATCTAAGTACTGACCAGGCCCAACCCTGCTCGGTTTCAGGGCGGTGTGACCTCTTGGTTCCCTGACTGGAAGTGAACCCAGATCCCAGTGGTGAAAGCACCAAATCCTAACTACCAGGGAACCTCTATTTTCGGCATACATGTATTCCTAATTATAGCCTAGAGTACAGACAAAGAGCCCGATTCAATTGCAAGCCCGCATCTCGCGGGATCACGGACGTATGTCTGTGGGTGTGTTACTAACTACCATTCGTCTCTGATTCCGGAGCTATTACTGGCCCAAAGCCGACTCCTTAAACCACACACTCATGTGTGGCAGTTCAGGGAGGGAACATGATCAATTCAGCAAGCCCGTAACTGCCCATTTCGAAACAGCCAATAGAAAATGAGACTGTCATTTTCACGGCAGTAAAACATGGAGGTTACATGTCAATCAATAAGGTTCGGGGGTCCAATATGCGATCAGACTCGTAAATCCTCAAAATACTAAATTATTCAAATTTGTGACAATACTGTTCTAGTCCATATGGGTGGCCTGATATTTATTAACTCATTGATTCTCAATATCGATATAAGCCCGGAATGAAACATAAAAATACATTTTATTTACTGCCGATTCGCAAGCTTGAGACTGTAGTGAAATTAATTCTAATGTCTATCATTGCTTTCCCTGTTATTTACAGTGCAGTAGTGATTTTTTATTTGCATTTACAGTGCTACAAATAGGTGTTTACCCCCCTTGCGGGTCCTTCCTGGTACCTATAGGATTTTCTCCTTCATTTGCCATTTACAGGTGTGAAACCATTTGCGGCCTTTGGGAATTGGAGCAATTGAATAGCGATCCGCGATTTTAGTGATCGTAATTCTTGAAGATCAAAGTCTTCGGGAGGCTGTAAGTTACGGTTTAACCATCACAGAGTTCTCAAGCTGTAACCCGTAAACCAAAAAGCCGCCATTTAAATAGCAAATTAACTTGCGACCTCACTTAAGGGTTACAGTAACTTGCGAAAGCTCAATTCAATCGGGCTCAAAAAGTGGTACATTTTAAGTCTCATTTGCATGCCACTACCCAGAATCCTTAGAAAAAGGAAAAAAGGAGCTCTGCTCACTAATATTCTCTGGATTTCCTGATCTGTTTAGGATTTTTTTTCTTTCTTGACTATATATGTTCTGCCATAAGTGAACAACATCAGTCTAAGAGTGCCAAACACAGGCTTGGTTTTCAGTATTTCCCTGCTGTGCACAGTTCATATAATCAATGCCTTAGACAAGCAAGGAAATCCATCGATCCAAGGCAGACGTTGCCTATCCGTGCACATTGGAGTGTTTTTGAATCACCTTACTATGCATTATAAAGAACAATAATTAAAGAAGCTTTGACCCTTACATACCTCTGTGATTACACTGATTAGACAGACTGGGCATGCTCTTGCTGATAATCACCCCCACTTTTAGACTTAGAGACATAGAAAACAATTCTTTTATTCGTGCATTTACTTTTCCATTTGTGAAATAACTGGGATATTTGAACACTATTGTGTATATTCCTGGAAGACCTAGAAGAACACCTGTAATATACACTGTATAATCTGAACTGAAACGTATTTGTCTGAAAAAATAACAATAAATAAAAAATAACAATAAAAAGTTCTAATAATATATGCATAGAAGAAGTAAACATCTGGGGAGGAATAAAATGCAGCAAAAACTAGTTGTGGACAAGAGGATTACCAATCAAATGGATAAGTGAGTGTAAAAACAGATGGGCTTCCTTAGATGTTTGGATACATTATGTGCACGTCATGCAATTTTCTAGTTATTATTGCTTTACTGTGCACCCAAGAGACCAAATGCTTTATTTCCAATTGTTGCTGATTTGGTGACCTACAGGCCTCATAGCTGTCATCCCTCTAATGTTGGAAGAATCTGGACTCAAGGGTCCATTAGCACTGAAGTGATTCCTCCACCTTTGGGGCAGATCACGACTGAGCTCATAGGATTTCATTGAGACTTATGAGAAAAAAACATTAATAATACTACATTTATTTATATAACACTTTTCTCCCCAAAGGACTTAAAGTGCTTTACAATAATACAATCTAATGTATTTAAATACATATTGAATTCCCAAATTTAATACAATGCATTTATTGTGTGTTTGAATGTGTGTTGATATATATATATATATATATATATATATACATATATATATATATATATATATATATATATATATATATAATATATTTATATTTAAGTGTGTGTATATATATATATATATATATATATATATATATATGCATATATATAATATATTTATATTTAAGTGTATATATATATATATATATATATGCATATATATATATATATATATAAGTGTATATACATATATATAATATATTTATATTTAAGTGTGTGTATATATATATATATATATATATATATATATATATATATATATATAGTTGCTAATGTTAACTTTGCCTATAAGATCAAGTTAAATGTACTTCTAAGCCTTTAGAAACAGTTGCTCAAATTAAGAAAATAGTACTCACCTAAAAGTCATATTTTATATATTTATACAAAGAATTTAAATATTTGGAATGAAGAATGGGATGTACTAAAAAAAAACCTTGTCAGAGGAATAAGAGCAGCATGGTCTATAATATATTTTACTTCCAAGTGTTTGTCCTAGATTTTGTCAAAATGATAAGATGGAGTATTTTGTGTTCTGTTCATGGTCATGCAGGACCACACAGGAATGGCTTAAAGTTTGCAAATTATTCATATGTCACCTTTACATAAGGTTATACATTTTGTATTGTTTCAAATGTTAGAAATGATGGGATTAAAATCAAACACCTGCAATAGAGCAAAATGTTCAGGAGCCGATGACTGTCTCCAGTAGTCATGATTTCTGTGCAGAGTTAATTTATTCTTCAAAGAGGATGAGCTCTGGATTATACATGGAACTCAATAGATAGAAAATGGGAGAAAGATGAGAGAGAGGGAGAAAGAGGAGAGAGTGGGGAGGAGGAAGAGAGAAGGAGGAGCGAGAGAGGTAGAAGGCAAAGAGATAGGGGAAGGAGGAGAGAGTGAGAAGGAGGAGGGTGTGTCAGCATGAGAATGAGGAGAGTGAGGAGATAGAAAGAGATGAGAGTGCTACACTTCTGATATGTTTAAAAAGTGGTGCTATATGTATTAAATAGTGCATTATGCATTATGTTCCAATAATAGAAAACTACTTGACATAAATTATATTGGACAATAGGAGTTAGCTTTGAAGCTTCAGTTCCACTTTAAACTATCAATATTAATATCTCATGCTAATAGAGAATAGTTGTATGATAGTCTACAAAGTTATGCAGAAAGACAGTAACACTTTTGATTTTCCTTTCAATCTGTTCCAAATATGAGCGATGCCAACGTGCTGTACTTTTGCACTAATTAGTTTTTGTTTGAAGGATGCAGGATGTAAAACTAGAAAGGTCTAGGTTTTCTATAGATTTACACTGACAATTTTTGCCATTTTCTGTATTACTTGATTTTATTTATCATTTTTTCCTCCCTCTCCCATGCTGAGAGACTCATGTTCAGAAATATGCAAATCACATTGCCATCTGCTGTATTATTTGAAGCAAATGGCTTTTATGAGAGCTGCACTTGCATTGTGAGTCCTGTTGAGGAAAGAAAGCTGCTTTAGTCACTTTGCAGAGTATAACTGAGCTCTGGGCAGAAGTTTCCATGTGATAAAGATGCAATGCTCTGCGTGTTAACTATATAACCCACATAAAATACTGTGTATGATATGATAAAGGAGCATTGAGCAATGAAAATGTGTATGTTGCTGAACATATTTAAGCCCCAAAGCTATTTTTTAATTAGAAAAAAAAGATGTCTTTGCTAGAAACTAGTGGCATCAAAGATACTTTGGAGGAACTTATGTATATGAGAGGGGTGTTCACATTCCTAGAGAGCAGTGTTTGCAAATGGAAAGTGTGATGCCAATTTCAATCAGATCCAGTTAATTAACAAATCATCAAGACCTCTTGTTTCTCTCCTTGCCCACCCTTCCCTAAACTGATAGATAATAAACATTCTCTTGATGCCGCTTTCAGGTAGTGATGCAACAAAGACCAGATGGAGTGTTAACATTTTGTTAGAGAATATCAAAATCTTTGTTCAGGTCTTGCATAGTTTCTAATGCTGTTAGTTTGTTACATATTTCACAAACAAGTGTCCAGTTTTTTTATTTAAAGAAACATACATCTGACAACAAATACAAACATCTACAGCCTTATTAATTTGCGATTCAGCAAATTGAAAAGGGCTCTATTTAAGCACATAGCATATTTTTTTACAGAAGTTTTTAGTTAGTGAACTTCTACCCAAAGGCAAGGTCTTCACTAACTAAAAACTTCTGTAAAAAAATATGCTACTGTATGTGCTTAAATAGAGCCCTTTTAAATTTGCCGAATTGTAATTTAATAAGGCTGCTAGTCTGCTCTATCACTCTAAAACCTGCAAATTATATCTCTGGGTAGCTTTATGCTTTTTAGGCATGCTTAAATTCCTTAACTTTTTGACTTTGTCGCATCCACTGGAAGGATGTTCAACTTACCTAAAGGGTTATGATGAACGGCTGTACTTGTACATGCTATGCAGCCAGACAATAGTATGAGGTGAGGGGTACTTCCTCATAAAAGTTGGGTCAGTGAAGACGGTAGAAGAATTGGCAGGTACAAATGATTTAGGATATATAATTACTGACAGGGAGTGTAGGATTGAATGTGAAGTAAACTTTTTGAGCCTTAAGGGAGGTGTAAGATATAGTGGAGGGCAGGAGATGATCAGGTGCAGAGGAGAAGGATTTCATATTGTGATATAAATAAGGTTGAATCAAGATGGCATCCAGTATTGAATAGTAGTGAGGCAAAAGGAAATGCAAGAGGATAAATCAATATAGTAATACAGAAGAAGATGATATTGTGTTAACAAGAAATGACAAGAGAAGTTAAATGAGGGGATGAGTGCTAGTAGCTGTGAGGTACCTGGGGAAAATAAAGCTAGAACTAGTAGCTGTGAGATACCTGGGGAAAATAAAGCTAGAACTAGTAGCTGTGAGATCCCCTGACAGATAGGTTGATTGTTTGAACGACACCACGGTCGTGTGACCATTCGGACAGAAATGGAACCATCTTAGAGGAGTTTCAACAATGCTTATGTTAGCGATGGTTACAAGAGAAATGGATGATCCACTGTGTCAGACTGCTGACAGGTCAAGCAGCATGATAATGGTGTAGAATACTCTGTGGTATTCATTAACTAAGTGGTTCAAACTAAAGAAAAGTCTCAGTTGAATTAAATTGGATGTAGAGTGAATCTAGACAAGCTAGTAAAAAGTAAAGATATTAAACTATCAACAAAGGTGCGCATAGTTCAAACTATGGTATTCCCAGTAGTAACATACAGATGTGAGAGCTGAACTATAAAGAAATCTGAGCGCTGTAGAATTGACGCCTTTGAATTGTGGTGTTGAAGAAGACTGCTTATAGTCCATTGGACTGCAAGAAGATCAAATAAATCAATACCTCAGGAAATCAAGACAAACTGTTCACTAGAAGGTATGATCATGAGGTTGAACCTCAAATATTTTGGGCATATTATGAGATGGCAGGATTCCCTAGAAAATACTATGATGCTGGGAAAGATTGAAGGCACAAGAAGGAGGGGGTGACAGAGGCGGAGATGGATAGATGAGGCCACTGAAGCAATGGCCATGAACTTGATGGAGCTCAGAGGGGATTGACTGAGAGATGCACCTGGCGTTCTGTGGTCCATAGAGTCACAGAGAGTCGACACGACTGAACTACTAAACAACAACAACATCAAGAGTGAATCAGGAGTTGAAAATGTCCTTTAGATGGGAATGGCCAAGGCATTTCAGCAGAGTGGTCAATACAGACTACTGCCACCTTGCACCACATCACCTGCCTCCCCTTCTTATTTTTCGTTCATTCTGAATTATTCAGTCTTTTTCATCTATAGATCATTTTCATTTCTCAATATTCTTCAAAATGTTGTTCTAGTTCTTTATAATCATTACACTGGCACTTAACTATGCTGCCCACAATTCTTAAGCTATAATTACCTAATGATATATGTCATGAGTTTGTTCCTGTACTAACCTATGACTGGTCTCCCTTTTCATCCCCTCTTAAGCTCACATCCATTAAAAATACATCTATTCTGACATTTACCACCCTAAGCCTCATCACTGCCCCAGTCTAGTAGAACAACATTACCCAAATCCATGGCTTATCCACCTGCTCTCACATCTACCCCATACCCTCTAAATAAGCTCTTTTAAGCAAGACGCACAATATATTTCTGTTTGACTTGGGGGGGTTTATACTGTAAAGTAAAGTATATTGTGTATACATTATAATGATCTTGTGTCATGAAATGGGGATGTATGGATGTTACAGTAAGGATAATGTGTATATAACATCCATCATTGTTGCTTGGGAGAAGAATCCTTATTGACAAGGATGGGAAATATGGGTTAAGCTGTAATCAGGGTAGGTTTGCAAATGGTACATTGGATTTGTTCATATAGATCAGTACTGTCCAGCTGGTGACCAGTGGACAGGATGAAAGGTGCCAACTGTTTTCTATGGCCCATTGTCTGCCAGTGAAAGTCTCCTTGCAAACCTAACATTATCAAACTAAAACATGACAGCTTAAACACTTGGGATATCATTTAACTTCCCAAATATTTAGTTATTACATAAATATGTCCATTCATTTATATATTTAGATATACATTTTTAATTATTATTTCAAATTGGGCCTACCAGTTTCCTTGCCAATAAAAATCTGGCACCCACATGGAAGAGGTTGGATGTAGATTTCTGATATCAAACAAACATAGTCTAGTAACAAACTGAGATTGGAAACACAAGCACATAGTAAGATCACATCCTAGGTACAAAACAGGTAAAGATACACTCATGGTAAGAATACAGGTCCAAAAAGAGACAGATGTGCTGCAAATGGTCACGTAATTTCAGTGTCTAGCTACATTTTCCAAGTAGGTTGGAAGATTTATTTTTCCAATAGAATTGTGACTGGGTTCACAGACGACAAGTACCTGCAAGTGGCCCTCAGACATTCAACCATGCAGTTCCAGTTTCTTATCTGGAGCAGGATAGAATTCCCCTCTCAACAATACACTATCCATTATATCTCTATAACTTCTCATAATCAAACCTCCGACAGTGAATTTAACATCTTTGTGGGGTAAAATAAAAAAGTTTGAAGCAGTGTGAGACCCTTTTAAGGACTATGGGGCCACATATAAATCATTTGCAGTGGAATAGATCGCCAGTCACTATTCTAAGTGTCTCAGAATATTGCCCACCCACCCCAACTCAGAATACATTTATAGAGCCATGGAAAACACCTGACTTCCTACTTGCAGATATATTATCTCAACACTAGGGGTCAGCCAACATACTAGTCTTTCACCTCAGATCACTCCACTCTCCCTCTAAAATAAAACTCTTTCTATCTTTCACTTGCTTCCTAACCCTTGCTATTCCTTATTTGTTACTCTTCCCCAGTTCTCTGCCCTTTAATTCACTTTAGATTGTAAGTAGCGAATTTCCAGTCTTGTAGGGTGCTTTGGGATAAAGCACTTACTGCTAAGATGCTAAGCTCAAAACAGGGCCCTTCAACTTTTGACTTTGTTAAACTTGTATTTCTCCTATTCTTACCACCAGTACAGCGCTATGGAATATGTTGGCGCGATACAAATAAAAGATAATAATGATAATAAATAATAAAGTGATCCATTTTAAATGGAATAAAGTCAAAAAGAGCTGTTTGTATATTGTTACCTAAAATCCTTATTTGTAGCAGAATGACTGTTTACTGATTTACTCATTTTGCAGGAAAATAGGTCTCCTGACCTGTTCAAAATGGTTTCACTTCACAATTTATTTTATTCTCGAAACTTTACACTATTATTTTGCCTTATTAGCCAATAATGTTTTCAATTCTACCTCACATTTCTACCACGCAATAATTCTTCCATCTCTTTTACCTCAAAGTGACAGCATTTTAAGCAGGAAGTGTAAGCCTAGTGTGCCTGGCGCAACATCTCTAGTCCTACAGAATTACTTGCTGAGTTTTTCTAATACCTACTCAGTCTGTTTTTCAATTTACAAAGAAAAAAGGGTTATTTTTATTCATGTGAGAGAAAAAAAAGGAAAGAACATACCACTGCCTGTGATCTGAGGAACTTTCAGGCTTCAGTATTAATATGGCACGAGAAATATAAGTAACTTGCTTTAGTTTCTTTCAATGCTCCCCTGCTGTCATTCTGGTTTTGTTCAGCTGCATAAAAATGTCCTTACTTGGGTTAGTATTTATACTTGCTGAGTTATTCAGATTTTTTTACAGAAGGCCTCATGAAAGAATGCTGATTTCAAAGCTGAACTGAAATCACGACAGTCATGAAGAGATTATTAGACAACTTCACAAAATACATGGAATTTCTGTTTTCTAACATTAAAAGACTCTCAAGGAGATATGTTTGGTACTTGACCTAAGCATACGTGACAAAAGTGCATAACCCACATGCATCCCCACATACCCCTCAAATAAATTGACAGACACAGTAATTAGGAATAAAACAGGCCACAGCCTTTATTTGTATAAATAACTCCCAAACAGGGGTGAATGCTTACGCCTACCACGGGAGCCCAACCAACTGAGGTCTCCAGGAACCCCATGGCCAGGAGACCTCATAACCAATCCTGGTGTATACCAACACCATAATTTTGCTTCCACCTAGCTAGAGCAATCACCCTCGCCACCAGCCAGCCGGGCCCGGCTAGCCCTGCCAACCAACGAAGGCATGGCCTGTTTAATACCTTCACGTAATGTGAAATTAAAATCTCTGAGCCCTATCTCATTAAGGTGAACCCCATTCTTCAAATAAAATGAAGGTGCATCCTGAATCTCCAAATCAAAATGCCTAATCACAAATCCACCGAACCACTAAACAAATTAAGCCATTATTTTGTTCAACTTAACATGGGCCGTATCAAGTCGAACTTTATGCAACGCTACCCTCCGCTTTAGACACGGGGCTATACCTGACAAAATAATAACTAAACCTTGGGAACAACACCAACAACCTTTGCAGGTCAGACTTCATAACCCTAACTAGCTCCTTCATGGGTAATACTCCCAAATTGTTCCCACCTAGATGGAGGTGGGAACTGCAGACGTTTCTCTAGCCCAGTAAATAAAGGAATGCCCAAAGATCCACAAGGTAATAGGGGAATCTGAAAGACAACAGAGATTAAACCAGCAAATGAGGACAAATATATGAACAGAAACTATTCAATTCCCACCTCACTAAATTCTTAACCATCTCAACATCTAGCCCCAATCTAGCCGCCTCCGTGGCAGCCCCAAACCTAAAGGAATGTGTCCCAAACTGCTTCGGATCCAGCTTCAAAGATGAAACACATGATTTAAACACTGCTGAAAACTGGAATTTGGACAAACTGGAACCCTCCTCATGAACTAACAGGGAAACCCCTTCCGCAGGGTGGCAATTCAAATAATGGGATACATATGCTTTCCTTACCAGTTCAACCACCCCAGATGAGGGGGTATAAGTTACTGCTGACAAATTGCTATCAATCCCATGGTTAACCGACAAACCCTTGGGATAGGACAAATGGTGGATCAAGCAAAAATGACCTGACTCCTTCTTAGGGACCAAGCCCAATGGGGAAATTCTCAAGTTGGCAATTGGTAACTGACTGAAAGGGCCAGCCATCCTACCCTTTTCCACTTTCCCAAATAACTTCTCCATTACCAACGCAGGATTCTCTCTAGCAGATTTTAAATTAGGAGAGTATGCTGGACCGAGTAAGAGGGTCTAAAAAAACCTTCCGAGAACCCCGACAACAACAACCCAGCGACCGCCGGCCGCAGCCTACCGTACACCCTTAATCATGGACGCATACTTCCGACTGGTGTCTTCCCCTTTTTGAGCCGTTCCTTTTTGAGGATGGTGCAGTCCGCATTCCAAACAATTGTGCCTATACTTGCACGCTGCGCCCCATTTGCATGTATACTCGTTGAACGCAAAGCAACATCCTTATTTCCCCAGCCCTGGTGATGCCGTCTTTTGGATACCAGGAACTACCAGCCACAGTGGGGTGACTATCTTCAGCCAACTTCCCATATCCCTGTCATCCAACTTCATATCCGACCGAACCGAGGGCTTCTGCTGAAACTGGACATCTTAGTTCCACCACGCCAATCCACCATACGTTCTATGGATTCCATCACGTTCGTCCAGGTAACAAAAAAGCGCGGAGCAATACTCTGGGTGCTTTTCACCCACTATACTTGCGTAAATCACAAAGGCCTGCAACCAATTACTAAACATCTTCGGTATCTTCCTATATCTCTTTTTACGCTTATCCTCCTCTTTCTTTGAATCCTCCTTCACGTCCGTTTTTTATTCAATAAAGCTATCCAAATGAAATAACAAGTATAACTAAATAAACTCCCTGCCACAAATTCTGTCTCTTATTTCCTAGGAAACGTGCTCCCCAATGGGCCCAATAGAACAAAGGGAAGACTTTTTATGGGCTGTGTCAGATACCTTAAGGACCATTGATGAGGGAGCAGCTGATTGTCCCGCAGTTTGAGCACTATCCGAGCAACTTACCGACTCCTCTCGACCCTCTCCCACACCTGTAGGTGTGGCCAGGGCAGTTACTACCGAATTTCGACGAACTGGGGATGGCTCCACCCACACATTGGCGACTCCACTGACCCAATCCTGGCCATCCAGGCTGGCAATGAAACCTTTTAAACCTTCCACTATTGCTATGAGAGATGCCGCCGTTAGGGCATACACTACCTCACCTGGACAGACCGCAGTAGGGTCCCTGGCCAAACGCCTCTGGCCTTGCAGGCTGTGTTCTACATGCCTGATCTCATTGCTCCGCTCCCTGGATGGCGATCTCCCGTACAATGAGATGGATGAAACTCCCTTCCCTGGTCACTCCTCATGTGCTGGTCACTCTTCTGAAGTTCTCTGCTCCTGTTCAGGGAAGCAGACCTGGTCCTGTATACAGCCAATAAAGATTGTGACCTCTCTCTAGCACTGGCGGTGACTGTGCAGCTAGACCATGCGCCCCTCCGGCCTTGGTGACCTGAATTGTGACGCCTGAAGTCTCCTAGAGCCACGGGATAGGAGGCCAGTGGGCTCGTCCTGTCATGTGCCGCTTCGTCTCGCCTACATCTGACCGGGGAATGGCCCTCCCACCCACTTCTATGCCATGGACTGTACCTTCTGCTCTGAGAAGATTGATCTGTCCTGGACCTGTCCGCCTGATGCTCCCTTGTGCTGGACTGAAGTGGACTGAGTCTCCTCCTGGCTCCATTGTCATGCCCAGCCGCGTGCTTGGGGAGGACCTTACCTTCTGGATCCTGCAAAGTCGATCATCTCATGCTTCATCCGCACCGATGTGACTCCTTGAAGATGCCTGTTGATTGGCAGTAAGACCTACAGGGCACAGTGAGCAAGCAAGCACGTTAACCTAACCTACAAATATGGAAATATGTCTGTCCATGCCTCTTCGTCTTAGCTCTGGGCCCCTACCCCCCTTTAGCAATGCATATATTAGCAGGTAGCAAACTTCAACTGCTGCCATGCCTCTACAAAAGGCCTTTTACCCTCTACCCAAAATGCCCATGATTAGGGATTAACTTATACTACATATATTATTGTATAACCTACATTTGAATTATATATATATATATATATATATATATATATATATATATATATAAAACTACACATCCTACTTACCCTACCTTACATGAAATCCCAACTCTACCCAACCTCCCTTAAGAAATGGAGTAGGGGGACAATAAACAGAGAGGAAAGACAGGCCTCTAGTATTCCTGCAGGCAACTGCTCCACCCACACCTATATATATATACCCATATTGTAGATATATAATCCCTATATTGAATATACCATCTCATCTTTTGTGCATTCTTTGTTATTTATTTATTTACTAGCGACTTTCCCGTAAAAAATGACGGGGCAATAAAATTGTAAGGCAGGTAATGCTGTTTGCCACAGACATTAATGTTTTTGGTGGTCTGAGATCGTTTGGTGCTCATTGCGCCTTTGGCGCTCATCACGTCGCTCGCAATGAGCGCCTTTGGCTTATTACAAGGCTGTCCCCTGGTGTAGTTTGTATGCTATGAGCAGCACTGGCGCTCGTTGTGAGGCACGCGGTGAATGGCTTTTGCATTTATTGTGATAGTATTTTTTTTTTGTTTTTTTTTGTGTATTTGTATTTTTGTATGCTAATTAAATAAGTAATAAATTAATACATTAATATACTTTACCTATTTGTAAGTAATATATGCAGGAAGCATTGTGTTGAAGAGCTGACAATCTGTTTTGATGTTCCTGTAGCATACAATGTCGGTTTGCACTGTTGTGGAGCTGATGTGTAAGTGTCAGCAATATGTGCAGTGTGTAGTGTAAATAGGCTGTGTGTGTGAGGGGAAGCCATTAGGGTAGCTGTGTACTTCCGCATTCTGTAAGTTAGTGTTGTAAAATGGCGGCGATTGTGTATGTGGTACGCGGGTGTGGATTATTTAGCGTCCTTGCTAAAAGTGTATCTTGTACCTCGTACAGCCTTTTTTAAAAGCTGTATGTGCTTGTTGGTGTTTTGCGGCTTTAGAGTCGTGTAGCCTTGTTACTGTTTTTTTTCGGCTGCCATTTTTTCTCTCGCTTAGGGGATTTTCGTATGTTTAAACTCTGTAAATTGGACTTAAATTGAGGTGTAAGATCACTTGTAAGATCCTGGGTGCCCCCCCCCCCTTAATGTGGGTAAGCTTTTTATGTCATTTTTGCGTGTATTTTTTGTTTTTTTTATGTTTTAGCTGCGTGCGGTTCGGCCGCTAAGGTCGTATTCTTGCGAGTTCGTAATGTCCTGCGGTTCGTAGTTTTTTAGTGTAAGTCCGTAATTTTTTTGTGGCGTGTTAGATGTATGTTTTCAAAGTCCCGCTTCTGTGGTTGTTTGTAAATGAATGTGAGGCGCCGTAGAGCCTCCACCTCCGCAAATGCAGCCCCTCGCTTCGCTTATTGCAGCTGACGTTGGAGCCTCCACCTTCCGCATTTGTGGCCCCTCGCTTCGCGAGGGTCCGTATTTGTGGCCTGAACAGCATGACGACGTTTCGTAGTTTAACAACTATTATATGTGATATTGCAGGCCCCAGGAGCTTATGACTTCCCCCCTCCCCGTGATTACCCCTACCCCCCCAACTACCATTTGCAGAGTGGGAGCGACCTCATAGAAGGAGTTCCGTTAGTTAGAGTTTTTTTTTCCTGAGAGCAGCCTTTTTTATTTTTGAAGAGCCATTTCCAGGCCTAGAGGATGAGGACAATGACTTTGATTGAGCCAGAAGAGGATGTGATGACTTCTAAAAACATAGATAACCAAATTCATCCAGGGCAGAAGAATGAGGACCAGGGCTTGTATGATCACTGCTGGTGGAACTTTATGGTAGTTAATATTTATAGTTAATAATTAATTTTACCCTTTTCTTTTTTTTTTTTTTTATTGCAATGTAATTTATTAGGGGTTAAATAGATATACAACGGGGGTCTATATTGACAGTCATGGTAATTAGGATTTAAATAGATATACCAAGGGTTAATGTAGTATACCTGAAGTATTTTAAGGACTCCCATGGTATAGGGTTAATCTTTAGATGCCACTGAGGTCCTTAAAGTACATCCATGGCAAGGGATACGCAGTTGAGCCATGGAGGTTCTTTAAGCACCTCAGTGGCATTGTATATATATTAAGATCAACTGGGATCTTGTAAGGGGGATAATTGCCACAGAGATCCTTCAAAGGACCCCCATGGCTAGGTAGTGTATAGATGCCACAGGTGTAATGTAAGAGGTAATGTAGGAAAGTACTACTTTTCATAAAGTGTGGTAGATAAGTGGAAACGTCTTCCAATGAAGGTGGCAGAGTCAAATACAAATAGGGAATTTAAGCCTGCCTTGATAAGCATATTTATATTTCGAGATGTTATTATGCCAAACTTTTAGGTAGACAGAATAGGCAGACTCTCCTGTTTTTTATTCATATCTATATTTCTGTTTGTGGACTTCCCACTCTGTATTGATGAGCGTTCGTTCTTGTGGTTTCCTTTCACGTCTCCGCACTCTGGCGCTCTCTCATATTGTTTGTGTGCTAAATGCTTCGTGTTGCATAGCTCTTCACGGATAGTTGGAGCTGAAGAAATAAAACACAGCATTTCATTCCAGGGACTATTTCACATCAGATGGACAGTTCAATATGAAGAAAAAAAATAAAGGAAAAAAAAAAAAGGAAGAAAAAAATGGCAACTAAAAAATGACATCATTTTACTTGTTTTGTTTCAGGAAATATGCCAATAACTCAATTGCAGACCATCTGGACATGAAATAAAATAAAAAAGGAAAACTAAAACACAATTATACACAAACATACTAGAATTAGCTACACGGATTAGTGTAGAGAAAAAAGACAAGTTTTCTCTGTTCTGTGAAATCCAAATTAAATACCATATTTAATTAGCAGCTAATTTAGGAGAAATTTTGTTTTTTAATATAATCCTGACCACTGTAATAGTGAGTAATTATTTTAAAGGCCCTGTGTAGTTCAACAAAAAAAGGCACCAAACTAATAACATCAGCAGCAGCAACTGTGTAAACCATGGGAATAAATACATTTTGTTAAATTACATCCTGAGAGCTGGATTATGAGGGTGTGTTGTTGTGTTATCAGTGAGTTTAGGGTTGAGGGAGGAAAGAATAGGCAGATGTCCAGAGTTTTGATAGATATTAGGATAAGTTTTAAAATGACACCATACTCCTTTCAATGTATAGGCTCAGAGGCTGGATGTTACATCAATAGATGCAATCACAACTCACAAAAATGTAAACACCCCTCTCATACACACCTTCCATCAAGTAATGGATTATGGCAAGGTTCAATTATGTCAGACTCAAGGTTTTCATATATATATGAAATTAAACGTTTGGGACAAAGAGCTCCTTCACATGCTTGTGAAGTATGTCACAAAATAACATTAGTTGGTATGCAAGATAACAACATAAAAAGCATTTTAGAGACATTCTTATATTTAAATGACTGATTGTGGGATTCTATCAATTGCAAGGCCGCAACTCACGGTATACAGGCCGTATGTCTGTGGACTTGCTGCGGGCTTGAACTCTGCTACAATTACAAAGCGATTCAATTGAACAAGCCCGCAAGTTAGGGGGCCGATGCCTCAAGACCGTAAACCATGCAATCGTATGTAGCATTTCAGAGCGTGAACATGATCAATAAGGCAACTACCCATTTGGAAACAGCCAATAGAAAATGAGACCATCATCATTACGGCATTATAAGATGGAGGTCACATGTCAATCAATTAGCATTTGCTGTGCGACAGGACTCGCAAACCTGCAAAATACAAAATAATAAAAATGAATGCCAATACTGTTCTAGTCCATATGGGTGGCCTGATATATATTAACTAATTGATCCCTGAGATTGATATAACCCCGAAATGAAACATAAAATAAAATTATTTTTTATTGCAGATTTGTGAGCTTGGGACTGTTGTGCAATTCTAATGTCTTTTATTGCTTTCCCCGTCATTTACAGTGCAGTATTGATTTATTATTTGCATTTACAGTGCTACGGACATGGTACGGTAAATAGGCTGCGTGTGTGAGGGGAAGCCATTAGGGTAGCTGTGTACTTCCACATTCTGAAAGTTAGTGTTGTAAAATGGCGGCGATTGTGTATGTGGTACGCGGGTGTGGATTATTTAGCGTCCTTGCTAAAAGTGTATCTTGTACCTCGTACAGCTTTTTTTAAAAGCTGTATGTGCTTGTTGGTGTTTTGTGGCTTTAGGGTCGTGTAGCCTTGTTACTGTTTTTTTTCGGTTGCCATTTTTTCTCTCGCTTAGGGGATTTTCGTATGTTTAAACTCTGTAAATTGGACTTAAATTGAGGTGTAAGATCACTTGTAAGATCCTGGGTGCCCCCCCCCCCCTTAATGTGGGTAAGCTTTTATGTCATTTTTGTGTGTATTTATTGTTTTTTTTATGTTTTTAGCTGCATGGGGTTCGGCCGTTAAGGTCGTATTCTTGCGAGTTTACGGGTTTGAAACCATTTGCGGGCTTACAGAATTGTAGCAATTGAATAGCGATTTGCGATTTTTGCGATCGGAACTCTTGCAGACGTGAAAGATCAAAGGATTAGATTGGGCGTAAATTACAGTTGTTACAACCGCAGGGATGTTCAGCCCATAACCCGTAGATGGTTTGCGGCTCGCAAAAAGACGGCAATTGAATAGCAAATTTGTTTAAGGGCTACATTACGGGCTCCTGTATGCTCCAATTTCTCAATTGAATAAAACCACTAGTCTGAGGGGGTGAATTATCCCATTGGGTCATTTGAAGAGGCTACCTTTAAATATAAGTTAATACAGATCTTATGTGTCCTTAACTCCACCCAGGTTTATAATACTTTTAGAAACAAAGACAAAATGTTCATCGTCATTAAAGCAACATTGCATAGAAACACCAAAAGTTTAGGGCTGCAAATATTAATTTAAAACTATTTAGAAACATTTTGCACATTTTGTTGTGTATGTGAGAGGGGAGTTTACATTTCTGGAGAGCTGTGCTTGCATCTATTGATACAAGCTGCCTACTTCTTCTTGGAGGCCTGTAAGTGGGTGTCAGTTCTAATCAGATATAACATAAATATTCCTGATGTCATTATCTTATAAAGCTGAAAATGTTATTTTGATACATATTTCCCAAACAAGTGGCATTTTTCTTGAACAAGTGTGGTTCTTCAATAGTTAACAAATGTCCGTTCCATGATATAATGTAAATTCTAAAAGAGAACATTTTGTGCCAAGAAAAAAAGGTGAGACGACATTTGATCCACCTCAGTATGAGATGTAAAAATAACATTTGCCGCATATAATGTGCACACAGCAGAGTGAATATTCAGTAACTGACAGGTTGCCCTGTGTTACAATATGTTGCCTGATATATGGCACCAGGGGACGTACTTATCAAGCTCACAGCCGTAGTACAGGTGTAAGTAACACAGCAGATGTATCACCTCTCTAACTGCTCTCACTGACACCCCCGAAATCACACGACTGATGATGGAGCAAACACCTTCATATATTGACATTAAAGGGCTTAAGACTCCAATATTTTCTATATGGCCCTTTGTATAACTAAACATAATACCAAAGAAAAAAAAAAAGAAACACAATCTTTAACATTTTGCAACTTTTATATGCAATTATTTCTCACTGCAGGGCTCCATTTTGCTTTATTGTCTGCACCTGTCTGTTTCTTGTTCTGGTGGGAGTCTTTTTGTAAACAAATTAACTTCTTTTAGTAAGGCTGAGAGCACTGGCAGATGAAACTGGCACATTCCCATTGTGCAGACAGAACTTCCTCAAAGCAGCGCAGCTAAACATTTGACTTATTTGCTTATCACTTCCCAAAATACTTAGAGGCAGTGAGCTCTGAGCTCTTGGCCTGCTAGGAATATGTAGATATTCTTAGAATGGACCTTTTTTTAGTACATTGATAGATTGATGTCTCCAAGCTCCGTTTCCAAGTGTATCATATTATATGGGTTCCTGGTGGTCCAGTGGTTGGGATTTGGTGCTTTCACCACTGCATCCTGGGTTTGATTCCAGTCAGGGAACCAAGAGGTCACACCACCCTGAAACCATGCAGGGTTGGGCCTGGTCAGTACTAGGATGGGAGACCACCTAAGAATACTAGGAGCTGTATGCTGTGGCCCACTGGAGAAGGAACTGGCAACCCACCCAGTATCTCTGCTATGAATACTAAGTGGATCAGCATGGTGTGTGGCGGTCCATGAGGTCGCAGAGAGTTGGACACGACTGAATGACGCAAGAACACAAAAGCATCACAGTATATACATCATACTAAAGTTAAAAGTACAGTGGACCCTTAGTACTTGGTTATCTGGTTCCAGAAGCATGACAAGTGGCAAAAATGATGAGTACCAAACTCCCATAATATAAATTGGTTTTAGCAAGCGTGACAAGTACCAAGGCTTTTGCTCATCCAGATACGCTGAATACTGAAATCGATAAGTATGGAGGTAGTCGAGTATCGAGGCTCCAATGTATTTAAAAACATACTACTGGCCAACAGGAATCAAATATTCCTACAGCAAAATACACTCCAAAATCACAAAGAAACGTTACACCAGCAGAGTAGACATTGCATGTTTTTGTAGGAGAGAGAATGAGACTGGAGATTTGCTAAAATAAACAGCGTATTAAAGACGTGTTCCAGCAATGTAAAAACAGCAACTTCCTGAAATACAGAACTCGTGCATTTTACTCAACATCCGCATAATCACTTAATGCAGAATACCTATCAATGCGGCCCTTTATTACTCTTCCAAGATTTTGACTCAAGCTTTGATTATTTTTTTTTTATTTATGTAATTTTTCAGCATTGTAATTTTTTTTTATATATTTTGAACATTTAAACTTGATAGTCTTAAAAATCAAAATAATTACACAGAACTTTTAATTGCTTCCTAATAAAACAAAGCACATAAAAGTAAATAAATATATAGGAGAATGATATACCTAGTAAAACCCAAAAAAAATCATATCCCTTTCATATATAATTCTTATTTACATACAGTGTTTTAAAGGCACACTGGGGTTACATTTTGAAAATTTACTATTTTGAAGATTTACACTTAAACTACACTTACCCCTTCTGGATCGCTACCTTGTCGTGGTGAAGGGGCTTGTGTACTTCAGTGAAGCTGTGAGCTATACCATGTAGGGTCACCCAAGTTGGGCAGGTCATAGTATGAAGGTTAGATAAATCGCGGTCCACCGGAGAAGGAACTGGCAACCCACTCCAGTATCATTGCCATGAAAACCATATTGGTTAGCACCACCAGAAACACAAATAGATGTGCCTGGCATGTTGCATCCATATGGTCACCAAGAGTCAAACACGACTGAAGGACAGAACAACAACAATTTATTAGTAATTCTGCCAATGAGGAAACCAGGTCCAAATGTTTGTTCTACTTGTCAGTTGTCCATTACAGCGAGAATTACCTTAATGACAGTATTTGTTTTTCCTTTAGTACACTGATTACTCTATTCTGTAGTTGCTTTTGCTGATTTAACAGAGAAGGTAAAACTATATTGTGTCCCTTTAGATCTTCTTTATAGTTGTCTTTCTGCATAAATGCAATTTATGTGGGACTTTAAAGAACCACTCTAGTCATATTTGTAAAATGTATTATCTTTAATAACTACACTTAAAAGTAAGCAAAATGTTTTTAGAATATTAAATAATACAATCTCAAATATATTACTTTTATATGTAAATATGCTGCTGTGGTGTCCCCCATTTTAGTTTCCAGTGCTCTGCTTCCTGAGGTGGGAGGAGACTTGGAATAAACAGGAAGCTTGTCTGCTCTCCGCAGGTCTAAGGAGAGACTTGTTAGTTTACAAGCACACAAGACAGCAGCAGGCAAGAAATTAAAATAGATCCTAGCAGTGAAAAATAATTGCATATAAAAACTGCAAAATGTAAAGGTTGCGTTTATCATGCTGGTTGTTTAATACAGAAAATACAAAATTTACTATATTTTCCAGCAATAGCAAAAACATGTATTTAGGATTTTATGAAAGCTGATAATGAAGCTGATAATGTATGGGTAGTAAATATATACAACTATTTATTTAAATGACTACTGTGATCAATTCTTTTCTGTATGTTCTTTAGAATAATTAAACTTAATAATGGGAAACGGCTGATTTTGTTTGCTACTTTTTCAGAATGGCGAAGCCTGGTAATCAAAGGGTGTGTCCTTGTAAATGAGGTTTCCATTGGACCAAATTAGAGCATTAAAATTTTTGTGAAGATAGAAGTTTCTTCTGTATTCAAATCTTCTCCCACTTCAGCAAGTTGATCAACAGAAAACAAAATAGTAGATTCAACAGCAGTATTATTGCATATGAATCATAATACATTAGTGTCTTTAATTTTGTTTATATTCATAAATAATTTGAGAGCATAGGTCTTCAATAAAATATATTTAAAATATAGGATGACAGTGGTCCTTAAAGGAGCACTGTATATTTTCAAAGCTTGACATGTTTGTGAAACTGACAACATTTGCACCTGTGTAAGTCATGGGCATAAAACATTTGCAGAGAAAATCTTCATTTTAACAGACTCTGCTAGTGCATGTAAGCTGCCATGACAATCATACTTCCTTTTCAAGACACAAGGGGGCGGTTATAGAGTGTTGCAATGAAGAATACAGTGGAACCTCTATATTCATCAAAGGAGTTCCCTGGTGGTCCAGTGGTTAGGATTTGGTGCTTTTAACACTGCAACCCGGGTTTGATTCCAGTCAGGGAAAAAAGAGGTCACGCCACCCTGTAGCCGAGCAGGGTTGGGCCTGGTCGGTTCGTGGATGGGAGATAACGCAGGAATACCAGTAGCTGTATGCTGTGGCCATGGACGGATTACCCATTAGGCCAAGTAGGCAGCCATCTAAGGGTGGTTCCCTTATGGTTTCTGGCTTAAAACAGTGAAATGCTGCAGTTCACAGACTGGCTACTAGGGGTAACAACCTAGAACAAGAAGGAAAAGGAACTTAAATGCACAGAAAATGTAAAAATGGGTCCGTGCATACCTGTGTACTCACTTGCAGGGGCTTCTCCACTTCACTGCCTAGGGACTCCAAAAAGGTGGATATGGCCCTGGCTGTGACCCACTGTAGAAGGAACTGGCAAGCCACTCCAGTATCTCTGCCATGATTATCAAGTGGATCAGCATGATGTGTTGTGGTCCATGAGGTCACAGAGAGTCAGACATGACTGAGCAAAACAAAACACATGAGGATGTGTCTTGTGCTGAGATGCTATCTGAAACCACTGGTGGTTAAAAGTAAGCTGTTGTTTTTTAGGGTATTTTTTTTAATAAATCATCAAATCCACCTCCACTCTTCAACAGATAATACAAATAGACCCCATCTCCAAACCAACAGTGAATATGGAAGACACAAACATGGCATCCTTTAAGCACTCTGTACCGAAATAACGATTCTACTTAAATGCATTTTGCTAATTGTCACAAACTTCCCAAACATATGAAGTTTGTCTCAATGCACTCTAGTCCTTTAACAGATGTTATGACCTTGTCTCTTTCGCTCAGCATAATTTGCACACGCATAATTACGCATTTCCCTGCCAACGGTGCCTGCTTTATTTAGACGGATTGTCAATCAGATCTATTATATTTGACACTGGGTTTTTTTTCCGCTGACTCAAAAACATATGTCAGCTTTATCAGATGTAAAAATAACATTTACTGAGTCTAACATGCACACAAAAGAGTGAATATTCAATATATGACAGGCTGCAGTGCGTTACAATGCTTTGCTTGATGTATGGCATGCCAGGGGAGCCATTTATCAATCTAGCTGCTGCAGAACAGGTGTAGGAAAAACTCCAGATGCAAGACAGAAAAATATTCCAAGTCAAAGCCACGGGATCCTACCTGTGATAAATTTGGTGCTATTTTTCACACCAGTTTTGCAGCTGGAATACTCAGGTAAATGGCCCCAAAGTGTCTCAAAATGTGTTTATCTATACAATTAAAAGTTAGAGGTTAGTTGTGTTCGTGTAAAACCAGCTTTAACACTTGTGTTTTTTATTCTAGACAAATTATAAAACAATATGCGCGTTAGAATTTTACAGTGATTATGATTTTCCAGTTATCTTTATAAATATTTTAGTGCCGTGAAGCTTTTAGATAAAAAAATAAATTTTTATTGCCCAGTTTTTAAGTGTAGAGAGGATGGAAGTGAGATTGTGGGACTTCCTCCCGTGGGTTGCTGGGGTAAGTAAATGTACATTGGGCGGATTTGGCAGTGTAGCAATAGCAACAATACAAGATCAGGACTAGAATAGAGGGGAATGCTGTGGAATGGGATAACATAAATTATTGAAAGTAAAACAATATATAAGTAAAAGTATTTATGAACTATTTTATGCAAATATGCTTTATTGAGCTGCTTGTTTTAGCTGCTTTCTCAATATGTAATAAGAGACTTTCATTAGTCCCTTTGAGAGCACATTAAGAATTGACGCAGTCACACATGCGAGCTTGGGGGTGAAAATACGACCTCAGAAAAATACGAATTTAATGGCCGACCCGCGGAAATTGGAAAACATGAAAAATAAGAAAAATACAAAGAAATAAAAACACATTTTAGGCCTTATTTGACATGTTTCGTCACTCGAAAATCAGCTAAGCGAGAAAAAAAATGGCTGAGCAAAGCCAGGCACGCGGGACCTAGAAAATACACGACGGCAAAGACAGTAACACTTACACGAACAAAGCCAGGGACGCGGGACTTTGCAAATACACAACAGCAAAGACACTAACACTTACACCAACAACACCAGGGACGCAGGAAAATAAAACAAACTCCAGTCAGTGCGCCCCACACAAACATTCAGAAGACACACAGAGGAGAAACACACATGGAAGGGACAGGGGGAGATGCTGGAAAGAGACACATGACATTCCCAAGCACAAAACTTGCAGGTAAATAAACCCTGCAATGAGCAGCCCGTACAGTAGCCGGGAGGAAAGTCTCTCAATGAGCGCCGAAGGTGCTTAGAGAAGAAAAAGCCTAAAACAGCATTATCTGGCTTACAATTTTATTGCTGTCATTTTTGATGGGCAAGTCGCTAGTTGCATATAATTGCTGGAGGGATGTGTAAGTCACCAACCTCATGTGCACAATGTTTAAATTGATTAACTTCGATATTGCCAGAGTACAGTTAATTCCAATTAGTGCAGCTCATTATATATTCAACTATAAAAGCTTGTAAATAGATCAATTTGAGGGATAGGTCAAATCAAACAAATCAAGTTTCTATGAGGAGATAATTAGGAACTTGGGCCGAGGCAACTCAATAGATGCAGTCATTTTGGAGTCTGCAAAGGTTTTTGATAGTGTCACATGGGTAGGGTTAACAAGGGATAATATACAAGAATATGTCTATTTGAACAAGATTATAAGTAGGAGTCAACACAGATTTATGAGGGATAGGTCATGTCAAACAAACCTAATTAGTTTCTATGAGGACGTTAGTTGGAACTTATATCAAGGCAACTCAGTGCATGTAGTGTTTTTGTATTTTGGAAAGGTTTTTGATCCAGTGCCACATGGAAGACTATCTGCTCATGGATTAAGTGCTGGCTAAAAACAGGAAGCAAAGGGTCATTGTAAATGGAACATACTCAGATTGGACTAATGTGGTAAGTGGGGTTCCTCAGGGTTCAGTATAAGGTACTCTCCTTTTTAAGATATCAATTAATGATTTAGAAGTAGGACTCGAAAGTATTTTTTCCATTACTACTGACAAATCCGAAAATGATGCACTTTTCGGCAAAGGGAGGTACATAAATTAGAAGAATGAGCAGTTAAATGTCAGATGAGAATTAGCACAAATAAATGTAAAGGTATGCATTTGGGAAGGGAAAATAAGCGTGCAATTTATAATCTAAATGAAAACAATCAATGGGTATCAGATATAGAAAGGTGTTTAGGAGTGCTAGTGGACAGCCACAGCAAATTCAATAGATACTTAGAAAAGGGATTGGATATATTTTTTGACTTTTTTTGAGTTTTCGGGTAAGGTAGGATTTTTTTTCCCCCTTCATGAGACAATTGGCAGTGTTTCAGCAGGGTTATTTTGTTTGTCTTCCTCTAGATCAATTACCAATTCACAAATTACAAGGATCAGAGGAGATCTAAAAGGGTAGAACTAGATTTACTACATGTCTTTTTTTCAACCGCAATTACTATGTTACTAATTTACCATTAATTTAAAAAAAGAAAGCACCCCCCCACCCCAAAAAAAAAACATGA
Organism: Discoglossus pictus; assembly: GCA_027410445.1. Lineage (NCBI taxonomy): Eukaryota > Metazoa > Chordata > Amphibia > Anura > Alytidae > Discoglossus > Discoglossus pictus. The sequence continues at coordinate 197,560,470 of CM050168.1, read as the reverse complement.
AGCTTTAAGATAATGGATGAATTTCTGATTTTCATAGTAAAACTAGGAGAGTTTCCATGACTGAATATATAAAATACTCTTTGGATAACTGAGCTTAGTTTAACTCCAACCATAAAGCCAATACAAGTCGACCCTCTCCCAGGCATTTCCCAGATTTAATATGAGTTGGGATGGGGATATAGTACTTCATTTCCAAGTATTTCATATCAGATTTACATACACCAAATTGATAGTGTTTTTCCACAGAGTGGGAACAAATGGAAGAACCAAAACCATTCAGCTTGGTTTGGCAACTCCAGTTGACAACATTGCACTGTTTTGGTTGTAGGCCAACCTTCAAGCACTGCTTGGCGCCCAGTATTGAGTAAAAAATGTGTTAGCTTATATTTAGAAACCTTACAGGCCATCTTAGGCGCGTCTAGCTCTTTGTATTATTACATACTTATCCACTATATATTATTTTATGTCTAGTGGTCTATTATTTGGCAAGGCAGTAAAAGCAATGGAGGGTTTGCCTCCCAGTGAGTGCTAAAGCAGCCATACCACCAAAATAATATAATTGTATTTATCCTTTTTAAGCTCTTGAAATATTTAAACAAACAATGTGTCTCCTGGGTGTACAGATTCATTATTAAAGGGCCACTGAAAGTTTATTTTCCAATTTAATAATATATATTTAAAGTAACACAGCAAAGATCCTGCTTAATGCAGAACTGAAAAGTACACATATAAATAATAATAAATCCAACAGGCTGGTAGATAATTGTTCCTGAAAGTTAGGTATTTTAAGCAGAAAATACTTGAAAATATTGTGTGATTATCTCTCACAGTAGGGAGCGATAAACCACAAGAGCTGGTATATATTACAATAATAAGACTTTAACATGTAAAAGTTTCTATGACTATTCTTGTTTATACAATAAATGGGAATACTATGTGCCTTATTATAGATATGAAAAGTGCACATATAAATGAATAATAATAAATAAAAATGCAGCTGATTATTATACATTTTGAGTAGAAGTGATCGATATGCTTGAATTTCAGGTACCCGCAAAGACTGTTCCTCTCTGCTACTATATTTATCTGAGGTGAATAATTCTCACAGTTGGTTTGATAAATATGGAATGAGTATGTCTAGTTAATTAATGAATTAATTGTTTTTTAAAGGACTACTGCATTGAGAATTGATATATATATATGTATATATATATATATATATATATATATATATATATATATATAGATATATTTTTGATGTTCAAGTCTGACTAAGAGCAACATTGAATATAATTTTTTTTAATACAGCTAGTTGTTAACTAGAAACAATAAATGTTGATTCCACTACAGGACCCTGGAGGGTTCCATGATATATCTGTGGCATGTGTGAGTGGGAGGGACATTTACATTTCTGGGGATCTATGTTTGATGCATTCTTTGATGCAACATCCTGCTTCTGGACCAGTGAGGTGAAAGGGTTAAGATATCAATTTTAATTTTATCCAATTATCAAACAAAGGGTCTAGACTTTAGTTCCCTCCTCCGCCACCCCTCCCACCACTGATAGCTACAAACATTCCCCTTCCATTCAGCTCTCAGTATGTGATGAAACAACCACAAATTTCTCAAACATTATTTATGCTCACGGCTTGCGCAGCTTCTTATACTATTCGTTTGATACATACTTGATAAAAAAAGTGTATTTTTTCTTATACTGCAGTGGTCCTTTAAATGAATGCACTGGAGCAGATTGAATTGCTCTGAATGTATGATTGTCTTTTGGGGCTTTCCCTTCTCAGCCAATGTGCAAGGAACATATATGTGTGAGTCATACTTTGTCTGCCAATTAGATCTAGAGACTTATACACTCTCTGTTCAAGTAAGTTTTACTTTATATTTTCTTTCATGCAAAAAAACAAGATATTCTTCTAAATGTGCTTAAGTCCATTTAAACTAACATAATCTCAGAGTCTTCTAATAAAGCATCTTCCGTTATTCTAATTTATACCAACTGTACACGCTCTTGCTCTTTGTGGGAGATAATACCATCTCAGATAACAGTGGTAGCAGAGAGATGGGATCTTTTTATACTAAGAATACCTCATTTTCAAGCTCAATGATCTAAGATTTTTAGTAACAATCAAATGCAATTATATTAATTTCATTTCTCTTTAAATGGAGCCCACACTTTGGTAAGCCCTATGATAGCCATACATTTGCAATATTTAATATTCATTTAACAGCTGAGTACATAGCGCATCTCTGCTGCTTTCTGTCAGCTGCTGAATGTCCTCCAGATTACTTTCTGCGATAGCCCCAGACCGTAGCAGATGGCGAGAAATGGCATCCGTCCTGCTCCCATCACTGACAGGGAATGCAATGACATACAAGTCAAGTACACTAGAGGGGCTAAGAAATACAAAACGCCAAAATCATCCACGCAAATCATTCACCCTCTGTGATAAATGTCCCCACTTCTTGCAGAAAGCCCAATGTTTGTCCATTTTTATAAAATTCCATACGGTTGGAATAAATCCCTTCTTGAAATAATTATATAAATAACGCAATGGTTTTTATCTGCCTGTCTGTTCTTTTAGTTCTAATATTCTTCAGTTATTATAATTTATTTTGCATTGGGGGAACATCTATTGCAATGTATTAAACATGCTCTTTTAAATGTGTGAGAACAAGTTGTGGACTATGGTGGCCCTTTAACCCTTTAAGTGGCAAATTTAATTTTAAAAAATAGCTTTGCAGTAGAAACTTAGATTTCAACAATTTTTTATTTGTTGAAAGGCAAAAAAAATCATGTTGATACATAAATAATTTCACTGATAAATATAGGTTCACATTTGAGCTGTAAAACTATAAGGTTTTCAGCAAACTAAGAAGAACTCTTCACTGTCATTAACGGACCGCTGAGGTCCAATTTTCTCTATTTAATCTTTTGAATGACTAATATTGATAATAGACAAAAAAAGGGACAAAGCAGAGTTCCTATTTATGGTAGGAAGTAGGGAGTACAGCTGCACCTCACTGACGAGGCCCATAAAGGCCGAAACGCGTCTGGGGTTTGCTGTTTCTCCTGTTCAGGGTAGAATTGCCTGGTATTTCGGGGACTGATATACTACAGGATATTTCTCCCTGTGAAGGGCACAAGTGAGCTAAAAGAGGTTGCTCTCAGAGTAGCTTATCATGGCTATAGAACTAACCTATTAAGGTTGGTTCGTTCTCTGATGAGCACCTCTGACTTTGTTGTTTTCAGGAAGTAAAGTACAATAAAATATGAATATTTGGAATTGGAATTTATAAAAAAATTGCCTGTTAAAAAAATTACCTGTAGTAATAGACAATAAGCTTTGAATTTACAAAAAATGTCTGTCACTCAGCTCAAGTGATTCTCCTTCTCAATACATAATTAACCTTGTTATTGATAAATGGTTCCCAGGATAATAATTGACTTTTTCAGGCAATAACTTGTGTATCAGTCAGTGAACATCCAGCTGTATGGGGATGAGCATGGTGTGTCCATGCAGTGGCTCCTATACAGAGCCCATCCATACCCAGCAACTGCGCAACAATTAATAATTATTTAGATTCAGGAGCAGAAGCTTGAATCAGACTGTGACTGACTCATTGTAACTACTTAGTCATATTCTAGCAACAAAAGCAGGAGCTGTGAAATAGCTTGGTCAGTAATACAGCTGCCTGTGGTACTAAAGATCACTAGTTTGATTCCACCCAAAGACATATTTTTTCATTGTTTTAAAAATCAGAAATATATTTTTCGGTTATATAATAATGCATATGTTAGTATAAGGTACTGTTGTCTTGTGTTGTCTTGTTAATGTGAATAATAATTATGTAAAAAATTCTGCATACACACAGACAGAATTGAATCATTTTAATTTATTCCATTTATTATTTGGAACTTCTACATGTAACAATACAAAAGCATGTGGCTTTACCTGGGGATCCACCTCACAGGGGGCGTGACAGGAAATGGAGTCATGCTAGCTTACAGCTAGCTTCAGGGTGGTAGGGAGACTGCAGCACTGCTGAGATGAGGAGCTGAGCCAACAAGCAGAGAAGGGGAGACTGCACAAGTGCTACCAGAACGACGCCACTCTCTCCATAATTGACGGTAGGACCCCCGGCAACGCTGCCAGTGATGATGGGGGAACGGTAGCCATACAGAGTGAAACATAGTGTGTGATGCGCAGGGCCCTGGCCCTCATAGAGAGCCGGAGCTCCGAAAAACCGCGCCATTTTTAAACACACCGGAGACTGATTCCAGAACCACGCAGACGACCTGAGCTCTCCCTGGCGACTGTTACAAGCCCCAAGATAGCCTAAGATCTGGGGAGAAGTCCGTGGGCTCCTACTGACGCTGATGACAGGCAGCTGGAGACAGCCTGGGAGGGCAGGAAAAGCTGGAGGTGCTTTTGTGGATAATGCCTGACCTAGGAGGTGCTTCACTTACACTGGTTCAGTGATAAAATATACATGGAGGGAGTTGATGTTCCTGTACATATTGCCCTAGTGGAATTCGGAATATCAGTCTGGATGCTGGAGGGTAAGGTGAAGAAATTGGAACACAGGAAACAATCTGGACTTTTAAGAGGTATGTTATACTTATATAAATAAATTTCCAGACTCCCTGAGACACCTTTGGGCCTGCATCAGTGAGGTAATAATAACTCTAGAGCGATATACATAATGATATGGGCCAAAGGCCATACAGACTAGATAAAAGAGGGAGAAAAGGAAAAAAAGAAAGGCTAAAAGGTGTACGGACAAATAAGCAGAAGTTTTTCCAAATCTTAAAGTCCTTAAACCTCCAGCAATATCTTAAAATATGGATATTATAAATAAGACAACAAGTTTCCCAAACTAAAAATAATTTTTAAAGGGCGGAGGTTTACAAACAACAATAGTTTTATCAGCTCCACAGCGCCCCCTCCCGCTCCTAGTTATGTAGGCTAACAGCTATGCCCATGGAAAGCAGTTTCAAGGGGAACATTAGCCAATAGTCAGTTTCATAGTAGAGTATAACTGCTAATGGGAAAGGCAGGGCGCTGCAGCTGAGTTCTGGAAATTGCGCCTTGACACTAGAGGACACGCCAGGTAAACTGAATTTTCCCCAGTGAATTCTCAGTTAATGTGTTTACTCAAATTTCTGGTGGAAATTTATCCTGATATACGCAGACCTACATTTAAAGGCAAACTCGCAAAGATGCCGTCTAAAATGAAAGCAAGAGACAAAAGAGCTGAAATTTTAAAAACACAGAATATTTTTTCTCCCAGGAGCAAAGGTGCTAATACCTCTAATACTGAGAAAGAAACTCACCTTAATGAGGGGGCTAATCGCTCGCCAGAAAAAGCCTCCCAAACTGTGAGCACGGGGAGCTCCTTTTCTGATGAAGAAGATATCCTGACATGCTCAAAAATGAGAGAACTATTTCAAAACTTTCAAACTAGCCTTGTGGCAGACCTGACCAAAAAAATCACAGAAAATACACAACTCATTAAAGAAGTTAAGGAAAGAGTGGACTCGATCGAAAAAGTCTGTGACAAATTAATCTCAGATAATAACGACTTACTAATATACACTACGACTCTAGAAAACAAATTAGAGGACCTGCAGCTAAAAATTACTTCAATTGAAGACCGCAGTAGGATAAATAATCTGCGTTTAAGAGGCATATCAGAGACGATACCAGAGAACAATTTGAAAACTTATGTGGAGGACTTATTGGGGAAATTGGTCCCAAATACTTCAAATTCAGAAAATACTATTGACAGTATCCATAGGCTGCCTCTAGCCAGACACTTACATAAGTCCTTACCCAGAGACGTTATCCTGAGACTGTACTCTAGATCATACAAAGAAACAATTGTAAGGGCCTCATATGAAAAGAAAGGTCTACCCTCCCCATATGAACATATCAAAATATTTACAGATTTATCAGCTCAGAAACTAGCTAGGAGGAGAGAATTCTCAGAAATAACCCAGATATTAAGACAGAGAGAAATTAAGTATAAATGGATCTCTCCAATGGGTATTTCTGTATATAAGGATTTAAATTGGTATAGGATTAAAACAGTCCAGGAAGGTATAAAATTGCTGAAAGAATGGCAGATTGATATAGGTAAGGAGGTTAAAGGGGCTGAAAAAATGATACTGTCTGCCAGTAACTTGACATGGCATACAAGGATAAGCTAAAAAATGTAAATGTACCCATATACAGAAGGGGACAATGTTTCTAGACTTATTAGGAATATATTGTTAGTTCATTAGATAGATTAGAAGAAGATTTTCATAGGGTATAAAGTTGAAAAAGGATCTCCTCCCATATGTAATTTCTCTGTTTCCTGCCTCCTATGCCTTTCCTCTCTTCTCCCCAGATCCGTCCCTGTTCTCTCTTATTACTTCCCTTCACTATATAATTGAGAATTCCCTTATAGGATTATATGATATAAGTTTTTTTTTTTTTTTCCCCTTAGCCACCTTTTTTTTCCTTAGCCACCTTGGTTCCCCAATTTAAAGGGGAATACCTCATAATAATTTTTATAGCACATATCTGAATTTAGTATATAATATGTAGTTTCACATTTAGAGGTTAATGCTCATCCATTAGAAGCAGGATGTCTTACACTCTCACTACCCTCTGGAAGGGGATACTTTCTTAATACAATATCACGGCACCTAAAGAGGATAGGGAGGAGGTGAGCTGGGGGAGGGGGGGTGGGCAACGGAGGTAGAGCTGGGAAAGAAAGTTAAGTACTCCGCCCCCCTTATGGGAGGAGTGTTAAGGGTTAATATATTCTTCTAGAAGTTTATAACCATCTATATTGGTTTTGCAAGGGCATATATGCTTGCTTAACAAGCAATCTCTTCAATGGTATCTTCTCTCCTCTATTTTTTTTGTATTTTTTTTTTTTTCCTTTCTCTTCTCCTTTCTCTTTTCTTGTTCTTTCCTTTGCTTATCTGCAGATCTCCCTACCAAAGGTGGATAGCCACCCCTGACATTTCCCTATATCAGGCTATCGCCCTGTTAACCAGAGTCCAGGATGTTGATTGACTTAGGTTCAATATGTATGAATGTTTATGTTGAAAGAATGATGATTGTATTTTGGAATTATCTGAGGCAATGCAAAGTGGGAATTTTATTACTTATGACATGGGAGGAATCTAAAAACCTTGCCAATGGGTAAAGGATTAAAAATCATCTCGCATAATGTAAATGGTCTGAACTCAGTAACAAAGAGGAAAATAGCCTTTTTGAATTATAATAAGATTCAGGCGGATATTCTCTGCCTTCAAGAAACCCACCTAAAGAGGGAGTCAGTGCAATATATGTCCAATAAATCTTACCCAACTAGAATTGACTCCACATATAACAACAAATCAAAAGGAGTCTCGATCTTCTTTAACAAAAGGTTAGTGGTGGCTGAAGAATTTAAAAAAATAGATCCCTTGGGGAGATATATAATATGGGTTGGCCTTATAAACAATAGATTGATAACCTTGGTTAATGTCTATTTGCCAAATAAAAACCAAAATAGATATCTTAAAAATTTACTAAGAGATATTTTTAAATTTAAAAAGGGATTGATTATGTTATGCGGGGACTTTAACCTGGTAACTAATGTGCTAATGGATAAACAGAGGTCCTACAAAGTCAAGTCGGAAACCCATATCAGTAAAGCTGAGTTCTCTAGCTTGATTAAGAGCTATGAACTACTAGATTCCTGGAGGGTGTTCCATCCAGACCAAAAAGAATTCACCTTTTTCTCTAATCGCTATCAATCCTATTCTCGTATAGACTATATTTTTGCAGACGCAAGCACAGTGCGAATGATAGAACATTCTGAAATAATTTTGGCACCTTGGTCAGACCATTCTATTAACAGTATTATCTTGGAAGAGACAAATAAGGTGTTGCCTAAGAACAGTTGGAAAATCAACCCATTGCTACTTAAAAAAAACGAATCTGTTTCCGCTATCAAAAGAGATATACAGGAATTTTTTGAAATAAATAAGGACTTGGTAAAGTCAGCAAAGACATTATGGTGCGCCTTCAAGTCATTTATCCGAGGGATACTAATCGCTAGAGCAGCCGAAAATAAGAGAAATCAGGGTAAGTCACTAAATCTCCTTTATATAGAATTAGAAAAGCTACATCAGGATAATATGAAGAACTCAAGTAAAGAACTAAGAGGAAAAATTAAGGAGATACATAATCAAATCAAAAAAATTCTCCAGTTACAAGCTGATAATCTCCGTTGGAGATATGAGCAATCCCACTTTCTATACGGTAATAAATCCAGTAAATATCTTGCTAACAGACTAAAGAAGCAACGTAGTCAGAACAGGATCTTAAAAATCCGAGATAAAGAGGGTAAAATTCATCTACACCCCGATAAAATTAGTGTAATATTCCAGGACTATTATACCGAATTGTACAATCTAGGAAATGATAAGCGGTTTAAACTTCCTGGCAAAGAAGAAATTGAATCCTTCCTATGTAAGATCAAGTTTCCTAGGGTTTCAGAAAAGGATAGTGAATATTTAGACAGTGAGATAACCATCGAGGAAATCACTGAAACAATTAATAGCGGCAAATCCAACAAATCCCCGGGGGTAGATGGATATGACTCTCTGTTTTACAAATCTTTTGTGTCTGAACTAAAGAGTCATTTATGCAACCTATTTAATGAAATAAAACAAACAGGGCATATCCCCCCTGAGATGTCAGAGACTAAAATAATCAACATTTTGAAAGAAGGTAAAAATCCGGAGCAGTGCGGGAGTTACCGACCAATATCTCTGATCAATTTAGATATAAAAATCTACTCCAAAATATTGGCTAATAGACTGAAAACTATAATCAATCAGTTGATTCATAGAGACCAAACAGGCTTTATTCCTGGTCGCCAAGCATCTGATAATTCTAGACGAATGATTGATATTTTAAACTATGTGGTAGAACAGGATATACCCTTATTGGCCCTGTCTTTGGATGCCGAAAAGGCATTCGACAGGGTCAACTGTGAATTTCTTCAGGCGGTCCTGAGGAAATTCGGATTTAACGATTTTGCTTCAAGATCCGTTAAAGCCCTGTATGCCAATCCTATGGCATATATTGCAAACCCTGACTTCGAGTCAGAAAAGTTTTAAATTGGAAATGGCACTCGGCAGGGATGTCCCCTATCCCCTCTATTGTTCATCCTCTTTATAGAACCTTTAGCTATCTATATTCGAGAGTGTAAAGCTATAGAGGGTGTAATTATTAATAAGGAGGAGTTTAAATTTATGGGTTTTGCAGACGATATTGTCATTACCATGACCAACCCGGAGGAGGCATGCCCAAAATTACAAGAAATTCTTGAAGAATTCGGAAGACTATCATATTTTAAGATAAATAATTTAAAATCTAATACCTTAATGAGAGGTTTTAAACCGGAAGTTATAAATAGATTGGAAAAATTATCCTTGTATAATTGGAAATCTGAATATATCGTCCATTTGGGCATAAAAATGTCATTTGGAGTTAAGGATATCCTTAAATCTAACGTGGAGGATGTGATGAAACAAATTAGACCTATTCTATGTAACTGGAGATCTCTTAACCTGCCCTGGTCGGCGAGAATCGCTGCAACAAACATGAGTATTGTCCCAAAAATTACCTATTGCTTAAGATCTATACCTGATAGAATATCAAATAATTATCTGAAAACCATTCAGGATATTTTGGATAAATACATATATGGTGGGGAAAAAAGTAGAATCATAAAAAGCGTGGTCAGTAAGAAATATGAAAAAGGAGGCTTAAATGCCCCTAGTATAAAAGACATATATCATAAAATTATCATCGCGCAACTTATAAATTGGAACACCCTCCAGGAGAAACCCAGATGGCTTGCCCTTGAAGAGGCTATTCTTTGTGAATCTTCTATAAAGAACCTATTATGGCTACCATACTACAATAAGAATTCACTGGGTAAACTACCAAAAAATATACAATTTCTAGTAAAATTTTGGTATAAGAATAAAGAGAGAATGCAAATAACACATTATCCATCTTTAGCCACCCCTATTGAATTGGTATACTCCAGAGACCCCTCCGTAAACCGTTATCTTTTGTATAGAGGAGGCATTTCCTTGGTATCAGAATTATATTACAATAACAATCTTCTGACATATTCAGAGTTAATGAAAAAATATAACCTGGAAAAACTCTCATGGCTAAATTACGAAAGCTTAAAACAAGCTTTAATGTCTTGGGGATTTAAAACCCTAGAAATAAATTCACCTACTAAAATAGAAGAACTAATTATAAAGAGAAGGAATCATCATATTATTTCAAACTGCAATAAGATTATAAGCGAGATTACTCCGTTTATTAAAAGTAAGGGAATCATAGGCTGGGAACTAGATCTTAATATGGCTCTTGATGAAGACAATTGGAGGGATATTATAATGTTGATTAAGAAATCCGCCATAAATCCAGCTTATCTGGAACTCTTTTTTAAAATCTTACACAGATGGCATTTAACCCCGGTTAGAATGTCAAAATTTAATACAAAAGGGGACGCCCTTTGCTGGAAACAGTGCGGTTTTCTAGGAGATGACTCCCATGTCTGGTGGAAGTGTAAAAAGATCTCAGATATGTGGTTAGAAATTTGTCAACTTCTAGCTAGAGTTTTAGATAAACATATTCCTTGTACCCCTCAAGTGGCCATCCTCCATAGAGGGTTGGAGTTTCTCTCCCCAGTGGAAAGGAACTTGGTTTCGCATGTCCTTTTGGGGGCCAAATGGCTACTAGTAAAATACTGGAAAACCCCAGATATACCTACAATTAGAGAGTTAATCAACACTATTTGTTATAACAGAGACCTTTATCTCAACGCTTATAGTTCGGCTAATGCAAAAAACAGAAATATGATAAATTGGTCTAAATGGGACAACTACATCAAACATAGTACATTTTAGCCAGAGGGCAGGGGGAAATAGTACTTACCTTACTATTTCTCGGGTGTAACTCCATTCGGACCTAATTCTCCTCATTGGCCCATGTGTTTAAAATGTTATTTGCCTCGAATCTGAGCGAATGCCAGTATGGATGTACATTGTACCTTTTCAATGTATTATATAATCTAGAAAACTGTTCTACTTTTAGAGTATATCGTTGGTACAATGTTTGTTTGTTATCCCTGTTTGTTTTTGTGTATTGTATGTTTATTATTCTTTTTCTGGTGATGTAATATATTTGTTAAAAAAAAAAAAAAAAAAGCAATACAAAAGCATAAGACTGTCATTTTTCAATGTTGTACCCTAAACAGTATATCATGTAATTAAATAAAAAGCTATATATAACAAAATGTGTAGATATCTATCTGCAAATAGATGTATCTAGATCGGACCTCACACTAGTATTGATATACCTAGATAGATTGATAAAACTACACATTTTATATCTGGCATATTAATCAAAGCTAATATATCATGTGCGATCAATATCAGTTAATGCAATGATATTCAATGTGACAGATCCATTATTCACCCCCACTTAATGATTCAATCAAAAAAGTACAGCATTATGTCATATTGATCTGTTGTGAATACATACATATTAACATAAGTACATGAAAACAAATTACAGATTATTGCACTAACAGTTTTTAATGAAAATATACTGTTTGCCAAAAGATGATAGATTTCCCAGTTTTTCAGTCAATGGAGCAAGTTTTAAACACTATCTAAAAGAAGATCCTGAAAATCCTAAATAGATGCTTTTATGCTGGCACCTTCTGCCTAATCACAGTAAAGTATCATGTTAATAAAAAGCTTTCGAACAGATTTACTTAATTTTGTTTGATATGTTTTGTGGGATATTGAAGGCATCTATTTTGTCCTTTTTTACCTAATTCTATCCCACCTTCAGTGCAGGGACGGTGATTGTTTTATTTTAGGCGAAGGAGGCGCTACAGTTCACAAGGCTCATACACAGACATTATTTGCCTTGTGCAATGCTTACTTCAGGATAAGGACACGTGATGCTTCACTGAGAGAGAGGAAAGTAAAGATAAAATAGCCAAGCATGGATTCCTACAGTGGAGCAGAAAAATATATTACAAACAGGTAATTAGACTGAAACTTTACAAAAAGATGCTTTTATTGGTATGAAACTTTAGTAAGATGTCCCTGCTTTACAGTGTATTTATCAAGTACCACGGTAGTCCTATATTTATAATATACTCAGCTGAAGAACATCATTTTTATCTGCCTGTCTGTTCTTTTAGTGTAATACATTACAGGCTAATAATAAAACAGTCTGCAATGTATAACCTATTATATGATGCATTAATAGGTAATAATTATTCTACAGTGGAATCTACCATTTTGGTTTCAGATAATCTGAGAGGAGACCTTGAATATAGAGGAATCCTGAGAAAGCAGCTCTATGTAGCAGCTCAGAAATGGAAATTGACACGCATCATACAGATTAATCACATATAATAGTTGTCAAACTGCAATTCGTTGTCACGCTTGAGGGTCTCGCAAAGCGAGGCGAGCCGTTGACACATAGAAGCCTTCCGAGCTCGGAGCACTTAGGCGATGAGCGATGAAGGAGCTTATCGTCCTGCGAGCCTCACAAAGAGAGGCAAGCAGTTGAGACATTGAAACATGTGGGACTTATCCTGCAAGCAATTGAGGAACACAGAACTTAGAAAAAAAAATGTGACCTCGAAAACTCGCTAGCAGAAAAATATGACCTTGCAAAAATACAACTTTAACGGCCAAACCGCGGAAAACGAAAAACACGAAAAACAAGAAAAAAAAAATTTAAACACTCACACACAGTATGGGGGGAACACCAGGACGCCTGGGAGTGAGGTTTCATGCAAATTAAGCCAAATTTGCCGTGTTTCGGAACTCGAAAAACGGCTAAGCGAAAAAAAATAATGTCGGCCCAAAAAAAATAAAAACGAGGCTAAAGGAGACTGAGGTGCGCAAATCCCCGCCAGGCACATACAAGTTAGCCAGGAATGACCTTGGAATCTCGGGGGCTAAAAACCGACTTCGCAAAAATACTAATTTAACAGCCAAACCGTGGAAATCGAAAAACAAGAAAAAAAAACACACTCACCCACAGCACGTCGGAAAAGCTAGGACGCCTGGAAGTGAGGTTGCATGCAAATTTAAGCCGAATTTGCAGAGTTTCAGCAAACGAAAATCGGCTAAGCGAGAAAAAAAAAAGGCGGCTGAAAAAAATTAAAACGAGGCTAAAGGAGGCAGAGGCGCGCAAATCACCGTCAGGCATGTACAAGTTAGCCAGGAACGTAGGCGATACAAAATATACCATTACAATGGACACAAAATGCTCGCGAGCCAAGTAACACATAGAAAAAAGCCGGCATTTTAAAACAATAACTTGCAAATAAGAACATTGCGATTCTAAAATGGAGCTTCACACGCCTACACAAACGGTTTGGCCTCGCGCACGCAGCCTATTTACACTGCACACTTGGCACATTGCTGACACTTTCTCCTCAGGTGATCAACAGTCCAACTGTACATTTTCTGATGCAGGAAAATCCAAAGAGATTGTTAGCTCTTTAAGATATTGATTGCTGCATATTAAATATAAATAGGTAAAGTATATTAATTTATTAATTCATTGTACTAAAAAAAATGGTATATTTTACACTGTACTTATATATCTGTCTTCACGATGAGCGCTGAAGGTAATCGTTGCAAAGGAGGTAACTTCACAAGGGGAGAGGCTCGCAATGAGCGCCGAAGGTCCTCAGCGGAACAAAAGCCTTACATTGTGTGGCAAACAGCATTGCCATGGCTTCAAATTTTATTGCCGTCATTTTTGACGGGTAAGTCGCTAGTTGCATATAAAAGCTAAAAATGTAAATGTTGTGTTCATTTTTTAGCTATTATAAAGTTTAATTATTCAAAATACTATATAAAAATCACTGGGCTTATTTGAAAAATCATCACTGATAAGGTGTTCTGGCAGTCACAAAGACCATGGGTAAATCGTTAGATCAATTTGAAAATTGTATTAGGCCAACCATTTGCATAGCATAACCTACATTTGGTTTTTATAGATACAATCACATTTGTTGACATTTTTTCGCCATCCTCCAAGTATTTTGGCTACATTCACCAAAGCTTGCCACAGTCAAGTGAATAAATCAAGATTCCTGTATTGCAGCCTAAATTCACAATTCACTAAGCAATGTTTCAGATTACCTTCTGCAAACCATTGCAAGCTATTGCCATCTTCCCATTTGAGTATAATTTTGTATAATATTGTGTTATACACGCCTTGATCCTATTCACCATGTTTACTAAGAAATGTGTTATGTAGCTAACCTGTTTATTTGCCTAACATTACAGCAAATAGTAAACCCAGTTACATTGTACGTAAATAAATGTACTATATATTGTGGGCACATTCTTCCAACACTTAAATATGTCCCAAAATACTTCATAGAAGTTTGTACCACTCCACAACAGTCTAATCATCTAACACGAGAACATTTGCTGGAGGAAGAACACTCTTCCCTCATCGGTTGTATTGTTCTGCTTATCTATACACTCCACAGCAGTCTACTCAGATATCATGAGAGCATTCTTGGCAATAAGAACACTCTTCCCTGATTGGTTGAATTGTCCTGCTTATCTATACACTCCACAGGAGTCTAATCAGCTATCATGAGAACTTTCTTGGCAAGAAGAACACTCTTTCCCAACTAGTTGAATCGTGCTGGTCATCTATACACTCCAGAGCAGTCTAATCTGCTATCATGAGGGCATTCTTGGCAAGAAGATCACTCTTCTTCAACTGGTTGAATTGTGCTGGTTATCTATACACTCCACAGCAGTCTAATCAGCTATCATGAGAGCATTCTCTGCAAGAAGAACACTCTTCCCCAAATGGTTGAATTGTGCTGGTCATCTATACACTTCACAGCAGTCTAATCAGCTATCATGAGGGCATTATCGTCAAGAAGAACACTCTTCCCAACTAGTTGTATTGTGCTGGTCATCTATACACTCCACAGCAGTCTAATCAGCTATCATGAGAGCATTCTCTGCAAGAAGAACACTCTTCCCCAAATGGTTGAATTGTGCTGGCCATCTATACACTTCACAGCAGTCTAATCAGCTATCATGAGGGCATTATCGGCAAGAAGAACACTCTTCCCAACTAGTTGTATTGTGCTGGTCATCTATACACTCCACAGCAGTCTAATCAGCTATCTTGAGGGCATTCTTGGCAGGAAGAACACTCTTCCATGATTGGTTGAATTGTACTGCTCACTTATACACTCCACAGCAGTCTAATCAGCTATCAGGTGAGCATTCTTGGCAAGAAGAACACTCTTCCCCAACTGATTGAATTGTGCTGGTCATTTATACATTTCACGGCAGTCTAATCAGCTATCATGAGGGCATTCTCGTCAAGAAGAACACTCTTCCCCAACTGGTTGTATTGTGCTGGTCATCTATACACTCCACAGCAGTCTTGTCAGCTATCATTCTTGGCAGGAAGAACACTCTTCCCTGATTGGTTGAATCTTACTAAACATCTACAGTACACATTCCATAACTAAAGGGCTTTTTTGGAGTTGCTGAGGATTCTGGGAGTTATAGTACTATTTTGAAATTAGACATGAATATTAGAGAGCTGTTCTACAACTCTCCCTAGGAATCTGTGGTATTACTCTGAGGTCAGCCATTCAGCTCTAGTCTGGGGATTGTGTTACATGTTTCTTAGCATCTGCTAATTATTTCCCATTAGTATTTTTTGTGCACTAATGCACAATATATTATTCATTAATACATATTTCCAATAAGAAATATGTGTTATTTACAGTACATGCCCTTCTTGTAATACCCATGTGTAGAGTCACCAAAGATGTAAATCCAGCCCTGACCTTAATAAATACTCTTAAGTTAGTCTATATATATATTTCCTATAATTAATATGTGTCCTTTTTGTTGCCTGGCACTCTCTTAACTACTGTATGGGTCACTTCTTTTGCTTTTACAAATATTTAAACTGCTCCTGAACTCAGCTCAGAAAAATTCAAACCCACCAAAGAATTGTCTAAATATTTCCCCATATGGGAAGTCGATTCTTCCAAAATGTAAAACCTTTGTTTTTGTGTGGTGAAACTTAGCTTCCTTCCATAAACTAAACCACATTGATTAATGATCACTGCAGTGAAACTTCTCACCCATAACTACTAAGTCTCTGTTTGTGAATGATATTACTAATGTTTCTCCCTTTCAATTTGGCTGGTCCAATAAAAAAACTTTGGAGACACCACTTGTAAAGAGTCCAGGATATCCCCATGAATTGTTGATAAGTTAAAGGGCCAGTGTAATGCTTGCGCAACAGAATTTGTTGTTTATCTAGTAACTGATTAGCAATTAACTCACTTTTCTACTACCCCAAAAGAGTCAAACCTAGATTATTCAGACAGAAAAATTGAGGTCAAACCCCTTTTGACATCCTATTCCATGCCCAAGACACCCAACACGGGATAGAGCAGCTCTGTATTCTTTAAACACTACATTGAATTTATGGTGTTCAGCTACAAATGTTATTGCTAATCATTTACTAAATATGAGAACTACAGAGGCTCTTTAAAGTAATAAGTGATTCAGTTGCAGCAGTGTTATGTACTGCAAGCCTAATTAAAGGAACACTAGTGGATTTACAAGTAAAGCTCATATGTTTGTTAGTTAGACTATTGAAAACAGTATGCAGTTATACATGAAAATTTTACATTTTATCTGCTAAACTGTGTGTTTTCTCCTCAAGCAGATCTGCATATCTCCTCCTACCTGTGGCCAGCTCTTCCGCCTGTGTGCCGGACTAAATATAAAGTCTGATCAGACTATTTTCTGCTTCACACTGAGCATGCTCAGTAAAGGGAGTGGGGCTATGATGGCACATTTGATGTCACTGGGTGGGGCCTATGGGGCAGCTGCAAGCATGTGACAATAGAGCTGTTACATCTGTGTAGGTGGTAGGGGGAGAGCAAATGATGCCATGTGGCATTCCCAGTGACTTCAATACAGTCTCATACCAAGCTCCACAATAGTCTAGCACACAGGAAGAGATGGCCAAGGCCCCGATGACACAGCTAGGAGGAGATATGCAGCTCTGCTTAAAAGGAAAACTAAGAAACATTTTACATTTTATATATTTTAAACTGCATACTATTTTTAATGGAATATGCCCAGTAATCAAACATATGAGCTTTAGTTGTAAATGCACTGCAGTGGTCCTTTAAGCAAACTTGCAATTTATTGCTATTAGCAGACAGTTAATCTAATGAAATCTTTCTTTGAAAATATATATTTTAGTATTCAGACGTAAAAACCTGGAGGAGGAAGAGAGCGGGGAGGAGACGGGGGAGGCTCTGAGACGCATCGTGGGGGCCATACTAGAGAGGGGAGTGGAGGAAACATTACTGGGGAGAGGGATACTGGTAAGAGGAGGGGGAGAGGGAAACTGGTGAGGGGAGGGGGAAGACAGAGTACCAGGGAGAGGGGCAGACAGACTACTGGAGAGAAGGATACTGGGATGGAAACAGAGTATTGGGGATAGGGGGAAGCAGAGGGGAGAAGAAGAGTACCGGGAAGTGGGGGGGACATCAGGTGGGTTGGAGTACCGGTGAGGAATAGTGAGAAATCAGGTGGGGTGCAGAGTACTAATGAGAATGAGAGAGACATCAGGTGTGGAGAGGCAGAGTACTGCTGAAGAAGAGAGAGACATCAAAGAGAGACAGGGGAGGGAGACAGGGGGCAAAGGGAGACAGGGGATGGAGAGAGGGGGCAAAGAGACAGAGGGGAGGGAGGTGGAGGGAGAAAGGGGACAAAGAAAGACCGGGGAGGGAGAGAGGGGACAAAGGGAGACAGGGGCGGGAGAGAGGGAGCAAAGAGAGACAGGGGAGGAGAGAGGGGGCAAAGATAGAGGGGTGAGAGGGCAAAGAGAGAGAGGGGAGGGAGATGGGGAGAGAGAGGGGGAGAGAGAAGAGAGGGAGAGGGGGAGAGAGCAGGAGGGAGAGGGGCAAAAGAAAGAGGGGAGGGGGGAGAGAGGAGGTAACAGAGAGGGGAGGGAGTGAAGAGAGAGCGAGAGGGGAGGGAGAGGAGGGGAGAGAGAGAGGGGAGGGAGAGGAGGGGTAGAGAGAGGGGAGGGAGAGGAGGGGGAGAGAGAGAAGGGAGGGAGAGGAGGGGGAGAGACACAGGGGAGGGAGAGGGGGGGCAATTAAAAAAAAAAAAGATAAAACCGTCATGCCATAATTTTGACACGCAAGTCGCTAGCAATGTATATATATATATATATATATACACACACACAGTGTACATATACAAACCATATTTACTCGAATCTAATGCGCACTTTTTTGTGAAAAATCGTGTCCCAAATTTGGAGTGTGCATTAGAATTGATGGCATTACCGGTAATAGACCAGGATATACCAGTATACACTGCGACACCACCATCTCTTGCTTCCCAGCTCTCTAGAGTGGGTGACTGAGGCTCTCAGGTGGGCAGACGGCAGCAGGGGGCCTCGTCATCCCTGCCGGAGGAAGTGGCTCCTCAAAGACTGGCATTAAGAATATACATATATACAATATAATCATATTGTTGTACAGTAGTGTCATTTATAATAAGGCTACCATAAGTTGGTAACACAAACTCACTTGGTACTTCTTGTACAAATGACAAATGCGCATTTTATTCGCCAGCAAAAACATGTTTTTGATTCATCGGTCCCAAATTTAAAGGAAGCATTAAATTCAATGGCGCGCTAGATTTGCGTAAATACGGCATATAGCCTCCCTTTAGAGCTATTTAGAAACAACTACAATGGGAGGGTCACTGAACTCTTATTAATCGTCACCTGCTGATAAGATGCTGACCAGTGGATGATCCTTGAATCTGATTATATGTATGCAAAGTAACATTTCTAGCATTACATTTGCTTTTGATTAATAAAGGCAAAAGGCTCCTTTTTTTTCCTTTTTTTTTTTGTAGTTTTCAAGCCCAGAACCTCTTTTGTGTTATTGCTGGCATTTCTTAGTGACTATTTAACAGTAAAGGTCCAGTACATGTACATATTACACATATAACTGAATAGAATTGTTTGTTATTAAAAAAATGAATGGAAATGTTAGATATTTGAGTTTAAAGTTGTGTATTTAAGCATAAATTACGTAAAATGTATCCTATTCTTCAAATGGCTTTATTTCTGATGATTGTTGTTGTTTAGTCATTCAGTCTAGTCTAACTCTCCATGGCCCTGTGGACCGCAGCACACCATCAGGTTTTCATGGCAAAGATATTGGAATGGGTTGCCACTTATTTCACAAGTGGACCGCGATTTGTCTGATCTCTCTGCTATGACCTGCCCACCTTGAGTGATCCTATGTGGTGTAGGTCCCAGCTTCATTGAAGTACACACGTCCCTTCACCACAAGGTAGCAAAGGGGTCCAGAAGATTATATCTGATGGTAGATGTTGATAAACCACAATAGCATTTTGAGTTGTTACAATGCTGTACTACTTGGACCATGGTAGTTCAAGAAAAAAAACACTTGTTTCTCAAGTATGTACCATCTAACAATATTAACAGCTGTGTAAGATATGGTCATAAAAAAAAACTTTTGGAAAAACTGAAATATTGCAGATTTATTTTATTAGTGCAGGGATCCATTTTGTATTGTTTACATAAAATCCGGAAAGTTAGATCATTAGTATGTGTGTTTGTAGTTTGCAACCACAGATCTCCAGAAAAGTAAATGACCCTGTCACACACACAGCTTCCAGCAATGTATCATGGATACAACTAGTTTCCCCCAAAGGCATCAAAGCTAGCTGTATATTTTTTTCAATATATATATATATATATATATATATATATATATATATATATATATATATATATATATCATTGTGCAGTTGTCCTTTAATTATTCCAATATGGTTTAAGCCACAATTAGAAATAATCAGAAATAATGTTGATGTTCTCTGGCAAAAAAAGCTACTTTTCTCTTTCCCCTCCATTTCCTTATTTGCACTTACATCATATATTATACAAATTCATATCATTAGATTTTTCTTGGCTTTAGATCCCTGCTCCGTATTTTCCATACAAAACACCACTAATTAGTGCAGTTGTAAGGCACAGTCTCTGCAGAAGACGTTACACATAGAAAGCAATTGGAAACTATAATTGCATAATGGCTTTTCCATTGCACGTTAAATGGTTCCATTTAGAGCTACAGATATTAGGCCCATTTGTTCCTCAATGCATCCACTGAATGTAGGCGGCTCATCCATCCAGCAAGTCTTTTTGTGGTCAGACGTAGCGGATGGGTACATGTCAAACAGATCACACAGCCTCTCACAGCTCACTGTCTCTGCATTGTTGTGGTTGTAAAGGTAAAAGTACATTATATCTTGTTTCTGCCAATAGCAGCTCTAAATTGCCAAGTGCTACAGCTCAGGAAAGCTTCTCCTTTTCCACTAAAGGCTTTTTAGGCTGAAAGACTTCCAATTAGTGCATCTTATTTAATTATACATGCTTAAACGTGTTTTCATGTATTTCAAATGAAGGTATAATTCCATTTGGAAATTTAAGACACAGCCAAGTCTTTTGGTATTAGATGCCTTTGTTTCTTATATAAAAGGACAGTATAATGGGGTGCATCTAAGAAACAATTGTGGAGGTCATACAATAGAATTGTATTTGCTTATTTAGTAACTATTTAGCAATAAAATCAGTATTTGAAAAAAAATAAATTCAGTGTAGCTTTTAAACCTACATTTGTTTTAGAGATAAATAGAGATGCTTCTCTCCACCCCCCTATTACAAGTCTGTGGGTGAGAGAGGATCTGCCAGGGAGGTTGTTATATTTTTTTCCGGATTGCTCTAGGTTTAACTTCTGCAGGAAAGGAAGCAGAAAAGATTCCTATCAGAGCAGATTTGCTGACTTATGAAACATTTTAAGTTTGAACCACAGTGAGTACATTTTAACACAATTTAATAAATTAAATGTGATGAAGATTACAAATTATTATAGAACGCCACAGTCCATGAAGGATATGTATTCACAAGATGCTATTCAGAGACTGGGCACTTCATAAATTCAGACACTTCATGGGTGAGGTTGTGAGAAGAATTTAATGAACAAAATACAGGCTATACAAAGTTTGGTGAATATACATTTAAGTCCAATGCTTTTACCAGTCTATGTGCAGAAACAACAGAAGAATTACAATCAAGCACTGGAAGCAAATTGGAAATGCTGCAGACAGCTAAACTGCAACAGATATCTGGGAACAGAAGTTCTCAGAAACAGACTGGGAGCTGAAGACTGGAACCAACACATAGGTGCAGGTGAGTGCCGGAACAGAGTTGAATAGTATGTGCAGGCAGAACTCCTGCCACACACGGCAGTGCAGGACAAACACTTGCAGCATGATAGCACTACAGAGTCTTACAACTGGTATTTGGTGTGATCTCAGCTGTATCTTAAAGGTGTCAATTGATACAGATTGGCTGAGCCCCATCACCTATCAGTGACTAGGGGAGTTATGACCGAGAGGAGCAGACCCATCTTTCTTAGGTCTTTTCACACCTACTCAGTCTGTGAGCCACTACAGGCCATGAATTGACCCCAACAACCACGGTGTCATATTTGGCCTACCCAATGCCTACCAGAACTGTTACTCAAGATAGTACTACTCTCCCGAGTGCTGGACAACGAATGGCCTCTGGACATCTTTGAAGGGAGCCGCTTATGGAACCATTGAATCAAATCTGGAGCATGGGCATAGGATGTGCATAGCTTTTCTGGTCCACATTCTTTCCATGTCACAAGGTATTAGAGACTCAAACTAACGAACTTAAAGGTCTGGAAGGTCTCTAACAGCCCTATTAAATTCCCCCAGCGTGTAAAACCGTACCCAAAACTTACGGCTATTAAATTGGCCTCATAAGGCTACCTGCGGGTAACATGCTAAAAAACCCTACAAGATGTCGATATCTAAACTCCGTTGCCGCAAAGCCCTAGATCTGTCAAGCCCATAAATGTTACGCTTGCAAATCGATATAAATTTTTTTACGAATCAACTGGCGTTCAAACTCGTAACCACCAAATGGAGCCAAAAGGGACTAGAGAGGACCCACAAGGGGGTTAAAGTCCTATCCGTAGCACTGTAAATGCAAATATCAACACACTGCTGTACGTATAACTAAAGGGAAAGTAATGTTAGGTATTAAAAATAATAGCACAACATTCTCAAACTCGCAAATCTGCAACATAAAATACTTTTTTTTATGGTTAATTCCCGGGTTATATTGATCCCGGCAATCAATGTGTTAATACATATAATGGAACTTGCATGGACTACAATATCATATTTACTGATTTATTAATTTTGTATTATTTCTGGAATGCGGGTCCGATCGAAACTCGGAATTGAAACCCGTAAGGCTTTGAAATCTAACCTCCATTTTTCAGTGATGTAATGATGCCGATTTATTTTGCCATTGGCTCCGTCTAAACCTGTAACTATGGGTTTGACTAATTGATTACGTTCATGGCTGCACATGCAATGTACGCAAGAACGGTTTGTTGGTTTGCGCCTCCGGCCCATTGGTCGCAGCATGGTTCAATGTAATAGCTCTGTAACGACGGTGTATTTCAAGCCCGCAGGCTTTGCGGATGTACCAGTGCCGCTACGGGCTTCAAATTTAATTTTGATTTTAAGTCTGTAGTCCTCATTCTTTTTTCTGGTCAACAGAGGCCTTTTTTAGAGCTTCCTTGGCCATAGACCAGACCTGTAGGAGGCCTTCAAATTACCCCTCAGCAGAAGGGTTTCCAATGGGCACATTGGTCATCAGGATGGAGGGAGGGTGGTACCCTAAATCTGGGGAAAATTGAATTGTTCTTACAGAGTTATGTCTCGCATTATATGAAAATTCGGACAAGGGCAAGAGGTCTGTCCAGTCTTCCTTCTTGGCTGAGCAAAATCACTGAAGATATTGCTCCGACCCCTAGTTGGTATGTTCATTTAGACTAAGCCATAAAAATCTGCAATATCTTCATAAGGATTTTACGGAATTGTGATAGGAATTGTACCCCTCTCTCTGGAGGATATCAGGACCCGAAAGATCTTCTTGAATAACGGTTCCACCAGGTTAAAGGCAGCTGGTAACCTGGTAAGTGGTATGAAATGGGCTTGCCAAAAGATTCTATCAACAACAACCCAAATAAAATATTCTCTCTGGAAGGAGGTAAGTCCATCATAAAATCCTTGGTTAGGTGGGTTCATGGATGGGAATATACTTATAGGAGCAAACCAAAGGGGACAACTTTGGGAGTTCTAGTGCATGCGCAGGTGTCTCAGGTTGCCATGAAGCCTTTTACACAAGATGAAATATGGGGCGATAAGAGAAGAATGTGCCCAACACAGAACCTCTGCATAATGTTCAGGAGGAACATAATAGTGAGTAGCCAGGGTGAATGGACTTCTGAGCCTCTGGTATGATTTGAAGAAGAGGCATGGAAATGGAGGCCAGATCTTCTTTTGGTGCTCTTTCTAACTCAGCAACCTTACAATAGATGTGGGTGATATCTGGATGATATGTGATAATGAAGCAGGAAAAGAAAAATAATAAAGACCGCCTAGCTTGTCTTGAGTTCAGTATTTCTGTGGGTTCCAAATACATGTTGTTTTTGCAATCAGCACAGAAATAACATTTTAAATAAAAAGGGCATGCAGGGTTATCTTGGTTAATTAGAGGAGTATTGATACAGGGAGGAATGTGATTGCCAGTGTCTGGGGTCAGGAAGGAATTTATTTATTTTTCTTTTGAGACAATTGGTTCACTTGTTTGTTTGTCTTTTGCCTTCCTCTGGATCAATTAACAATTAACAAATCATCTGCATATTGCAGATCAGAGGAGATCAAAAAAGGTGTGAACTTGATGGACTAAAAGTCTATTTTCAACATCAATTACTATGTAACTATGTAATTATCATGTCTAGATCCCTCAAGTGTCACCATTCATTGAAAAAAAAGGAAAGTAAAGTTTGTTTCCAATATTACAATTCTTCTCTTCTAGAGAATTTTTTTTAGAAAGGAATGCAAAGTCAGAGGTCTTATGTTGAGATAGAACTGTTTTGGCTTCTGTCTCAGAGGCATCAACTTCTACTATGAACGGCATACTAGGGTCTGGGTGGACAAGCAGAGGGGCTGTGATGAAAAGCTTCTTTCAGTTGCTGCAAAGCTTATAAAGCTGCTGAACTCTTTGGATTGGCTCCTTTTTTGTCAATGCAGAATTAGGAATAGCAACAGTGGAACATTGTTTTATACATTTTCTGTTGGGAAAAATAAAATAAAACTTTGGTTGGTCTTCCGGGCTTTAGGCACAAGCCAATTGAAAACAGCAGAGAACTTATGGGGATCCATAGAGAGTCCCTGAGGAGTGGTAATGAAGCTAGTATGTCACAATCTGTTTCAAAACACACTTATCTAGCTTCACATACAAGTGATTTTCTCTTTGGAGCACCTGAGGTAAACAACTAAATGGAGATATAACAGGTATAAACCAAAGAGCCCTCATCCCCTTGATGTGTATTAAGTTGTATTTTCCACATAGATCTAGCTTGGTGAAGACTGTAGATCATCTGAGGCAATTAATTAGCTCAGAGATGAGTGGGAGAGGATAACAATCTTAACTGTAACTTACTGAGCCCTCTGTCGGATACACAAGGTTTGCTGAGTATTCCTTTAAATTAACAGTCCAATGCTTGTAACAGTCCATGTGCAGAAACAGCAGATTCACTCCTGATAATGCCTCAAAAGCTAACCCAAAAGAGGATGGTATATCCATCCACTGGTTTGTTATCTTGTCTGAAAAATTACTGTAGCTCCCTAAGTTGTTAACTCCTTTGCTGCATTTTACTAGACCAATAGCCAAAAGAAAGTGCCAAGGTGGCAATACAATGAATTGTTAAGAATCACATTTGCTTGCCCAGATTATAAAATATATTATTTTTACAGAGGCTCATTATATTTAGGTTGATCAAATGATCCTATTTTCAAAACGCCTTGTCCCAGGCAGACCATGTTTCTGAGATGGAGGCAGCAGATCATCCCTCGCACAAAGACCAAAGTTCAGTTGTGTAAATAGTATTCCAGACAGGGGCAGATAGCAGGTATTAGGGTTGCAGAAGTTCTGGGCTGGTGTCAGACTTGTTAAATGGCAAAACAATCAGAAGTGGAGTCAATAGCCAAGGTCTAAAAAAGGAAATCTTCACAAACCACCTTGCCCGAGCTGCAACTTTATGAACTGAAGGTGTGCTCTTAAGGTTGATGCTGTTTTATAGCTGTTCAAGCTTGTCAAAATTGACTCCCAACTGCCTTATTTATGGTTGACTCCACTTCCGACAACCTGGGACAACACACCCCATGCCTGTGTTGCAGAGTACCTGACTTCAATGACATCCAGCATGCCACAGACAAACAGTAGTGGCACCAGCAGTGCAAGGACAAGAGGTATGACAAGGGTAAGTGCATAGGGCCTTTCTTGCACACTGCTGACCAAGCTTATGTTGTAAAGCTGCTGATATCATTGAGGGTAGGTTGTTGCTGTTCAGTCCCTTCCACTCATGAGAGAGATTTTCAGCTAACTAATCCCCCACCTCAGTTTTCAAGCAGACTTGAATAGTTCACTTTGTGTCATGTCCAATCAACTTTGTAAACACTCAGGATGAGTGCTGTGTACTTTGTTTGTGCCCATGTGCATTACAAGAGCACAGAGGGGAACAAAAATATTTATTGAGACATTCCGGTATTTCAATCACCACAAAGGAGACCTTTATCTAGGACCACATCCTATCAAATCGCCATTGAATATACGAAAAAAAAAAAAAAAGTCTCAAATGCAGTTCAGAAGGCCATAGTCTCCCAGCACCGGACTAATGTCTACTGCCACCTAGTGACTGTTCCACCATCTAAAAAAACAGAAACTACTTAAAATACATGCAATAAAAAATAATAAAATGTTAAGACATGACAAAAGAAGCAGACTTTACATTTTCAAATCTATAAAGAAACATAAATGTAATTGTTTTTTAAGTCCTTATGGTCTATTATTGTTCAGTCTAAGGATCCATTTTGCTTCTAATTGCAATAATAGCCTATCATCCGCTCATCTCAGTGGAGGTATTCAGTATATAAGCTTAAACATAAAACAATGGCTAATTAGATCTCACCATATCATATGCTATATATGCTATGGTTGATCTATGTCTGGTAATTCTCTCTTGCAAGAGAAATAGGGTTTTCCAGATATAAGATAAACCACATGGACAAATAATAATATCTATAACATGGTCAGTCTTAACTTGTTTTTATTTGGAATTTCAGCACTTGTCATACAAGTGATACAACCCACACATCATTATCGTAGACAGCTTTACTCACAATACCCAAAAGATGGGTAAACCCAGTAAATTATGGGAGAGTGCCCTTCAATCTGGAAATAACTACTAGTGGTATATGTATAGACATAAAAAAACGAAGCAAGAAAAGTATACCTTTAAACTAGTAGTTGTCATTCATGATATTAAATAATATACATGGCCAGATATTCATGAACCCATATTCCAGAAAAGATCAGGAAAGAAAGTTAGATATTTATAAAATATAACTTTTATTAATAGTCCATTAAAACACATTTTATAATAAAATGGTAATTAACAATGATTAAAAAAATATAAAATAGTATATGTTAGATCAAACTGAGATTTGCATTCAAATATAGGGACAAATGCTTCTTAGAATATATCACACCCATGGGTTAGTATTCCAGCTGTACAATCTAAAGTGTGTGTATGTGTGTGTAAAAAGAAAAATGAAAATAATTGGTTTTAAAACAAGCACATTTAAGTTTTGTGCTAAAACAAATAACTTACATAACACAAGCCAGTGGTCAACTAGGACACAGTTCATCATAGGAACATAGACAAGATGACACACATGCGTTTCGTCTAGCAAGGACTTCCTCAGGGTTTCTTGAAGATTGCAGCAAATTGACTTATTTTTTATGTTGCTCTCCTATTCCTGAAGACGCCTTCATTGAAGGAGCAAATACACTGTTTTAATTTTATGGACAATATAAATTTGGGATGTTTATAATTTGAATATGATTATGTTCTCTTTACATATAATATTTTATATTTGTCATGTTATAGTCTGTCTCGGGGCACATACTCTTTTTTTGTTTTCTATACATATGTATTTTATGTGTGTATCTTGACATAACTTGGTGTTTGAACTTTTGTGGCATTTGTAAACAAAATAATTGACCCCCCACTGTTAAAGTGAAGAAAGAAAACCTTTTTTTCTTTAATGCTGTGTTCATTTCTATGCAAGGGCCCTAATGTATTAAGTGTATCACTGTCAGATCCCCCTCTCAGATACACTTCATGCTCTGATGCCTGACAGGTTACATTCAGAGGTGTAGAGTCAGGGGAGAGGTTATGCTCCAGAGCTTGTAAATTTTGACTGCTGAGCAGAGATGGCAAGATAATAAACAAAACCACATATTTTTAATCTGAATAGTCAAAGCAAAGCAATGCACTGCTTGATTTTCCATCTCTTCGTACTTTTCCTTAGAAATAACAAGTTAAACCTGACAGGGGACTAATTACATTCCCCTATCTGCCATTGATCTTCTACAGGGCAATTAAATCATCTGTCGTTTTGGAGCCTGGAAAAAGAAATATGTTTATTGAAATGTTTTCAGAGAAATATGTCTCAGTTTCACTTTGTAATCATGGGTGAATATGTATAAGGAAAAGGGATTTGTCATTTGAGTTTATGGATTTTACATTACTTGTACTTTTAGAAGGAAAAAATCATTTTTGTACTTTTTCGTTTGTTTTCTGTCTGTTTTTTTAAAGTTTATGTAATTCTCTCTTTGTTTCTTCCCTCTATTCTGCTTTGTTTATTATTTCAATCTTTGGGTTTTATTTATCAATCAGGGATATTAGTGGGGATAGAAATATTCACATTTCCTACATTTTCTCTAGGAGCTATTTATCAGACAGAATTAAATGGCCATCGTGGTCACATTTTGAAAATATGCTATTTTGTAGAACTACAATTGGTAATAGGAAAAATGGTTTTAGAATAGAAAATAAAATAATACAGCCTAAAGTAAACTGCCTTTTATGTGTCATTTTGTTACTGTCATGTGGATTTCTAGTAACCAACTTCCTGAAGTAGGAGGAGATTTTGATTGCACAGGAAGTTCTATGTAAACAATGGGGATCTGCCATTTGGAAGTGCCAGAGCTTTCAGCCACTATAATGGGAATATCATTAGTTTAGAAGGATACACACTCTTGAGAAACTAAATGGCTATCAGCTGACTAAAGAAAATAGGTGCCTCCTGTAAATAATTATATGGTAAAAAACTATAAAAATGCATTCTACAGTATTACTATAGGATTCTAAAATGTTATTATATAGTTCAAAATCATTATTATAGATATATAATATTCTTATACAGTTTAGTAGTATCATAGTTAAACAGGCACCATTAATTAGTCAATTATACATTATTATTGTATATAATTCTATGCCTCTCAACAGTCCCCTTTTTCAAGGGAAATCCCCCTGTCCCTCTACCCCCCAGAACTCTCACATTTAAGAGATTTCCCAAATTTAGGGCATTCCCGTTTTTTAAAACCATAGCCGCGTCCCACTTTTTCTGGCGTTTCTTGTAGTTTTCTCTCATAGTCTAAGTTAAAGATAGAACCCCGGGTGTCAGTTCCACAGAAAATGTGTGTGTATTTATCACTGTGCACAAATTAAATGTGTTGTCTCTAAAACATAGTTTACACATTATACAAAGTGATGGAATACTACCTTCCATATTTATATTATTTAAATGCTTATTTTTCCTAACATTTATATGTGTTCAATCTCATTTGCCACTTAATTGTCCATTCTTTTAATCTATGTAAGTTCATTTGCAGTTAAAGTACATAATTTCATGATTTAATTACCTTGCTCAACCTAGTGTTATCAGCAAAAATGTAGACAGTGTTTTCCAGTGCTCCAGTCATTAATAAATATGTTAAAAAGGAGAAGACCAAATACTGGACCTTGATGAACCCCACTTACCACATTAGTCCAAGCTGAGTATGTTCCATTTACAACAACCCTTTGCTTCCTATCTTTAAGCCAGATGTGTAATTCTATAGCACTGTTATACAGTTATGTGGTATTGTCACACATAAATATGTAAAGAGGTTAAAAACGTGCTGTATCTGGGTAGTTAAAGGGTGTTATCAGTGGTTGCTGGGTATACGGATATTTATGAGCTCTGTCCTGTGATTTATGATAACCAAGAGCTCCATCATGGATAGTGACATAGTGACAGTGAACATCACAGTAGTGACAGTGAACAGTGATGTCAAATAAAGTGAGGTGTAAGGCTACATTTAAAACTCTATGCAAAGTTATACAAAGCCTAAGTCATTACTGCGGTGACAGAGAAAAGTACAAAGGTGCTAACTGTGTGATCAGGAATATCCCCCGGCAGAATCAAACAGCCTGTATTGGTAAATAAGACTTAAGTATGCAACTTTCTTTATTGTCATTCCTGTTTATTTTAATTAGAATTAGTTGTACCAAATATATTTGTGTATTTATACATAATACAATTAGTAATTTATTCAAGTTATATCTACGGTTAACAGTTTTTACCTTTTTCTAATCTAACACATGCTACTTATATCAGAAACACAAATTATATTAACTCATTCTATACACATACAAATGTACTGCTTCTAACTAACAAGAGCAACTGCTTGCAAACACAAGAGATTTAGCAAACATCAGGGTGAGTTTGTTAATATTTATTTTTTTATTTTATCATACAAAACAATGTTTTCATACACTACTGATTCCCCTCTATCAGATGCATTTATAATCCAGGAAACTTAGATATGCCTTTAAGTTGCATGTAGGGGATTCAGTCTTCAGTCCCTTATGACCTAATTGTTGTTTTATATAATTTTTATAGATCTTGATCAAATTTCCTTGGTAGTGGTAGCATTATATTATTGATTTGGGGTTGTAGGTGACAGATAACGGGCTTTTTACAGTCATTGTAGGTAGCTGATAGCTTGTTTAAGCTTATTTGTGGTAGCACTTTCACCAAACACCTATGTTAGATGTCACCTGTAGGGTTTCTGCCACATTGCTGTATACATTTCTTCAAACAGGAAAATAAATTGCAGCTCTAGGGAAACAATTAGGTAGTGATGCATAAAGCGTTATGCAGAATTCCCAACTTTCAGGATCCCAATATCTTTCACCTGCATTTAGGAAACAAACTTTATAAAAAATATTTTTATACATAAACCGGACACAGACCTATACCCATCCCTTACATTAGCCCTAAATCCATCTCTGTCTCTAACCCCAATCATAAAGTCATCCCTAAATATAGTTTTATTAATCACCAACTCCAAATCTAAATCCATCTTTAGCCCATAAGCCAGTGTAAATGCCAGATAAAAGATTGCAAGCATCTAGTTCACCACTTGGTTGTTCAAGAAATATGTATTTATAAATTTAACAATAAAGTAGTCTATAAATAAAATGGCTTTATAATGAGGTCTGTCTCTACCTCCCTCCTGTAACATGGTCCAACGCTATTTGTGTGGACCCCATTGAAATCAGCTATTTAATTATTTAGTAGATATCACTTATCGCCCTGTATTAATGCGCTTGTGTGCATGTGTGACCATGCCCCCACCTGATGTCATTAATGATATCAATGTTTTGGGGAGGGGGTTTGCCTAACTTTCCAAACATTGGCAAATTACAGTCCTATCATAATAAAGAATACAAAATAATTGAACAGCTTCCAGATAACTTCAATGTTTTTTACAGAAACAATCTCAGCCAAGAGGAAGGTGGAGGCAGACCCAGCTGCTCAGACTGGTTAACATTAATTATTTAACCATTTTGTTATCTGATTACTTCATTATAAAATGTATTAATAGATATTTCTTGAACTAACAAGTGGCAAACTAGATACATTCTCATAGGCCTTTACATGTTAATTGCACTATCCCTGAAACCTTCCCTCTAACATGGACAATAACACTTATCCATAACCAACATGTTTAAGCTATACACATAGGCCCTCATTCAATTGTGATTTGGCCAATTGAATAGGGGTCTAAATAAGCACATAGCATATTTTTTTTAAAGAAGTTTTTAGTTAGTGAAAACCTTCCTTTTGGATAGATGCTTACTTGCTAAAAACTTCTTTAAAAAAAATATGTTATGTGCTTATTTAGACCCCTATTCAATTGGCCGAATTGCAATTGAATGAGGGCCATAGCCTTCACCTACATTATTATGGATAATTGGTGATATACTAAGAAGCCAGTTTGACTTTCACACAAATATTCTTATAGCTACATAACATGGGATCAACAAAACATTTGGCAACAATATTTTCCTTTATAGTCAAAATATAAGATAAGTTTCAAAAATTAATTTGCCCTTTTTATTAGATAATGGCAGTTTTTTCGAGGGCCACTTTCAGTGCATAAGCAGAGGTTCTATGCATATCATGCCTATATAGCGATGGCATTAAGAGGTGTGGAGATAAGACTGATGTCATTATTTGCTCAAGATCCAGTTGGAGCAAGACACCTGTTTACTTGCATACTTGAGCATACCAAGATAAAAAAGTAATTTTTTTCTATTTTCTAAAAATATTTTCTCTATTATCCAGTCATGATCTTCATAACAATTTGTTATAAATATGATAAAATAATGGTCCATAGCACCTTTAAATGGCATGTTCTGCCTAAAATTAAGTTTCTTTTACGTTAAAGAGAATTCATAGAAAAGATTAACTAACTAAAAGTTTGGGCATTTTTGCCAGTTACTCCTCCATATTTACGGATCGCGGAAGCCACTATTTGAAGTTCCATTATAGTCACAGACACTTAGGGCCTCATTCAATTGCGATTTAGCCAATTGAATAGGGCTCTAAATAAGCACATAGCATTTTTTTTTAAAGAAGTTTTTAGTTAGTGAAAACCTTGCTTTTGGATAGATGCTTACTAACTAAAAACTTCTTTAAAAAAAATGTGTTATGTGCTTATATAGAGGCCTATTCAATTGGCCAAATTGCAATTGAATGAGGGCCTTAGAATGCTAGCCTGTTTGTGTCAACAGTGCAAGAGTCAAGTCAAGAGTTAGTCAGACTGCAGCTGAGATCGAAGCTATGACAGTTACATTTGCTTTTTTCAACTTCTCACATCACCTAACAGAGGTCATGTACCAATAAAAGTAAACTGCAAAAACTTTTACATATATATTTGAACTTCTGTAAGTGAAGTCTGTCCCCTTAAAGCACTTCAGCACTTGAAGAAAAAGCACAACATTATCTTACTTCCAGCACAGCAGAAGTTAAATGCACCTATTTCACTTTGATGTACTACCGTAAGTGGAGAATTCCAAAGCAGGTTCAGTAAGTCATTTAATTAATTAAGGAAAAGACAGGCTTTGTGCCTCTCCGGTGATTACTTGAGTTTAATATGTCTTTGTTATTGTCAATTCCAAACCTAAAAGGAAACAATTTGTGGAGATGATCTGAACAGAATTAAAAAACTTGTCAAGTGGAGAGGTTGAAATATGTCCCTTATGAATCATGTAGAGTCCTGAGATTTACTGCCGTACAGAATGTTATGTCAAAGCAGCCCAAACCGCAGGCCTGGCCCACAGACCATCTATAATGTCCTGACGCAGGCTTTGCGTACATGAAACCAAACTAGTTGGTTTATGAATTATGGCCACTAAATTATTCCTGGTTTGGCACTCCTTGCAATTTACTGGAGGAATAAATTCTGAGGCTAAATGAAAGGAAGGGGAAAGTGGCTACTGAAGTGTGAAAGACAGACGGGATATATTTTTTACTATGGAAATAAACAGTAATTCCACTGTTCTTGTTTTTAAAAAAAAAGTGTTTAACAGCAGTAGGAGCATATGTACTGGATTTAAACCAAGAACAATATTAACATTCAAAATGGCCTTTAACTCAGTCCGTGCCAAAGGGGCGTTCGATGTTCCTTTTAACAGATCTGTTGTTAATTCAAATGTCTAGACTGGCTAAAGTCCAGGATTGAAACCGTGAGGTAAATTTTAACCGATGCAGGCCTCACTATATTCATTGAAGCCTGAACGCCATAAACGTATTTAAATTTTGATACACGTCACCCCTGACATGTAACAGTAACCACACATTTAATTTTACATGCAAAGAACATATGTTTTCAATAAAATAAGCTCAGAGAGGATTTGTATTGTATCATAAAGGCCTGAGGCCTATGCAAGGTGTATGAAACCTCACAAAAACACCTTACCATCTCTGAATGTCAACAATACAATGTTGTTTTGTTTTTTTAAAGACACTGTAGTGCTAAATCACACTTATTTATATCAATTCATTTTTATAAATAGAAAAATAAAAAAAAAATAGCAGTATTTTGTGTATTAAAATTATACAATAGATGTGTACTTATATACACTGTTTATTTATTCTTCATATTTCATATTCATTTAATTGTTTTAATATTCCTTCTATAGATGCAAGTCTTATTTAGTTACATTGTAAATGTATCAACTTTTTAATTGGTTTCTAAGAAATATATGCTTTAAAATGACTTATTTTGGGACCCCCCTGAACCCCACATGCAACCCTGTTATTTGGGTCTTTGGAACATTAGGTTGCTAATATTTAATTGGACTGTGACGTGTTGTTTTTTGTGTGTAGTGTAGTGTGGGCCACAATAATGAATGTTGGGGTTACTATATCATGTTATATGCACTGTAATAATGTTATTTTACCAGTAACCAACATATATACACTTTCTGTCATGTTGTGTTAGTGCAACAGCAAAGGGTTAAACCCAGGGTTTATGCAAGTATTTATATGGCCCCTCAGAGTGGCCAGGCATCCACTGTCTGACCTCAGATAGCCATAAATTGATACACTCACACTAACAGCAAAATAGGTCTAGGATATGTAGTGATCTGGCCAGATAACCCACAGGCTCTGGTGTATCTGGTGATGGGAGGAAATGTATGGCCTAGTGAAGGGGTAAGGAGGTCACACTAACGATTCATACTCCTCTTAGAGAGACTGATGAGGCTGATTTTTTGTGTTTGTGATATATCTTGGCAAGAAAAGATTTAAAGTGTCAGTCAGTCTGACTCTAGCATTCTAATCAACGGGGTATCTGATGTTATGATTTAATCCCAACCAAAGGGATGTTACAGCCATGGGTATAGGAACTGGGGGGGGGGGGATGAGGGGGGCAAACCCCCCCCCCCCCAGATTTTTTATTGTGTGTATGTATGCGTATAGAACCTGTTAAGTGTTCCATGTATCAAGTGAGCTGTAACCCCTCCAGAATTATTTTGTTTCCTACAACAATGGTAATATTATTTTTTAATAAGTCAGTGACCTTAGGGCTGAGCTTGCAACCTATGATGTCCTGAGTTCCCCTAGGAGATGGTCTGCTGGGCGCTGAGATATTGAACACAAAAGGCACGACCTCAACTCTGGGTCGTCACTTGCTTGTACTATTTTCTTTTGAAGCATGTATAATAAAAAAGGGATGCATTATTGGGATAGATACTTCCTGCAATACATAATGATACAAAATAAGTACCTTTGACATACAACTTTCCAAGTCATCTTCCAACGTGAGAATATACAAAAAAACAAATCAAATTATAGCAATCACTGCAAAGAAAGCCCTGATTTCTTAATAGTGAATTTTGTTTCTGCAGTGTTATGCTACTAATCCTTGCAAAGCAGGTACCTTTATTTCCAACTATGATAGTATTGGAGTACTACAAAAAGAGATAAAACAGGAAATAAGAAGGGGACAAAATGATGCAATGTTTATAAAGACTTCTGGCTATACATAATGTATTTATTAACTGATAACATTTAAATTTGGATCCATAGCACAAAAAGCAATGAAAACAGTTTATCAAAAAAAATATAAAAACAGATGTTCAATAAAAGTTATAATAATATCTATGTGGGTGTTTAGAGCATATGGGCATCTGAAAAAGCTGTTCAAAAAGCAAATATCTTAAAAATACTTCCTGCTTCAACTAAGTATAACAATTGTATTTAACAAAATTGAGTTGTTTATAAGTTCTTTATTTGTAAATAGGCCCAAACAAAATAAACTAAAAAGGGCATCAATACCCATATCTGGTTCTGGGTGGATGTTTTTATTGGATGCCTATTGTTATATTTTTTTTGCTGTGGATCTGAAACAAGGTGGATGAAATCAATGCCATTTTATTAGTTTGTAAATGTGAGTATACAAACTCATGCTGTCCCTTCCATGTTTTTGCCCTATGACTCATGTCATAACAATATTCCATTTATCTGCTTCCTAACATTGACGGACATGTGTTTTTTTCAAGATTAACTTCAATATGTAAAACAATTTATTGTCTGTGTGCAACATAATTCACTCATTCCAATTACATTTGTAATTTGACAATTCTTCATGCTTGAACGTACTTATATGTACTGGTTAATCTGAATTCTTCACTGGGGACACATTAACTCAGTTTCTGGCAACTTCAAACGGTGAAGCATAGTTTGTGCATTTGTAACTTTCCAAAACCAAATTGTTTGTGTGTCAGACAAAGTTTTAGACGAACATCAATCTTGGAGTTTTCATTTTAAGAACCTGTGCAGGAAAGCAAGATACAGATCCGGACAAAAATGTCTACATCTGGATATAATTTTTTCATGGTCCCTTTGGTGGTTGGTGTCCATGTTCAGACAGTCTGATCGTGGCTATACAGAGAGTCTCTGAGAGGTTACAAATTTCCTTAAATGGTTTAAAACCCTATTGTTTAAAAATACTTTGACTTATGTGCCTATGTAATCTGGCTTTTTACCAGAACTTTTCAATTTCAGTGAAAAATTTGGCATATCATAACTAATATTTGTGGGCTTGTTTAAATGCTTATTGTTCTTCCCAAAATAACTATAAGTCAGTCTCAATAACTGCAATGCCATGCACACAAACACAGATTCTGCTTTGTATTGGTTCAATACGCGTACAGTGCATTGACTTTTTACCTATTTTGTTACATTACAGCCTTAAATTCAATGTTTTGTTAATCTGAATTTTATGTGATGGATCAGAACACAATAGTCTAAGTTGGTGAAGTGAGATGAGAAAATATATTTTTCTTAAAACAATTTTTTAGAAATAGAAAACAGAAAATTGGCATGTATTCACTCTCTTTGTTATGAAGCCCATAAAAAGCTCTGGTGCAACTAATTACCTTCAGAAGTCACATAATTAGTGAAATGATGTCCACCTGTGTGCAATCTAAGTGTCACATGATCTGTCATTACATATACACTCCTTTTTTGAAAGGTCCCAGAGGCTGCAAAACCTAAGCAAGAGGCACCACTAACAAAACACTGCCATGAAGACAAAGGAACTCTCCAAACAAGTAAGGGACAATGTTGTTGAGAAGTACAAGTCAGGGTTAGGTTATAAAAAATATCCAAATATTTGATGATCCCCATGAGCACCATACAATGTATGATAACCAAAGGGAAAGAACATGGCACAACAGCAAACCTGCCAAGAGACAGCCGCCCACCAAAACTCATGGACTGGGCAAGGAGGGCATTAATTAGAGAAGCAAGGTAACCCTGGAGGAGATGCAGAGTTCCACAGTAGAGACTGGAGTACACACATGCAGTATATCTGTATCTAGGTGCGTAACATATAATAATACAGTGCAAGAAGCCTTGGACAAGATGTTTCATACAGAAGGAAGCCATTCCTGTTCCCCTATTACAGGTGGCAGACGCCCTATATTGAAAGATTAGGGCTTACATAGACCCCTATATAACATCTTGAGGCACCCTGTATTCTAACACTTGGTGACCTGTGGTTGATATTGGTGGAAGTGTAATAACTTACCTCTGTTCACAGGGTAATCAAATTAGGGTCACCTATCAGTATTACCAACCCTGGGATCCAAGGAAGATTTCTTAAAGGAGAACATTTCATGAACTGTATCTACCAACCAAGGATTGGAAGCCTGGTGCACAACATTCCTGGGATATCCTTTGGATGTGTAGCAGATACTTCATAACCTTGAGGGTTTTACATGTGAGTGAAAAATCATAGTTTTGGCCTGTTGAAGTGACTGTCCAGTCTCATATTGTACTAGGAGGTGGTGCTCTGTCTTTCCCCTACCCTTCTTCTTAAAATCATGTAATAATAGATAATAATAATAGAGTTTTTCAAGTGACGTTAAGGATAGAAGCCGGTTGGCCCAGTCGAAAGTTGGGGAATTAATATAGAAACATCCAAGGCAGGGGTAAGCAAGTATGGTCGGGGAGAGCAACAGACAGACCTGGAATAAGGATTTCCTTTCTATGCACAGGTGAGTCAATCAAGATGACTGAAGAAGAAATAGTCTTGCCTATACACAGCAGGGGTATCATGAAATCCTGGCCTGTGTGCGTCTCTCCAGGACCGACATTTCCTACCACTGAAACGTTGAGATTGAAAGGTACATTTCACAGTAATATTGTTTTAGTTATACTGACTTTCTGGTATACAGCTAACTTATTTGCACCTAACATTAACTCCTATACCATGGGGCTCTAAATGGATGCCCATGGTATATTTAGCTAGAACCATGGAGGTCCATGAGGACACCCATGGCACCTAATGTTATCCCCTGTGCCATAGAGATCCATGAGGACCCCCATGACATCTACTATTAACCCCTGTACCATTGGGGTTCTGAATGGACCCCCATGGCACCTTTCCTACCACTTCATGGGTCAATATTGGACCCCCACGGACCCTAACCCCCTCATGGGGATCATTAAGACCCCCATGTGCACTAATACTACATACATAAATAAAAGCTCTACAAAAAACAAAAACAATTGCACCTGTAAGATATCAAAAACATTTATTACCTATCCTATGACGCCCTACAGTAACAATCATCA
Source organism: Discoglossus pictus (assembly GCA_027410445.1). NCBI lineage: Eukaryota > Metazoa > Chordata > Amphibia > Anura > Alytidae > Discoglossus > Discoglossus pictus. Next base: position 197,522,276 of record CM050168.1, on the reverse strand, counting down.
AAGCCCTCATCCTCACTCTTTGGGCCTGGATAAGTGGGTACATCCGTGATGATGGTAGAATGGGTCCTCTTCAGTCTTGATTGAAGACATCGGCCTTCATGTTCAGCCTGTGGAAAAGGGTGCATAGAATACCGGCAGCTCTACAAAAAAAATACATTTAACGGAGCTCCTCATTTGAGGAGCTACTACACCAACTAACATTTTTTGGATCATGCCTTTGCCATATATACTAATTTTCAGGTTTCTGGTTGGTTGAAATATGTGTCAATCAGATTACAGCCAATCAGAATCAAGTATTTCTTTTACCCAGCCCTATATCTGATTGGCTAAAAGTCTAATCAAGTGTCTAACCACTCACAATTCACAGGGTCTGTGGAGACCCCATGGTATAGGGGTTAACAATAGGTGCCATGCAGGTCCATGAGTACCCCATGGTTATATGTAAGTATACCATGAGGGTCAGTTGAGGGTCAGTCTATCGAATCTGCTGTCACCACCTCCTTTAGTAGAGAATTCAACACATTCATCACCCTTACTGTGAAGAGCCTTTTACTTTCTTTAAGGTGGGATCTTTTTACTTCTAACCCAATGGCGGCTGGAGAAACTTTCAAGTTGGAGGGACGCCAGAGCAAGACTTGGCCCCTCCCCTTACACAGACCCCACCTATTTTTAAACTCCTCCCCCTGATGTCATATTGACCTTTATATGCTTCGCCCAATGACCTTATACTTGCCCCACCAATTGAAATAGACTTCACCTACTGATTTTTTAATAACGTTCAAAAATTCTAGAATCTTTGGATTCAGGCAAATAATAACATTTCTCTTCTGCATGAATGCAATGACACTCACCAACAGTTGACCCTCCTTTAAGTGTAGTAGTCCAAAATAGTCTGCAGCCTCAGTTGTTTGGACCTGGGCCTGATATACAAGCAAACAAATCAGAGCGTGCAAGACCCCAACCACACTTAAAAACACCAAGCAAGACTATCTAGGCCCCAACTATACCTAAAAAAACATATTATACAAAGCAAATAAAATGAATTAGAATAAAAGGCGGAGCATGGGAAAAAATCATTAATAGACGGGGAACTCCTTAAAGGAGAAGCTCTCTTATCTAGCTGTTTTTTTGTTTGTTTTTTATAAAGCGACAGATTTTTTAGGTGGAAGCCTATTTCCATGGGCCAGAAGTAGGATCAATGGCTTCAATCAATATTGAAGAGGACTGGATTCTTCAATCAAGATGGATTGCCACAATATCCAGGGCAGAAGGTCGCCGTTGGTGGGGTCAATTGGGCAGGTATGTTTTTACCTATTGTATGTTCCTCCACCCCAATTTTTATTTCATTTTTTAAAGTGTCAGGCAATGTATTATTTTTTTTTTGATTGCAGTGTTAAAGATACAGTACATTGCCTGTCACTTGGAAAAATGAAATAAGAACATGGGGAGGGGGTTGGCTGTCTGGGTTATGTGTAATTATTAATTAGGGACTATGAGGGTCCAATATGGACCCCTATTGTAATTGGATATATCATTGGGGTCTTTATAGATCTCCAATGATATAGGGGGCATGGAGGGGTCCCCAGGCCTCGGTAGGTAGTTAGGTAGTTAGGTGGGTGCTTGAGGTGATTCCCATGCCCTGCGGGCAGGATTGGGGTGGATCCCAGGCCTGTGGGCCTGATTAGGGTGGTTCCCAGCCATGCGGGCCTGCATCGGTGGTCCTCAGGCCTCGGTAGGTAGTTAGGTGGGTGGATGGGTGCTTGGGGTGGTTCCCAGGCCCTGCGGTCCTGATTGGGGTTGTCCCCCAGCCATACAGGCCTGATTGGGGTAGTTCCCAGGCCTGCATGGAGGGATCCCCAGGCCTTGGTAGGTATTTAGGTGGGTGGATGGGTGCTTGGGGTGGTTCCCAGGCCCTGTGGGCCTGATTGGGGTGTTTCCCAGGCCCTGCTGCCTTATTGGGGTGGTTCCCAGGCCCTGTGGGCATGCATGAAGTGGTCCCAAGGCTTTGGTAGGTAGTTAGGTGGGTGCGTGTTTGGGGTGGTTCCCAGGCCCTGCAGGCCTGCATGGAGGGATCCCCAGGCCTCGGTAGGTAGTTAGGTGGGTGGATGGGTGCTTGTGGTTGTTCCCAGGCCCGCTGGCCTGGTTAGGGTGGTTCTCAGGCCCTGCTGTCCTTATTGGGGTGGTTCCCAGGCCCCGCGGGCCTGATTGGGGTAGTTCCCAGGCCCTGGGGGCCTGCATGGAGGGGTCCCCAGGCCTGTGTAGGTTGTTAGGTGGGTGGGTGGCTGCTTGGGGGATGCCCCAGGCCCCCAGGCCCTGTGGTCCTTGTTGGGGGTTCCCCAGGCACTGCAAGCCTGGGTAGGTAAGTAGGTTTGTGTGTGGGTGCGTGCTTGGGCCATGTGGATGGCAGGGCCTACAGGGTATTGTAATCTCCCTAGTAGGAGCCTGGCCTGCATATATATATATTAGCTAGTGGTGGCTAGGTATAGGGGGGGCCCTGAGTTTATTAAGACTAGGGGCTTGGGTAGTGTTGTGTTGGGCAAACTTACTTTGAGGTTGGATAGATCAGGGTACAGCCAGGGAGTATCAGTGAGTGGAAAAAGCAGGAACAGAGTGGGAAGGGTTTGAAAACATGTTTTTTTATAGCCTTCCTGATGTCATATCATAACATTTAGCCTCTATAGGTTTGGGGGCGCTCAGAGGGAACGTTCAGAGGGGATGTTCATAGCAACCACACAGCCTGCAGCACTGATTGGTCGATGCTACAAGTCGCCAGTCAGGAAAATTGATACAGTTCATGGCACACTGAATTTCTATTCAATGAAGTTACAGCCTGACGCTCTCACTGTACTATAGTAGCACTAGGGACTCGGGAGAGACACAAGGCAACGGGGGGGGGGGGGCTGGGGCACCCAAAGGGTTAATTTAAAGTGATAGATACAATTTTTTAATTTCAATGTTAAAGATACATTGCCTGTCACTTGGAAAAATGAAATAAAAAAATGGGGAGGGAGTTGTGGGTCTGGGTTATGTGTTATTATGTGTTATTATTAATTAGGGACTATGAGAGTCCAATATGGACCCCTATTGTAATTGGATATCATATGAAAGAAGACATGAAAGCTAATATACAGATATAATTAAATTGTATTATCTATATAAATGTAAAAAACAATGTTAAAGTGATTGATATTTGGGGGGGGGGGTGCCTGCCTATTTGCTCCTATGCACCAGTCGCCCCTGTTCTAACCTCAAAAGATGTCCTCTTGTCAGTTGAAAACCTCTTTGCACAAAAAGCTCCCATGACAAATGTTTATACTGACCCTGGATGTATTTCTATAGGGTAATCATATCCCCTCATAGATGCCTTTTTTCTAGAGAAAATAAGTTTAATTTGGTTAGTCTTTGTTTATAACTTATCCCCTCCATTCCCCTTATTAGTTTTGTTGCCCTTCTCTGTACCTTTTCTAACTCTAAAAAATGTTCTTTTTATGAAGTGGTGCCCAAAATTGTGCTCCATATTCTAAATGCGGGCGTACTAGAGATTTTTATAGTGCAGAATTATATACACTTCCCTGGCTTATATACCCTTCTTGATACATGCTAATATTATATTTGCCTTTGCAGCTGCTGCTTGCCATTGAGCCCTGTTACCTAGGTCGTTGTCCACAAGCGCTCCCAAATCCTTTCAATATCAGATACCCCTAGATTTGCTCTATTAAAATTATAAATTGCATGTCTATTTTTCCTTCCCAAATGAATAACTTTACATGTATTTGTTTTAAATCTCTTTGGAGGGAAAGTACATCATCTGTTCATACATGTACATGTTTAATTACCTTGCACAACTTTGTGTCATCAGCAAAAATGGAGACACTATTTTCCAGTCCTATTTCTAAGTCACTGTATGGGAAGAGGAAAGATCCTGTTTTAGGGCACACCTAATAATCTAAGTCTCAGAAAGAGATAATAAACTAAATAAACTTGATGAAATTCAAGAAATGTGCATCGGGTTAACGTAGGAACGCCGTCGCAGGTCTTTGACGTCATTCACTTGCGTCTAGACCGCGGCGTGCATGGTAGAGAGCTAGCGTTTTGCAGATCAGGCCCATAGTTTGAAGCCCCTTCCCAATATCTACCTATACAAGCAGTTTAGCAATTTATTAGTAAAAGGAAGGTGTACTACACGAAGGGGGATCCTGATTACGACGCTATTACTTTGGGATAACTTTACACTGATTATACAATATAGCATTTAGGCATTTATGATTAATAGCTATAGTCTTACTAATAGCTAGAGTCTGACTATACAGTGTCCCATTTATTTGGTAGGACATTTGGTATCTCTTTAGATTTCCAGCATATAGCTGTATATTAGATCTTTCTGTACCTTTGCAGCTTTCCCTATACCGTATTTATTTATATTATTCACCATCATATAGTTACTTATTTTATACTATATGAGTCATAGCACTTGTCACCTTATATTAAGCACTTTATATTGCACAACAGTCACTTTGTGAGTACATTGTCACTCAGCACTTTATATGGTGTGCCTATTAGGTACAGAATTCACCATTTTTGAGACACCATCTTAGTCAATCCAATATTTATGTGGTCTCTTTGCTACCTACGTTCACATATTTTAATATGGATTTTACTAGTCAATAAAAGTTAAGTTTTATAATTTAGTTTATTATCTCTTTCTGAGACTTAGATTATTAGGTGTGCCCTAAAACAGGATCTTTCCTCTTCCTATACAGTATACTATTTATCCTTAGGAGCACCCTAAGTAACACATTTAAACATTTGGTTCATATGTGTAGATACCTGAGCCACCATACTCTGTACTATTTCTAAGTCATTAATAAATATGTTAAAAAGGAGAGGACCTAATACTGACCCCTGAGGATCCCCACTTACCATATTAGTCCAATCTGAGTATGTTCCATTTAACACAACCCTTTGCTTCCTGTCTTTTAGCCAGATATGAGCAGATATTTTTTGCAAGTCCTGTATCCCTTAGTTTGCACAATAGTCTTCCATGTGGCACTATATCCAACGCCTTTGCAAAATCCAAAAATCCACTCAGTTGCCTTGATCCAAATTTCTACTAACCTCCTCATAGAAACTAATTAGATTTGTTTGACATGACCTACCCCTCTTAAATCCATGTTGACTCCTATTTATAATCCTGTTCGAATAGACATATTCTTGTATATTATGCCTTTTTAACCCTTCTAAAAGCTTTCCCACTACATAAGTGAGGCTCACTGGTCTATAATTCCCCAAATTTGCTATTGCTCCTTTCTTAAATATAGGTATCAACTCTGCTTTTCACGGTCATCTGGTAGCAACCCTGTGTTGAGGGAATCTTGAAAAATCGGATATAATGGTGATTATGTTCAATGATTATGTTCAAACTAAAAGTAATAACTAGAGCACATCTGGTCTTTTCAGTGTCCCTTTAACATTTACTCTCAGCTATTTCCTATCATACGTTTTAGTATGTCAGTGTATGGACAGGCCACCATAAACTCCACTATTTCAAAGGTGGGTCATCAACTCATTTTCTATCAGTATATTTAAATCTATATTATTATGATGATATACTGCGCTGAACCTCCTCTAGAGCTCGAAATATATAATTCCCAATGGTTTGGTTATTGTCTGGGCTTTGTAAACAGCTTGGTATCTCCTATCCATTCAAGTCAATGGAGCTCTCTATCACATTGAGGTATTATAATGCAAAAAGAGAATACCTTTTAATCTGTAAGAAGAAGAAAAGTAAAATGAAAGTCAAATTATTCTCAATAAAAATTGGAAGAGAAGGTTTCCTTCAAAATAGATGCAACCAAATGGCATCCCAAGAAGCGGAGACATTATAAGGCTACCATTCTATGTCCATTAAAGAAGAGGTTTCGCCAACAAGTCCAAAATATACCTTATCACTGTAATCATAATGTAATTATGTATAATGTAAATTACAGCTACAAATAACTCAGCAAATTTTAAATTCACTTGTCTCGAAACTTTAAAAAAATACATTCCCAGGCATTGTGTCTCATATGAGAATGGAAAGATTGGCCAAGAGGTTTTTATCAGCCCATGTTTCTGTCTATTTCATGGAAGACAAGTGATGAGTTATTAATACCAGCTTGAAGTTCATTCGGACTCCTCTGACGCATGGCTAATTTCGATAAACACTTAGGTATGACCCTGTCTTCCTGGATGGTTTTGTAATTTACTCATTACTCTTTGATTATGTTCCATGGAGCAGAATATGTGATTCATTTAACCTCTCTACAAACCGACCTTCTCTGGAGCCACGGCCTAGATAACATCACAGACTATTTAACTTTCCAAAGCTTCATACTACAAAAACAAATTTCCATATCTATCCAAGGAAATTAATTTATGGAGGTTATAGAAATAAATATTCAGTGACATGTGTCGTTAAGAGATATCGTACAGTTACTTAAGCTTTTGGTTATGTAAATAACTTGTAAATAGGGTGTATTTTTATTTACGATGTTATCAAAGTTTAGTAATGAAAATTTTAAAGTATCGTTTATAGGACAAACAGACAGACAGTCAAAGTCATACAAAGTCGGAAACTATGAGCCCTATTTTATTAAAAGCTCCGAAATACCTCAAAACCCCACATTTTTGCTGCAGGTGTTTTTTTTTCTCTTAATGTTTAGATGTATGCTATTGACTCCAGCTTGCATTTTACTTCCTTAAGCCTAAACACGAAAAGACCCTGCCTTTTTAAGTCTGATTTCGGAGGGCATGATCATATGATCTGGCAATATTTATGCAAGCCCGTAATTTACTTATTTTTTTGTTTGTTTAGTCACCACAATTCAAAGTGGCCAATTCTACTGCGTTCAGACTTCTTTATGGTCAAGCTCTCACATCAGTGTGTTACTACTGGGAATACCATAGTTCAAACTATGTGGACCATTGTTGATCCTCAATTTCAGCCATCAGAGTAGTATCATCTGCGTATCTGAGGTTGTTAATATTTCTTCCAGCAATACTGATTCCGGCTTTGGATTCATCCAGTCCAGCCTTACGCATGATGTACTCTGCATATAAGTTGAATAAATAAGGTGACATATACAACTTTGTCGCACTCCTTTTCTGATCTTGAACCATTCGGTTGTCCTATCGCCAGTTCTGACCATGGCTTCTTGATCCACATACAGATTCTTTAGAAGGAGGATGAGATGATCTGGTACTCCCATCTCTTTAAGAACAAATCTTCTTTCCTGAACTACTTTCAAAGCCTCATCAGACAGCTAGTTTGACTTCTTGCTTTTCTTTCTTTTAGGAATATTCTTTGTTGCTGTTTCCTGGATAATGTTGCAAACTTCGGTCTAAAGTTCTTCAGGTACCATATCTTCCATATCTAGTGCCTTAAATCTATTATTTACCTCCACTTAGACACAGCCAATGGTAAATGAGTCCGTCATCATGACATCAGTAAAACATGGAAGTTAAACGTAATCTGCAATCAGAGGCTACGAATTAATAAGAACCAATGAGTAATATTTGCCGATCGGGTTCACAATCAAGCAATCTAGCAATCTATAACATTTATAAGATCATCTGTTTTAGTCCATGTGGATTTTATGATATGTATTAACCCCTTCAGTACCAGGATCTATATGACACAGAAATAATAGTTAATAGTAAATATTTTTAATTGCATTTTTGTGGGTTTGAGACTATTTAGCAATTAATTCTAATGTCTAATGTCTTTCCCTGCTTTCCTTTTTTCAGTTGCGGGTCTGACTTAATTTGCGAGCTAGATGTAAAGTTGCAATAGGATATTGATTTTGTGTAACATTAATTATTTAGCGCTCGTAATGTTCGAGCTGTGTTAAAACTAAGGAGGTCTATAGTTTTGGTTTGGTTTGGTTCAGTTTTAGTGATTGTGGGCGGGTAACTCGCAGCTGGAATGCGAGTACTAATAGAATAGGTGGCAATATTAAGAGTGATTTTAAGTGCGTATAGTTTTACAAATTGGGCAATAGAATAGGGCCCTATTTCAGTAACTTGACTTATCCCATGCAATGACATATGCTGCCATTTTCTGCTATTGATTTTTGTATTTATTAGTCTTTATATAGAGCTTGTATTCAACAAGCTTTACAAAGTTATAAAAACAGCACAACCAATCATAGTATCAGTAAATCAGGACTGCCAGGAAAATACAGAGCACAAAGTGTGTTATAAATTGTTTCTGTGATGTTACGACAAACCATAGGCAGGTTGGAGGTTAATCAGACATGGGGCCATTTAAGATTAGGTTTCCTGCTAGCAGGTTTAAGGACCACATAGATTCAAGAAAATAGAGGGTGGATTTCGATCTATTTTTTAATCTAACAAAATTAGCATATTTGTAACCCATGGACATAAGAACATGTCTTTTTGACAACTCTGCTTATGAGTAGAGGAATCCAGTTTATGTTTGTTACACCAGTTCCCTGGAGCATGGGTACGTGTTTTTTTTATCTAACAGTGAGAATAATCAAGAATAGGTCACAAGGCTAAAATTGGTACCACATTCTTCCCCATCATAGGCCCAGAAGCAGCCTGCTTGCATCAGACAAGGAAATGTAAATGCCCCTCACTCACACACAACTTCCACCAATGTATCATAGACTGCTTCTTGAACAAGCAGATGCATCAAAATATTATTTTGATAATTAAATTACTAGTTTTATGACTTTTGACTTGTGTATTATATGCTTTCAGTCTTAACTAAAGTTTTCATAAGAGTATCTTTTTTTTTCATTGTACATTGGTCTTTTAGTTGGATGAGGGGGACTCTCAGTGTGCCTCAGTATAAAATAAATAAGTCAGGTTTCAATGAATAAGTGTGTTCATATTTTAGGAAATGTGGGTAAATGGGAATTATTGAGAGAGAATGAAGAGGAAATGTGTGACAAAAATAGTAAATCAAAGTAGAGCCATACAATTGGTAGACCGGCACAGTGTGGCGGAGTAGACAAATAATATCAACTTTGTGATAAAGAGATGTTTAGGCTAGAAAATGACTATCTATACAAAATAATGTACAAGTATTCACTCATAAGAAACATTTCTGCCATGATGTTCATCCTCTCATCTCTACTATACAGCTAATTTAATGTAAGTTATTCAGTTTGTGCTGTCAGTGTTACTCAGAATTAGATATTTAAGACAGGAATAATTGGGTTCAATTTCAAGCTCCTAAAAGTCTTGTCTACTTTTACTTTGAAGACAGCTTTAATAACAAACAAGATTTTCCATAACCCATTATCCAAGTGCTACAGAATATTACAAGGCATAGAACTTATCAGTCCATCTCTGGGCTGGAACATCACATATATAGTTGTCAGTGTTGGGAACGCTTACAATATTGGTCACACTTTGCAAGCCTCGTGAAGCAAGGCAAGCTGTCGACCACGCAGGACTTAGGCGGCAATGAGCGCTAAAGGCGCTCAATGCACTGTTTGTCACGCGAGGCGAGCAGTTGAGGCACACGGGACTTAGGCGGCAAGCAGTTTCACGCAACTGCGAGCCTCACAAAGCAAGGCGAACAGTTGAGGCACGCAACTGCGATGGTCGCAACTGTGAGCCAAGCGCGTAACTCTAAAAACCCATAAAACAAACAAAATAATTTAACAAAAATAATAACACACTCACACACAGCACAGGGGAAGAGCCAGGAAGTGAAGTTGCAAGAGAATTTGAGCCATATTTCTGTTTTTTCGTCAATACAAAATCGGCTAAACAAGAAAAGAAATGGCGGCCGAAAAACTTAAAAATTTGGAAACTGGATGAAAAAGAGGCTAACCAAAGCCAGGCACGCAGGACTTAGAAAATACACGACGGCAAAGACAGTAACACTTACACCAACAACCCCAGGCAAGCGGGACTTTGAAAATCAAATCAATGGCAGTCAGCGCATAACACGCAAACATTCAGCAGACCCAGAGGAGAAAGACACAGGGAAGGGACAGGGGGAGATGGTGGAAAGAGACACATGGCGTTCCCAAGCCCAAAACAGTACAGTAGGTGGGAGGAAAGGGTGGCAATACGCACCGAAGGAGCTCATCGCGGGGCTCACGATAAGCACCGCGAGCGGCAGAGGCTTGCAATGAGCACCAAAGGCTTGAGAGCCCCGCGATGAGCGCCGAAGGTGCTCAACGAGGCACTCGAAATGAGCGCCGAAGGTGATCAGTGCAAAGCAGGAAAGTTGAAGTACACTGGGGTAGAGGCTCGCAATGAGCGTTGAAGGTGCACAGTGCTGCGCTTGCGATGAGCGCCAAAGGTGCTCAGAGGAGCAAAAGCCTCATATTGTGTGGCAAACAGCATTGCCAGCCTTACCATTTTAATCCCGTCATTTTTGACAGGCAGTTTCCTTGTTCATTAGTATTACTGTGTTAGCACAAGCAAAAAATATCAATTGGACAAAGACAAAATAACTGAGAAATTATTGATCCACCTTTATTCCACAGAATAACTTTAGTTCTTGAACACTGGAATTGGACAAATCTGATGTAGAACAATGATTATCAATAGCAACTATAGATATCAGTACCACTCCTTAAGAATATATGGAGGTGTTTATAGAAAAAGATGAATATTAAGGAGACACTGGCACCTATTTTCATTAGTACAGTTTGTCCCATCTAAATTATGTAACTGGTCTTAGTTAGCTTGTAAATAAACTATTGAATAACCTGCAGTTAAAATGTTAAAAACTAAGATAGTATGTGACACACAGCCCATTCCATCACCTTGTTCAACATGATCTGGACTGCTAAAGTGGTCCATGTTTAGGAAGACAGTCAACAAATCTTTCCCTGGAATCATAAAGGCGGAGGATGATTGGTGGGGAAATATTTCACAATAACATAAAAATGAAAATCAAATATTCCAGAGAAGGTAATTGGGAATAACGGATAAAAGGATAACAAAAATATTAGATGGATAGAGCAGGCTGTATTTACAGAAGGGGGGTGTCTCTTATGCATAAAAAGATGGTTACTGTCAGTAACCTTCAATATATAGTGATGTGTTTACAATGAGAATTTATATATTTTAAGATTATGGTTTACTCTCTTGTCCTTCATTGCATTTATACACTTAAAAGACCACTGTACAATGAAAACATATAGACTCTGGAGGGATCCATGATACTTAGGTGAACGTTGTGTGTGTGGGGTCCATTTTCATTTCTGGAGAACTGTAGTTGCATCTATTTATGGAAACTTCCTGCTTTTGGGCCTGTGCGGCTTAAGGGGTGTGGTGCTAATTTCAGTCTTATCCAGTTAACTAAAAATGCCTCTTGACTTATACCTGATCCCTCTGCTGATATCTACAAATACACATCCATCATTCAGCTCTTAGGATTTATGTAAAGAACACAAAATTGATTTTTATAATCAGAAATAAGTATAGAGACAAGTGTCTATTTTGCTTGAAGTTGTTGTTGTTTAGTGGTTCAGTTGCGTCCGACACTTAGTGACTCTATGGACCACAGCATGCCAGATGCATCTCTCAGTCACTGCCCCTCTGAGTTCCATCAAGTTCATGTTCATTGCTTCATTGACCTCATCTATCCATCTACGCCTCTGTCCCCTTCTTGTGATTTTAACCGAGCACTGCTTTGGCCACTTTGATTGACTAGGATGGCTACTCCATTTCTTCTGCAGGATTCTTGACCACTGTAGAAGATCTGGTGCTTGTCTGATGTAAAATGTCCCATTTCAGTCCATTTAAGTTCACCAATTCCCAGGATATCAATGTTTAACCTTGTCGTTTCATTCTGCACCACATCTAGTTTGCCTTGGTTCATAGTTCTAACATTCCAGGTTCCTGAATTGGTCTTTGCAGCAGCGGACTTTACTTTCCCTTCTTAGGATGTTATGTAAAGAACACAAAATAGATTTTTATACTCAGAAATAAGTTTAGAAACAAGTGTCTTTTTTGCTTGAAGTACAGTGGTCATATTTATAGTATTTTCCTTTGAAGAACTTCACTTGATAATATACAAAACAATTATTAAAATAAATAACCATACCTTTAAATTTGTCACTATTGTGTTCAGTTAGGCTTTAATGATGACAGGCATGTTGGCTTTGTTTCTAACAGGATTAGAACCCTGAAAGGAGTGGGAGGATCTCTATTTAGTTCTGTTGAAAGGTGCTTTTTCCCCAAATAGCAAGCTTGAAAATAGATTTATTTTAGAAATATTTGTTTTTTTTTGCAAAAGAAGGACATTTCTTGCCATCACAAATAGTTCTTATGGTTATGTTGACTTATTCTAACATTTGTATGAATTTACAAAAACTTTGTCATTGTCATCTTTGGTCTCACCAGGTTGTGCGAGTTTTATATATTTAATGGCCACTATAGTTTTGGAAAAATATCCATATTTGGGAAGTACATAACAAACTAACATCATTAGCATATCAGTGGCTATGAATCAGCAGCAAGTTGTTGAGAAATTGCCTAAGATTGGTTAGTATGAGACATTACACAGTACTACATCCATGAAATATAAGGTTTTTGGACTAAGCATTACTAAGCAGAATGCGCTCAGTGCGAGGCACGAAAGTGGCAGGTTGGACGATGTCTGCAATGAGCGCTCATTGCTGCGGCTCGCGATGAACCCCGAAGCCTTGCATTGTGTGACAAACAGCATTGCCAACCTTCAAATTTTATGGCTGCCATTTTTGACGGGCAAGTCGCTAGTTTAGTAAATAGTTTTGAGAGATAGAGGAGTCCAAAGACATGTCTCATCGAGCACTCTTCTTTTTGAATGATGCACATTTTCTGCGCAGTGAGAAAACAATAACACATTCCTAATCAGACACAAAGCCATTCTGGAAGCCACATGTAGGTGCATTTGGAACTAGTTGTTGGAACCTTAATGTAGTCCAAAGGAAGTCCCCTGCTGGACTATATCCTGAGAGTATAACTACAAGGACATGTGTGCATTCTCTTCTCCCCCAGAACCACAGAAAACAAAGTAAAGAATGGCCTCTCACAGTTTAATTATATTATCCACTTACATATTGTATTCACAGCGCGCTAAAACAAATCCTACAATTAACAGACAACTGGAGTCGCACAATTGTCACACAAAAGCTCATTAGTTTATAAGGCATATCCTCTTCAGCAAAGAAAATGAAACCACACAGCAAAGAATATATATCAAAGAAGAAAATGTACAGGTTATATTCTTTTTTTTCTATGTAGAAACATTTGCCCATTATCAAGCTTATTGAAATTACCAGGTAGCTAAAACAAAATGTTACCAAAGTGGTCCCTGATAATTTCTTGGCACAGATCAGTTGGCTGCCATTATTTTCAATCTCTAGCATGGTGTCTATCAGACTTCTGTATGAATAAATGTCAAAGCTCTTACTGCGATCTAGATAAGCTATATCTAGTGATTCATCCTGATCTACTACCTTAGTCACTCAGTCAACAAGTCAATAAGGTACATTTGATATGACCTGTATAAATCCAGTCTTTCTGGCTTGGAGACACACACTTAAAGTACTTATTCCAGGAAATAACATGCATTATTCTGTATTGTATAGTCCAGGTATGTAAGCACGGCACACTATGATTTACAGAAAACACAAATATCTTTCTTTTTTTTTAGCAAGAAGTGAAAACTGATACAAAAATAATAAAATTCTACATTGTCTTTTGAATAACTAAACTTAATAAAAGGTAAAATGTACTTAGAAAGCAATAAATAAATTAATAAAGACACACTGAAATTGAAAAAGAGTGCACCACCAAGAGCCATAGCATATATCATTTGTTTTACACAAATATATAAATAGTACATTTGTGTTCACATTTGAACATCTAAAATAATTTAAAAACTGTATTACCTGCTCAGAATGTTAAAAATACAGTTATTGCACTGCATTCTGGGAACCTGGCCAGAGACCTGAAAATGTGCCCACAAAGGCTTCGCTCTTTAATCCAAATACCATTTCAACCATGGCTCCTTTTAAGCATATGCCTGCTGTATTACAAAGCTTTACACAACGCCCAGATGAATTATGCACAAGCCAGGAAACCTACCCACAGACACCTCTGTTTCTAGGTTCCTGCCTCTCATCATTGTGGAGCCGGTTCCTTAGCTTGTGTAGTAGATTAGGTAGTTTACCACAACAATCATTTAATTCATGGTGGGCAAAAGAGCAACAGAAGCCCTGCACCGTACAGTAGTATAGTGTATAAATAGTACCATATTGATCCGAATATAACCCGCACCTTTTTTCCAATTTTTGAGTTTGCGAGTTACGGGTGCGGCTTATATTCGCGAACGTAAAATTACTGCAGATTTGCGTGCTTGAGACTGCATTGTAGCAATTGAATATCGATTTGCAAACGTAAAATTACTGCCGATTTGCGCGATTGCGAGTTAAGGGTGCCGATTTGCGTGCTTGAGACTGGGGTTTGTAGTAATTGAAAAGCGATTTCCGGTTTTAGTGATTTCTGACATCCTGTAAGGCCTGTAACCTGCAAAATAAGTTACAGTACTAATTAGAAAGCCTGTTTCTTGCAATGGCTGATCACTTTGAGAGTCTTTTTCTCTCCAATTTTAAGGGTGCGGCTTATATGTGAGTACTATCTTTTTTTAAATTTTTCCCCTTGAACTTTACGGGTGCGGCTTATATGCGGGTGCGGCTTATATGCAGGTGCGGCTTATATTCGGACCAATACGGTACATCTGTGTTCACATTTGAATGTCTAAAACAAGTTGAAAAACGTAATACAGTATCCTCTCAGAATTCTGAGAAATACTGTTATTGCACTGCATTCTGGGAACCTGGGCAATTTATGTGTGTTCTAAATCTCTGGCCGTTTGAATCCCCTCTGTATAGGTCCATTGACTGAGCATGGCATCCACACAATGTGGCAACACTAGAGTCTTTAGCCTGGGAAATGTCCACTTTGGCAAAAAAATCTTGGTTTCAACACATAAAACCTTACATGTTTTGTGGTATTGCGTTATCACTTTATCACTTTATCTCCGTGACCTCATGGACCTCAACACACAATTCTGCTCCACTTGGTATGCATGGCAGAGATACTGGAGTGGGTTGCCAGTTCCTTCTCCATGGGGCCACAGCATACAGCTCCTGGTATTCCTAGGTGTCTTCCATACAAGTACTGACCAGGCCCAACCTTGCTTGGCTTCAGGGGGGCGTGATCTCTTGGTTTTCTGACTGGAATCAACCCAAGTTGCAGCAGTGAAAGCACCAAACCCTAACCACTGGACCACCAGGGAACCTGAAATACACCTATGAGTGCTAATTTGCATTAGAAGACTTATTATGAAACATTCTATGTATCCTCCCACCTCAGGAACCACAGAAAGAAAATATTGTAGTGTATATATTAAGCAGCAGTCGCATATGAAAGTAGTACATTAGACGCTGTATTATTATTTTTTTTATTCTAAAAACATGTTGCCTTTTTTCACATGCTGTTTTTTTGAAAATAGTATATCTTAAAGATAAGACTAGAGTGACCAAAAGTTTCAAATAGCTTCTACTACTCTGTAAAATAAGTAGCACCGATTCACCTTTTCAGAATATAAAAAATATAGGATCTATTTTATTATTTTTATATACTACTAGCAACTTGCCCTTCAAAAATGACAGGGCAACAACATTTGAAGCCATGGCAATGCTGTTTGCCACAGAATGTAAAGCTTTTGCTACTCTGGGGACCTTCTGCGCTCATTGCGAGCGTCTCCCCTTGTATACTTTTGCTCCTCTGAGCACTTTCAGCGATCATTGCGAGCCTCTCCCCTCGTGTCCTTCAAGGTTTGTGCTTTGCAACGGTCATGTTCGGCACTCATCGCAAAAACAGATATATAAGTACAGTGTTAAATATACAATTTTTTTAGTGCAGTGTAAAGCAGAAAATGATTTCAGGTCTCAGAGCATAACAAAGTGATTTAAATATGTAACTGCTTTGAGAGTGCTATCGCTGGCAGCCAATGAGCAGTTATCGAGATATATAAGTACAGTGTAAAAAGAAAAAAAATTTAGTGCAGTGGAAAGTATACATTTTTTATTTTCCATTACTAATTAATACTTAATTAAATGAATGTACGTTAATAATTAATTCTGAATGAACAATGTATTAGGAAGTGCGAAGCATTAATGTATTCATAAAGTAACGCAGTGTAAAATATGCTATTTAGCTTTTTTTATTTATATATATATATATATATTTTTTTTTTTATAATAATTAATGAATTAATTACTTAATAAATTAATATACTTTACCTTTTTCTAATTAATATATCCAGCAATCAATATCCTGAAGAGCTAACAATCTCTTTTTATTTTCCTGCAGCATACAATGTACATTTGGACTGTTGCTGCCCTGAGGAGAAAGTGTCAGCAATGTGCCAAGTGTGCAGTATAAATTGCCTGCGTGTGCGAGGCCAAACCATTTGTGTAGTTGTGTAAATCGCCATTTTCGACTTGTAATGTTATTAGTTGCAAGTTAGTGTTGTAAAATGGTGGCGATTGTCTATGTGTTACGCGGCTCGCAAGCATTTTCCGCCATTTCTAATAGTGTATTTTGTACCTCATATGTTCCTGAATAAAAGTGGTAGCGTCTGGCGGCGTTTTGCGCGGTTCCGGTTCTTGTAGCCTTGTTTTCATATTTTTTGGCCACCATTTTCTTTCTTGCTTAGACAATTTTCGAGTGCCAAAACACAAATACAGTTTAAATTCGCATGCAACCTCACTCCCAGATGTCCTGGCTTTCCCCCGTGCTGTGTGTGAGTTTTTTTTTGTGTATTTTTATTTTTTATGTTTTTCCATTTGCGCCGTTCGGGCGTTAACTTTGTATTTTTCCGACCTCGTATTTTCTTTTTTATAGGATCCGCGCCTCGCAATTTTTTTTTTCTAAGTCTGCTTTCCTCAACTGCTTGCAGCCTAAGGCAATCCCGCATTTCCTAACTGCTTATAGCCTACGTCTCCCATTTTTCAATGCCTCCAACGCTCGCTTCGCGACTTTGGCGCTCATTACTGCCTAAGTCCCACGTGTTTCAATACCTCAACTACCCGCCTCGCTTGACAAGGCTAAGTGCTCCAAACTCGGAAGACTTCTCTGTTTCAACGGCTCGCTTCGCTACACGAGGCTCGCAAGCGTGACGATGATTCGCAGTTTGACAACTATTATATGTGATTATTCTGCTGTAAAATCTATCATTTTGGTTTCCAGAGAGGAGAGGTGTGAGGAGACTATAAATACACAGGAAGTCTGTATTTGCACAATATGAATTTGGCATCTATAGCAAGTCTGTATTTGCACAATAGGAATTTGGCATCTATAGCTGCTAGTACTCTCATTAAGACTAATGGAATGCTTATTGTAGTTGAGACAGAAGCTGCAAGAATCAGTCTAAATAAATTAAACTGAATCCGGCAGTAAAGAATAATTGCATATAACATTGAAAAATGTCAAGGCATTTTTCTTTTTTTAATGAAAAATATGTGTTTGAAAACTATGTCTGACTGATAATTAATAATCAAGCAAAAATAAAGTAATTATGCTAGTTTTTAATTAGAAAAAAACATACTTCTGCTGGATCTCAGAGGCATCCATGATACATTGATGGAAGTTGAGTGTGTGAAAGAGCAATACATGCATTTCATGATGTGAGAAGCCTGCTTACAGGGGAAGAGGTGTGGTGTCAATTTAAGTCAGATTCAATTATCTAACAAAGCCTTCAGAACAGTCCCTGTTCTCTCTTCCAACCCCATCTCTATTGATGGAAATAAAACACACTCCATGACCTAGTTCTCAGAAAGTAATATGACTAAGAAAAAAAGCGATTTTTTTCCAAAATTATTACTTTCCCAAATGTTCACAGCTTACACAGCTGTTGTTAGATTAATAAATACTTCAAAAACAAGCATCTTTTTCCGTGAACTACAGAGGTCCTTAGGTTGCCAAGATAGCTTTAAGGTGCATCTTACTAAGCCAAAAAAAAGAATCCAAGCTTTGCAGACCAGACTCATTCTGACTCAAAATTAAAATCTTTTCGGCATACCTAAAAATGATATTATAATACGAAAGACCATCAGCCTCCATCTGTTATCAAGATATAAACAACATTCTCACTTTCATTTTCTTTTAACAAGTCTTAAAACGTCTTTCTTGGAGTTGTCAAAACATTTAATGTTAACACAGGGTAAAATTTCTGTAAATCTATAGACATAATAAAAAAAAAATCAGGTAAAGACAACCTGTTAATCAACATGTTAATATCAAGTAAAAAGGGAAAATAAAAATATTTTGAACAGCTATCAGACAAAAGCCATACTGACATCACTGCTCAAGAAAGTGTCAGTGGTAGACTCAATACTGGAGGCAGAACTAGTAAATGCAGGGCCCCGTGCAATATATTTTGGTTGGGGCCCTTTCCAATGTTTCTATACATACCATAGGGGTCAATAAAATGCCAAAAATATAAGCAGTTATGCTGATCAAAATTACCTTTTTATGATATAATTATCTGCCATCCTCCCTTAAAAAAATAAGATTCCTTTATTACTGCCAGTAACAAAGAGCCCCTACCTTGTCATGGTGCTTTCCGACACTGGAGTGGAGGTCATTGGCAGAAGGAGGTCCAAGATGCGGTGCTACAAACAAGACCAGAGGCAGAAGCAGAGTCATGATACAGTTCAATGAGTCAGAGATTGAATAGTCAAGTGAACAGAGCCAGGGGTCAGACAAACAATGCCATGGGTCAGGAGCCAGAGAGTAGAATAATCTGTAGACCAAAGCCAGAGGTCAGGGAGCCAGAGGGAAGAGTAGGTCACAACAGGAAAACAGATTAGAATTATCATTGGGATTAAACCATAGTTGCAGCACAGGGCAAAACAACTGAGCACTGCTGCTCAGTTGCTGGCATCTCAAATATGCCCCAATTGGCACACAGGCAGTGTCACAAGAGCAACATAATTCTTGAATATCTATTGGATAATGGGAGCTAGGCATCATGCACAGCCTCAAGATAGTAACGATAATCGGCAAAAAAATAGGCAGGCACACTCCTGTGAACAGACATATGAGCAGCATACAACAATGGTTACTGTGTGACTGAACCCAAAGATGCCACACCAAAGTACTCCAGGATAGGCTTAGAAAAATCTAAGCGCAAAGTGAATAATTTGACAGAAGAGATGTAAGTTAAGATAACTTTTAGTGGTGGTGATAAAAATAGTAGATGTAAAATAGTCTAATTAAGAGCATAATTAGACAGAGAAAGTGAATTTATCATTAGAAAAGATAACAAGTTGGTCCCTGGAGTTATCCATGATTTAAGGTATGTACAAAGCATAACAAGCAGCACCGCAAAGGATAAGATCTCTTTCTGACAAACTTCATTTTAAATTCTGTCAGGATACTGCACCAGCTGAGTTAAGAAACTCTATTGTTAAGCATTTTTTAAAAAAATCATGAAAAAGCATATTTTTTAAAGCCTGGTCTTAACAATACATGCCAGGCGATTATGTGAGTACCCTGACTCTCTAAAGGACCACTGTAGTATTAATGCATAAGGGTTTATTTGTTTATATAGTAACTATTTAGTGATAAGATCAGTATTTGAGTGAAATAAATTCAATGTAGCTTTTTAAACTTACTTTTGTTTTGTTTTTTATTTCAGTATCGTGCACAGGAGGTTGTTCTACTTTTTTATCTGAGCAGTCTAGATGTGATTGTAATGGCCACTGGGGCAGATAAAGACTCATCAAGACCTTCTGGGCAGATTCTCTTCTACTCCATATCTGCCAAAGTCTAAAACACTAAACTTCAAATATGCTTTAAAAACCACAGTGATTGGTTTCTTAAAATGCAGATAATTGTTAATCAGGTATTAAACAAATAATACTCATTGTATAAGCACTACAGTGCTCCTTTAATGTGAAAATGTTTCCATTTAAACTTGCTAAGATTTGTGTGCCTAAATAAACTGACTATTTGTGTCTCAAGTAATAGGGGTAGAATTAAGATGTCCATACATCATCCTGAATTGCTTTGTTCTGACAGTGCAGACATGGCACAAACAGGGCACTTGTTCAACCGTATCTGCTTTCTGTTGATTACAAATAATGGATGTTATCAGCTGTGCAGAAACGTCTTTTAATTCTCGTTTAATCAGATGTTTTGTACAGTTACATTGTTTTAGTGTGTTCCTAATGATCACATTGTATGTGGTAATCCCATCAATTGTAGGGTATATCTTACAATCAGAAGTCTTGGAATGCTTGCATCTGACTGGTGTAGGACCTATGGCTTTTGGCAGAGCTAGACCTATTTTTTCAGTGTGATTCATGGTCCTCCTCCATCTGAAGCATATTTTCTTGCCAAACAAACACAGGCAATGAAAAAGATGTAATTTTAAGATATTAAAATGCTGGTCTCTATATCAACATTCCACCTCGCAAAGACTTACACATCCATAGAAGCATATTCTCAGATCCTTGCCTTCATTCATGACTTGGTGATTTAATCAACTGACAAAAGCCCATATGCTAATCCCTGAAAAAGCACTTACGAGTGCCGTAACTGCAAGGTAAATCCTCATTGCTATGCTAATCACCCATCCCTAAAGCATTGGGAGAGAACTCCTACAGGTCACTTCTCCGAGTGAACTTTACAACAAAGCCGAAAAGCAAGGAAAAATCTCCATTGAGTTTTGAACTGACAATAAATTACGAGTTACTCCCTGACACTGACACCCAAACCCTATGCTAATAAGATTTTACGGATCACTTGCAAATCAAGGCAGTGCCGTAATTGAAAAAAGATTTATGTGTAGCAAAGACCACTCGCAAATGGTTTTAAAACCTTTGCTGAGTCTCCCAGGAGCATTTAAATTGACAGTATAGCACAAAAACTAAACAAAATTGTGTTTTTTGTTTTTTTTTTTCAAATCAATATGTTTATTATTTGTAAGTACACTATGAATTGTAAACATCCAGAACATAGGTCAGTGCTGCAACTTGCTGGGCCAGGTGTACAGGTGTATTGAATGACATGGCAACTGAGTGGAAGTGGAGGGTGCCTATAGCATGTTACTCTACAAAACACCACCTCTATATGTTAACCACATGGCGTTGGCTGAAGACCAGGCACTAAGGAGGTCGGCCGGTGTCTTGAACACACAAAGCCCTCAAAACAAAACTATCGCTTCACAGTAACAGACGATAAAATGATGATGATATGTCAAAAATTTTTGGAACTTAGCAATCCATTTTTTATTAATTGAACCTATAAATACAATTGTCACATCTTTTTAGTATCAAAATATAATAATAAATAAAAAACAAATATATATATATATATATATATATATATATATATATGTATGTTCCCTTGCTGTAGCTAGTTAAGGGTGCTTGTTCCTGCACTTCCCATTCATTGTAAGATTTATGATGTTCACATTTCCTATTGGCTCCTAGGTCCCTCTCATCCATAAAGCTTGGTTTGGCTGCTCCCTGCACAGATATCGGTTGTGGCTACAGAGTAGGATTTATGGATATAAGCTGAGTGCTCTAATCTGGGGGGTGAATAATTTGAATTAGTGTAGAGCTTAGGGAAAAAAGCTCCTGTGGACTTTATACTGCATTCACCTAACTTGGAGCTACTTGGGTTACATCTAACACAACATGTCACCAGCCAGTGGAGATGATTGTGTCTGAAAATATAGCACTTATTTGGTACACAAAGCCACCCCTCCCAGTTGACCTTATTGTAGGTGGTTACCACCACCTTAATCTAAACTTTGAAAGCAAGTTTAATGTTGAATTATTCATTATTAATTTTATAAATATTTACAGCCTTATTAAATTGCGATTCAGTAAATTTAAAAGGGCTCTATTTAAGCACATAGCATATTTTTGTTTTACAGAAGTTTTTAGTTAGTAAAACTTCTGTAAATAAAATATGCTGTGTGCTTAAATAGAGCCCTTTTAAATTTACCGAATTGCAATTTAATAAGGCTGTTAATGCCTAATTAAAACTTGTATATCATGTTTTTAAGGCACTACAGTGGTCATTTATATTATATACACACAAAAATTATTCAGTAAACAATGCTGAAATATTCCATGCAGCATAGAGTGGGTTAATAGTCTTGTTTCATTGCTAGTCAAAGCTTTTGATATTAAAAGAATCCAGTTTTTCCAAGGGCCAGGACTTTCTGAACACGCTATGAAATGGAGAAATGCTATTCCTCCCATCCACACGATAGGGAGCTACACAACGCAGCCTGAGTCAATGACATGAACTGTTTCCGAGCATGTACCTTGGAGGGAACTCTATGTTACTGGAGCACTTTGAACAGTGCAGCCATTCACATGGGTTGGCTCACACTGCGAAACATTATATTGACGACTGCTGCCATTAATGCAACAGTATATTGCTGATTAGGTGAATATGTTTTTGGTGTCACCCAAACACTTCCTTATGTTGACGCTTGGCCCCTTTCTGGTTTTCTTATAAATAACTGCTGTACAGCTGAATTGTTAATTATCATGCATTTAAGGAACCACAGTATGAGGAAAAATACTGTATATACACTTGGGTCTGACTAAGAATATAATTTGGTAGTTTTAATAGGAAGAAAATACATGTTAATGCTTTGAAGGTTTGAAGGCATCTTGATACTTTAGTGAAGGCTTTGTGAATGAGAGGGGCATTTATATTTCTGCAGGAGTAGGGTATGCAGTCATGGCCGGATTACCCATTAAGTCAACTAGGCAGCTCCTGTGAGGGCCGCCACTTCTTCAAGGACAAATCAATGTTAGTGACGGCCTGCCTGTATTTGTACGTCTTCTAGAAACCCATCCTGGATTGTTTGTCCTTGCTGTCTGTCTTGTCGATGAGCTGGCAGAATGTGTGGCAAAGATAGTAGGTCTTGAAGGTCACAATGACCCCCTGATCCATAGGCTGGATGAGTGAAGTAGTGTTGGGTAGCAGGAACAGTGCTTCCACCAGGATGTAGCAATTGAGCTCATCCAAGTTGGTAGGGTGACTTGGAGCATGGTCCATTAATAGAACGCTTTGGCCTCAAGTCCTGTGCACCTGCAAGCGCACTGCACGATTGACAGAAATACTCTCTGAACCAGTTCTTAAAGATGTCTATAGTGATCCAGACTATCCTGTTGAATTGCCAAATGAGGGGCAAAGTGGATTGGATTTTGGTATATCCTTCATTGCTTTAGGGGTTATTGAGTGGTAGGCCAGCAATGGCTTAATCTTGAAGTCACTGCTGGAATTCCCACCCAGAAGTAGGGATAGCTGGTCTTTGGCCGGTTTGAACCCCGGTGTTCTCTTCTGCTCCCCTGATATAAAGGTGCGACTTGGGATTCACTTCCAGAACAGGCCAGTCTTGTCGACGTTGAACACCAATTCTGGAAAGTAATTGCCTCTTTCCACAATGTCCTTCAAAGTGGCTGGAAACTTTGACATCCAGACGATTGCTCTGGCTCTTCAACTTGCTCATGTCTACCTTGCACTCACTCATATTCAGCGAATCCGAGATAAAAGGTGTAGTGTTAAGCGGCATATATCTGTATACAAAAAAGACACATAGGGCCCTATTAAATTCCAGCCTAGTAAATAAGAGGCTTCTACTTAAGCCCTACGTACTGCAAAGTTTCTCTAAGTTCCAATGCTATTAAATTAGCCCTGCTGCGAGCAACGTATGAGCTACGCAGCAGGGCCGTGCGTATCTACACTGCGTAAATGTACATGAGGAGTGACAGCCTGCGAGATGATATCGCAGGCTCCCACTCCTCATCAATTGCTGCGGGGGTCCTAAAAGGGACCTCCGCGGCAGTCCCCCACATAAGCCCTGCCGTGGGGGTACTCCGAATACCCCCCCCGGCACCTAAAATTAACCCCCCCTCAATGCAGGGGTCCCCGTCGGGACCCCCGAAGTGTCCTCACATGAACACCTTGCTGCAGGGGTCCATAGGAACCCCCGCAGCCCCCACACATTAACCTCTTGCAGCGGGGGTCCTCGATCGGCACCGATCAGGCCCCCCGCTGCATTTAAAACTTTTAAATTCCCCGCCGCGGCTCCTTAAAGGGGCCGCGGCAAACTATTACCCAATCCCGGCCGCGGCACTGAAAATTAACCCCCCTCTATGCTGGGGGTCCCCATCGGGACCCCCGAAGTGTCCCCACATAAACCCCCTGCAGCGGGGGGCCCCGATCGGCACCAATCGTGACCCTGCTGCAATTCAATTTTAAATTTCCCGCCTCGCGGGTCCTCAAAGGACCGTAAAGGTCCTGAAAGGACTCGCACTAAAAATATTAACCCCAGGCAACTATAATTACCCCATTAACTCATGATGGTCAATACAGACCACCATAAGGCCTAAATTAACCCATTAACTCATGGTGGTCAATACAGACCACCATAAGGCCTAAATTAACCCATTAACTCATGGTGGTCAATACAGACCACCATAAGGCCTAAATTAACCCATTAACTCATGGTGGTCAATACAGACCACCATAAGGCCTAAATTAACCCATTTACTCATGGTGGTCAATACAGACCACCATAAGGCCTAAATTAACCCATTAACTCATGGTGGTCAATACAGACCACCATAAGGCCTAAATTAACCCATTAACTCATGGTGGTCAATACAGACCACCATAAGGCCTAAATTAACCCATTAACTCATGGTGGTCAATACAGACCACCATAAGGCCTAAATTAACCCATTAACTCATGGTGGTCAATACAGACCACCATAAGGCCTAAATTAACCCATTAACTCATGGTGGTCAATACAGACCACCATAAGGCCTAAATTAACCCATTAACTCATGGTGGTCAATACAGACCACCATAAGGCCTAAATTAACCCATTTACTCATGGTCGTCAATACAGACCACCATAAGGCCTAAATTAACCCATTAACTCATGGTGGTCAATACAGACCACCATAAGGCCTAAATTAACCCATTAACTCATGGTGGTCAATACAGACCACCATAAGGCCTAAATTAACCCATTTACTCATGGTGGTCAATACAGACCACCATAAGGCCTAAATTAACCCATTAACTCATGGTGGTCAATACAGACCACCATAAGGCTCTATTTAACCCCATCAGTCCCATAAGGGTATATTATTACCATTATGGGCCTGTTACAACCCAACATTAACCACATAAGTGCCATGATGGTCCTCAAGGACCATCATGACACTAACTACAAACACTACACTATAACCCTCAATAAACCATTTAATCTAAACTAACCCCCCTCTACACTAATCTATTAACACTTACACTACCTACCTACACTACCTACACCTAATAAACCTCCCCAACGCTCGAATTACAAAAAACAAGAAACCTACAGTACAGAAAAAAACAAAACAAATTACAACCCCACCCCCCACTACAGAAAACAAAAAAATACATTACAACCCCACCCCCCACTACATAAAATAAAAAAATTACACACCTGAAAAGGAAAGACAGATAAACACAATACAATACATACATATAATACATTACATACATTACATACAATACATGACATTACATACATTACATATAATATATTACATATAATATATTACATATAATATATTAAATATAATATATTACATATAATATATTACATATAATATATTACATATAGTCCAAATCAAATACCCCCTATCTATCTAACACACAATCTATTTAATTTAAAATAAATCCTAACTATATCAAATACATCCCCCTATCTATCTAATATACAAAAAATCCTAAATACATACACAGACCCTAATTCTAAAATAAAATAAAATAATTACAGTCCTAACTACATACACAGACCCTTATTCTAAAATAAAATAAAATAATTACAGTCCTAACTACACAGACCCTAATTCTAAGCTAAAATCAATAAATTAAGACCACTTACCTTTAAGATGTTGCTTCAGATCACTAACCTATGGGTCAAACAAAACAAAAAATTAGTACAAAACATTAACATCCAATAAATAAACATTATATACATTCTAAATATTCAACTCACCTTTACAGCATGTCCCGTCACTGTTTAGCTCTTCCGGCGCGGCCCTGTTAAAAAAAAAAACACAATACATGAATACATTAATACAATATATAAACAATAAATAAAATACACAAATAAACATCTAAATATACATTTAACTTACCTCCCCGCGATGTCCCCGGCCTTCTCTCCTTCAGCCCCGGTGGGCCGCGGAACCATCCGCGCTTAGAATTAGGGTCTGTGTATGTAGTTAGGACTGTAATTATTTTATTTTATTTTAGAATAAGGGTCTGTGTATGTAGTTAGGACTGTAATTATTTTATTTTATTTTAGAATAAGGGTCTGTGTATGTAGTTAGGACTGTAATTATTTTATTTTATTTTAGAATAAGGGTCTGTGTATGTAGTTAGGATTTTTTGTATATTAGATAGATAGGGGGATGTATTTGATATAGTTAGGATTTATTTTAAATTAAATAGATTGTATGTTAGATAGATAGGGGGTATTTGATTTGGACTATATGTAATATATTATATGTAACGTCCACGTAGGGATTCTTACGATATGCGAGACTCGTGCATAGATTTAAGGCTACGTAGCTCTCTCGGAGCCTATTCTCGGCCATTTTCTCGCAGTCATATCGCAAAGCAGGCTGCGAGAGATTCGGTTCTCGCAAACAGCAGGAAAACTGCCTTTTGCGAGCACCGAGAGAACTACGAGGGAGAATTTAATAGGGCCCATAGTTTTTGAAAACTCAGATTTTCCTAAAAATGTTTTTATGTCCATGGCATTATCCTGACAGCTTGTAGTTTGTTTTATTTTTTGTTCTCTAATAAAAGAGCTTGCAATCTTTGATTATTTACAATATATCTTAGAGGTTCCCTTCTATTTATTATTGATAACAGGTATCTCAGATTAAATAAATAGTTGGACACCCCTGGAAGGTTATATTTTAAATGAATTATTGTAAATATTGGTGTTCCATCTGTCCATCTGGTTATTGCATAAAGTATCTGTACGTGTGAAAGTGATAATATAACACTTTGTAAGACATCTTCTCTGGCTATGAAAGATAACTCAACATGTTTTTTTATTATTTTAGTACTTTAAGTTTATAATATTGTATAAATGTGCTAATATTATTACATTGCTTATATTAGTAACAGAGGAGCCATGTGTAGAGCTGTAAAAGTAATGTAAAAGTAAGGACTATTTATTGTTTTAATGTTATTTAAATAAAGGGTATCAATATATCTCAGTAATAAATATTTTTTTTTCTGTGTTTGAAAATACAGATGGGTTGATGCTTATTTGCCATTTCTTGCTGAATTAAATTACCAAATAAAGGTATTTCTGCATTTCCATGGCTTTACCTTCTAATCTATCACATGCTGCTTATATCAGACACACACATTACACTGAGTCATTCTATACACACTCAGATTTTATTTTATTTAAAAGGAAATTTGGTTTTCACACCCGCAGAGCTGCTTACATAGGAACAGTGTACCTACCAATAGAAACACTGCATTTGTGTATGATCTAATAATCAAGCCAACAGCAGCACAGGGATACAGACAGATCGACAAAGCAGCAGGTTGGCCAAAACTAATTATGCATTTTTGCTCATTT
Source organism: Discoglossus pictus (assembly GCA_027410445.1). Classification (NCBI taxonomy): domain Eukaryota; kingdom Metazoa; phylum Chordata; class Amphibia; order Anura; family Alytidae; genus Discoglossus; species Discoglossus pictus. Next base: position 197,494,548 of record CM050168.1, on the reverse strand, counting down.
TAGCAGGGATTACCAGGGGAGTTAACTCTGAAAATCAACTCCTTGCAAACTCAAGAGATTTAGCAAACTTTAGGGTAAGTTTATTAATGTTTATGTTGATATTTTGTCATGCAAAAAATGTTTTTCATACACTACTGATTCCCTTCTATCTGATGTATTCATAATCTAGGAAAGTTGAATATGTCTTTAATTTGTATTTTCTATTAACAATTATCATGTGGCTCATGTATATGTAAATGTGCTAATTGGTGCTGGGTTTGAGTTGATCAGATTAATGATTAATTGCTCATTATTAAGCAGTACACAAAGGCAGGTAGGAGTCAGTGCTTTCAGGGTGTGTCCTGCCCCAGACACCACAATCTGTGTCAAATCCAAATTAAAGGACCAGTGTATGACGAAAAATTATAATATATGTTTGAAAAACATGGACTAAGAGTATAATTAGGCAGGAAATTTGTCATAAAGGTGGGTTTTAATTAGAAATTAAAATGTCGATTGTCCGTACAGCATGGCTAGATTTATAACTAAGGAGGACTCCTGCTGCTTCATTTGCACAACAATACATTTAAATATCTGTTTGTTTATGTATCCCACATAAATCCTTCCCTTTCTAGCCAGTTGTCATGAGCCAGGTCTTATGAGTATATATTTATATATATTATTATGTATACAACGTAGAACACAGTTTGCATACGTTTATTTCAAACATGCATAAACAATCTCACCCTATGTTTATTTCTTCCCCATATTAATTAACAACCTGATCTATTTACACACATGCACAGAGTAGTTTGTTTTGTGGAAAGAGATACAGTAAAAAGTGTGCATGCAGGTGTCTGAAGATGGAAAAAGACACAGATAGAGAGGCAGCAACAGCTTGGAGCTGATTGTTTTGAAGCAGAGTGGAGACTAGGAGTTCTGAAAAATACAGGCCAGTGATTGTGAACAAACTATTGGACTGATAGTTTTGTTTTTGCTCCACCCGGGTATAGCTGAACAGGAGCAAGATAATGAAAGAACTGTCTATCAGTATGGGTAGTGCCTCAGTGGATGCTAGGCCTGTTATTTTCTTTGATTTGCTTAGGTTTATTACTTTGTTTTTCTGGCTAACATTGCAGTAAAACCTGGAAAAAATGGATAGCCTCCTGTATTGTGTTACTTCATCAAAGTGCCGGAAACTCAGGGCACAAACAAAACTAGGGCCCATTTCATTTAACTATATATAGGTTTGGTTGTGTACCATTAGTAGTAAAGGTTGATCACAATTCCACTATATAAATTCACATATATGTGTAAAGTACACATATAAATGAATATATTGGTTGTTACTAAACAATAAGTGGATGTGTTACATAATTTAGTTTGCTAGTTTGTTACTATAAGCATATTCATGCCTCTCTGCGACTAACTGAACTCAAGAGCATACCTAGATGGTACAAATAAGTGAAATGCCAGAAGATGAAACACTTATAAGTCTATGTGATTATGGTGGTTTGATGAACTGAGCCTTCTCGTCCCGCTTATCACTCCTGCCGTGGGACTTAGAGACCTCAGATAAATTTAGTAGCAGAAAAGCATGGTGTTTTCATGTAATTTATACATAAAATACCTAACTTTTGAGCTCAGTAATTGAACACTTCTACTTCAAATAACAATATCAATTGCAGATATGTTTATTTGTTATGTGCACTTATGATTTATGCAGTAATTGTTCCATTAAGGTTACGGCAAGTTATGGATAAAGATCAAAAGGCAAATCCTGAGCCAGAGCCCAGTTATAAGCTTATTGAACAAGTGATCACTGAAAATGAATCTCCCTTCAGAATTGTGACAGGGCAGACCATGAAAAATTTGGATTTATTTGATTTTATATATGAGGTGACTTCTATGGTAGTCGGGGCTCTGCAACCCCATCTCAATAATGTATTGCACTTATTGTAACACAATTATTTGTTGTTGTTTAGTCATTCAATCGTGCTCGACTCTCCATGACCCTATGGACCTCAGCAAGCAAGGCACATCTTGTGTCTGGTTGTGCTTATCCATAAGGTCTTTTTTACAAATATACTGGAGTGGATTGCCAGTCCATTTCCAGTGGACCACAATTTCTCTGACCTCTCTGCTATGATCTTACATTGTATAGCTCACATGTTCATTGAAGTACACAACAAGTTAGAGATCCAGAAGGGGAACAAAATTATAGTTAAAGGTATATATAAGTTTCCTGGGTTTCAAATGTTTGGTAAGAAACAAACAGTGATTATCAGACAAATATGTGTTATATAGATAAGTTCAGTGTATTTACAAAGTTATAGGCAGGAAAGTAAATACCAGCTTTGCACACCCACAGGGAGCTTACATAACCAAGTGCACAGAGGAGAGGCAACCAGATACTGAGTTTGCATGCACTACTGATTCTCCTCTATCAGATGCATTCATAATCCAGTACACTTATATATGCCTTTAATGATAATACAATTATTATAAAGTTAAAGGCACTTTGTCAGCCCAAAATCAAGATGTTTTTAAAATGTATTTTTAAAGAGGAACAACTAGCTATACATTGTTATCGCCATTTAATTATACAATGAGTAATTCCTGAGTTACTCATCTTTTTCCTGCTGTATTATTATGCAAATGACTATTAATTAGCTGTTTTTGTGTGTTATTTAGAATTACAGTCTGTGTCTGTCTCTGTCGTAGCAAAACAATGCGCCTCTAAGGTTATCATGATGTTAGATTCCTCCTCTACCCTTCTCAAACACTCTGAGATACAAATAAGCATAATGAGCCGCACATTTGAATACACTTTCAATGTTGAATCTTTTATGGATGATTTACTATTGAGAAAAACTGCTAGTACAATGTATAGACAAATGTTTATGCTGTTTAAGATTAAACAAACATCCCGTTGGGGTGACATTGCTTCAAAGTTAGGGGTGACAGTGTCCCTTTAAACATATTAAAAGACAAGTATTTGAAATAACTGCAAATATTTTAATCTAGCACTAAATGACAGTATAAGAATACATGAAACATTAGAAAAATTGAGTTATGACTACTCCACTAATGAATAAACTGCTAAATACATTTAATAAAAAATAAGCTTTATGGATGCCAGAGTTTTGCATATGGTAAAATGTGAAACAAATATCTCTGGGGAGAAAAATACATTTTATTAGTTATACATTGCATTTTTATAATTTTGCACAAAACGTGCACTTACTAATGGATTTAACACTATTTGCTCTAATTTCCTCTTGTCTCCTCTAATTATTTCTTGATATATTTTGCAGTAAAAACAGAAGTTTTTTTTCTGCTTTCTTTCCATTTTGGTATCCTAAGGAGGCAATGTGTTCAGCTTCTTTTTGAAATAAAATCTATTGTGATTACTGCAGAGTCGAAAGTGAGGAATATGAGCATGTTTTAACCAGTTTTCTGTGTCCCTGGGGTGCTGCAAAGTATATGGCCCCGATATAAAAGTAATTTCAGTAACAACCTTGAAAAAGTTGAGCTGCTTTTAAAAGCCTTTAGTGAGACGATTTTGTAACAAATGGAAGTCTCCAGTTTCCATCGCAACTTGGTGTATATTTATATTTTATTCTCATATGACAGGGAAGTAATATATCCCGTGCCCTGTAGATTGTATCTTTGAAACGGACCTGGTAGTTCAAGAAAAAAGTCACTTGTTTGTGATATATGTATTAAACCAACAACATTAGCACTTTGTGTATGAATGGAGGAAATTTATGTTATGTCACTTTCTGGATCATAAGGGTGTTTTTTCTGTCTGCCAGTGAAGGGAGGGGTAACAGGGAGAAATAAGAATGCTTTGTCAAATAACTGGATACTACTGAATTTCAGACCACACCCTTCCTCCTCAAAGGCCCAGAGGTAGAATGCTTGCTTCAAATAATGCTTACCAGACAAATGGGATGAGATATGATGTGTCAGACAAGCAAAGGTTCAGGACTGGCTGAGTTCATAGGTATTCCAAGTCTATATACAGGCAGATCAGTACTATTGGGGAAAATGCTGTACCAAGGTATAGGGGCAAATGTGTGCAGTAGACTGGAGAGGCTTGGCACACTTGTGACCTGATAGCCTCAAGGCAAGCATACTGCAAGCAGTACCATGTATCAGGAGCAGACACAAACAGACATTTGGAAGTGGCAGTACTATTGAATGGAGGTCTCCCGGTACATGCAGGAACACTAATATACAGTGGCTTGCAAAAGTATTCACACCCCTTGGCATTTTTCGTGTTTTGTTGCCTCACAACCTGAAATTAACATGGATTGTTTGTGAATTTGCATAAAGTAATTTACAGAACATGCCCACAACTTTGAAGCGAACAACAAATAGGACAAAATAACAGAAAAAGTCAATGTGCATAACTATTCGCCCCCCTTAAGTCAATACTTTGTAGAACCCCCTTTTGTGGCAATCACAGCTCCAAGTCTCTTTGGATAGGTCTCTATGAGCTTGCAACATCTTACCACTGGGATTTTTGCCCATTCCTCCTTGCAAAACTGCTCCAGCTCCTTCAAGTTGGATGGTTTGCGCTTGTGAACAGCAATCTTTAAGTCTGACCACAGATTTTCTATTGGATTGAGGTCTGGGCTTTGACTAGGTCATTCCAACACATTTACATGTTTCCCCTTAAACCACATAGTGTTGCTTTAGCAGTGTGTTTGGGGTCATTGTCCTTCTGGAAGGGGAACCTTCATCCTAGCCTCAAATCACGCACAGAGTGGTACAGGTTTTGCTCAAGAATATCCCTGTATTTAGCACCATCCATCTTTCCCTCAACTCTGACCAGTTTCGCAGTCCAGGCTACTGAAAAACATCCCACAGCATGATGCTGTCACCACCATGTTTCACTGTGGGGATGGTGTTCTTTGGGTGATGTGATGTGTTGGGTTTGCGTCAGACATAGCGTTTTCTTTGATGGCCAAAAAGTTCAATTTTAGTCTCATCAGACCAGAGCACCTTCCACCATACATTTTGGGAGTCTCCCACATGCCTTTTCGCAAACTCAAAACATGCCATTTTGCTTTTTTGCTGAAAGTAATGGCTTTCTTCTGGCCACTCTGCCATAAAGCCCAACTCTATGGAGCGTACGGCTTATTGTCGTCCTATGTACAGATACTCCAGTCTCTGCTGTGGAACTCTGCAGCTCCTCCAAGGTTACCTTAGGTCTCTGTGCGGCCTCTCTGATTAATGCCCTCCTTGCCTGGTCTGTGAGTTTTGGTGGGCGGCCGTCTCTTGGCAGGTTTGCTGTTGTGCCATGTTCTTTCCATTTGGTTATGATAGATTTGATGGTGCTCCTGGGGATCATCAAAGATTTGGATATTTTTTTATAACCTAACCCTGACTTGTACTGCTCAACAACATTGTCCCTTACTTGTTTGGAGAGTTCCTTGGTCTTCATGGCAGTGTTTGGTTAGTGGTGCCTCTTGCTTAGGTTTTGCAGCCTCTGTGGCCTTTCAAAAAAGGTGTGTATATGTAATGACAGCTTAAATTGCACACAGGTGGACATAATTTCACTAATTATGTGATTTCTGAAGGTAATTGGTTGCAACAGAGCTTTTTATGGGCTTCATAACAAAGGGGGTGAATACATACGCACATGCCACTTTTCTGTTTTCTATTTCTAAAAAATAGTTTTATGTATATATTTTTCTAATTTCGCTTCACCGACTTAGACTATTGTGTTCTGATTTACCACATGAAATTCAGATTAACAAAACATTGAATTTAAGGCTGTAATGTAACAAAATAGGTAAGAAGTCAAGGGGGTGAATACTTTTGCAAGGCACTGTAAGCAGCTGCAGACGTAAAGGGACACAGTATCGATCTCCTAAAAGCATGTTAAAATCGGAACCATTCCTGTTATGTCCCTGCAGTGCCGTGGCGTGCAGCAGCCAGCAGGTTGCGAGGCGTGCCAAGATTTATTGAATTTGTTCTTAGGGTTAGGATAGGTTTAGGGTTAGAGTTAGGGTTAGGGTTTGGGTCCGGGTCAGAGTTAGGGTTTAGGGTTATCATCTGACCCTACAATAACCCTAAACCCTAACTCTAATCCCTAACTCTAATCCCCACCCTAAGAACAAATTCAACACAGTCTTGGCACCACCTACAGACCACTGCATACCACTGTGCTGGCAGGACCATAACAGGAAAGATCCAAAAACCTTAATAGGTGAGTAGTACCAAGGTAATGACGTAAAATTCCTGATTGGCCTTTTTAAAAACAGCACAATAAAGTAGATCCTTTTTTGTCTTACAAAAGCGGAATTATAGAGAATGTTTAAAACTATCACTGTGAGTTTGTTGTAAAGCTTTTTTTTTTTTTTTATATAATTTTTATTGTGAGAAAAGATAATTATACCATCGCAGGGTAAACTTTGAAGAAAAAAAAACAAACAAAACGAACCAGCCAACAAGAATCACATATGTTTTACTAATTAAACATATAGTTTGAAATAGTGTTAACATACGTATATATATGTTAGTTTAGCAGCAATCTCCAAACTGTCAGTTTTTCTTTAATTAATGTACATTTCTACAATTAAAAGAACACAGAAACATAACATTTTACAGAACTGAAAATTACAACGATAGATATGTGGTGGTTAATAATAATTTGATTGGAAGTGTTAAATAGTTGAACATTATGGATTTTAACAGAAAAGATCCTCCCTCTCTGCTATAAACTGCCAACTTCAATTTCCATTTATTAGCTAAAACAGCCTGTTACTCCCACAGGAGGGTGTGTACTTTATATGATTGAGCTGTCCATTACCGCTATTGGGAATACTGGCAGATTTAGCTGCCACGTTCCCATTGTGCAAGTTCCATTGAATACAAAGACTTCTGCCAACTCAGGAAGCTGCAAAACATCAAGGTAATAAAATAGAGGGTGTATTTGTTTAACTCTAAAACATTTTGCCTGTTTTAGTTCTTAAAAAGAGGGAATTAACAAATACAGTTATACTGTAATTGCAGTTTTTGCATACACATTTTAGATTTTAACATTTTTTTACTACAAAGATGGCTGATTTTCCATGTTAGTCAGAACTTTATGCAAATGTCATTAAAAGTTTTGGTCTAAATAAAATATGGCCCTATAAAATAGCAGATGGATGGGGCCTACATAATATAACAGCATGAAACAGCTTGTGAACAGATTACATTAAAATGCATTTTTAAAGATTAAAGGGACAGCAATGCCCCAAGTTCTCTGCTTTGCATTTAAAATAGCATGTTTTTAACATTAAAATTTGTATTTTTTTTAGAAAAATTTAAATAATTTGTTCCTTTGTACAAAGTAAAATGTTTTGAAAGCTTCTGAACATTTCATTTTCGGTCACATAAAATATTTAAGTCATTGTGTGGCTACTCTGTGCATAATAACTAATTGCTCACCCACTTGTAGCATATTCATATTGTACAGCAGGTGATATGCTAAGGTTTTAAAGGGAAAATAGACAAAACAAGTCTTTGTTATTTAAAAGTATACGTTTTGTGTTGCATAATGAAAGCTATATTAGCCCATTTATATAGAGATATTGATTGTTACTATATATTTTAATTGTCCATCTGCACTTCTTCAAGAGGCTGCCATGTGTGCCTCTCCCTTCTGTCATTGCTCGGAGAGCATAAGGTGAGAAGGCAGCAGGCTGTGAATCTCCATATTGCAGCTTCTAATGCACACAGCACAGCTGGTGCCTTCCTTTTGATTAGTGTGATACAATTTCTTGTACCATCGTCAGGACCACATAACAGCTGGACCACAGTGACTGTGCTATGTGCATTAGAGGATACAATGAGACGATTACCAGCTGGCTGCCCTCCCACGTAACAAAGTGCTACCTTACTGAAGGAGGGGATGGATGAGAGAGACCAGCATAGACGTAAAGAGAGGGAAAATTATAAATACAGTGGTAACTTGGTATTCGTTATTTATTAGTTTTACAATGTACGTGGCAAAAAAGACGAGTACCAAACGATATGGAGTTCCCATAAGCAGTAATGTAAATTGGCTTATGCACGTTGTAACATGCTCAAGTCTTCAAAATGCGTTGAATACCAAATTTGAAAAGTTTTGAGGCACATGAGTACCAAGGTATAACTGTTTAGTAATATTTAATTATGTTGAATTTGTTGTACCACTTCGTTGTACCTTTAAGCCTTCTATTACCCCAGGTTTTATCTCACTGTAAAAGTTCTGTCATTATTTATTGTTTTATTGAAATATTGTGCTTGCAAAACATTTGTAAAACCAAGAAAATAAAAATCACAAAATATTAAATATGAACCAGCAACCTTTTTCATTTATTTTTTAACATTTGCAGTGATCACCTCTAGAGGTTCTGCACTTTGTCCTCCTGTACCCCTCGCACCTCTGCTTGAGTGAAGGGTAGGTCATCAAACCGGGCCCAAGATGAGAGTGCCGATGACCAAAGTGGAGTCTCCTAATATATATTTTTTGATTCAAACCGGGCCCAAGATGGGAGTGCCGATGACCAAAGTGGAGTCTCCTAATATATATTTTTTGATTCAAACCGGACCCAAGATGGAAGTGCCGATGACCAAAGTGGAGTCTCCTAATATATATTTTTTTATATTTTTCCTAATATATATTTTTCTATATTTTCTATATAGTTTATGGGCATAGGTTACATAGCTGTTAATGTTGCTGGTTGGTTATAAAGTCACAAAGATCTTATACAGTAATGGAGGTTGAAAAAAATAATTTTAGTCCATCAACTTCAACCTTTTTAGATCCCCTCTTATCTTTGTAATATGTGGAGTAATTGTTATTTGATGCAGAGGAATGCAAACCTAAAAAAAACTCCATAGAAACATTGGCAATTGTCTCAAAAGGGGAAAAATATAAAATTCCTTCCTGACCCCAGATACTGGCGATTGTATTCCTCCCTGTATCAATGCTCCCTTTCTAATTATCCAGAATAGTCCTGATTTATTTAATCAAAGTACACTGGTCGTTAAGTTAATGTGTCTGTGAAGAACATTTTCCCTGCATTATTTTCAAACATGAAATGATATTAATGTATATGACCATGCAAACAGAAATCTTTTATTAAACAACTTTTGTTATTGTTTTGTTGTTCAGTCGTATCTGACTCTCTGTGACTACAGTAGTGTTTTAAGGACCACTGTGTTGAGATTGTTTTCTATATAGTCTTTTCAATAATTAACTTAATAAGGGGCACAATTTGTAAGACATCAAAAAAAAAAAGCTTTTACATTTTGCATAATTTATATTAAATTGTTTTACTGAGGCGATCCGTTTTATTTTCTTTGCTGTTGCCTCTGGTGAGTGTGCCCTTGTAAACTAATGAGCTTTTCTTTAGTCTTTTTGAGAATGCTGAAACTTCCTCTGCATTCAGTCTCCTCCTGTCTTCTGATTCCTTAGTAGCATTAATGTATATAAAATGTAATAACTTAGTGGCTGTATTATATTTTATATCATAAAAAACATGTTATATATTTAAAAAGCAAAGTTCTTCATAATAGTGGATTTTGAAAAGTATGACCACAGAGCTACTTTACTTACTATATGGACCTTAAAGACTTCCAGTGGATTCCCTCTGCGGAAGGTACCAGCATGCAAGAGCTTACATACAGATTACATTTACGTGTATTTTCCCAGATCAAATAGCTTTCTATAATTCGGTATCGGGTTCTCCAATGTTTTGTGAGCCTTTTTGGTGTGTCAGATCTGTCTGAGATTAGCAGACCTGGGATATGTTTGTGTAATCTGGTTATCACTAATAAACTCTGCAATCAGTCCTAGGCAGGCAGTCAAGAATAACTCAAACATCCTTATCTGATTCATCTTATGTTACTTATTTGATCTGAATAAGAGTTGAAAGCCCAGGTTTATATCAACATCCCTAATACATGTTCCTATGTCCTTCGGTGACACATGGCCACTGCTTGTTTTTTTTAGCTGTTAAAGCTATAATGTCTTAAGCAATATGTCGGACATGTAGGGTGGATGGAGAATGTAGAATTAGTAATGGCAAACATATATGCCAAAAAATGTTCTTGTAAACGTTGACATGAATTGTGTTGAAGTTTTAACCCTATTGTACAAATTGCGCTAACATTCCTGAACTCGTTCAGATTATATCGTTTGTACTGATTTCCTCCATTTGTTTTTGATTTTGTTTCAATAATGTTATATATATTGAATATCATGAAACATGGATATGGTTTCTACCTGGGCCCCTCTTTATCTGTGTCATCTCATCCCTCGTTTATGGGGTAGGCTCTCTAACTCTGAATTTCTAAATATCATATTCCCTTTCTTCCCATTCCTTCCAACCTTTGGGTCTCTTTCTCTAGCCACTTCACTCCTTGGTTCTCTGTCTCTTTTGCCACGCTTCTTGGTACCCTTACTCTCAGACTAACTCAAACAATGATCCCTCGCAATGTGATCTTCTCTCTGGATACTTCCCCCTTTAGTCCTTCTCGGTACTCTTGGTTTATGGCCTCTTACTTTCTGGGTACCAGTGTTATTGAGCCCCATTTTTGGGACCCTCATTCTCTTCACTCTTAGTTTTTGAATACCAGTCTCTCTGGCCTCCATTTTCATTTGCTTCACACTGTTTAATCCCCATCTCTGGCATATTACTTTCTAGGTACCAGTCACTCACTGGATCCCAGTATCTATCAATAAGATGACCCCGGAGTTACTCATGCTGACACTGCCATAAGGTGATTTCCCATTAAGAGATAGAGACCACCATATACACAGTCCTATACAGTATGTTTAACCAAGTTACTTATATTTTATTTGTATATGCTGTTGGGAAAGATGTCTAGTGGATAATAGGTTGTGTTCCCCGGTTAAGTCTAAGTGATCTGAGTTTTACAAATATCTAGATGTCAGTTTACATGTACCTTTAAGAACTCTTTTCAACTATAGAACCTTTTGAGAATTCAATTATTTGTTATTTCTTTGTATTTTGTTATTATATATTGCATATATTTCTGCTAGATATTCAGATACAGTGCAGAATAATGCAAATCTTTTCTGCCACAGGAATGAGTAAGGGCAACTTGAAGAATGTTTTCATTTTGATTATGAAATGTATTATATTTGTTATACATGCCGCTTATATTAAAATAGGCATCAAGCTGCTTATAGAAAACGTATAGAACTTTTTTGCATAGCCGAGCCGGTGTCAAATAACAGATTATAAAATTAGTTTTAATTATGGTAATAAGTACTGTACAAAACCGTCCCTAATGTTGGATGGCTTGATTGAGGTAGGTGTAAAAATCTCTAAATTCTTTAGTAAATACTGTGATTCTGATCACTGCTAGTATTTTACATACAACACACCCATAAATCACCCAGATAGCACATATACTAAGAATACCATTTTATTATTTGTAAGAATTTCTTAAAATCTTGACCACCCGAAAAATGACTTATGTCTGCTAATCCCTAGACGTGGCACTCATATTTTGCATGATATTAAAAGTTTGCTCTTATAAATGCATGATAAGCAAATATAGTTATTAAAAGTTTATTCAAGTCTTACAGTATTCAATGTCCTTTTTTACATCTATAAACCGCATATTTTGCTTGTTCAGAAATATGCTTCATCCCACAAGAATGTGTGAATTTACACTTAACATAAATTGTGCTACTGTTAAGTAAAACTAAAGAGCTGTATTAATTTGGTATTTGGGACAGCTCCAGAAATTTGAGTGCACCCTAAATATTTCTGCTCACTTTTGATATACATCTTCTCCAGAGAACATTATACAGACCTTCAGTTTGCATTTTAATAAGGAACGAGGAAGGCCAGATGAATTAGAAGAGATTAGTTCATCATTATGTTCACACATCCGATGATAGCTGGAGCAGAACCTCACATTACTGCTTTATTAATTCAAGATGGGGAGAGGCTTGTCTATACGCCAGCTTTCTGTCTATATTCTTATAAAAATCTAAACATTATTTGATACCTCCATGACTTATTTCATTTTAAGACATTTTTCAAGGTAAACTGATAGTAGAATATTAGAACAGAATAATTCTTAGTCAGAAGATAGGTATTAGCAGAGATGTCTATTGTTCTTTAAATATGAGCATTATATATATATATATATATATATATATATATATATATATCACATATATAGTTCTCAGCAGCGCGGGCTTGCCAAAAAATGTTGGTTACGCAGTTTTAAAACTGCAAAAACACGAAAAACACAGCAAATACAAAAAAAAAATATTAAAAACATCACACACAGCTGAGGGGGGACAGTCATGACGTCTGTGAGTGAGGTTCCAAGCAAATTTAAGTTGAATTTGCAGATTTTCACCACTCGAAAATCGCCTAAGCGAGAGAAAAAATGTCTGCCTTAAAAAATGAAAACGAACCCTAAACACGCAAAACACCGCCAGGCACATATGATCGATAGATAATTTTAGTCCGACGCAAAAAAGATAGAGTATTGCAATATAAAGTAATACCTTTATTTTATTTGACTAACAATCTACATTGAGGGAGACAAGGGGGGGGGTTTCTTGTTCGTGTCCAGAGAACTACTGAGCTATTTAAATATATATGCAAATTAGACCCTTAGCAATTAGACTTTTTTTTTAAATAAAGTTGAAAAAACTATTTTTTCTTTGTTTTCTTCATATATATAGTAGGCAAAAAGGTCAGAAGCGCACAATTTGAGAACCGACAATCTTTAATAGAATAGTTCTGTGGACGTGATAACCCACTGAGTACTCATTATGCTCACAAGCGCAATTCACAGGGAGAAATATCCTGTAGTATATCAGTCTGGTCTCACCCAAAAGAGTGACCCAGCCCCGAAATACCAGGCAATTCTACCCTGAACAGGAGAAACAGCAAACCCCAGACGTACGTTTTGGCCTCTCTTGTCACAAGGGCACAATCCTTGCTCCTCTCAGAGTGGATTATCATGCCTATAGAATAAACCTATTAAGGTTTGTTCGTTCTCAGACTGAGCGCCTCTGACCTTGTTTCTATTCATATGAAATGCATTATTGTGAAAATAGCATATAAGCATTTTGAGTGAACACTATGAGGGCTGTAAAAGCAAACACTGCATCATTTAAAACATTCTAAAACAATGAAAATGTTCAAATTATTTAATTTTTTTTACAGCTTCACTGCTATATTTTATTGGATCTACATGATGTTATAGAACAATATACATAAGTAGTTCAGAGTCCCTTTAAAGCACCAGAGTACATGGGTCTAGGAACTGAGGGGGGTTGGGGGTTAAACTAAATCCCCCCCAGAATTATTCTGGCTCCTACACCCCTGCCAGAATAGATGTAGAATAATGTGGCATTTTTGTATTTTTTTTACTACTACTACTAATAATAATAATAATAATAATAATAATAACGGCTGTGTAACCCCTGGCATCATTTTCAGAGAAATGTTTAATTTTAGCAGACACTACTATTGAATTGAAGCTGCCAGGATAGCCATGCTGCCTTTGCAAGGTACAGTGTGGTGGCTTTGGAGCTTCTCAAATTAGTCTGCCTTCTGCCGACATCATATCTGAATCCATTATAGAGTCAACAAATGCCCAGCCTTCCTCCTTTCCCCTTACTTCTACCATTGAATAGATAGAAAATGGAAGAACACACCTACTAAGTCTCCAGGCTAGCAGGAAGTATTGAAGACACAAAGATGCCATCCTTCGGGTACAAGCAGTATCTTCAAAAATAAAAACGTTATCTAAAAATACCATATGCTGACAACCTCTAATAATTTCCCTTTGTTACAAAATTCATAAATATATGAACTATTTCCCAATCTACAGTGGTTCTTTAAATGAGACATAAACGTATAACACTCTTAGGGCCTCATTTAATTAGGGGACGTAACTCAATTGCAAATTCCCGATTTCCTCGATCAAGTGCACCACGTATACGGTGCTATTCAATTGGCCGAGCGTGCAAGTTAGCCCTCCATCCCGCTGATCGCAAACCATGCCCGTAACTTGTGTTTCAAGCCCGCAAACTAGAAGCACTGTAGATGCAAATATGAATTCAAGACAGAACTGTAAAGCACTGTAAATGACGGGGAACACAACGGGTGACATTAGCAATAAAAAGCACAACATTCTCAAGCTTGCACATCGCCAAAATACAATACTTGATTTCACATTAAATTTCTGTCCAAAGTCCTACGGGCTTGAAAGACCTCCAAGTTGGGGAATGTTGTGCTATTAATTGTGGATCGAAGCAATTGAATATCGATTAGGGATTTTTTGCGGCCGCAACTCTTGCGACCCTGAAAGATCAAAGGCTTTGAGGGAAGTAACTTGCGATTAGCAGAATCACAATGGAAAGTAGCTCGCCGCACGCAAACGGAAGGCAATTGAATAGCAACGTAGCTTGCGATCGCCATTTGCGATTTCTAAAACGTAGCAATTGAATGAGGTCCACAGTGTCCTGAATTGCTCTGATTCTGATCATCCCGACTTGCATGCTGTTACTTGGAATTGCTCTTATTTTTGGTATATTTCTTGCTACTCCAACAATAAAATAAAAATCTGTAGAAACAGCAAATTCGCTGCATATATGTAACCGATCTGTTTTGCCCCCTCAAGTGGAAAATGTAAATCTGCCCTAAACTGAAGTTAAGCATAAATAAACTTGTGTTCACTCCTATCAGGTCTGATCTGAAGGCTCTGCCAACAGCATATAAAAACTGCATGAATATACATGGAGGTAAGGGCACAAGACTTGCACAGGACAGAGGTTGCTTAATGGAGCGCTGTAGATTGGGTAAAACTTCATATGTTTGGGGAGTTTTAGCAGCTGGGTACATTATAGGCTTAAAAGCATTTTAAGTAAAATCTTTATTTTATCAGACACTATTTTTTCTTAAGGATGTTATGTTTGTGTCTTCCACACTTCCTGCTGGCTGGGGGACTGTATCCTCTTAATTTTTATTAGGAGGATTCATTGATGGATTCAGATAAGAATTGAGCAAAGGACACCTTCCCCCCTCCCTCCCATTGGCAGCTTGCAAGTATACTTGCAAGTATTGCATGCAATACCTTGAAAAGAAGTATGACAATCATCTTTATTTCATGTTTAATTTCCATCCAACCTCCAAGCCCGTAACCCGTTATTCAAGCCAGTTTGGATTCCAAAGTTCTATGGGCTTGGAGGTTGAAGCCCGTAGGACTTTGGACGGAAAATAAACATGAAATAAAGCATTATATTTTGGCGATGCGCGAGCTTGGGAATGATGTGCTTAATTCTAATGTCACCCATTTTGTTCCCCATCATTTACAGTGCTGGATTGATTTTATATTTGCATTTAAAGTGCTCGATTTGACAGTAAGCCCTTTGCGAGACCTCCATGGTCCCAGTAACCTGTGGTTTGATTTTGGCAATTTGCGGGCCTGACGGAGTGGTTAGCGCGGGAACAATCAGAGCAATTGAATAGCGATTTGTGAATTTAGCGGCCGCAACTCTTGCGGCCGTGAAAGATCAAAGGCTTGGAGAGAAGTAACTTGTGATTTTACGAATCGCAATGGATCGCAGCTCGCAGCAAGTAACTCGATTGGAGCCCGCAAACGCGATACATTTGAATAACCAAGTAGCTTGCGACCTCCATTTTGCGAGTCCGGATCTAAAAATCACAGCAATTGAATGAGGCTGATAGTCCTTTAACTCTGCTGGTTAAAATCTTCAGAAATAAAAACCTTTCAGGCAACAAAAAAAGCACAATTTAATCTGGTGGCTGCTAATTGGGAAATGTGGTGTGTTTGTCTTGTGGCTGCTGGCATTCCTTGCTGTTTCCTGTGCTTACCTGATCATATCAGGTCTCAGACAAAAACTCAAGGGCAGCATTTCGCTAGAAGTGACCCCAGACTCGGAGGCTACTGGTCTGCTCTGAAGAATCAGCCTCTTTGTTATATCCCTAGTATGATATGTCCAACAGGTATAAGGGTCTATATGTATATAATTCACTTTAACTCTCTTGTTGGCAACACGTTGATTGAGCAGAAATGTTTAAAGGAATCTGTAGGCATTTTTTGTTTTATATAAATATTTTAATTTGGTTAATTAATTTTATCCTCCTCAATATATATAATAGATACTTACATAGAAACTACAGTACCTTTCTTTCTGTTAACAAGATTGTTAACATAGCTGTTAATAACACATTGTTGCATAGCTGTGAACAAAGGCCATTCCCACAGTGCAGGGGCTTCACAGTACCAGTATCTCACAGTACTAGAGCCTCATTCAATTGGGCTTTCGGGAGATCCGGGCTTCGGAAATGTAGCCCACAAGTTATTTTGCTATTCAATTGGTGTATTTTTGCGGGCTGCGATCGAGCTACGGGTGCTGGCCTCTGATTCACATCGCAAGTTAATGCCCCTCCAAGCCTTTGAACTTTCACGGGCGCACAAGTTGCGAACGCTAAAATTACAAATCGATATTCAATTGCTCCGATTCCTCGCTAAGCAAGCCGTCAAACCCAAAAGTGGCAAAAGTCGAACCACAAGTCACAGGTACCAAGGAGGACTCGCAAAGGGCTTAATGACATGTCTGGAGCACTTTAAATGCACATATACACACACTACTGTACTTTTATTAAAAGGGAAAGTGATGTCAGGTCTTAGAATTAACAGCACAACATTCTCAAGCTCACAAATCGGCAATATAAAATACTTTATTTCATGTTTAATTTCCGTGTTATATCGATCCCGGCAATCAACGTGTTAATACATATAATGGAACTTGCATGGACTAGAATATCATATTTACGGCTTTATCAATATTGCATTATATCTGGAATGTGGGTCTGATCGTAACTCGTAATTGAAGCCTTTTATGATTTAGAAATCCAACCTCCAGTTTTCAATGCCGTAATGATGACTATATCTGTTTCTATTGGCTGTTTCTAATCTGGATTTACGCCTTGCGTAATTAATCATGTTCAAGCTCGCAAATGCAACATACAGTAGTATGGTTTGCGATGTGCGCTATCGGGCCGGGACCCGCAGCAGGTCCGCAGACATACGGCCTATAGCCCATTTGAATAAGGCTTCTAGTGTCTCATGCTGTTAACAAGCAGACAGTGACATGTTACATGTCTGGAGACCGTTAAGAGAGTACATCTATTCCATGTAATAATGTGTTTCTCTGGGGGGCTTCTTAGAAGTGAGGTAAATATTTTATATCATATTTACATTGAGGAGGATACAATTAATTAACCAAATACAAATGTAAACATCTATCTAGCTGGATGCCCACAGAGTCCCTTTAAACATTTATGCTCAATCAATGTCTTGCCAGTTAAAGTGAAATATATACATATAGATTCTTATACCTTTTGGATATATAATAGAGATATAACAAAGAGGCTGATGACACAAAGAGTCAGTTAAAAAAAAAATCACTGTAGTCCACACATTTTCTATAATTTATTTAAAATAGCAAATAAATTATATTAAAGATTTATGGGCTTGGAGGTAATTGAAGCCCGTAGGACTTTGAAATCCAACCTCCATTACGAGTTAAGACATCACTTTCTTTTTTAATAAAAGCATAGTATTTATTTTTTATTTGCTTTTAAATTGCTCCGCACATGTCATTAAGCCCTTTGCGACACCTCCTTAGTACCAGTAACTTGTGGTTCGACTTTTGCCTTTTGCAGGCTTGACGGAGTGGTTAGCAAGGGGGGAATCGGAGCAATTGAATAGCAATTTGCAATTTTAGCATTCGCAACTCGTTCGCAAGTGAAAGATCAAAGGCTTGGAGGGACATTAACTTACAATTTGAACCATCGCAATGAATCGCAACCGGGAGCCCGTTACTCGATCCGAGCCCACAAAAAGTTGCCAATTGAATAGCAAAGTAACTTGCGGGCTACATGTCCGAGCCCGGATCTCCTAAAAAAACTCAATTGAATGAGGCTCACTGTTTTTCCCTAAATCACCTAACAAGATTGATGTTCCTTTATCTTATGAGTGAATGAGAGGGAGTAAAAACAGATTTTATCTGATACACATTGAATTGAATGGGAATGCAGTCCAAACATCCATACGGCGCACTGCCCATTTGTTTCCATTAATATATCAGAAAAGAGGGAGGAGGAGAAAACTATGTCATTGTGTCTCTTTCAAATGACATTTATCTACACTGCGGTCTGCTTATTTTTCCTATACAAATAACTTTTGCATTGTTTAGAATATGATCTTTCAAATGTGTGATCAAAATTTTGGCTTTTTGAATGTAAGATTTTTTCACACATTTTTTTTTTATACAAATGGTTATAAGGCTGCTGATTTTAATCTGTTATATACTTCATAAGCATGTGAAGGTTTTCTCAAATTACAGTATGCCCATAGATAAAAGCCTGACCCTTCACTGAACGCAAACTAAAGAAGATATGAAGTATATTTTCTAGCCCCAGCAGAGCTTTTATTAGTTCCCAAGATCATCTGAGTGATTTTTCCAAGAACTGACATCATAAAGTAAAGGAGAAAGGCAGGAGCACAATGGAGATCTGACACTATCATATATAGATATTAGATAAGGCTGGAGCCAGACAATGATGTCTCCTTAGAGCAATGACTTCTTGTAATATGAAAGGCCAGATCTGATTAGGTGAAATGAAATGTTCATTGGAGTCTGAGATGTCTCTGTGACGATGGGGCTCTCACTGTAGTCTATGGAAGAATGCAACAAATGCACAGAAATCTTAGATTGATAATAATGTTATAGAAAGGCTGATCTGTATTCGGAAATTATTATGTAATTTAGTAAAGGACCACGGAATGCCCAAAAATGAGAACTGAGCATAGTATTAAAAAAAACTCAAGCTTATTTATTTTGAATATGTTTTATTTTATTCCATGTGACTCCATTTGCGTTTCAGATCAAACACGGATGACTCCTTGGCTGCTGAGTCACTCTAGAAGGATCCTGAGTAAATTATGGGTGTGTGTGCCTGACTGTGCACATAGCCGCATCTGGGCTCACTCATAGAGCCTGGAGGAACATGGCGCACTTATACATGAAGCCTCCTAGAGGTGACTCAGCAGCAGTGGGGGCACTATTGCTTCATCAGAGCGGCAAATGGAGTCACATGGAATAAAAATAAAACATTTATAAAATAAGTTTAAGTTTCTTCTAAATGAGCTAAAAAATCATTCAGTAATCCATTAAAGGGATTATTTAACCATTATTTTGTTTAAATAGGTTACAAAATATTATTTTATTCCCCTTATATGATTTACCCTCACTTACTTCTAAGAATCCCCAAGACTTGCAGATTTGTAGCTCCTGGAACCTCCCCTTTCTTTCTGTTTTACCTCATGTGTGGTGCCATGCTTAACAACTGTGACCTAAAGCCAAACACACAGGGGAGGATATTCACACTATTAGTGCAGTACTGTCTTTACAAGCAGACAGTAACAGGCCGTGAGTCTGAGGAGCAAAAGACAATAGTAGCCCCCCCCTGTTGACATGGTCTTAGGTCACAGCTGTGAAACATGGCACACTACCAAAATTGATAATGGGCAAATTGTTTTTAGAAAGTAAAAACAAATCAAAACATAAAATGTAAAATGTTAGCTTTCCTTTGCATTCATTCTTTGCTATGTGGTTCAATTTATTTTCTTAGCAAAAGGGCCCATCTAGTCTGTCCATTCTAGATAAATGTGACTTTATTAATCCTCAGGATAACCTTATACATATACTGAGCATGGTTGAATTTGTTTAACTATTACATCCACTGGGAGATTGTTGCCCTGCCATTGTTGTATAGTTCTATTTAGGCCAGGTGCCCAATCCTATGCTGATGCTGCCATGCCGTACCTTACATCATGGTTAGTTGTTATTATTTATTGGTAATGGTATTCAGTATGGCAAAGTAAGGGTGATTACAAACTAAAGTAGTATTAGAGCTATGACACATCAGGGGCATGATCACATTTGCACACAGCACAGTGATATGGGGAGATAGGTAACAATTACTGAAAAATTAAACTGCTGCCAGGTGATTTCAATGGCTTCCAAACAAACAATATGATTGTGGGACAGAAGAGGGGTGGAGACAGACCCAGCATGCCAGGCAGGTAACATTAATTTTCAAACCATTTTATTTATAAGGAGCTTTATTGTTGACTTTATAAATACATATTTCCTCAACGAACAAATGATGAACCAGTTACTTATTTGGCGACAACACTGGACCTTTAGTAGTTTAAAATTAGACATTTCAGGAGAGATATCCATTTGTACCAAAACAATTCGCAGGCAACCATGGATTCAACTTTGACCTTACATTCTCCATCATTGTTCTTCCACTTCACACCCTCAGTAATTTCCTTTAGTCACCCCTGAATATTTATCGGTGTGAATTACTGCTTCCATGCTCGAAAGTCCACTCCACCCATACTCTGATCACCCACACATACACTCTAATGGCTTGGCTCCATGCACACTCCTATCACTTACACATCTACTCTAATGGCTTGGCTCTACTAACTGATATCACTTATCTTTAGAATCATTTATATATATATATATATATATATATATAAAACACTACTATGTACAGGGGATATAGTGAGTACATAAAACTAATATAACAAAAGTTGCGTACTGGTACAGAAGGTGTAGAGAGCACTGCTCTCGTAAGAGCTTACAGTCTAAGTGGGTTGAGAGTATTGATGCCACAGGTTCCATGCACATGAGCTGTTTTAAGAGTGAGAAGAATAGGGGAGAGTCTGATAGAGCAGGGTAGAGAATTCCACAGGGAGGATGCTGCACTAAATAGTCTTAGCGACAAGATTGTGAGGAGGTGATGACAGGTGACGAGAGACGTATATCATGGGAAGAGAGAGGGTCTTGGGCCACCCACACTCTGATCACCAACAATTCCACTCCAATTCCACTCCAATTCCACTCCAATTCCACTCCAATGGATCGGCTCCAAACACATTTGAATCACTCACGCATCCACTCCAATTGCTTGGCTTTACCCACACCCAGATCACCCATAAAGTACTGCTGCCTCTTCAAGTTATTATTTACTAGCGAATTGCCCGTCAAAAAATGACGGCAATGAAATTGTAAGGTAGCTAATGCTGTTTGGTGTGTAATAATGAAATATGTGATACATTAATAAATGAATATACTTTACCTATTTTGAAGCATTGTGTTGAAGAGATGTCAATGTGTTTTGATGTTGCTGCAGCATTAGTGGTGTGGAGCTGCTGTGTAAGCGTGCTGAATGTGTGCAGTGTAATAGTGTGCGTGCGCAAGACCAAACCGTTAGCATAGTCGTGTACTTCCGCATTGGCGTAAAATGGCGGGTAATGTGTGGTATGCGTCTTAGCGGAATATCCGTAGGTCTTTTGTGGTGTTTTGCGAGTTTCTTGTGGTGTTTTGGAAGTTTCTTGTGGTGTTTTGCGTGTTTATAGTGCTGTAGCCTCGTTTTCGTTTTGTTCGACGGCCATTTTTTCTCTCGCTTAGAGAATTTTTTAGTGTCTAAACTCTTTTATTTTGAGTTAAATGAAGGTGTAAGTTGCTTTTTTGAGGTCCTGGATGCTCCCTCTTGCTGTAGGTAAGCTTTTTATGTATGTGTTGTGTGTATTTATTGTGTTTTAAATTTTGTTATGTTTGCGGCTTGCGGCTGTTTTTTGCGAAGTCGTAATGTGTGCTAACGTGTCTCGTATGTTATTTGAGTTTGTAGCCTCGTTTTGGTTTTGTTCAGTGGCCATTTTTTCTCTTGCTTAGCAAATTTTTTAGTGTGTAAACTCTTTTATTTTGAGTGAAATAAAGGTGTAAGGTGCATTTTTGAGGTCCTGGATGCTCCCTCTTGCTGTAGGTAAGATTTTTATGTATGCGCTGTGTGTATTTATTGTGTTTTGAATTTTGTAATGTTCGTGAGTTGCGTCCGAGTGTTGCGAGGCCGTAATGTGTGTTAACGTGTCTCGTATGTTGTTTGCGTTGCGAGGTAAAGTTTGCGAGGGTCGTAGTTTGTGTGTCGTGTTGTTTGCGTTGCAATGTAAAGTTTGCGAGGGTCGCAGATGCTGACAAGGAGCACCTTCGGCGCTCCATGCCAGCAACTGAGGCCCTCGCCCGCTGTGCGAGCCCGCAAGCATTAGCAACAACTCGTACGCTCACAACTATATATGTGATATGAATCTGCTCATAACCTTGTTCCATGTTATCTGGCATCTCTAATCTCCTCCTATGTCTCCCAATGTTCCATTTGCTTCAACATCTACCATCACAGCCCTATTCATACTCTGTGTCTAATCTCTGTTCCTTTTTCTAATCCCTAATTGCTGCCCTCCACTGGAACAAACTGTCATTACACATCAGATAGACCTCAGACGTGTGAGCTTTCCAAAGCTCCATGAAGACCCATCTTCTCTTCTGTGATCGCCCTGATAAAACATAAGGAACATATATAATCATTACACCTAGCATTATAAACCTGATCTCCCTTCATTCTTTCACCCATAATGACTTCACATATCCATGACCTTGGTCAGGTCTATTGTACTATTCAATAGCGATCTCAGACCTTACTCTAAACTCAGTTTTAGTTTTTCATCACATTTTATCCATATGTATTTCCATAAAAACATAAACAAAAAATAAATAAGTCAGATGAAGTTTGAAGAAAGAGGCTGTTTTTCTGATCTATTGCATAATCCTATTCAGTACTGTGTGACGGGGTAAAATTGGTAGCCGCCTCTGAGAAGTTGCCAATATAGGAACAATGCATTGTGGCCCATATCAGGTATCTTGGAGCTTGGTCTCAATGACAGTTTTGTGGCTTGTTGCATGGTTCCCATTTAGTCTAGTTTACCTGGCTAGCTTGGGTCCGAGTCATTCTGCCATTTTGGTTGTAATAATGTTTTTTGTTGTTAAAGGGACATAGAAATAATTGTATTCTTTGTTTCATCAGAAAGAGGGTCTTGATAATGTGTCACAGAGTTTTCTTTTTTCGTATGAAGGTCTTTGAGCACAAAAACATATTTAATGGCACTTGAGGGCTTGCCCTCTGTCAACCAGTACAATCTACAGACAAGGTATGCTCTCTACATTCCATATTAGATTGTACTTAATAGTTTTTAAATTGAGAAAGCAACATTTGTAATGTTTAAAACATGCTTGAAAATAGCAGCAGCGTTCCATATTCCTTTAAACATCCAAGTGTTGTTGGAACCAGTCTCTTTTATAAATACCCATTCCAGCTAATTCCACTCCAGCTTTTAGACTGTCCCCTATTCTGAATGATGTATTTGTAATGCTCCATACTCCAGGTCAGCCCCTGACCTTGCTTCATTACAATGAGCCTTCAGCAGAAAATGTACAAATCCATTTGGTGTCTTTTTAAGATTATTTCCCCATATGAAGTTGGAAATAATCAAGTAGGAAACTTACTATAGGTCACATTAACATGGAATATTTCCATCGCATTATAGACACAGTGCAAGGATAAACACTGCTCCTTCCCTGGGTGCTCTTGATGCAAATTATAGCAGCATGAACTCATGAGTAGGTATTTTATGGTCCCTGCCTGGCTCTGCACACTCCAGCTGTAATTAATAGCTCACTGCAAAGGTCACCATTAATAAAAATGAACTTGCGGCTTATTAACACCATGGAAGGAATCATTAGAGATACTTTGCAGCCAAGTGATGTAAAAAGACAAGTGATGTATCAGGATGGGAGAGTTCAGTCCTCTGTCTCCTTGTCATACAGAAGGACCTTCATAACTTACAGCACTTTTATTGCTGCCTGGCTACTGAATTACAAGGCCCATGGCTAAAGGAAGAGCATTAATTCCTTGGGGCTTTTATTACAGGGATGAAACTCATGGTGCAATGCAGCTGTTGGGTAAAATGGTTTTATATCAGTTGGAGCTTGGCCATGTACAGTTGGAGAAAACACTTGATTTTAAATTTATTGTAATTGAAGGATGCATGTGATTGACATGCAATGTATCATAAACAGGTAGCAATGTCAAGAACAAAATCTACTGCTTCAGAAAATGTAGGTAGTAATTGTTCAAATACCAACCTCTAATATAAGAGTTCAGTTCTCAGATTCTCCTTTTTTTTATATTAATACTTATACAGTGGGACCTCAGTATTCATCAGCCCCTGAATTTGTCAAAAATCCAATATTAGTCACAAAATAAAAAATAAAAAAACAGACATGTTGGACACGTTCTTTGCTAAATCAAGTGCTGGGGAATCGTCGAGCATGGGAAAAAAAGACATTGATCAGCAGGATTGGAGTTACCCGATCTTTAATGGAAGGTGACTCCCCTTGTTAACAATAATTACTTTGCTCCGCTTCAGTTTCTGACAAATTCGCTCCTGAGTAAAGGTAAAGTTCTGGTTACAGTTTTATTTATTTATGTTTTAGATTCGGGATTGGGAACAAATTATTTAAATTTTTGTGTATTCGTATAAAAAGAAAAAAAATCTATATCCATCCGATTTAGCATCCGTCCGTCGCTCAGGAACGCATTAATGACAAATATAGATGTTCCACTGGGTATTATGTGTTTTATGCTATAAACAAATTAACAGGGAAAGGTTGAAATAACAGGGAAGGGTTAACAGATCAGTGAGCCTTTAGCGCGGAAGGTATTAAGGAAAATGTTTCCCACTAATTGCATTTGGGCACATTCCGCCTTATTAATTCCTGTCTGTGTTCTCTACAGGTCTACTTCAGCTAGCTAGTGGCTTGTACATACACTGATAAAGACAAATATCTGTACTGTCAAGTTAGAAATGAATTATTCTGCAATCAACCTTATTAAGAATGCTTGATATTTGAACTCATCATTTTCAATGTCAAAAGCAGTAGCTTCAACCACTGTGATATTCCTTTAAAAAAATATTTATTGATTAGTAACCATTTAATGGGTTCCCTTGTGGTCCAGTGGTTAGGATTTGATGCTTTCATCACTGTGACCTGGGTTCAATTCCAGTCAGAGAACCATAAAGTCACACCCCCATGAAGCCATGCAGGGTTCAGCCTAATCAGTACTGGGATGGGAGACCACCTAGGAATACCAGGAGCTGTATGCTGTGGCCCACTGGAGAAGGAACTGGCAACCCATTCCAGTATCTCTGCCATGAATACCAAGTGGATCAGCATGACCATAGACATGTCTGGTGTGTTACAGTCCATGAGGTCACAGAGAGTCGGAAAAGACAAAATGACGCAAAAAAAAAAAAAAAAAAAAAAAAAAAAAATATATATATATATATATATATATATATATATATATATATATATAGAGTGCAGCATTTCCTTACACATCCTGCATCCACATATATAGCCAATTCAGAGGTGGATGCAAACAGGCTAAAACCATTAACCACAAATGCATATAACTCAATCAATGCAGCAAAAAACAAAACCCGTTTTCTACATGTTTTTCTTCTAATGTGCTCAAGTGGCTCTTTAGTAATCAATGTATCAAACTAAAACAAATAATAACAGAAACAAGTCAACACAACCACAATATGAAGCCACGGTTTAAAAGATTTATGAAATCTGGGCCAGTAGGTAATTTAAATAGTGTAATGTTTTAGGCTCTACAAACAGCTGTTTTGTTTGCTGTCTAATTAGTCATGCTCGTAATCATGTCACCTTTCCGTGTCACCGGTGCATGCATACAAAAGGCGATCTTCAATCTATCTGTTCTAGAGGAAAGTGTTCATTACATGTGATCTTTGCAGCTCTTCTCCCAACAGAATTTATTCTAGTTAAGCCACCTGTCAAAGCAGCAGTTTAATTAGGTTAAGCTGTCTGGCTCTGTGAAAAGGTTTACTGCACTTGTTGCATCTGACACTAAATTAATAGTTTGACCATCTCTTAAGAAGAGAAGTTCTGTAGTTGTAAAAAGTCATAAAAATATCCATCCTTTCCAAACATTATGAAAAATGGCTACAGGTCGCGCTGAGCTCGGAGGCGGCTTCATTTATTTTACTCTTTCGCTGTGCCAAGCGAGGGAACATGTTAAATTAAGAATTAGAAAGCCGAGAAAATGATCTGTGGCACTTAACCTCTGCTGAGCCAGTAATGCATCACATTGCAGATCTAGGTTTGGGCTTACAACAGTAAAAGTGTGCGTAGACTAGCCCTGAAATGCCAAACCCATGTAGACAGGTGTTTTATTGACAAGCACTGAGCTAATGGTATTATGAATAGCAATTAATTAAGATTAACGGTGGATGGTAAAAACGAGAGTATGCCCAGTTGAAAAAACAATAATAGTAATAGAGACATTTGGAAGCAAGACAATTGCATTTAATTGTTAAAAGTTGCTGTCACTATAACCATTTTTTCAGTTTGATATGCTTATTGTTTTTATCACTCCCCATGCACTGCTACTCTTAATTAATTGCTATTGATGAGGCCATTATTCAAAGGGTAGATATTTCAGTTAATTTATACACAAAATCCCCTTCTGCATCGCTACCTTGTCGTGGTGAAGAGGCTCATGTACCTGAGCTCTGAGCCATACGTACCATGTAGGGTCACCCAAGATGAGCAGGTCATAGCAGAGAGGTCAGACAAATATTTATCTACCCGGGAAGGATCTGGCACAAACCAGATACAAAACGTACCTGGCATGCTGGTGTCCATAGGGTCAGGGAGAGTCGGATACGACTGAACGATTAAACAAATACACAAAATAAGCCTAACTTTCAAAGGACCACTGGCTTATAGGCAGTATAATCCATATTTACAGACATTTACTATTCTTGGTTAACAGATTGCCTACTAATTCCAAGTCACTTAGTAATAAAGATATATAAACTCAGAAATACATCAGTATTAGTAATCAAATTGCAAATAACTTACTATCAAATTTAGTAGCAATAGTGGTAATAGCACCTCGTGTTAAAAACAATATTTTGCAATAAACCTGAGAACATTATAACACTTGAGCTTTAACGGGCTAATCCATCCTAGGCATATATAACATATACATAATACGGTAAAAGGGCCTTATTGATCTCTGTTTTAGTAAATCGGTGTGTGAATCAAAAGCTCAGCAGAGAAAAAAAAAGTGTTAAAAAAAACAGGTCTATATCTTGTAATATTTTTTTGCAAGATTCTATTGAGGAACAGTTAACAGAGCAATGAGCCTTTAGTAGGTAAGGTATTAAACACAATCCTCCCCCTCATTACATTTGGGTATATTCCCACATATTATTCCTGTCTGTGCTTTTTACAGATTTGCCGAAGTAACTACCTCAGCTGGCTAGTAACTTAGAGCCTCATTCAATGGAGAAATTATAGCTTATGGGAGCCCATAATGTAGCGCGTAAACTAATTTGCTACTCAATTGGCGTCTTTTTGCGAGTTGCAAACGTTACATCCTGAAAATCCCTGCGGTTGTTACAACCGTAACTTACGCCCAATCTAAGCCTTTAATCTTTCACGTCCACAAGAGTTACGCTCGCTAAAATCGCTATTCAATATCTACAATTCCGCAAATGTTTTTACACCCGTAAATGGCAAATGTAGAAGAAAATCCTACGGGTACAAGATGAGACTCCCGCAAAGGGGTTAAAGTCATGTCCGTAGCACTGTAAATGCAAGTAAAATATCAATACTGCACCGTAAATGACGGGAAAAGCGATGAAAGCCATTCAAATTAATTACACAGCAGTCTCAAGCTCACAAATCTGCAATAAAAAATCATTTATATTTATGTTTCATTTTAGGGTTGTATCAATCTCGGGAATCAATAGGTTAATACATATCAGGCCACCCATATGGACTAGAACAGTATTGGCATTCAGTTTTATTATTTTGTACATTGCCGGTTTGCGGGTCGGATCGCATATCGGACCCCGAATCGTGGGTTGATTGACATGTCAACTCCATGTTGTACGGCCTTCATGATGATGGCCTCCTTTTCTCTTGGCTGTTTCAGCATCGGGAGTATATTGTGGGTTTGCGAGTCTGATAGCATATCGGACCTCTTAACGCTAATTGATTCAAATGTAACCTCCATCTTATACTGCTGTAATGATGACAATCTCATTTTCTATTGTCTGTTTCTAAATGAGTAGTTACGGCCTTGCTTAATTGATCATGTTCACGCTCTGAAATGCTACATACAAGTGCATGATTTACATTTTCGTCTTTTGGCCGGTAACTTGCGGGCTTGTTCGATTAAATTGCTTCGTAATTGTTCAAGCCCGTAGCACGTTTGCAGACATACAGCCTGTATACCGTGAGTTACTACCTTGCAATTGAATAAGGCCCTTATTGTACATACACTGATAAAATATATATATGTTTGCAGTCAATAATCAATTATTCAGTCCATCAACCCTATTAAGAATGCACTGAAAAGGAAGCTTAAAGTAGTATTTACAAATGACACATATGTAAAAGCAAATGGCTTCTGAAGCCTACATTATGCAGTGATAAGATTTTGAGGAGGAGGGAAGCCTGTGATATACAGTGATATGATAGTGAGGTAGGAGGAAGCCTGTGTTATGCAGTGATATGATAGTGAGAAGGAGGGACGCCCTTGTTATGCAGTGATATGATATTGAGGAGGGAGGAAGATTGTGATATACAGTGATATGATATTTAGGTATGAGGAAGCCTGTCTTATGAAGTGATATGATGGTGACAAGGAGGGAAGCCAGTGTTACGAAGTGATATGATAGTGAGGAGGAGGGAAGCCTATGTTATGCAGTGATATAAAAGTGGAATAATACATAAGCTAAACATGGCAATAGATTCAAAGCCATCCATGATTAGAGCACAGATACATTTCTGTGTATTCATCAGTTTGTTTACTTTGGATACATATTGTCTATTTATAGTTATATGTATATAACATTGGGACATGTCTAGCAGCATTAATCCTTATGTAGCATCTCTTGCTCCCATCTCTCCTTATCCTTTCTCACTCCCTCTAGGCTCTCCTCTGTTCTCTCTTTCTGCCCTCCTCTTGATCTCTCTCCCCTTTTATCACCCTCTGTTCATTATCATCCTTTTTTCTATTCTACACTCTACCTCTCCTCCCTACTGTCTACTCATCCTTTTTTATTTTCTCTTGCCCCTGACATATTTTTTCTGCTTTCCCTATTCTTCCTCTTTTCTCCCCCCTTCACTCCTACCCTGACTCACTCTCTCTCTCCCCCTTGTCTATTTATTTCTCTTTTTTTTTCTTGCCTTCTCCCTTAAACAAAGAAACATTGATTTGATGACAGCTAAAGTGGCTCATCCGGCTTGCCCATTCTATCAACCCAAAAGTCTGGCTTATTAAGCATAAAACTAGTCTTATGCTTACCTCAGGCAATGCTTCACTTCCTTAACTGCGTTTGGGTTTACCACTTCCACTGGAAGGATATTCCAATTATCTATTACTCTTTCTGTAAAATATTACTTTCTCTTTCCATTTCTACCTTTCTCTCTCTCTCTCTCTCTCTCTCTCTCTCTCATCTCCATTTCTCTCTCTGTCTCTCTTTCTCTTTCTTATAATATCTCTGCAGATTTTCAGCACAGTATCTTTGCTTTTCTGTTATACAGTACTTGTTTGTAAAAAAAAAAAAGAGAACCTTGGAGAAGAGTGAAAAAAGCTGAACTAAAGCAAAAATGTATGGTGACGTAAGTTTGGGTTACTTTAATACACACTAGAAAGATTGTACTTATAAAACATAAAAACTGCAGAAACATGTCCACAACCTCTGACAGTACACAGTCTTCTTAAGATAAGATAGACTTTATAGCCAGTGGGTATAAGATTAATCAAAGGTTATCTACTTAATACTAAAAACATCAATTACATTATATAATACATATGTAAAATCTCTTTATTTTAAATTAAAGGAAGTGTAAATAACCTACCACAGCATATACCAAAAGAAGAGGTTCTACAGATGTCTTATGCAAATAATTGTTTTGTTTTTTACTATTAAGTAAATAACCAGTTCATGTTGTGTAAGTTACAATATTTATTCATGTATTAAAAAAACCAAACTTACTTCTCTTTTTTCCTTTTTATTGCCCTTGTCAAAAAAAAATGTATCAATCGGATTTACTCTGCAGGGAGGTCTCTCAAAACCTTCAGGACAGCAGCACATCTTTCATTCATACTTGGACTTGGACTGGTACCATTAGAATTGGGGGGGGTGGATCTGTGTTGCCTCAAATCCCTTCTTCCATTGGTGGTGGATAAGTACCGTTCCTTTGATATTCTAACATGTTCAATTTATATTGTGTTGTGCACCACTGGGTTCGCTCGTGGTCTAGTGATTAGGATTTGGTGCTTTCATGGCTGCAATATGGGTTTGGTTCCAGTCAGGGAACCAAGAGGTCACACCACCCTGAAATCATGCAGGGTTGGGCCTGGTGAGTACTTGGATGGGAGACCACCTAGGAATACCAGGAGCTGTATGCTGTGGCCCACTGGAGAAGGAACTGGCAACTTGCTCCTGTATCTCTGCCATGAATACCAAGTGGGTCAGCATGGTGTGTTATGGTCCATGAGGTCACGGAGAGTTGGACTGAACGATACAAACACAGTGTAGGTTTCTTTTATACTCATTGATTTCCTTGCCCTCTCTTCTCTTGGAAAAAATAAAGCCATATGTTATTAAAACAGCTTTAAAATAACTGTTACCTGCTTGGTGTGCTTGGTCTGTCTCCACCTTCCTCCCATCACGTGAGTCACACTATTCACATGGATGTCATTGAAGTCATCTGAAAGTTGATTAACTTTATTTCTTCATATCCCTTTGCTGTGTAAGAGCCTCAATCAATTGCAAGCAAGCAAGTTGTGGGATATAGGGCGTATGTCTGCGGGCAAGCTGCAGGACTACTATTCAATTTGCCAAGCCCGCAAGTCCCGGCCCGATAGCGCACATCGTAAACCATGGCATTGTATGTAGCATTTGCGAACTTGAACATGATCAGTTGAGCAAGACCGTAACTCTCGATGCTGAAACAGCCAAGAGAAAAGGAGGCCATCATCATGAAGGCCGGACAACATGGAGTTGACATGTCAATCAACTCACAATTCAGGGTCCGATAGACTATATGGGTGGTCTAATATGTATTAACTCATTAATTTCCGAGATCGATTTAACCCCAAATTGAAACATAAAAATAAATGAATTCTGATTGCCGATTTGCGGGCTTGAGACTGTTGTGCAAATAAGGGGGCCTTAACTTACGATGTTAACCATCGCAAGGAATCGGAAGCCGGGGCCCGTAACGCAATCAGAGCCCGCAAAAAGACGCCAATTGAATAGCAAAATAACTTACGGCCTCCATTTCCGAACCCCGGATCTCCAGATGCCGAGCTACACCTGATGCAATTAGTGAGATAAATTATTTATTTTGCTGCCTGATTTTCCGAATAATGTATAATTAACTAGATGAAAGGAATATCACAATTCCTGAATAATTAAGCAGCTGCCAGAAAAAGCTCAGTGGCTTCCAGACAAACAATATGTGTCATGGTATACGAGTTGAAAAGGAAACAGACCCAACACCTCAGACAGGTAAATATTTATTATAAAAAATGTTTACTTACACATGATTTTATATACACACATTTCTTTAACTAATAAGTGGTGAACTAGATACTTTACCCGGCATTTACACTTGTCTGAAGTCGTTAGGAGCACTAGTTAAAAATATAAGTGCAATTTCTACATTTATTTTTAAGGTTACTTTATATTTGAGTCCTCTTGTAGAAATGTACGTATTTTGTGTCTTTTATTGCATTAACATTGCCTAGATGAAATATATCAGTCATGGAATCATGAGTTTTCTGTAAGGAAATACCAAATTTTCTATAATTCATAGTTATTTTATGGAAAATAGTAAGATCCCTGAAATATTTCAAAAGACACATCCATAATACAACAAAGCCTTGTTTGGATGAAAGACATGTTCACGTCAGAAAGTATCCAGATACGAGTGAGGTAGCAGCTGCTTTGCGTTGTACTGTTACCACCATAGTGGATCCATTTGGTATTTTAGAAGATGTATATTTTATAAAGGTTACGCATCTATTAAATATAATTGAAACAGAGCTCTCACTATGTTATAAAAATGAGAGTCATATGAAATACTGAATTTTAGTATCTTGTGCTGGAAAGTTCACACTAAAGCCTAGTACGCTATTCCATTTAGTAATAATCATAATTCTCTCTTTTCTTAATTTATGTTTTTTAATTAGTCCAACAATTAAATAACTTTTAGTGTTATCTTCTTGAAACTCACAATTGGGAATTAGAAGAGCAATGGAGTCCTTTATTTACATTATGCTCTTGTGAATAACTGCACTTGATAACGGGACAGATATTTTAAGAAATTAAACAATAAAATAACATATAAATAATAATAATAATAATAATAATAATAATGCCACTCATTAATTAACTTTTACTTGCAATTATGCTGACTTAAAATTTACCTTTTTTTTTTTTGTTCTGCTGATCTGTTGGGGGGAGACTTTAAATCAAGGAAGGTGCTTTCAATATGACTATTATAAAGCTTACAAAGGCACAAACTCATGTGAAAATAGCAGACAGAGTTAGGAAGTGAGGTTTAGGAGGTTAGGGCAAGAGGGTTAGGGGCTTAGGAAGTGAGGCTTACGGGGTTAGTTTAAGATGGTTAGTGTTAGGGGCTTAGGAAGTGAGGTTTAGGGGGTTAGGGTAGGGGGCTTAGAACATGAATTTGTGATCTAACAGAATGTGCATAGACTATCTATCTATCTGTCTGTCTATCTGTCTATCTGTCTATCTATCGCTATTCTTAGATCTATCGATCTATCTATCTATCTGTATCCCTTCTATCTATCTATCTGTCTATCTGTATCCCTTCTATCTATCATCTATCTATCTATCGCTATCTCTTAGATCTATCTAACTATCTCTATCCCTTCATCTCTTCTATCTATCTGTATCCCTTCTAACTAAATGTATCCCTTCTATCTATCTCTATCCCTTAGATCTATCCAACTATCTATCTGTATCCCTTCTATCTATCATCTATCTATCTATCGCTATCCCTTAGATCTATCTAACTATCTATCTGTATCCTTTCTATCTATCGCTATCCCTTAGATCTATCTATCCATCCGTATCCTTTCTATCTATCGCTATCCCTTAGATCTATCTATCCATCCGTATCCTTTCTATTTATCGCTATCTCTTAGATCTATCTAACTATCTATATGTATCCCTTCTGTCTATCTGTATCCCTTCTATCTATCTGTATCCCTTCTATCTATCTATATCCCTTAGATCTATCTATCTGTATCCCTTCTATCTATCTGTATCCCTTCTATCTATCTATATCCCTTAGATCTATCTATCTGTATCCCTTCTATCTATCTGTATCCCTTCTATCTATCTGTATCCCTTCTATCTATCTCTATCCCTTCTATCTATCTGTATCCCCTCTATCTATCTCTATCCCTTAGATCTATCTATCTATCTGTATCCCCTCTATCTATCTCTATCCCTTAGATCTATCTATCTATCTGTATCCTTTCTATCTATCTCTATCCCTTAGATCTATCTATCTATCTGTATCCCTTCTATCTATCTATATCCCTTAGATCTATCTATCTGTATCCCTTCTATCTATCTGTATCCCTTCTATCTATCTGTATCCCTTCTATCTATCTGTATCCCCTCTATCTATCTCTATCCCTTAGATCTATCTATCTATCTGTATCCCTTCTATCTATCATCTATCTATCTATCGCTATCCCCTAGATCTGTCTATCCGTATCCTTTCAATCTATCGCTATCTCTTAGATCTATCTATCTGTATCCTTTCTATCTATCGCTATCCCTTAGATCTATCTATCTATCTGTATCCCTTCTATCTATCATCTATCTATCGCTATGCCTTAGATCTATCTATCTATCCGTATCCCTTCTATCTATCTATCGCTATCCCTTAGATCTAGCTATCTGTATCCCTTCTATATCTCGCTATCCCTTAGATCTATCTATCTATCTGTATCCTTTCTATCCATCATCTATCTATCTATCGCTATCCCTTAGATCTATCTATCCATCCGTATCCCTTCTATATATCGCTATCCCTTAGATCTAGCTAACTATCTATCTGTATCCCTTCTATCTATCGCTATTCCTTAGATCTATCTATCGATCTATCTATCTACTTTTTGCTGTGGTCTGAGCAGTACCCATATTAATCCACCTTAAATGAACAGACCAGACAGGCAGAAATCTGATTGGCTAAAGAGCCATGCCCCCATAGCATTAGCAGTGAGGAAGCAAGAAGGAGGACTGGAAGCTATGTAAATAATTTAAACATGAATCTTCAAAATAAAATAACTCAGCTAAAAAGCTTCAATTTAAAACATTCATGAGCTATTTTCACATATCTTAAGGAAATGGAAATGACCCCGAAGGCCAGCTTCCACCACATTTATGTCCCTTTAAGTTATTCATAGGACCATAGATATAAACAAAAATGACCACAGTGGTTATTTAATGTATTAACTATCATAAGCAAGGTAGTGATCAAAGAGCACAATAAACATTGTTACAATGTCTTGGTAGAAGCTGAAAGCTTTTGTACCGTCAAACAGATCACTGCAGCATAATTCCATATAATAACCAATAAGCATATTATTGTTAAATACCCAAGTATTTATTGATTATTATATGAATTTATCCATTATCAAGTATAAAACAATATGAAACTGAAAAATGTGCTCAAAACACACTGATAAACAGGAAGAACATGCCCAGTTGGTTAGATCAGCATAATCACAGATCCTTTTATGTTTCAAGACATCTGTCATTATTCTTATTTATGCCAACTGGGCATACTCTTCCTTGAAATGTAATTTATGCTTAAAATAGCCAAGCAACAACCCCCCCCCCCCCCCCAAAAAAAAAATCTATATATAGATACCTTTTATACGCAAATATTGTTACGATAGATGCCATAGCAGCATAATTGCATATAAAATGGAATAAATTAGTTGCTGTATTATCTTTTGTTACATGCTAAAAAGTTCTTCAGGTCAGGAAAGTATTTAGGATTTATATTACCCTAGGCCCATCCTCCCTTTCTGAATTACTGCCTTGTTGTGGTGAATAGGCTTGTATATCTTAATGAAGCTGTGAGCTATATCAT
Organism: Discoglossus pictus; assembly: GCA_027410445.1. Lineage (NCBI taxonomy): Eukaryota > Metazoa > Chordata > Amphibia > Anura > Alytidae > Discoglossus > Discoglossus pictus. Next base: position 197,459,321 of record CM050168.1, on the reverse strand, counting down.
GTAGGGTCACCCAAGATGGGCAGGTCATAGAAGAGAGGTCAGACAAATCATGTTCCACTGGAGAAGGAACTGGCAACCCACTCTAGTATCTTTGCCAAGAAACCATATGGATGAGCACCACCAGAAACACAGGCAGATATGCTGGACATGCTGTGCCCATATGGTCACCGAGAGTCAGACACGACTGAAGAACTGAAAAACAGAAAAACATCAAAGGCCCATCCAGTGTCTCAGTTACGTCTCATTTACCCCTAATATATAAATATATAAATATAAAATTATAGGCTTATATGTATATACAATATACCCTATTATTTATTCATTTGAATTGTGGTGCTGGAGAAGACTGCTTAGAGTCCCTTGGACTGCAAGAAGATCCAATAAATCAGTACTTCAGGAAATCAAATCAAACTGATCACTGGAGAGTTTGATCATGAGTCTGAAGCTCAAATATTTTGGCCATATCATAAGACAGGATTCCCTAGAGAAGACTTTGATACTGGGAAAGATTGAAGGCACATGAAGATGAGGACGCAGAGGCGGAGATGGATAGATGAGGTCATTGAACCAAGGAACATGAGCTTGATGGAGCTCGGAGGGGCAGTGATTGACAGATGTCCATAGGATTATGCAGAGTCTGAGGCAACTGAATGACTAAACAACAACAACAATATACCAGAAAGTGCCAGTTATACTTAAAACAGAATCATCACTGCATCCAGACACTTCTTTCCGTACACCCACTCTTCTATGGCACTGCACAGCATCTAGAGCCAGTCTGCTGCCCCTCAAAATGTGCAGGCCTAGGCAACTGATTTTTTTTTATTATACATTTATATGCATGCTCTGCTTTGTACTTCCCCTTGGATAAAAGGGTTTCTGTATGGTTAAAGATGGGCACTCTCCCATTCTAGAGAACAGGCAGGGTGCCACATGGGAAGTATTTAAGGGCCGCATGAGGCACTCGGGCTGCCTGTTGCCATATACCGGCTTAGTATATTGAAAACATAGGACATCAGTGGTCCTGTAGGTGCCAGCAGTTTATACATGACATCTGTGTAATTGTTCACCTATCAGACATCTCTTGACCCTCCAGTCTGCTGAGCTCAAATCATAAAAAGAGAAGTGCACGGAAGATAGGGGTAAGTAATTCTTTTGATGCCAAGGAAAGGTTCCTGTATTTATCACAGTGGGACAGAGAGGAGCGCAGAATAACAATGCCATTATCAAGTTCCCAGTGGACTGAAAAATAAAGGCACGCTCCTTCAAAGAGATAATAATACTACAAAATATATCTTGACTTTCTTTTGAAGAAATATTGTCTTCACACTTTTGGACATACCCAGAGCTTTGGCTCTGCTAAATCTGCTTTCAACCGCTGTGCTTTGAACTGACAGATAGATTAGTTTCAGCAGCCTGGGTCTGTACGATTGTTTTCCTGCATTTTTTTCATACTGAAAATTGATACAAGACATAACTTAACTTTTTATAAGAAAGGAAGGTTTTGTGTGCCGCGGAAGAGAATCAGCAGAACTGGAAAAGTGCGACCAGTGTGGAATGACAAATATTTAATAATAAAATGAAAGGAGTACATTTTAAAGGTACATAGAAGTTTCCTGGGTTTTAAAGGTTTCCCAACAAACAGCCACAGATTAGCAGAAAAATAAGTATTACATTAAAAAGTTAATTCTACTTACAGACTTATGTTCAGCCGACTGAAATCCTGATTTCCACACCCCCAGAGTGCTTACATCACCAAAATGTACTAGCCTATAGCAGTGCAACATTCAAGTATGGATTTTAACCTGTTAGTTAATCACCAAACGGAAGTGTAGTTTAGTGCAGTATCCATTTGCATGTTTTGGTGGCGTGACAGCTCAGCACAAACCCTGTATGGGAAGGAGAGAAAGAGAGAGAGAAAACAGCAACAGTTACACAGAATGGACAACAAGCAGAGGTGGTAATCCCCCAATTATGCTCAGCTGCCACTTAGTTAGCTCTGCCAAACAGAGAGGGAAAAAACAGCAGCAGTAGTTGATATACAGAATGGACTATCAGGGGTGGTAATCAAGTGAGGATGTGCTGCAGAGAGAGACTCATACTTTGCTACAAATGTTGCAGATGCCTCTGCTTGCCCCTGATTGGCCAAAACGAATTATGATGTTTGTGCTAGGGTAGGAGGGGGCTTTTACACTAAAATTCAACTTCAAGGTAAGTTTTTTCATATTTTTTCTTGCAAAAAATGTTTTCATACAATACAGATTCTCCTTTTCAGATGCATATATAAGCCAGAAAATGTCTATCCTTTTCCATCTTTATGAAGTTCCATTACCTTGTTACTCAGGTCTTTTGACAGTTCTTTTCTGCACCCCATGGCTCAATATTTAGCATGGTCCATGTGAGAGCTAACAAACTAATTGACTATTTATACACAGACACAAATTGCTATTTAAAAAGTCACAGGTGTGGGAAAGTAACCTTTAATTGCCATTTTAACCTGTGTGTGTGTCACCTTGTGTGTCTGTAACAAGGCCAAACATTCAAGGGTATGTAAACTTTTGATCAGGGACATTTGGGTGATTTCTGTTATCATTATGATTTAAAAAGGAGCCAAACAACTATGTGATAATAAATGGTTTCATATGATCATTGTCCTTCAATAAAAGACTTTCTTTTTTGCATGATCAGCCATATTTTCTAAATAAATGCCAACATTTCACAATTTCTGCCAGGGTATGCAAACTCTTGAGCACAACTGTATATATATATATATATCTTGGCAACAGGAGGGGGGCCCAGCCCGAATTATAATTTTTTTTTTCATCTGGGCCCTCCATTGGCCAGCTCCACCACCGGTATTAAACATTACTAAATGCCTTAATTGCAAGAAAACATAAGCTACAAAGTTACATACACATACTGGAAATGCAGCGTTGAAGCACTGTCAGGTGAAGCCAGTCAGTCTAACTGTTACAAATTATTTTCCAGAGCTCATCTTGGTACAGACTAGTAAGGAAGGAAGAAGTCTTAACGCAGGTTGCAAACACCGTTAGGATAAGGATTAATTTGTTTACTATTTTATGGCCTGTTTCTCAAGCAAAGACACACGCCATTAAAATTATTCTTTTAAAGGACCACTGAACCTGATAAGAGGTAAAATGTTTTTAGAAAGCAAATATCCAAAACACAGCCTATTAATATCTAACATTTACATGCATTTCCTTTAGCACGCTACATTTTATAGCTGCTCTCTTAGGAGGTTTCCTTGCAAACTAATGAGATTTCAATTTCTCTTACTAAAAGCACTGCCAGCTCAACTGTCACAATCACACTGCACAGATAGTTGTTACCTCTCCACGCAAAATAGTATTCTACCGCACAAAGTTGATCAGCAGAAACCAAAATTGAAGATCCCACTGCAACATAATTCTATATGCAAAAGAAAAACACATTTAAATCTATTATTTTAAATCTAATATAACATATAATATTACTATATATCTGAGACTGGTCCATGCCACTCCTTTACACTGTGTACTACTGGCCAAATGTCTCCAGCAGCCAGACACATTAAACAACTGTGTTATTGCCCTAACAAACATCTTAAAGCAATACCAATAAATGTACAGTTGTGTTTTCTTTCCTGGTGATGTAAGGGGTGGCTGGGCAAGGAGAGGGGATGTTTTGAGCTGTATAGCGTGGGATTCAGGGACTTATAAAGAACCTCTTGTTCTTCAAAAACATGAGACATAAAGAACACCTTCTAATAGAACCAAATCAATGCAAACTACTTGGCTACATTGTTACTATCAATAGGAATGACAATAGGTATGGACAGGAATGTAGGAACTGCGGAGATCACCCCCCGCCAGATTAAATGAATAGGGGAAACAAAAAACAGCCAATTAAATTTTTTTATGCATTACCACACTACCATATTTGGCGCTATGGAGCAGTATGTCTTTCCCATGAAAGTTTTGACATATATATATATATACATGTAATATATAAATATAACTATATATGTACATATATATATATATATATATATATATATATATATATAAATAACCACTTGTTGATAAATGTGTTAGATAGAATACCTAACCACTCTTTTTTATAATTGTTGCAACTTAAAATATAACTTTTATTAATACAAAATAATAAATGGGGGAATTTTAAATACTGTCCAATATAACAGAATATAACGAAACCGCTTAACACTCCTATATAATTTAGAGTTTAGTGCTAAACACTTGTACCCATTGCTACTTTACAGTAAGTGTATCTATAAGATTAGTAGCAATGTAACAAGAATGTGTCAATTTGTAACGATACCTTCAGTTGGAAGTTGCAGTATGTCATATAGCCATAATGCTTCTTTGGTGACACTTGAATTAATCCAGCATAACAAGGTCCCCTTTAAGGCATAATATAATAGTAAACCAGCATAGCAAAAATATCAATTCACACTGCCCCAATATTTAAGCACAATATAAATACTTTCTTGCTTTAGCTGCTGATCAATGAAAGTGTCAGTGAAGATACTTACATTTTGTTGTAATACTTGCTGTACTAGACTGTATACGGAGGTTGTGGTTACGTTCTACCGGTGATTTTAAATTCCCCCATTTATTATTTTTTATTAATAATATATATATATATATATATATATATATATATATATATATATATATATATATATATATATATGAATAATCAGAGTATTGCAGTATATAGTGATACCTTTTTTATTGGACAAACATATTCATAGGTTTCATGACGAGCTTTCGAGAGCGTTCCTCTCTTTCTCGAGTCAGAGTCAATACTGATTATAGATTCACAAATACAGCAAAAAATTCCAGGATTAACAGATAATGTTCTGATCAGCCAGCCGTGCAAGTGTGTGGGGGTGCAGACCAGAGTAAGTAAATTGGGGTCGTAAATAGTTTTACATCTAAGGAACCATAGGGCTGTAACCAAACTCAGGATGAAAGCAGAGAACAAAAAGTAAAAAAATAAAAAAATCAATAAACACACATATATATTTACAAGCATGAATGTTGGAGGTTATAAGAAATTTTGATAATGAGATAAGAATTCAATGTCGACATTAAGTCCCGACTTATTACTGTTGAAGAACATAATCATTTTAATTTCAAATGTCTTTCTTTCCTTAGTGTTTTTAAAAAAAACCTTTGAGTATTTTGATTTTGAAATTTTTCATGGAGTGGTTATTCTGGGTGAAATGGTGTCCAACTGGAGTACAATAAGTCTCCTCATTGTGCTTATTGATGGGATGTCTGTGTAGATTCATCCTCATATGTAATTTCTGGCTGGTTTCTCCAATGTAGCAGCCTCTCTCACATGCAGTACATTGTATCATGTAGACTACATTGGATGACGTACAAGAATATGATCCTCTGATGTTATAGGTCTTCTTGTTGTGTGTGGCTGGGTCCTCTTTGCAGATATGTTGGCACAATTTACACCGATTTTTATTGCAAGGTTTTGTGCCATTTTCTATGTTAAGCTCTTCATTGGCCAATCTACTGTTCACCAATGTTTGTCATATGTATATGTGTGTGTATATGTGTTAATTATATTGGGAGGACCAGGGACATTGAGAATTTAAACAAAGAAATAAAAAAAATTGCACCGGATGCCCCAGCGGTAGATCCGTCCCCGCTTCCTGTCCTAGGAGGAGTAAAGTTGAATTAGCCCCCCCCCGCCAGATTTTTTGTAACGGGCAATAAAAATTATGTATGATGAATGTGTGAATTATAGTAAATACTTGAAATTATATATATATATATATATATATATATATATATATATATATATATATATATATATATATATAAATATAGTACATTTGAAAGTCTAACAATAAGTAAAAAAAAAGGTTTCCTAGAAATACAGTAATTGTACTGCACTTTGAGAGACTGAGTGGGGACATGCAAATGAGAATGCAATGTATCTCTTAAATCCAAAATATAATTTTGTACATGGATCCTTTTAAGCATATGCTCGCTGTATTACACAGCTTTAAGCAAAGCATAGGGTTTGATTATGCACAAGCCACTAACCCAACTACAGACAGTCACTGCTTCGAGGTTAATGCCTCTCGTCGGTGTGGGTTTGGTCCGGGTTTGTGCAGTAGATTTTACCACAATAATTACTTTACCACAATAATCATTTAGTTTATTGTGAGAAAAAGAGTAAGAAAAGGGACAAATATATTTTTTTACATATTTTTAGATTTTCATATGGGCTTACAAATGTACAACAGAGGGTATTTAGGGTGTGTACTGTGGAGAAAGAATAGGGTTTCTTGCACCAAAGAATATGAAATGTTCTGCAGGAGCGGCCTCAGAGATCGCTCGCTCGCTCCCCACCGAAAATTCCTCTGGTTTCTATCAGAGCTAATAACAATACAGATCTCAAATAGATACATTGGATTTCCCACAGGAGGTGAAACCTATTCTCTGGCCTGAAATACTGTGCAGAAAAAGACGGAATGACCTCAACACTGTAAGGGAAAAGATCAAGGGCAAGATAAGGCGATTAACAGATAGACTGGACAGAAACATTTACCAGAGATTGATGGGCTAGAACAAGAGGTCGAGCTATAAAACTGGAGAAAGTCATAGGGGGCAAAAAACAAAGAACAGCAATTAAAACATTTTTAAATAGCCATCATGAGAATATAATGTTTAAATACTGTTAAAATCCCTAGAAATAATGAGAATTTGATGGCACTGATGGAAACCAGTTTTGTTTTTACTTGAATTGGTCATAAACAGCCTGATTAAGGAAATATTTTTGTATTGTTAAAGGAACACTAAAAACATGATTTTTTTGTTGCATTTGAAGTGAATAATCCGAGTATTGCAGTATAAAGTGATATATTTTTTTATTGGACCAACATTATATTGACAAGCTTTTAAGAGTTGCATTAGGATATTCCAAATAACCCTTGTGTGCCTCAATAAAGCTGTGAGCTATACCATGTAAGGTCACCCAAGATAGGCAGGTCATTGCAGAGAGGTCAGACAAATTGTGGTCCACTGGAGAAGGAACTGACAACCTACTTTACTATATTTGCCATGACAACTTTATGGATAATCACAACCAGTCACAGATGTGGCTGGCGTGCTGTGGTCCATAGCGTCACAGAGAGTCAGACACGACTGAACAAATACTGAATAGGAATGGTTAGAAATAACAAACACACGAGGGACAGAAGACATGCATCATAAATAAAGTACTTGGTCAATCAAGTGTGTGAAACAATAGATCAGAGGGAAAAAAAATGTTATGTCTCTGTGTCCATTGTCTTTTAAATCAGGTAAAGCCATAAATACCCACACATATTAATGAGTTAAAAAGGGAAAGAATGTGGCCGGATTACAATTGAGAATGTGACAGAAACCCCAATGCCATATTAAGTCCTGTATCTCTAGTGTTGAAGAATATTATCATCTTCATCTCAGATGTTTTTCTTTCCTGGATGTGTTTGAAATTCACTCTGAGTATTTTGATTTTCTTGTTTTGGATGAAATGATCTTTCTGGGAAAAATGGGGTCCGACTTGGGTACAATAAATGTCTTCATTGTGCTTTTTAATAGAATGTCTATGCAGATTCATCCTTAGATCTAATTTGTGGCTGGTTTCCCCAATGTAACAGCCCCTAACACATGCAGCACATTGTATTATGTAAACCACATTGGAGGGTGTGTATGAATATAACCCTCTGATATTATAGGCTTCCATTCAATTGAGCAAATGTTAGTTACTGGAGCCCGTAATGTAGCCCGTAAAATAATTTGCTATTCAATTGGCATCTTTTAGCTACCCGCAAATGATTTGCGGGTTATAGGCTGAAAATCCCCCTGCAGTTGTCAAAATTGTACATCTAATCCATATAAGCCTTTGATCTTTCAAGCCTGTAAATGTTAGTCGGAAATCGCTATTTATTTGCTACAATTCCTCAAGCCGGCAAATGTTTGCACACCCATAAATGTCAAATGTAGAAGAAAATCCTAAGGGTACCAGATAGGACTCACAAGGTGGTTAAACACCTGTTCGTAGCACTGTAAATGCAAATAAAAAATCAATACTGCACTTTAATATATGGGGAAAGTGATGAAAGCGATTGCACAAAAGTCTCAAGCTCGCAAATCTGCAATCAAAAATTATTTATTTTACTTTTTAGTTCTGTGTTATATCAATATTGGTAATCAAGGAGTTAATATATATCAGGCCACCCACATGGACTAGAACAATATCGTCATTCATTTTTATTATTTTGTACATTGCTGGATTGGGAGTGTGATTGCATATCGGACTTCTAAACGCTAATTGATTGATGTTTTACTGACATCATTATCACAGTCTCATTTACTATTGGCTGTTTCTAAATCGGTAGTTACAGCCTTGCTTAATTGATCATGATCATGCTCTGAAATGCTACTTACGGGTGCACGGTTTATGGTTTAGGCTTTCAGCCAGGTTGCTGTGGGCTTGTTCAATTGAATCTCTCTGTAACTGTTGCAAATTTCAAATTTGCAACAGTTACAGTTGAATGGAGACCTAGGTCTTGTTGTTATATTGCATCTGAATGGGGTATTTGATAATGTACCACTGTGCTTTTTTTCAAATATCACTCTCAAAGTAGAAAAAAAATGATTTAAGTGCTTAAGTGATCTGGAGGCTTTCCCCTGTCAGCCAATGAGCAGTAATATAGATGTATGAGTCATACTTGTCTGTTAGTGAAATCTACAGATGTATGTTTGCTCTATGCACTTCCTGTTAGTTTCAATGAAGTATAAACAGGTTTTACTTAATATTATTCATGCAAAACACAAGTTTGGTAATGGTTAAAGTATGGTCTATTAAATGAATGAAAAAAAGAATTGTGTTCCATGTCCCTTTAAATATTGATTTATAAACAGTAATAAAATTGTTTGGCATTCAAAGCAGCTACTAACTGCTTCCGTGCCAAGAAAACTTCAGAATAAAGGCAGATGTCATTATATGACCATGGACAATTAAAGAGTGATTAATAAAACATTGCTCATCTTTTATTTCACTTAAGTGATTCAGCAAAGCTCCCAGTTGCTGCTGAGATGAAACATATACAAACAAAAAAATATAATTGTAAGTGGTTGATATTGGTTGATATGGAAGTGTTAGATAATTGAGCTTTATAAGCATTTGTTAGATCTGGGCTGAATCAGCTGTGAGAGGAGCCTCTATGCCAGGGGAGCTAACTAGAAACAAACAAGTAGGCCTTCTTGTTGTGGCACAAGCAAGTGTTATTTTATGTAAGTTATCTAAACAACTTTAAATATATGCATCAAGTACACAAATTAATAATTTATCAGCATTCTACAACTGGAGAGAAATGCATCTCTCTGGAGCAAGTCTTCAATGGAAGTCCTTATTAGTAGGGCTCTCAACGCCTCTGCATCAGTATGTTCTGTAAATATGGGTGCAGGAACTGAGGGGTGGGGGGAACAATTTACCCCCAGATTTTTTACTGTGTGTATGTATGTGTATAGAAGCTGTGTTGTGGTCTGTGTATACAATGAGCTGTATTTCTCTCAGAATTGTTTTGGCTCCCACACCCATGCACCTAAGTCATATTTTAGCAAAAGAGGATAATAGTGAGATAGATTAAATGAATAAAGTCTTATTTTTCCTCTTATTAAATGGCATTTATAGGATGGAGATACTTATAGCCCTCTATAGACCTCACCTAGGATATGGTGTTCAGATCTTCCACATTTATATTTGGCGTGCCAGGCTGCAGCCCCTCTTGTCACTCTTGAATTTCTCACTCAACATATTTTTGTTTGGGAACCAAGTGATTGACAGGGAGAGATAAAAAAGCTGTGAGCTACATGTCCATGCCTTGACTGTGTTGTAGATTTTGTCAAATTAGCACGCAGGTCCCGGAGTTGATGGTTTTGGTCTTGGAGAGTGAGAGTAAGCAGTTTTGGAGAGTAGGTTATTGTGGTTCGATTCTTTTTTCTATTTCTAAACAACTTATTTTACACTTAATCCATCAAAACACATATTAATACAAATAGGTACATATATAGATAGGTCACTACATACACCCACCACCCCCACCCTATACACTAACATATAAAAAAGACACATAAAACATACTTTTTTTTTTACAACATAAATGTATACATTATACACTTATTTTCAATTATCATTATATTATTTTTGGGATTGTCATGGAGGGTGGAGAGAGGACGGGAGAAGTGGGAAGAAGAGGAGGAGAGTAGAGGAGGATAGAGAGGGGGCCTGGGGAGTGGAGGTCAGAGGAGTGGAGGTGAGGTGGAGGGAGGTAACTGCCAATAGTGATAGGCACTCTAAGCACTGCTTCAGAAGAGAAGGGCCTGATCCCGACGGGGGTGGTAGTGTGAAGGAGGGACAGGCCTCAGGGTCAGAGGAGGGAGGACAGGATCCCCCTCCACAGTCTGGAGGGCAAGGGCTGGGGGCAGGCACAGGGCTCCAAACTACAGGCACAAGGAGATGATGATCCTCCTCAGTGCCATCCGTGACCGCCCCACTACCAAGATCATAATCCAAATAATTGATCACATCTAGCAAATGATAGCTACACATAGTAGACATTAAGTGAAACATCCAGGTTCAAAGCAACAAGATGTCACATAGTTAGAAAAAAACAGCAATGGTTCATTCAATATAATTAACACATATACCATTCTCCTCTCTTTTTAAGCCGGCAGGAGGACTGAGTCTGCTAGTGAGCCAGAGTAGGGGGTGTCGGCTCCATCGGAACAGGATGTGCAGGATTGTGCCCCCATCCAGCCAAGGCGAGGATCGGAGGGCCCAGGATATGAAGAGGAGGAGGAACGCTTCATGTGGGCAGTGGGGCCCTCACTGAACCTTCTACCACACCTGTGTATTGGACCTCACTGTCCCCATCCTCCAACAACTTGAATCACCACCCGGGCCTTCCTACTGGATGAACCTCAGAGTTTTTCCTCCACCATGACCACCTCTTCTCCTCCCAGCAGCAGCAAAACCTGGCTTCCACCACCACCAGATCCACCATCACAAAAACCAACCCAGGTAGCCATGCCCGCCCAGAGCAGTCCTCCATCGTATGGTCCACTATTGTAGGCTGCCTCCTGATGCATCAGCAAATGGAGGCTACTAGGGGCTACCAGTGTCTCCTCAAACCAGGCCGCCACGCACAGCATCCTACAGAGTATCTATAGGGAGGTGAGGAGGCACTACCTCATGATGGAGTTGTACATGGCCAGGATGCTCCAAGCATCGGATAACCAGAGCGCGCTCATCCAACTGAACATTGATGCCATCTCTGGTTCCAAATGTTAACATAATCTACTTAATCTAGTCAAAATTATGGGTTTGAGGCACTAGCGAGCAGCTAATAGAATGTGGCCTAATACTAGTAGCTATGTAAGCCATGGGAATAAAAGCATGTACATAGAAACATTTAATTTTAGGAGACTCTGCTAGTGCCTGGAAGCTGCCATGAAAGATATACATCCTTTTCATGGCATGAATGGAACATTACAAAGCAAAACGTACAAGTATATATGTAATGTACAAAAGTACTACTTTACAGAAATGGCAGTACAAATACTGTAATAGAATCCAAGCATGCCTGGCATAAGCATAACAATATCATGAGGAATATTTAAACCAAATATTTTAGATAGACAAAGCTTGCAGACTTGATGGGCCTCTTGGTTCTTATCTGCCATGAAATTTATATTTTTATGTGCTTAGAAAATAATCCCAAAATTCAGTTGGCAGCGACACTAAAGATAAAATCATGTGGGAATAAAATTAAGCATTGCATAATGTTGAATGATACCTTCATCAGCACTTCTAAATTCAGCTTGTATTATAATTATTAAAACATAACCTTTAATAATGTAGCAATAATGTACACATTAATTAAAATGCTCAGCAAGGCTGCTGTGTAATGATAACTCCAAATGATCACTTTCCCCCAGGATATGAATGAGGGATACACAAGAAAGTAATATTAAAAGAAATCTGTTATAGATTAATCTCTATCAAGGGAATCCATCATGACATGTCATACAGTCATAGGGGATATGAGAATCTCAGCTATCTGTAGGGTCATATAAAATAGAGAACACACATTCAGTATCTGTAAGAGAAAGAGATTACTGAATAGGGTTTGATAAATGCCTCACAAAATATCGTTCAGAATAGACACAGATTTATATTAAGTATCACAGAAAAGGTCCCATGTATTGCAGAATTAATAAGTACTCATAAAAATTAACATAACTGCAATTATTTGTAAAAATAACTATTTAAAGGAACCCTTTAACGATGAAGAACTGGCTATATCATACTAGCCTTTTTTCTCTACAATAAATCAATCCTGAGATATATTCCATTATTTTTGCAGCTAATGTGCGGCTCAATATGCTAAGTCTCAGTTCAGAGCACTAGATAAGGCTGGCGGAGGAGTTCTAACTGAATGACAACGCTGAAGGTCATTGTTTTGTCCACCACAGTGAAGGAAAAGTACTAGAGAGGACCCACAAGGGGGTTAAACACCTATTCGTAGCACTGTAAAGGAAAATAAAATATCATTACTGCACTTTAAAAGACGGGGAAAGCGATGACAGACATTATAATTGATTGCACAACCAATGAAGCTCGCAAATCAGCAATAAAAAATATTTTTTTGATGTGTCATTTCTGTGTTATATAGATCCCGGCAATCAATGGGTTAATATATATAATTGAACTCGCCTGGACTAGAACAGTAGATGTATTGATTTTTTAGATTGTAACATTTCTGGATTGCGAGTTTGATCGCAAATCGAACATCTAAACACTAATTCATTGTGGTTAACCTCCATGTTTTATGGTCTCATTTACTATTGGCTGTTTCTAAAATGGTAGTTACAGCCTTGCTTAATTGATCATGATCATGCCCTGAAATGCTACTTAGGGTTACATGGTTTACGGTTTTGGCCTTTGGCCAGGCAGCTGCGGGCTTGTTCAATTTTATCGCTCTGAACTGTTGCAAATTTCAAGCCCCCAATTTGCAACAGTGACAGAGAGATTAAATTGAACAAGCCCGCAGCCCATGAGCCATATTCTATCCCCTATCTCGCAAAGTTACACCATCAAAAAGTGCAAAGTAAATCTCCCCAGCTATTCTATTCACCCCGCCATGTATATAGTTAACCCTTCAAACACGGAACCCCACTGCATCTAAATAATTAACCCTTGTCGCAGAGGTCCTGAAAGGACCTCTGCAGTTTTTAAATATTTACCCCCTGCCGCTCGGGTCCTTAAGGGACCCGAGGCATCTAAATAAATAAACCCCAGGATGATCATTTGGCATAGGTATTAATTTATTTTATTTATTATTATTATTAATTTATAAGCATACTGCAAAGAAACATCTCCCATCAGAAGTCCACCTGAAAGCAGTCTAAGACACTTTTAAAAGCATACTGCAAAGAAACATCTCCCATCAGAAGTCCACCTGAAAGCAGTCTAAGACACTTTTAAAAGCATACTGCAAAGAAACATCTCCCATCAGAAGTCCACCTGAAAGCAGTCTAAGACACTTTTAAAAGCATACTGCAAAGAAACATCTCCCATCAGAAGTCCACCTGAAAGCAATCTAAGGTAATTTCAGAAGAACAGATGCTCACCAGATCCATATCAACGTTTACAAAGGACTATTTATTATAATTAATATCTGTGTTATGATAATTGCTGAGATAGACTTTTTACTGTCAGATTGTTCTACTATTGTCATAAAATACTGTTTCTTATCTGTAAACCAGAAATGCTCTGTGTTCACTGATCCATTTTACTGCTCCAATGTACCCACCCCCCTGAAATATCTCCTTGTTCTGTCTTATAGACACTTTTAAAAGCATACTGCAAAGAAACATCTCCCATCAGAAGTCCACCTGAAAGCAGTCCCCTCCCACCCTTGTTTACACTTAATATATTGAGGCATACTAATTACCTGCACATGTTCAATCAGTGACATCTGATTATCACCTCTAACCACCCCCTTCAAGAATACTTGCTTACACAGCGCCATTATGTTGCCTATTACCACCGTCCTTATTATAACCTCCTGCCTCTTTCTCAGACTCTCTTATACTGTCTCTACACATCATGTCTCCAATAATATAACTATCTCACCTTCCCTGCTCTCCTCTCCTCTTCTCTGCTCCCATGAGCTCCTCTCCTTCCTCCAGTCACTATCTCATCCCTCCCCTAAAGCTGGGAAACAGAAATGCTCCTATAAGTCCTATTCCCATCTCCTTTTACTCTCTCTCCTTCTTCTGATGGCTTGTGGGGATATATCCCCTAACCCAGGCCCCTCACTCATTCCCACCTGCTGTCAGCCACGCAGAGTCCCCAGGGCAGCAAATGCCGAAAACACCCATAATCTAATACCCATCACTTGTCACAAACCATCTACTTTGCCCTTCTCATGTGCCCTCTGGAATGCAAGGTCTGTTTGCAATAAATTTACCTTCATTCATGACCTCTTCATTTCCAACTCCCTCAATTTACTGGCTATCACAGAAACCTGGCTCACTCCATCTGACTCTGTCTCCCCTGCTGCACTCTCTTATGGTGGTCTACACTTCAGCCACACTCCTAGACCTGGGAACAAACAAGGTGGAGGTGTGGGCATACTACTATCCTCTCGCTGCACTTTTCACTGCATACCCCCTGTTCCCTCCCTCCAATTCTCATCTTTTGAAGTCCACACTATCCGCATCTTCTCTCTCATCTCTCTGCGAGTAGCTGTGATCTATCGCCCGCCTGGATCACCCTCTCAATTTCTGGACAACTTTGCCGCCTGGCTCCCTCACTTTCTCTCCTCCAATATACCTTCACTCATTCTTGGCGATTTCAACATAGCCACTGACACCCCCACCTCCCCAACAACTGCAAAATTACTTGCACTTACCTCTTCCCTTGGCCTCTTACAATGGACAGATTCTGCAACTCACAGTGATGGACACTCCATTGACCTTATTTTTACTAATCTCTGCACTATCTCCAACCTTGACATCTCCTCACTTCCCCTATCTGACCACCACCTGCTAACTTGCAACCTCGCCTCATCTTCCGCTCACCACCCTTCTTCAAATCCTGCCATCAGAACACGCAGAAACCTGCAAGCACTCAACCCACAACAATTGTCAAATGTACTAAAACCCCTTCTCAGCCCCCTCACCACCCTTGCCTGCCCTGACATCGCCACTTCACAGTACAACACTACTCTAACTTCTACCCTCGACTCTCTTGCCCCCATAATCACAAGCAAACGCCCTCAATCTCACCCACAACCATGGCACACTACACAAACACGCTATCTACAGAGATGCTCACGCACTGCAGAACGACTATGGAGGAAATCTCGAACCTCAGCAGACTTTCTCCACTACAAGTTTACCTTGCGCTCCTACTTGTCTGCCCTCAATCTTGCCAAACACTACTTCTCATCACTAATATCAAACCTGTCCTCCAACCCTAAACGTTTATTTGCTACATTTAACACCCTCCTCTGCCCACTCCCGCCTTCTGCCCCTTCCTGTCTAACTGCTGATGACTTTGCCAGCCACTTTAAAACTAAAATTGAAACTATCCGAAATGAGCTCTCCTCCCAGCTTGGCCCTATCCCACCATCCTTTCCACAAGCCGACAACACCCAACATTTACCCTTCCCCAATCCCTCCTCCACTATGGATTCCTTTGACCCTGTTACCGAGGATGAAGTATCTACTTTACTATCAACCTCTCACCTTACCACATGCCCACATGATCCTATTCCTTCACAGCTAATTCCTCCCCTATCCACCGCACTTATCCCAGCTCTCACACATCTATTCAACCTCTCCCTAAACACTGGCAGGTTTTCATCCTCCTTAAAACATGCCGTAATTACACCCATTCTCAAGAAGCCCTCATCTGACCCAGCTTCTGCCTCCAACTACCGCCCTATCTCACTAATTCCCCTGGCTTCTAAACTGCTTGAGCGGCTTGTTTACAATCGCCTCACTCAATTTATTTCTTCCAATTCCCTTCTTGACCCCTTCCAATCTGGTTTCCGTGCCCAACACTCAACAGAAAAAGCCCTCACAAAAGTCACCAATGACTTGCTAACTGCCAAATCAAAGGGTAACTTCTCCATGCTAATTCTCCTGGACCTCTCTGCTGCCTTCGACACAGTTGACCACCCTCTTCTAATCCAAACTCTCCGTTCATTTGGCATCCAGGGCACAGCTCTTTTATGGTTCACATTCTATCTAAAAGATCGTACATTTAGCGTCTCCTTCTCTGGCACCTCTTCTTCACCTCTCCCTCTGTCTGTTGGCATTTCCCAAGGTTCTGTCCTAGGCCCCCTCCTCTTCTCTATCTACACCTCCTCCCTTGGCACCCTCATAAAATCCTTTGGATTTCAGTATCATCTCTATGCAGATGATACTCAAATCTACCTCTCTGCACCCTATCTATCCCCCTCTCTTTTAGCTCAAGTTTCCAACTGCCTCTCTAGCATATCCTCCTGGATGTCCACCCGTCAACTCAAACTCAACATGTCTAAGACTGAACTCCTAATCTTTCCACCCTCTACTATAGCTTCCACTCCTCAAATATCTCTCACTGTTGACAACACCATCATCACTCCCATCTCCCAGGCCCGTTGTCTTGCGGTTCTACTGGATCCCGCCCTCTCTTTTATTCCTCACATCCAATCGATAACTAAATCTTGTTAGTTTCACCTAAAAAACATCTCCAAAATTCGTCATTATCTTACACAAGACACAGCTAAAATTCTAATACACTCTCTCATCATATCTCGACTCGACTACTGCAATTCCCTTCTTGCTGGCCTCCCCATCTCTCGTTTGTCTCCCCTCCAATCCATAATGAACGCCTCTGCTAGACTCATCTTCAATACCAAACGATCAGTGTCTGCAGCTCCTCTCTGTCCCTCTCTTCCCACAGCTTCCCGAATCAAATTTAAAATCATGACCCTAACACATAAAGCCCTCAACAACAGTGCACCCCCTTATATCTCTGCTCTTGTTTCAAAATACTCTCCCAACCGCCCCCTTCATTCTGCTAACGACCTTCTTCTTTCCTCCTCTCTCATCACCTCCTCTCACTCCCGTCTTCAGGACTTTTCTCGTGCAGCGCCTACTATCTGGAACTCCTTGCCTCGCTCCATTAGATTAACTTCCTGCCTCAAAACCTTTAAAAAATTACTAAAAACACACCTATTTAAAAAATCATATCACCTTCAGCCTTTATAATTACAACTGCACACTCCACAGCTTAAAAACACTCCCACCCACACTCTACAGTACAGCTCACAGACCCCTCCAATTGATTAAACAAATTGCATTCACGTTGCCATTTTTGTATTTGTCACCCTCTTGTATCACACCTAAACCCTTAGATTGTAAGTTTGCGAGTTTTCAATTGTGTGTCTGTGTCTTGGAAACAAGCACTATGTACATTTGATTATATGCTCAAAAACAGGACCCTCCATTCTTTAAGGTGTTAAGTTTGTTTTTTGCCATGTACTAACCCCCTGTACAGCGCTACGGAATATGTTGGCGCGATATAAATAAAGATAATAATAATTATTATTATTATTTTACAGGTTTATATATTTTTTTGTTATACTTTTTTATTTTAGACAATGGGGATATGGGGGAGAGAAGCACACACCTACTCATTCTGGGAAGCTGATCACGAGCATGCAAATGTGCCCACAAATGCCTCGCTCTTCAATCCATAAACCATTTTAAACACGGCTTCCTTTAAGCTTATGCATGCTGTATTACACAGCTTTTACGCAAAGCCAAAGTTGGATTAGACACTAGCTGAGAATCCTATCCATGTACAGGTGTTTCAAGCTTACTGGCTATCATCAGCATGGAGCGGGATCTCAGCCTGTGTTGTGGAAATTATGAGAAGGTAGTTCACCACAACAATCATTTATAATATGGTGGGCAAAAGAGCGATAGAAGCCCTCCACCGTACAGTAGTACAGTAAATAAAAAGTACATCTGTGTTCACATTTGAATGTCTAATGCAAGTTAAAAAACCTGTTTCCAGCTCAAAATTCCAAGAAATACAGTTATTACATTGCATTCTGGGAAGCAGAGCAGGGACATGCAAATATGCCCACAAAGGCATATAAAAATATATATAAAAATGAGGTACGTATATCGCTCACACTGTCCAGATGCTGATGTCCTACGTAGCTGGGTCTTTAGAGATGAAAGATGCTGATGTCCTACCTAGCTGGGTTTTAGAGATGTAGAGGGTCCAGCAGGAGCCTTCTTCCACAATTACTCAAAGAGTTGCTGGGCCCAAAGGATATATTTTAAGCCCTCTCTCAGTCTAGGGTAATACAAGGTATATAACCCCATACATTGGGACACTTAGTACTTAAATAAATTAGGCTCTGACTATTAAAACCCACTGTTGGTTGTGGGAAATATGTTTTAAATATAAAAAGTAACACAGTGTTAAAATTAATAATCTAAATTAAAACCAAATGTGTTTTGTCTTCTAATAAAAGGCTTCCTCTGTGTTAATAAACTATGTAGAATCAAATCTGAAATTGCTGCATGAACAGTCGTTCTTTTGGAAATTCAGGGGTTAACTATTTAGCTAAATACATTTTGCAAATTATCAAGTTTAGTTATTGAAAATACAATATAGAAAACATTTGACCACAGTGACCCTTTAATACAGAGGCAAGGAAGTATATCTCAAGAATGATTTAGTGACTTTTTGTAGGTCACACATGTTGGATGCAGATCTTCTTCTTGGTTTTGGCCAAAATCAATTCCAACATTTGCATAAAAATAAGCAAGAAAGCAAGTAACAGAGGACTAATAATTATCAAAGAAAGAGAAGCAAGAATGTCACCTGGACACATGATAGCAGATGGTGTTGTGTAGTTGTTCAGTTGAGTCCGACTTTGCGTGACATATGGACCCAAGCACACAGGAATACCTGTCAGCCACTGCCCCCTGGGCTCCCTTAAGCTCATGCTCATTGCTTCAATTACCTCATGTTTACATCTACTCCTGTTTAGTCAACTTCCTTGTGTGCCATCATTTTTTCCCAGCATCAGAGCCTTCCTCTAGGGAATCTGTTCTTCACATGATTTAAACAAATTGTTTGAACTTCAGCCTCATGATCATAACTTCCATTGAACAGTTTGTCTTGATTTCCTGTAGTCATGATTGATTGGATCTTGTTGCAGCCCAAGAGAACTCTAGGATTGTTTTTCCAACGCCACAATTCAAAGGCATCAATTCTACTGCACTCACCTTCTTTATGGTCCAGCTCTCCCATCCATTTGTTACTAATAGTTCTACCTATGCGGACCTTTGTTGATAGTGTAATATCTTTACTTTTAAACAGCTTGTCCAGACTTGCCATAGCAGAAGCAAATCTGCTAAAGTCAGAACCAAGAAAGTTCATACATTTTAAAAATTGATTTTATTTATTCAAACACTGATTGTATGGATAGTGTGCTTAAATAACCAAATAAACATTATTAATACAGTAGCCCATTTAACAACAACAACAAAACTTTACAAACTTTAAGTATGCATTTATTGGCCTTTCCCAAAGAATGCAACACATTGTAGATTATATTTATTAGCACAACAATCAGTAATCCCTTCCCATACAGAAGAAAGGCACCATTCGTGGGATGAATTGCAATTGAGTTGTTGAGTAATTTTACCAGATTTTTTTTATACAGAAAGAACAGAGGAAAATAGAAATCCCCCTAAGACTTCTGACTCAATAAAGCATTACATGGGCACAGCGCTATCCTGGCAAGCTCTAGGCATATAAGGGAAAGCTTCAGCAAACTCTTATTTTTACAGGTTGACAAAATATTGGATAAAGCCCTTAAACCAGCAGAGAGCAGCAATACATTTTCGTGACCTATGGAATTCTTTGACTTCAAGTATTGGAGTTGTGGCAAGAACAATTCCTCATTCTTAAATGAAAAATGAAATTGTTTTTCTCCCTTTCCATCCTTTACTCGTGAACTCCTGCCAGTCGGAGCAGCCGCAGGGGGCAGCGGGCACCAGCTGTGATTCATATTTCTTCAAAATGAAAACAATTAATGAACCCAATATGCTGCGGTTAATTTCAAGCGCAGATCTTGAAAGTCAAAGCAATGCCCTCCTTTTGCACCAGCTGCCAGTGTGTAGTTCTTTGGAGGTCTTCTAAAAGACCCTATTTTAGTTGAACTACTCAGGAGGGCCCTATAACTTATGTGGCAAAGTAACAACGTACTACCATGTACTATTGCACAAATAAACGTTTTTTGTAATCCTTCATTCCTTCTTGAAGCTTAAGGCTTTAAACAACTTGGCAAAAATAAGTAAAATTGGGTATAGATGTAGGAAGAATATTAGCCTTACACTATCACATTGGAGTTTGCCTGGTCATTCATCCTTGTAGTACAGTAAAGAAAGAGAATACCATTATGAGAACATCTACATATCCCAAACCCTTCTGGATCCCTACCTTGTTTTGGTGAAGAGGCTTATGTACCTCAGTGAAGCTGTGAGCCATACCATGTAGGGTCACCCAAGATGGGCAGGCCATAGCAGAGAGGTCAGACAAAGCGTGGTCCGCTATAGAAGGAACCGGCAACACGCTCCCATATCCTGGCCAAGAAAACCATGTGGTGAAGCCCAACCAGAGACACAGAGAGATGTGTTTGGCGGGCTGCGTCCATATGGTCACGGAGAATCGGACATGAAGAACTGAAAAACAATAACAACATATCCCAAAGATGCCAGGTTACCTGCTTTCCCACCGATTTATTCAATGAAAAGGGCTCATGCTGCTGCTGAGGATTATGGGTAATTCTGTATATACAGTACATTGGAGGAAAGGGCAGACTTAAACAAAGTTGATGCTCTGGGCAAGGCCTTTGATATTGCCCCCCATGTAAATTAAAAGTACAGAAAAATGGTCACTTAAGTTATCTAGAATGTCAGGGTGGTTAAAGTCAGGATTAAGGTTAAGTTTTAATTTTACTAGTCAAAATACAGAGTACTATATATATATTAGTAACCTAAGGAACCAGAAGCAAAGGTAAGTCATGAATTAAAATAGAAATATGTCCAGCATGATAAAATGTCTCTTATGTGCCTCCTTTGGTGCTAGGTTTTGACGTGGCGAGTAATAAATGGGTGGCCCTTTATAATAATGGCCAAGAACAAAAGAACATTAAAAATAGATGAAAAAGATGAATGGAGACAATATTCAATTGAAGGCACAGTAAATAAAATATTAACATTGTTGGACTGGAAAGGGATGATAGGATACAGTCCATGGCATTGAGATAAGTGGCAAACCAGTGCGGGAAAGAGAGAGGCACATCTTAGATATCATTAGCGAGAAAGTGGGCACTGCACCACTGAGAGAATAGACTTTTTTTTAAATAAAAGCAGTTAACTAATAAAAATACCTAGGTAAGTATCACATCTCCCATTCTATCCCTCACTAAAATGCCCTGTTATTTGGATCTGTCTTGAAGATTCCCAGATGCGAAAACAATCTTTTTTTTGCAAAGAAAAATCACTGTAGTAAACCAGTTGGTAGCTGCAGCCATTGGTTCTTAGTGTGCTGCCAGATGAGGCAGAGTTACAACATGGAATTGTCAATAAGTTTAATGCACTAGGGTTTCTTCTAGAATGCTGCTCTAAATTGAGAGCAATTTGCAGACATTGCCCAGTGGTTGCTACTAATGTGTCTCCTTTGTAATGCCAAGGCTAACATGATCACATTGCAAAGCCACGCCATCTTGAAATAGCAGGAACTGAGGGCTGCAACTACCAACCACCAAATCGATTACCTAAGGACTGCAGTGCATAAAATATCCATCTTAAAAATCTTTTAATACCATCCGAGACGTTTCAAGATCCAAACAACAGCACCTATTAATATATACAGTAATTCTACATGTTTGAATACCAATGGATTGCAATGGCTGCAGATCAGTTGTACTCACCTATACCCAGCTCAGTGTTACCTATGGATAGATATACTAGCTATGGCATGGATTCAAATCGCCCACAACATTGGAAGATGGTCTGGCTCATCCTGGGCATGTTGGGTGCAGAAGCTTCAACATACATAATAAGGGAAGCCTTGATGTAAGATAAACTTTACCTTAATTGTCTACTTTCCTGTAGTAACTATGCTTTCCATAGTCCATGACTACTGGTTAAAAGGTATAAATAATTTGGGTAATTCATTTAACTCAATTCGCTTTGGATCTAATCCCATTTTTATTGGTACTGGATTAAAAACTAATAATACATTTTACAAAAATATATATGTATGATAAAAAGTTAAAGGAAAGTGTAAATTTGATCCTATTTCTTTAATAAACTATTATTATTATTATTATTATTATTATTACAATAGAAGAAGAATATAACAATATAATGATCTATTTTTGGCATATAATAATAATTTAATAATAATTCAAAATTACTTTATCTTTTATACTAATGCATTATTTTTATTATTATATGCAATTCCACTACTTCTAATAAAAACAATAATTAAAAATTACTATTGTGGATATTTTTATTATTAGCATTATTATTAATTATGCTAATAATAAAAATATCAACAATAGTAATTATTATTAATAATAATAATAATGATAATAATTATAAAGCAAAATAAATAGATCTTTGTATTTAATAGTTATTCTATATTTAATATATTCTAAAACTACTATAAAAATGATTATTGTTTTATTTATGTAAACTGTTCTTGGTGTTATTATTAAAAAAATGTTTTACTACTATTATTATTACTTTTATAGTAATTCTAGAATATATTAATAAAGAATGGCTATTAAATACAAACATATATTTATATTGCCTTATAATATTTTAAATACAAAATAACTGTTAAATACAAAAAAATATTTATTTTGCCTTATAATATATTAAATAAAGAATAACTATTAAATACAAAGATCTATTTATGTTACCTTATAATTATTATTATTATTATTATTATTAACAACCATAGCAATAATACAATATTATTATTATTAATAATAATAATAATAATAATAATAATAAAAACAACAACAAATCTGCTGTCTGCACCATGCCCCTGGGTTTCCTTGGCATACAGAAAATAAAACTGCAGGTAGCACAGTATATATTGTAGCTGTGTGAAATATATTCCATTTGCCATGAGATTAGTCTCCAGTGGGGCAGTTAAATAAATCATTGGCTTTGCAGCCAGCACTCTACTAGAAAGCCATGTTTGCGCTCTCTCCTGGGATTGGATGTATCCTGAACCTTACACCAGTACAGCTGTGAATCATATTTAGCTGAACAGAGCTCACTTGGTAGCCAGTCAGAGGATAATTAGATCCCAACTCACAAGGGTTGTCGGCTACCAAAGCACATCATTACTAGAAGAACTGACTACTCATTTTATATAGCGCATTGTGTGAGTCGAGAGCTCCCCAGTAGCCAATCACAGCATTCCTTTTTTTCCCAAGTTCCGATAGCCTCTAATTTTAACTTTACAGGTGATCCCAGTGCTGAGGTTTGCAAGACTGGTGTAAATAGAGCATTAGTAGGGTGGAGAAGGTCAGAGAGGCCAAGAGCAATGATTACAGCTTAGCTGCAAAGCCAGAAGAAGAACAAGAGAATTTAAACAATATACACTAGAAGGCAGTGGATGCAAGTGGACTGGCACATTGCTTTCTGCAGACTCTCAAGTCCTCATTTTTTATTATGAATTTTACCCTATGGATCAGAGCAAACCAGACACATCTATCATTATGTCCTGGTCTTGCTTATCCATAAAGGTGTTCTTGGCAAGGATACTGGAGTGGGTTGCCAGATTCTGCTTCAGTGGCCTGTGATTTGTCTGACCTCTCTGCTATCACCTGTCCATCTTGGGTGACCCTACATGGTATAGCTCACAGTTTCATTGAAGTACATAAACCCCTTCACCACAACAAGGTAGCTATACAGAATGGGAAGTGCAATATTAGCTTACTTAATTTTCTATGGTGGGTCGGTTCTTGCACTTTTTTATTCCCAATGAATGACTTTCTGGCAAATAGACTTGTTACCATATAGGTAAACCCCGCTTAATGCTTCTCCTTTTTAGAGCTGATTCACTATAGAGCTGTTTTTCCTGCCAGACCCATTTTAATGCTAAACCCCGCTATAACGCTGTTTTTTCCTGTCAGACCCCTTTTGATGCTAAACCCTGCTATAAGGCAGTTTTTTCCTGCCGGACCACATTAAACGCTCTGATTCACTATAAGAAAACATAATCCAGGATGAGCTAGCAGCTTCACCATCAATAATGTAAAGTTTATATTTCTGAAATGTTCAGTTTGTGTTAGTGTTATATTTGCTGTTTCTTTGGAGTTCATATAAAACAAAAAAGGGTTAAATTTCAATTGAAATTATGTGTTTTTTTCATGAGTTCCACTATCCCTATCTTCCCCATGTTAAATTGCCCCATTTAGAGCTGTTTCGCTTAGCACTCCTCTTGCCTGGAACCTGTCTACAGTATTAAATGGGTTATTCCTGTTTTTATTGCATAAGCTGCATGTCAACTTCTTAGCGACGAGTCCCACAAGGGTGAAACGGTGCTGGCTAAATGGGATATACAATGTGTGCTTTGCTTAATGGGTCACTGTGGTCAATGTTCTCTATTTCAATAGCTAAACTTGATAATGGGCAAAATATTTTTTAGAAGGCAAAAAAAAGTGATAACGTTTACATTGTATTTTATATGCAATTAGACTTTTCTGCAATGTTTCATTTTCTTTATAAAACTACAG
The DNA here is from genome assembly GCA_027410445.1 of Discoglossus pictus. NCBI lineage: Eukaryota > Metazoa > Chordata > Amphibia > Anura > Alytidae > Discoglossus > Discoglossus pictus. The sequence goes on along the minus strand of CM050168.1, from coordinate 197,434,372 downwards.
TACAACTAACCCTGTTGCACATGGGGCCCCAAGGCAAACGGCTGCTCACTGCACCCATGCTGACAAGGGTTCATCTTCAGAAACAATTTTCATAACAGTACCGATTTTGGACCTGTTCTGATTAACAAAGGGTTGCCTTCTCTGATGAGTCACATTTTCTGCTCCATTGACTGGACAGACGTTGATGTGTCAGGCGCAAAACCTCAGAGAACAAACACTCTGCAACCATTGTTGGAAGACAACAAGCTGGTGGCGGCAGCGTTATGGTCTGGAGAATGTTTTCTTGGCATTGTCTGTGTCCGCTCATACCTCTGGAAGGCACTCTCGGCCGATTGGGCTATCTATCTATCCTTGCAGATCTAGTACACCCATACATGTTGACTGTCTTCCCTGGAGTAAATGGGATCTTCCAGCAGGACAATGCAACAAGTCATACAGCCAGAATTGTCCAGGAGGAGGTGTTTGGAGGAGCACAACGAAGACTTCCAAATACTTCCCTTGGGCTTGAACCAGATTGAGCATTCAGTATAGCTTTTTGACTTGATAAAGAGAGGCATTATCTCGTCACTTTATTATGAATACGTTTGTCTAATATAAAAGGTATTACTATTCACTGCAATACTCTGATGATTCAACTATATATATATATATATATATATATATATATATATATATATACACAGTATATAAAAGTTATGATCATGAAGTGGAAGCTCCAGTGGACTGCTATTTCTCTGACCTCTCTGCTATAACCTGACCATATTGGGTGACCCTACAAGGTTTAACTCACAGATTCACTGAAGTACAGAGGCCCCTTCCCCACCCGAAGGTAGCAATCCAGAAGGTATTAAATGGTTATGGTACATTATAAATTGTACAATTAATATAGGAGATTTGTGGCAATAACTATATACACATCAAACATATGCAATGTTAAATGTAACTGTTTTGGGGCCCAATGTTATTATTATTATCGTTTATTTGTAACGTGCCAACATATTCCGTAGCACTATACATAAGTTAAGTTACAGGCAATGACAAGTTAAAGATTCATACATTGCAAAGAGTGGATGGCCCTGTCTTTGTGCTTGGAATCCAGTGTCCATAGCGCTTTCCCTAAAGCACCGCGCAGGATTGAAACTCGCAGACTTACAATCTAAAGGTTAAAGTTTGTATGTGGTACAGTAGGGAGAGAATAGTGCTGAGCATGTTAGGGTGGAAGGTTATAGGCTTCTTTAAAGAGGTGCGTTTTTATTGATGTTTTGAAGGATTTAAGACAGGAGGATAGTCTGGTGAACGCGAGGCAAGGAGTTCCAGAGAATAGGGGCAGCGTGAGAAAAGTCCTGGAGGCGGGAGTAAGAGGAGGTGACAAGAGTGGTAGAAAGAAGAAGGTCGTTAGCAGAACGAAGAGGGCGTGTGGGGGAGTATTTGGAGATGAGAGCAGAGATGTATGGGGGTGCGCTGTTGTTGAGGGCTTTATAAGTTAGAGTCAAGATTTAAACTTTATTCTGGAGGCTAAGGGAAGCCAGTGGAGTGATTGACAAAGAGGAGCTGCCGACACTGAACGATGTGTACGGAAGATGAGTCTGGCGGAGGCTTTCATTATGGATTGAAGTGGGGAGAGGCGAGTGATGGGCAGGCCAACAAGGAGCGAGTTGCAATAGTCAAGACGAGAAATGATGAGAGAGTGTATTAGAATCTTAGTAGTGTCTTGTGTAAGGTAATGGCGTATTTTGGATATGTTTTTTAGATGAAAAAGACAGGATTTGGTTAGAGACTGTATGTGTGGGATGAAAGAGAGGGCAGGGTTCAGTAGAATGTTGTCATATTTTGAAAATCTCTCTGCTAGGGGATGATATGGAAAAAAGAGAATGGGTGAAGGGTAAGAGAGATAGATGAAAAAGAGAGAAAGAGTAAGGTCGATAGTAAAGGTAAGTGAAATAAGGAATTGAACAGAGCAGATCAATCCATAGAAAACAATGGGCATGTGGAGACCCACTGTCGTCTGCACATTCTCAGTCTTCTCAGTTTCATATACACTGAGAACAATCCAGTCAGAGAACCTGGGGATAATTAGCCAGTATTTGCCATAATCACCCATTAGAAAGAGATATCAGTTTATGCTTGGCAAATATAACAAAAGGATGATTGACAGCAAAAAATTTAAACTTAAAAAACGCACTTTTCTATAATATCATTCATTTGAGTTTGAAAGGGTTTGTTATTACCTATATATTGTATTTGGAGCATCCACACTGGTGAGATGTAAACACTGAACACAAGAAGGGACAGTTGGAGGAGCATTTGGAGACAATATCAGATATTTAAAGGTTTTGCAGAGTTTTTACGCACTTAGTAACTTAAACAAAAAAATAGCAATAGTATTATGGTGAATATGGGGGGAAACAGACTGAAAGTAAGGACTATTGAGCGGGGTAGATTAGTCTGGGGTGCCGCTATTATTGATTAGTGCTTGGATTGGAGAATTGAGTTACAGTAATAAATTAATGTGAAAATGAAGTCAATTTTTTATTTGTCTTTTGTGAGAATATAGCATAATGTGGTGAAAGACAGTGCAGGGTGCTTGGAGGGTCGGAGTTATGATAGAGTTCTGGGATGTGGAAGTTACTAGAAGAGTGAAAAAAAAGAAGCTCTGTTGTTGATAAGTTGAGATGATGGCCAGACATTCAGGAGGAGATGTTTGATATAATGAATAAAGAAAAAGGAATATATGTCGAAAAGGGAGTTGATTTTGGAGTCGGTCTTGTAGTTCAAGTTCTTCAAAATATTAGTCCACATGGGGAAAATTCAGGACACAATTTCTGAATACCTTGAGTACAGGTGGGTCTATCAGTGGGGCTTATCCTGGCAACAACTTCAGGATATTGTGTTTGAGTACTGGTTGGTCAATGAGTGGCTCAATAACTTTTGATTTAAATATCTGTGCTGAGTCAGGAATATCCTTATAACGCAGTCTGGATCCATCGCCAGAGGAAAACTTGGGACAAGTCTTGTATAGATGATTGTAGGTATATAAATGGAAAAAGGCAGGGGAACTAGAACTGAGACTAGAGGCGTTAATTCAAAGAGAAAACATTTCCACAAGTAAGTCATGTCACAGACATCAAAGAAGAACAGGTTTGAAGGAGAAGATAAATGGTGAAATCCTGACATTATTTACAGAATATTAGGATGAAGAATCATAGCGATGACTTGACCATGTGCAAGCGTTTCTGAGGATGAAGAGATTTTACAGACAGAAGATCATATATTTGTGATGTGTGTAACAAAGTAACAACATTATCATCTGTATAAGTCATGAGCATAAAAACATTTGCAGAGAAAAGCATAAGTGAAAGCCCCACTTGTGTCATGGGTCTGTCTGTAAGGTGGGGCTATATTGTCAAGTGGCAATTCAGAGTTGCAGAATTTTTTAAAAGACCATTTTGGAAGACTGTATGAGAGGGTCTTTAACATTTCTGCAGGATATCTTGTAGTTATTGTTGCTAGCCATCTGTACTGAGCATGTGCATCAAAAGTGTCAAATTACAAAAGTTCTAGATATTTTACAAATCCCTCACCCCTCTACCTTTTCTCCCAACCCTCTCTCCACAGTAAGTTCAGTAAATCAGCAAATGCCTTCAGGGTCTAAGCTATCAGGGAGTGCTCAAGTCAGACAAGATAGGAACATTCTATACCACATATAATAGTTGTCAAACTGCAAATCATTGTCACACTTTCGGAAAGCGAGGGTCTGCATTTGCGGCGGTGGAGGCTGTACGCTGCCTCACTCCTGGGACAAATAAACCCCAGAAAAGCACGACTTTGCAAAAAAAACACGGTGTGGGACTTAGAAAAAAAACACTAACGCGTAAAGAGGAAATACGGACTTACACAAAAGAAAATACAAGCCGCGCGACTTCGGAAAAAAAAAGAATACGAGGTCACAAAAATACAGACTCGTACAGCAAAAAACACAAAAAACACAAAAAACAATGAAAATAAAAAATACAAAAAATACAAAAACATCACACACAGCACGGGGGGACAGCCAGGACCTCTGGGGGTGAGGTTGCACGCAAATTAAAGTTTATTTTAGGCAGTTTCGCGACTTCAAAAACAACTAAGCGAGAAAAAAAATGGCTGCGGAAAAAAATGAATACGAGGCTCAACGACCCCAAAGCTCATAAAACACTGACAATGACGTACGATTTTTAATTATGACCCGCGTAACTTAGAAAAAATAGCAAAATTACGAGGTTAACGGATGAAATGCATACATTCAAATACAACACAAAACAATACAAAATACCAAAAAAATAAAAAACACAGAGCATGGGGGGACAGCCATGACATCTGCCACTAAGGTTACACACTAATTTAAGTACAATTTAATGAGTTTAGACAATTTTAAATCGCCTAAGCAAGGAAAAAAATGGCGGAAGAAAAATATGAAAACGAGGCTACACAACCCCGAGATGCGACTTTTGACCAGGGACATACGAGCTACTAAAATACACACTTAGGCAGCATAGAAAGTGGTCGAGACCCGCGTAGCACATGCAACGCCATTTTACAACACTAACACTACAAATCTAAAATGGAGATTTACACAACTAAAGCAACGGTTTGCCCTCGCGCACGCAGCCTATTTCTAATGCACAGCTGGGACATTGATGACACTTTCTCCTCACAGCACCAACAGGCCAACTGTACACTGTATGCTGCAGGAAAATAAAAATAGATACTTAGCTCTTTGGGCTATTCATTGCTGGATATATCAATTACAAATAGGTAAAGTATATTATTTTATTAAATAAATAATTATTTAATAATTATACTAAAAAAATGACATATATATCTGTCTTTGTCAGGAGAGCACAAGGCGCTCATAGGAACAAAAGTAAACGAGAGGAGCGGATCTCTATGAGCGCCAAAGGAGCGGATCTCTATGAGCCACGCGATGAGCGACAAAGGCACTCAGATTGAGGCTCGCAATGAATTCCGAAGGTCCTCAGAGTATAAAAAGCTTTACATTGTGTGTCAAACAGCATTGCCATGGCTTAAAATGTTATTGCCCTGTCATTTTTGATGGGCAAGTCGCTAGTACAAATATATTCTTCAAACACAAAATGATCTCTAAAAATTGTATGATGTTCATGGCTTACCCAGATAGTATTGTTATAGTTACATACTGCACATACTAGTGAGGCTTTTTCTTAATGCAATGGTCCAGTGTTTGGCAGGATTAGTTATTACTTTTAAAGTATTTAGAATGGCTATTAGAGTTGAGATACCCATTACATTAAAGTTAAGCATATTCGCCTCGCTTTAAAAGATACCACTGTTTTCACATTTCCAATGGTTAATAAAACATACCCAGGATTGTATTATTTGGGTATTAGTAACTCTAACAACAAGGAAGTTCTAAAAGTTCACATAAGATCACACCATGGCCAGTAATTTGTCAGGCAATTCAGTTAATTTATAAAACGCAAACACATTTCCAGCTAATAAAAACTAAAGTGTATTTAATTAAACATACTTAATTTGTGTTTGGTTATGTTATGTCATTTGTCAGTGCCCCTTTTTGTATGCCATGTATTGTTATGGCCTCTTAGCTACAAGCTCTCTTTGTACTAAATGCCACATGGTGACAGGAGATTCATTACTATCTTTTAACTTCCATGTTGGATGGTAAGATTGATGCCTTACATGTGTTTCCACTCACATTTGCTTTCTTCTGAGGTCTCTTGCTTATAAAAGCTAATGGCAAACATAACATTTTAATTAGAGTGTGACTTTCTGTAATTAAACCCCAATTTTAAATTGATATTTCTAGTTACGAGATTCCATAAGAATGCATCTGGTGCCTGGAGAGAACCATTTTGCTTTTCATGTGCAGTCAAAATAATCTCTGTCATTTCAGGATTTATATTAACTAAAATAGTTTAAGACACTAAGTAATAAATACATTTTATTTGTGATATTGCCCATGTGCAAATAGTAGTCTTTGTACTGCAAAGTTTATGTTAACTTAAAGCAAGGCAAATTTCTTTAAGGAGTTGTTTAATTTTATACAGGAAGTCACAGGAATTAAATGATTATCCAGTCTGTATTCACTAAAGTTTGCCGGACTTGCAATGACTGTTTTCGATGTAGAAATTAACACCCTAACACCCCTAACTCTAACAACCCAAATCTAACCTTAACGCTAAACCCTATGAAATTCACAGACACCTTGTGGTCAATGGCCGCCACTAAGCAACGCCAGCTAACAGGAAAGGTTCCTAGACGGGCCTGTTGGTGTTTTCCTGTAATCAAAATCTAGGTTTCTACAGTGGCCTCTTCACAGACTGAGCAAACCTTAGTGAATACAGCCCTCAAAGTCAGAAAACCTGTTACAAAGCATAATTGCATTTAAAAATTGCAAAATGTAAAGGATGTGTTTATAGTGTTTGTTTTTTGCTTTCTAAAATATGTTGCTGATCATCATGTTTATTTATTCAGAAAACAATATAGAAAAAAAGGTTGATCACAGTGGTCCTTTAAGTACTAGTAATAGGAAATAGGTAAAATGCATAAATAATAAATAAAAAAAATCAAATACTTTATTTATATTACTATAAAGATTCATTAATTTACACAGAATGAGCAACTCCCTCCTCAAACACCAAAAATAACCAAGCAGATATCCAGCATAATTTAGGAATTAATTGCATTCAAACAAGCTGAATATGTTTATATTGATTTTTTATTAAGCTGGAAAAATAAATATTTATAGGGGATAATCCTTATGACTGTGAAAAAAAAAGTATATAAAAAAAAGCAGTCCCCAGTTCAGCTTCCCAGAATGCAGTATAATAACTGTTTTTCTCGGAATTCTGAGCTGGAATCATTTTTTTTTAACTTGTTTTAGACATTCAAATGTGAACACAGATGTACTATTTATTTATTTTTTTATATTGACAAAGTGTCCCCCATAAGTTGGTGGAAAATATTGATGGAAGTTGGTGGAAGTTTTTTGAAGATGTTTCCCCAGGAAGTGAAAGAGTTAACTCCTGGAGGTGCTTGATTAGCTCAGGTGAGCACAGCTTTCAAAGCCTGGAACTAAGGGATGGTGTGGCCTCTTGAGGAACTGCTGCAAGCTGTGAGTGAGGCTTGCAGGGTTTTTTCGGGGCCTAAGCCCCTGTTTATGGACTGCTGTTAACAGTAAAAAAAGGCAAGGTTGCTTTATTGACTGTTGATAAGAATTAGAGAAGGCCATTTGTGGAGTGATGTTTGGCAGCAGGTTTCTGTGTAAGAACTGCTGGAATTGGTAGAGAGATAAAATTGCAGAGAGAGAAAGAGTGTGAGATAGAGAGAGAGAAAACTGCAGACAGAGAAAACAGTGGGGCTGCGAACAGCAGACAACACCCAGAGATAGACTGCTGTATGAAGCTGTTAAGCAAGGCACTGTAGAAGATAGAAAGTCTGAACTTATGGAACATACAGGCCAGTGGCTTTAAAAATTATTTGTACTGATTATTTTGTTTTAGCTCCATCCAGATTTGGCTGCATGGAAGCTGTGGTTAGTGAGGGAACAGACTTTAAAAATAACTTACTGCTAGGCCGTTTATTTTCTTTCATTTTATTTTTGGTGTGTCATATTGTAATACTGGCAAAATCTATGAAAGTAATGTTTCGGTGCTCATAGCCAGCCACTCCTCTCGTTTACTTTTGGTCCTATATATATATATATATATGTCAATTTTTTTTCTAAAATTATTAATGAATTATTTACTTAATAAATGAATATACTTTACCTATTTGTAATTGATATATCCATCAATGAATAGCCTGAAGAGCTAACTATCTCTTTTTATTTTCCTGCAGCATACAATGTACAGTGAGTGTTGGTGCTCTGAGGATAGTGTCATCATTGTCCCAACTGTGCATTAGAAATATGCTGTGTGCGCAAGGGCAAACCGTTGGTTTAGTTGTGTAAAGAGCCATTTTAGATTCGTAATGTGTTAGTGTTGTAAAATGGCGTAGTTTGTCTATGGGCTATGCGGGTCGCAAGCATTTTCCTTGCTTCCTAAGGCCCTCATTCAATTGCAATTTGGCCAATTGAATAGGGCTCTAAATAAGCACATAACATATATTTTTTAAAGAAGTTTTTAGTTAGTAAACATCTATCCAAAAGCAAGGTTTTCACTAACTAAAAACTTCTTTACAAAAATATGCGATGTGCTTATTTAGAGCCTTATTCAATTGGCCAAATCGCAATTGAATGAGGCCCTAAGTGTGTATTTTTGTACCTCGTAGTCCCTGGCAAAAGTCGTACGTGCCTGGTGGTGTTTTGCGCATTTCTGGGTCGTGTAGCCTCATTTTCCTTTTTTTCGTCCGCCATTTTTTTCCTTGCTTAGTCGATTTTCAATTTTCTAAACTCATTAAATTGGACTTTAATTAGCTTGCAGCCTTACTGGCAGATGTCATAGCTGTCCCCCCATGCTCTGTGTGTTTTTTTTGTATTGTTTTTTTTGATTGTACGCATTTCGCCCGTCAACTTCGTATTTTTGCGACCTCGTATTTTATTTCCGCGGGTCGTAATTAAAAGCTGTACGTCCTTGTCATTGTTTTCTGCACTCCGGGGTCGTTGAGCCTCGTTTTCCATTATTTCCACCGTAATTTTTTTTCTCGTTTAGCCGATTTTCAAGTGGTGAAACCGCGTAAAATTTACTTTAATTCGAGTACAACCTCACCCCCAGATCCTGGCTGTCCCCCCGTGCTGTTTGTGATGTTTTTGTATTTATTTTTTTTTCATTGTTTTTTGTGTTTTTTGATGTACGCTTTTCAGCCGCTAAGTTCGTATTTTTGTGACCTTGTATTTCTTTTTTATTCTAAGTCCCGCGGGTCGTATTTACTTTTGTGTAAATTCGTATTTCCTCTTTACGCGTTAGTGTTTTTTTTCTAAGTCCCACGGCGTGTTTTCTTTACAAAGTTGCGCTTTTCTGGGGGATTTTTTGTCCCGGGAGTAAGGTGGCGTAGAGCCTCCACCTCCGGAAATGCGGCCCCTCGCTTCGTGAGGGAAGCAGTTCTGCAAGCTCGCTTCGTGAGCTTGCAAAGTGTGACGATGATTCGCAGTTTGACAACTATTATTTGTGATTGTAGCTGTGGGCAGGCAGTCTGTGACTCATATTTTACTTTTATTTAGTTTTCTCAGTAAAAAACGCACATATTTCAAAAGTTCTAAAAGTATTTCAACATGCTATAGGAAATCTTTACTGTGATGTGGTCCAAATAGAGCTGAATTAAGTGGCCCTATAAGGACCACGCTGATAAAAAAAATGTTTGAAAAAAGTCTGATTTAGAGCATAATAAAACATGAAAAAGTCATACATCTATTTATAAGAAGCAAAAGATTCTGATGCTTCTATAGGATCCATGACACATTGGTGGAGGTTGCGTGTGTGAGAGAGGCATTTACACTTCTGAAGAGCTTTTGTTGCAGTGAATGATGCAAGGGATCTGCCTCTGGGTCAGTGAGAGGAAATGGGTGTTCAGTCTTAGTCAATTATCTTTGCCATCACTTGCTGTCCACACCCTCTCTTCACTGAGGGCCACAATGCACCCTCGTGAATCATGTCTCATTATGTGATCTAACAAACACAAAATGGATTTGTGTACTTATTAACAAAGTCTTCAAAAATTCAGATTTTTCAAAAAACTGCATAATGCCCATGACTTACAAAGCTGATAATATTGTCAGTTTGTTACAAATTCAATAAACAATTTTTTTTTTTTCTTAAAGGCATATCTACATTTTCTGGATTATGAATGCGTTTGATAGAGGAGAATCGGGAATCAGTAGTGTATGCAAACATTTTTATTTTTGCAGGATAAAATACCAAAATAAACTTGTACAAGCTCACCCTAATGTTTGCTAAATCTTTTCAGTTTTCAAGCAGCAGCTTTTGTTAGTTGACACCCCTGAAAACCCTAGCTAAGATTAGCATAAAATTCATAATTTGTTTTGGCCAATCAGGAGAAAGCAGAAGTTTTTTTTGTTTTTTGTTTTTTTTTATTGAGTTTTTAGAAAACATACAGAAACAAATTGAGACCTAGACATGCAAAAACAATAAGTACCTTAATATATAGTTAAGGCACTAAATACACACTCATCTATTTGAACCTCAGTGTGGGAACATTACCAAACCGTTCAATATCTTGAGACACGGTACTTGTTTACCAAAAAAAGAATACATTTAGAAAAAAAAAAAAAAGAGGAAAAAGAAACTCGACCGACTCTTGGATCCAATAGATCCGTTAGTAAAGGAGAGGAGCAAAAAGTTACTAAGGCTGCTAAAGCTCCCTGGCCAGACTATATTTATTATTTATTTATTTATTTATATATTTTTTTTGTTTGTTTGTTGTTGGTTTTTTTTTTTTTTTTACTTGTTATTTTGCGCTAGACACAGTGATATTGAAGTGACTAATATGGGGTCATCTTAAATACAGAGGAAGATGCTTGAAATCATTACAGAGAATCCATATAATAGTCCCATTTCAACCAACTAAAATGACGGGCATAACACTCTGATAAGATGCCATTACGATTAATCATCAATTCTCTATTTATATGAACATGGTTACACAGTTCACTAATTGTTGGAATCGTGGGTTGCTTCCAATATTTTGCTATAAGGTACTTAGCCACCAAAAGAATGTGGCATGTCAAGTATCTCTCTATAGGAGGTAGTTTCTCTAAATTCATGTGGAGAATGGCTACTTGGGGAGACCAAATAATTTGTTTATCAAGCAACTTGGATATTACTTGGGAAATATCTAGCCACCACTTCTGTATTTTAATGCATTCCCACCAGATATGGTAGTCGGTCCCTCGTGAGCCACATAGTTTCCAACAACGATCTGATTCTTCTAAGTTGATTTTCCCCATTTTAACTGGTGTTAGATGCCATCTATGAATAATTTTAAAGTACAGCTCTGTGTATGATGCATTAACAGAGGATTTTTTTGTGGTTTTAAGAATATCCCTCCAGCTTGTTTCTTCTAAGCTGATCCCTAGATCCATTTCCCAGCCTTTAACCCCTTAGCTTTTAGTAAAGGGGGTGAGGTCATCAATGATTCTACCACACTTAGAGATGATATGTGACATTTCTCCTTTTAGAATGAGTTCTTCTAATTTAGTCGGGATATTCATCCCTGAAAATATGTACCCTCTCTCCAACAAGTTTTGCTTGAGACTTTCGTAGTTTAACCAATTTAGTTTTTTTAGCTCCGTTTTTTTCTGTAATTCCTGTATAGTAAGAAGATTGCCTTTATTATATAAATGTGAGATATTTCTTAGGCCCTGGTCAAATAACATCTTTAATATAGGACATTGCACCTTGGGTTTTAAGATTTCTAGAGGAGCGGCAATTGAAGGTATATTTAATAATTGCATCTTCTTTCTAAAGTTATACCAAAGTTTTAAAATAGCATGCAGATTTTTTGGAAGATTGCTGGTTTTATTATATGCAGGAAGCCAGAACAATATTTGAATGGGGAAGTCCTTCATTAATGCTTCTTCCAATATTAACCATCTAGGCTTATCATTGGTGATCTTCCAGCATATGAGTTGGGCGATGATTATCTTAAGGTGAGTTTCTTTTAAACATGGTGCATTTAAGCCTCCTTTAATACATTTTCTGTATGTTATACTTTTCCGGATCCTCGGTTTTCTTGATACATACAGAAATTTGTCTAATTGGTCCTGAATACACTTCAATTAGCTGTTGGCTAAAACATCAGGTATGGATCTCATATAATATGTAATTTTGGGGAGTATGTTCATATTAATTGAGGCTATTCTAGCAGACCAAGATAGCTCCAATCAATTAATGTGGGTCTAATTCGCTTCATCACCTCATTAATGTTGTCTTTGAGAATTTTATCCACTCGGAAAGAAAATCTTATACCTAAGTGAACTATATATTTAGAGTCCCAGTTAAAGCAAAAGACTTCCCTTAATTTATTTTTAATTTCAGTTGTTATGCCTTTCGTCTGCAAATGCCATGTATTTGAACTCTTCTTTGCCTATACAAACCCCTTTAATATCCTTGCACTGTCGTATGTATATTTCCAGTGGTTCCATGAAGAGTATAAATAGAAGCGGGGATAGAGGACACCCCTGACGGGTACCATTCCCAATTCTGAATTGTTTTGATTCAAATTCCGGATTCACGACTCGTGAAAAGGAATTTCTATAAAGAGCTTTAACAGACTTGGAAGCAAATTCACCCAGACCAAATCTCATCAATACACATTGTAAAAATTCCCAGTTAACTCTATCAAAGGCTTTTTCGGCATCTAGTGATAGTATCATTACCGGTATGTCTTTTTCTTTGACATAAGATAATATATTCAAAAGTCTTCTTAAATTATCTGATGTCTGGCGTCCTGGGATAAACCCTGTTTGATCCGGGTGGATCATATTGACAATGATATTCTTTAGCCTGTTTGCTAGAATTTTTGAGTACAATTTGACATCTATGTTTATTAAAGAGATTGGTCTGTAGCTACTGCACTCCTCAGGATTCTTCCCTTCCTTTAGGATGTTTATAATTTTTGTCTCGGTCATTTCTAACGGAATGTGACCTGATTGTTTAATTTCATTAAATAAACTATGTAAAACCGGTTTGTGCTCTGACTGTAATACCTTGTAGAACAGATGGTCAAAACCGTCTGGTCCTGGGGCTTTATTTGTCTTACCAGAATTTATTACTTTAATAATTTCATCGCCCGATATTTCCCTGTTTAGATCTATGGATTCTTGGTCAGAAATCCTAGGGAACTGGATCTTATCTAGGAAGGTATCAATATCTGCCCTATCTGGTTTTACAAAGTTGTCATCCTTATCTAAGTTGTATAGTTTCTCATAGAACTCCCGAAAGAGCTCACCAATTTTATCCGGATTCATATGAACTTTTTTCTCATTATCTAATAGGTTTAGAATCCTATTATGATTTTGTTGTTTCTTTAGCCTATTCGCGAGAATTTTACCAGTTTTATTGCCGTATAGAAATTTTGATTGTTGTAATCTCCAAAGAAGGTTATCTGCCTGAGATTGTAGAATATGATCTATTTGATTGTTTAGTGCAGTTATTTTATGACCCAAATCTGTATTTGTGCTCTTTTTGTTGAGCTGATGTAATTTTTCTAGTTCAATATATAAAGTTTTTAGGGGTTTTCCCCTTTGCTTGTTTATGTCTGCCATCCTTGAAATTAAGATGCCCCTGATATAGGCTTTAAAGGGAACACCACAGTGTCTTACTGGAGGTCACTGAGTCTTTATTAAGCTCAAAAAATTCCAAGGTATCCTTTTTCACTGCGTTAAGATTTTCTATATTTTTGAATAGTATTGGATTGATTTTCCATCTTTTTATTACTTTTAAGGCCAGTGAATCCTCCAGATTAATACTGTTCATGCTGTGGTCTGACCAGGGTGTTAAAATGATATCTGACTTCCCTATCATTTTTAGGGTGTTTACGTCAGAGAATATATAGTCTATGCGGGATAAAGATTTAAATTGATTCGAGAAAAATGTGTAATCTTTGCTATTGGGGTGGAGGACTCTCCATATGTCATATAATTCATAATCATTTACAATTTTGGAAAAGTCTAGGGCAGTTTTAAATTCTTTGGCTTCTGATTTTATATTATAAGCCCTCTGTTTATACATATGGGAGTCCCTAATCATGTTGAAATCTCCACATAGAATAAGCCGCCCTCTCTTCAATTTATGTAGATCTTTCAGAAACGTTTTTAAGTAACTGATCTGATTTTTATTAGGCAAGTATACATTAGCAAGAGTTAGTAAGCAATTGTTCACATACCCCGACCAAATTATATATCTACCTAGAGGATCTATTTTTGAGAATAGTTCCGAAACTTTTAATCTTTTATTAAACAATATAGAGACTCCCTTAGATTTACTTTTGAAGGTCGAGTGTATATTAAAAGGGTATTGTCTATCAGCCAGATACTTAATTGAATCCTTCTTCAGGTGGGTCTCCTGAAGGCACAATATATCTGCTTTGATTTTAACATAATTTACAAAGGCAATTTTCCTTTTAGTCGGTGAGTTTAGTCCATTAACATTGTGTGAAATTATTTTTATTCCTCTAGTCATTGACTAAACTTATGAACTCGAAAATCTTATTTGGTAATTCCCAACTTCTATAAATATCCCACACATCAATCAAACTTTCAACATACATCCCGCACCCTTGATGGGTATAGAGTGGCCTGTGGAACATATACTTGCTCTCACAGGCCCTCATAGCTACCTTACAGGGATAGGTACACACACAGCACATAACACTAATGTTTGCAAAGCAACTACCTGATGGTAGAAAATGGCCGGACAAGATCCCCATAACAAAATAGGGAAAATAGCGGGGATATGGGGGCCTTCTGATTTACTCTGGGGAGTTTTACATAATTTTACCAGTATTAGATTAAGGATATTCTTTGACTTGCCTGGTCTACGTAGCTCTACCACTGGGCCTATACACTTCTAACGGGGGAAAGATAGGGCTAATTAATCCATCCAAACCATTTCGTTTCATGATTCATGTCATTCATAATTCAAAAAAAAAAAAAAAAGAAAACAAATGAAAGAAGAAAGACAAAAAGGAAATCTTTTTGCATTTCTTTTCTTTTTTCTTTTTCTTTTTTTTCCCCCTTTATCTATTTCCCCCCTCTCCTTCCCTTCCCCCTTTTTTCTTCCTCTTAGTGTGTATATGTCTATTAATACTAGTGGTTTCCTAACTATAGGCCTCTTGTAGCTGAACGGAGTAATACTAGATATGGAGCAAAAAAAAAAAAAAGTAGCATAATCATTATCTCTTTCCATATCTGATTAACTAAGGAGGGACAGAGCCCTGATTGAAAAAGAGAGGAAACATTGTATAATTGGCCTACTAGGTAAATTTACTACTTCCTCTTACTTGTGATACTTAAATCTCCCCAATCATGCCCTCCTATTAAGGCGCAATACTGTTACACCATTTATACGAGGCGCCAATCCGATTCCCCAGAAGAATTCCTAAAACTTTCGCTCTCCTACACCTCCTCTCCCCTGGGATGCATAGGGGGGGGGGGGGGGGGGCGGTGAGGGGAAGAGACCAGGGGAGGAGACGATTCCCCCCCTGTCCCGACCCCATCGCCCCCCCCCCCCCCGACCTCCTAGCTCTTTTGCCATACACGCTCACTGGAAGTTAGGTTTGGCTGGCCGACCTCTAATTCTTGAACTATAATTTCAAAATTCCATGTTTGTAACATTTTTACCCCCTCCTGGACAGATTGTATCCTATGCCACTTAGAATCTTTATAAACAGATAAACCTACTGGAGATGACCATATATATCTTACTTCTTTTTGTCTTAAAACCTGAGTAATTTCCCTGAATTCTCTTCTTCTAGATAAGGTATATACCGACAGATCTGAGAAAATTTTGAGATTTTCATATGGGGGAGAGAATCTTTGCTTAATAAAGGCCATCTTCATTATCTCATCTTTATATGAGCGGTAGTGAACTCTTGCTATGACCTCCCTAGGGATAGATTTATCTAGGTGTTTCGCAAGCGGTATTCTATGAATAACATCAATAGTGTTTTCATTCGGTACAGCATTTGGAACCAGGGTTGACAGAAAGTTCTCCACATAAGATTTTATGTTACAGTCTAATATTGTCTCCGGGATGCCTCTGAAGTGGAGATTGTTCATTCTTCTACGGTCTTCTATTGAAGATATCTTATTTGTTAAATCCTCAATTCTATTTTCCAACAACTTGGTATATTTAAGCAGAGTATTATTGTCCGTAATTAAATTATCACATATGTCTTCTACGGATTCCACTCTCTGGTTCACTTCTTTGATTAATACTGAATTGTCAGCGATTTTTTTAGTCAAATCCGAAATTAGATTCGTCTGAAAGGACTGTAACATATCTTGCATTTTAGAGCAGGTAAGGGTTTCTTCTTACACCAGAATTTTCCGATCTTGAAGTCTGCGACGCTTTATCTGGCGAATGAGTTGTTGGTGAACTAGATATGGTACTTTCTGTTTGAATAGTGGAGCCTGAGCCCTTATATCTTGGTGACAACATTAGGGGTGTTTTTATTGGCTCATTTTTTGCTTTGTCCCTCGATTTCATTTTAGTTGGCATGTTTGTATAGGATATAAGTCCCAAGTTCCAACTGTAGGTATAATATTTCAGAGATAACCCACTTGCTTAATGCTAGGGGATACAGAGGTGTTCCCAAAGAATGGGGTGGTGAAGCTATATACACTTCTTACAAAAAGAGAAAGTAGAGGTCAAAGGCCTGGAGCTTTGTCCATATATATGCGGGTATATGCAGGTGTATAGTATATAGCTTAAATATTTATCTATTTACTCTGCACAATATTATGTTCTGTATATATTGTCCACCGTGTGACCTGCACAGCCCCCCCTACACCAACTCCCACACAGGTTTGTGTAGCCTGGCTCCCCTACCTCCGTGTCTTCAGGGCAGTATACCAGAATTCCCAATTCTCTGTGGGGTGCCAAGTCTCCTGGTGTGGTAGTTCGATGGGGATAGTTTGCTCAGTGAGCCTTCATTTTCACCTCATTCCAGAGATTATATTCTCCTATGCCATTCCCCCTATACCACAAAATAAAGGACTCACTTTGTTATTTGTCCCACGCTGGGGAGCAGGTGCCGCCCGCAGGCTCCAGAGATCAGCCGGCCTCCTCTTGTCTGTGTACAGCCTCGGCGGCCTCACGCTGTGCTGTTGCGCTGCTTGCCTTGACAGGGACTGACAGGGACTGCTCCGGAGGCAGGGAGCCACTTCTGGAGGTAGGGGGGTACCCACTGCAACGCGCAGATCGCGACCGGATACAGGGAACACCGCCCGGCCCGGCGGGCAGGATGGAAGAGGGAGAGGAAAGCACCCCCAGGGCGCAGCAATGGCGGTAAAGAAACGCTCCAGTGAGCGGGCCGTAGGAGGGGGGGAGTAGAGGGAGAAGGAGAGACAGGTGCCTTGCTTCTAGCACACCATCACCCCCGCCGTCCAAACGTCACACTACGTTGACGTACTGACCATTTCCGGTTGCCTCTCGGTCACCACAAGTTAACGATCTGTTTGCTCAGTGCCACTAGCGGTCCTTCAAGGCAGCTCTCTTACCAGCTGAAGTTATCTGAAACATTTGTATCAAACTCTGGGGTTCCTGGGTTGCAACGTAGCCTGGGATATGTAATCTCTCTCTCTCTCTGTCCTTGTGCTCTGATTCAGCTTTGAGCTTAGACACCGGCCATGTAATGTCACCCTGGAGCAAGTACTTCCTTTGGTCTCTACTAGAAAGGTAAAACTTTGTATCTGGCTGCCTTTCCTCTGTGTACTTGGGTTATGTAAGCTCCCTGTGGGTGTGCAAAGCTGGAATTTACTTTCCTGCCTATAACTTTGCAAGTGCACTGACCGTTTCTATATAACACATTTTTTTCTGATAATCACTGCCTGCTTCTTACCAAACACTTGAAACCCAGGAAACTTATATATACCGTTAAAATATTTTATATAGAAGATTTTCATTTTCAGTGGCAACTGAAGACAAGAAAAAGAAAAAATATCAGTATCTGGTTAGTTTGCGAAAAGTTATCTTATGTTTGCAATAAAATTATATGTGTTTAGGTCACAAAACTTTAAATATAATTTATTTTTACATATACATATTTCACATCCCCTTTCTGGATCACTACCTTGTCATGGTGAAAGGGCGTGTGTGCCTTAATGAAGCTGTGAGCTAAATCATGTAGGGCCAGACAAATAGCAGCTCACTGGAGAAGGAACTGGTAACCCACTTCGGTATCATTGCCAAGAAAACCATAAGGAATAAGCACAACCAGAAACACAGGCACATGAGCCTGTCGTGCCATGTCCATATGGTCACTGAAAGTTGGACACAACTGAAGGACTGAACAGCAGAAGCATTTCACATTTGCATACAGCGTCCCCTTTGATAAATTCAGACTGAGTCACTTTATACTATTTAGGAATCAACGCAGTATGAGTCTTTTCTTTCAGGGATTATGCTTTTTTTTGTCCTTAAACTGCTGATACCTCTAGTTATAATGTACTAGTTTACCTCTACTACCTACTGTGTAAGCAAACAGATTTTCATTAAAAAGTAAAATAATGAAAGGGTACAATACATTACAGCATTGTTACAGGTTTTCATTAGATGCCGTTTGCTGTTTTTATAAATCTCAGTATAATTTAAACATTTGCTAATGTGCTAAGCATTCAGTACCCACAATTACTTACCCTGTTTAACCTGTGTATTTCTAAACCAAATAACTCCAACACAGAACACAGACATTTTATATCACAAACAGAGACTGCTCAGTCTCCAGGTGATTGCACTGAAAACAATGGACCCTGTGCCTCAGTGGCTTCTCAGTAGTTAGGGGATCACCGTAAATGAAGAAAAATGGTAGGTACAGTATGTTCCAAACTAGTAATGGACATAAAACTTTTTTTTGGTAAAATCTGAATTTTTGGAGATTCTGTTTGTGAGTAGAGGAATCCATTTTGTGTTTGTTACATCATATACTAAGGTGTATCTTTTGGCTATCAGTTAAGGGAGGGTGTGAATGAAGGAACAGAGAGCATTTTCTAAGATAACTAAATAAGACTTAAATTGACACAACAACATTCAAACACACTGACCCAGATGCAAACTCCTTGCTTCGGGAAATGCAACCACAGCTCTACAGACATGTAAATGCTCTGTTCACACACAAAACTTCTATCAGTATATTCTGGGTTCATCCAAGGTCCAGCAGATACATCAAAATGTATATTTTCCTAACTAAAAACTATGACTTTTTCCATTACTATCTGTGCTCTTAGATAGACTCAACATTTTATATATGTTCATCTATATGACTGACAGATATATACTCAGCATTCCTAAATGGTGTTCACAGAGTAAAATATACAGAGCGTACGTACAGACAGATAAATAGAGAGACTGATACTAATTTCCTCATATTATTGATATATAAAAACAACAATCTAAAACATACAGCTCCAGCTCCCCTCTACACACAGTGCTCCTCTCCTAACTATAGATTTACTCATACTGTATACTTCTCTCTACAGTATAGAGATGTACAGTCACCTCCACATTATAGAAATATATAGTTACTCCCACACTGTATATATACACACAGATGCCCCACACTATAGATCCGCACTATAGATATACACACACAGATAGATACCCTACACTATAGATATATACAGAAAGTATGAACTAAACAAAATACAGTAGCTGCACACAACAAAATAATGTCAGACACAGTAACACACATAGACTCATCACATATATAGTTGTGAGCATGCGGGCCGTAGCTAACGCTTGCCGGCTCGCGTAGTTACAAAAGCAAAATACAAGACACGTTACGACCCATTACGACCTCGCAAAAAAAGTCCGAAACCCGCGCACAGGAAAACATGAAAAACACAATAAATACACACAACAAATACATAAAAAGCTTACCTACAGCAAGGGGGGGGGGGGCACCCAGGACCTCAAAAAAGCAAGTTACACCTCAATCTAACTCGAAATAAAAGAGTTTAGACACTCAAAAATCCCATAAGCGACAGAAAAAATGGCCACTGAAGAAAACGAAAACGAGGCTACAGGAGTCTAAAGACGCAAAACACCACCAAACACCTACGGATTTCCCGAAAAAGACGTACGAGATCCGAAAACAAGGACGCAAACCGCGCGATCCCAAAAACATTACAATCACAATAAATACACACAACAAATACATAAAAAGCTTACCTACAGCAAGGGGGGGGGGCATCCAGGACCTCAAAAAAGCAAGTTACACCTCAATCTAACTCGAAATAAAAGAGTTTAGACACTCAAAAATCCCATAAGCGACAGAAAAAATGGCCACTGAAGAAAACGAAAACGAGGCTACAGGAGTCTAAAGACGCAAAACACCACCAAACACCTACGGATTTCCCGAAAAAGACGTACGAGATCCGAAAACAAGGACGCAAACCGCGCGATCCCAAAAACATTACAATCACAATAAATACACACAACAAAACACATAAAAAGCTTACCCCAAAGGTACAGGGGGGGAGGATGGCTACCTTAAGATTGGCTGAGCAGGGAATTAATGAGGGGTTGACACCGCATCATAGGTGTTATATAATGTCACTTGTTTTTGTTTTTTTGTTTTTTTTCTATTTTATCTTCTTTTAACATATCTCCTGCTGCTCAGGTTCATCCATGGAAATGTGAATTACTGCAATTTGAGCAATGTGACTTTATAAGCTGTATATATTGCTGAGTATTAAGAAACTAGTGTGAATATTTTTGGACAGAATCACAAAAAAAAAGAAAAAGAGTTGGAATGGAGTTTTTATTTAAATGGAATGGTTTTAATATATTAGCAATATGATGTTAGTTATAAGACAACATGTGGACTATGTTTTTCATTATTCTTTTTGTTTTGTCATTGCAATTCCAGAACTTCTCAATAAAATTTATGTTATAAAAAAAAAAAAAAAGCTTACCCACGGCAAGGCGGGCACCCAGGACCTCTGCAAGTGAAGTTACAACTCCATTTAAGTCCAAATTTCTGAGTTTAGACACACGAAAATCCCCTAAGCGAGAGAAAAATTGGGCGCCAAACAAAATAAAAACTAGGCTAAAGGACCCTAAACACGCAAAACACTACCAAACACCTACGTATTTTACGAAAAAGTCGGACGACATCCAAAAACAAGGACGCAAAATCAGCTACAGCCGCGTACCACACATTAGGCGCTATTTTAGGACACTAAGTTACACAATCCGGAAGTACACAGCTACCCTAACGGATTTGCCTCGCGCACGCACACTATTTACACTACACACTGCACACATTCATGATGCTTACATAGCAGCTCCACAGCACTGATGCTGCAGCAACATGAAAACAGATTGCCAGCTCTTCAACACAATGCTTCCTGCATATATTACTTCACAATAGGTAAAGTATATTAATTTCTTATTTTGTTAATTATTCATTGCCAAACCAAATAAAAACAACAACGCTGCTCATAGCACACAAACAACCAAGAGCCTCGGCGCTCATGGCGAGCCACGCGATGAGCGCCAAAGGCGCTCAGAGCAAGGCTCGCAATGAGCGCCAAAGGATCTTAAAACACCAACAAAATGTATTTTGCACCCAAAAAACATTACCTGCCTTACAATCTTATTGCCGTAATTTTTTGAGGGCAAGTCGCTAGTGCAAACATAATTCCAGAGCTTGTGGATGATATAAATTTAAGGAATATGTATGTATATATCAATATTTCCTCTAGAACTCACCATTTCTCTGCATGTAGTGATAGCCTCAAAGCAGCTTCCTCCCTCTTGTGACTCTAGTTCCAGATGTAAGCCCTCTAGTGGCTAGTCTGTGATCTGCAGTATTTCCTTTTTTGTTATGCCAAGGAACATTTTTAATTAGGAAATAAGGTGACTTTCACAGGGAAGTACACTAGGTGGCTCCCTATTTGGCCTAATGAGAAATCCAGCGATGGAAGTAGTACTAAAATGTAAGTTTCTCTTTGCTTGTCTGTGATTTGCCATACTGGCCTCCCGACCTCCTCTAATCCTCATAGAGTGTCAGCAAGTTGTAAATCTCTAAAAATAAATTATATCTATTTAAAATTAAAAATAAACTGAAAGATAATAAAATGTGTCTAATCTGCATTAGTGCCTTGGTAAATCTAAAAAAACTTGGGCTAAAATGTAAAGAAGTACTCATGGATAGTTTGTTATTTTAACAGATTTTGTATTCAAAATAATGAGGCTAAAAGCACATTTTGAATGCAGGCCAGAGATTCCCAAGGCTCCCTTTCCTCCTGTTTCTTGCAACATGTCAGAACCACTATAGACCACTCATTTTTCATCCAAAAATATTTTTTGTAATTCATTAAACAGTATGTATTAAATACATTATAGGGAAATAAGGGCCACAGTGGCCCTTTACTTATATGTTGATGAGTACAAGAGAAATAGAAAGGGAATTATGGGTTATTGCATTGAATAACTTAGATGGATAGATAGATAGATAGATAGATAGATAGATAGATAGATAGATAGATAGATAGATAGATAGATAGATAGATAGATTTTTTGATAGATAGATACGTAGATAGATAGATAGATAGATAGATATATATGTAGATAGATAGATCAATAGATAGATAGATAGATATGTAGATAAATAGATCAATAGATCGATAGATTTTTTGATAGATAGATACGTAGATAGATAGATAGATAGATAGATAGATAGATAGATAGATAGATAGATAGATATGTAGATAGATAGATCAATAGATAGATAGATCAATAGATAGATAGATAGATCAATAGATAGATAGATAGATCAATAGATAGATAGATAGATAGATAGATAGATAGATAGATAGATAGATAGATAGATAGATTTGTAGATAGATAGATAGATATGTAGATAGATAGATATATATATAGAGATAGATAGATAGATAGATAGATAGATATGTAGATAGATAGATAGATAAATAGATACATACATACATAGATAGATAGATAGATAGATAGATAGATAGATAGATAGATAGATAGATAGATAGATAGATAAATAGATACATACATACATAGATAGATAGATAGATAGATAGATAGATAGATAGATAGATAGATAGATAGATAGATAAATAGATACATACATACATAGATAGATAGATAGATAGATAGATAGATAGATATGTAGATAAATAGATCAATAGATAGATAGATAGATATGTAGATAAATAGATCAATAGATCGATAGATTTTTTGATAGATAGATACGTAGATAGATAGATAGATAGATAGATAGATAGATAGATAGATAGATAGATAGATATGTAGATAGATAGATCAATAGATAGATAGATCAATAGATAGATAGATAGATCAATAGATAGATAGATAGATAGATAGATAGA
This sequence comes from Discoglossus pictus, assembly GCA_027410445.1. Lineage (NCBI taxonomy): Eukaryota > Metazoa > Chordata > Amphibia > Anura > Alytidae > Discoglossus > Discoglossus pictus. Next base: position 197,411,292 of record CM050168.1, on the reverse strand, counting down.
TAGATAGATAGATAGATAGATAGATTTGTAGATAGATAGATAGATATGTAGATAGATAGATATATATATAGAGATAGATAGATAGATAGATAGATAGATAGATAGATAGATAGATATGTAGATAGATAGATAGATAAATAGATACATACATACATAGATAGATAGATAGATAGATAGATAGATAGATAGATAGATAGATAGATAGATAGATAAATAGATACATACATACATAGATAGATAGATAGATAGATAGATAGATAGATAGATAGATAGATAGATAGATAGATAGATAGATAGATAAATAGATACATACATACATAGATAGATAGATAGATAGATAGATAGATAGATATGTAGATAGATAGATGCATGAGGGCTCCAAAGCCACCACACCACACCTTAGATTCTCCATCATATTACAGGTTTCCTTCTTATTTAGACAAGTTCCTAGCACCAGATACAAAATAAACAAGTACAATATGTTGATGTTTACGTCTCCAACAAAAGTCGACAATATTTGTCTCTTGTATTTACTCGGATAACATCAGACGCCTTTCCACAATCTGTAACTTATTATCCGACTGCTATGTCTAGTTACTCATTGTGCTTAATGGGGACTTTGCCTCTTTACCAATTTAGGCAATTTATTATACCCAACGTGCAACAATAAACAGCTATGACATAATTAAAAAACATAATGACTATAAAATTCCACAGGCTCTTTGATCTCAGCGAACTACCCCCAGGATCTGCTCTCTTTCTGTAGATGCCAATGTGGTCTCTTCGTAGAGAGGTTTTAATTTCAATGATTCAATGGAAATTAGAATGTGTTAATTCTCAAAAATATGTTTGGATACTTGCACAGAAAGTGCATTTACCAATTAGTGCTGGGCTCAGTGTTTGCATGCAGAGTTAGTTGGGATTTTATAAAAATACAAAAAGACATGGGTTTATAGGAGAACTAAGGGGGGAGAAGGGAACAGTGCGAGAAAAGGGGGATCATTGAAGAGTAGTGGAAAGAGGTGTGAGATGGGTGGGAGAGCTGAAGACTGGAATATAGGATCCTGTATATAGTGTGTGTGGAAGTCATGTGATCTTGCGTAAGGGTTTGTATAAGCATCAATAAGGTGGCACAAGTATGGTTCTTTATAGGGACATGTGAGGGCACCATATGGCTCTATAACGGAACGTGTGTGAGCATCCTGTGGTCCTTTTATGGGACATTTGTAGGCATCATAAAGATCTGTATCAGGAGATAAGAATGTACTATATGGTTCTTTATAGCAAATGGTGGGTGTCAAATAATCCTACATAATGGCATTTGTTGGTATCATGCTGTTGTTCAGTCATGTCCAACTCTCTGTTACCTTGTTGACCCCAGCACCCCAGGTGCATCTTATGTCTGGTTGTGCTCATCCATAAGCTTTTCATGGCAAAGATACAGGAGTGGGTTGCCAGTTTCTTCTTCAGTGGACTGTGATTTGTCTGACCTCTCTGCTATCACTTGCACATTGTAGGTGACCCTAAATGGTATTGCTCACAGATTCATTTAGGTACACAAGCCCCTTCACCACAACAAGGTAGCAATGCAGAAGGGAGTTGGCATCATATGTACCTGCATGTGAATATGTATGGACATTATATGAGTATGTATGGTCGTTGCATTGTAGAGTTCGGTATAGTAGCATGTAAATGTAAATTGCATCGCTCAGTCGTGTCCGACTCTCCATGACTTCATGGACACCACACCATCCTGATCCACTTGGTTTTCATGGCAGAGATACTGGAGTGGGTTGCCAGTTCCTTCTCCATTGGGCCACATCATACAGCTCATGGTATTCCCAGGTAGTCTCCCATCCAAGTACTTGCCAGTGTGACCTCTTGGTTTCCTGGCTGGATTCGAACTCAGGATGCTGTGGTAAAAGCACCTGCATCCTAACCACTTGTCCACCAGGTAACCCAGTTAGTAGGATATGTAGGTACAAATTCTTAAAAAGGACATGTGTCAAAAGATGCTAATGGCATATTTCTGCATCAGGGCATGTGTGCATTATACTGTAGTACCCTACATGGAAATATATGTGGGAATTTCAGTACCCTTCATAGAACATGTGAGGTCATCATAAGATCATGGGCATGTATTTGCTTCATACAACCCTGTGCATTATGAATGTGGGTTGCCGAAGAATGTATAACCTTTTTTTTCTCTGTTTCTGACATTATTTAATAACTAGCGACTTGCCCGTCAAAAATGACGGGGCAATAACATTTTAAGCCATAGCAATGCTGTTTGACACATAATGTAAATCTTTTTCTACTCTGAGGGCCTTCGGTGTTCATAGCGAGCATCTCCTTTAGTTTACTTTTGCTCCTCTGAGGACCTTCGGCTCTCATCATAAAGACAGATATATATGTCTATTTTTTCTATAATAATTAATTAATTATTTACTTAATTCATTAATGTACTTTACCTATTTGTAATTGATATATCCAGCAATGAATATCCTGAAGAGCTAACAATCTCTTTTTATTTTCCTGCAGCATACAATTTACAGTTGGCCTGTTTCTGCCCTGAGGAGATAGTGTCATCAATGTCCCAACTGTGCCCTAGGAATATGCTGTGTGCGCGAGGGCAAACCGTTGGTTTAGTTGTGTAAAGCGCCATTTTAGATTGGTAATGTTATTAGTTGCAAGTTACTGTTGTAAAATGGCTTCGTTTGTCTATGGGCAAGCGGGTGCAAGCATTTTCCAAGCTTCCTAACTGTGTATTTTTGTACCTCGTACATCTGTGGCAAAAGTTGTACATGCCTGGCGGAGTTTTGCGCATTTCGGAGTTGTGTAGCCTCGTTTTCATTTTTTTTCGTCCGCCATTTTTTTCTTGCTTAGCCGATTTTCAATGTCCGAAACTCCTTAAATTCGACTTTAATTAGCGTGCAACCTCACTGGCAGATGTCGTGACTGTCCCCCCATACTGTGTGTGTGTTTTTTTTGTATTGTTTTTGTTGTTTTTGTCGTAATTAAAAGTTGTACGTCCTTGTCAGTGTTTTCTGCGCTTTGGGGTCGTGGAGCCTCGTTTAAATTTTTTTGGGACACCATTTTTTTTCTCACTTAGCCGAATTTTAAGTGGCGAAACTCCTTAAATTCAACTTTAATTTGCGTGCAACCTCACCCCCAGACGTCCTGGCTATGTTAATTTTCAGTGTTTTTTGATGTATGCGTTTCAGCCGTTATGTTCGTATTTTTGTGACCTCGTATTTTTTTTTCTCTATGTCCTTCACTAGGGACGCAGTTCTGCGAGCTCGACTTGGCGAGCTTGCAAAGCGTGACACGACAATTATTATATGTGATAATGCACCCTAGCAGTATCACCACATTCATCACTCATTATCTTTTTACAGTGGGCAGGAAGCAATTTCTACTGCTAGAGAGCTGAAATAGGCTGACTCACTATGGATAATTTTATGCAAAGCCTAACAAGGCTCAGTCCTAGCTGACTGACTGCTTCTGATCAGCTGTGCCTTTACATCCTTGGATCTTGCTGATTTAATCATAAATACAGCAGCAAGCAACATGCATTGAGAAGAGAATGATATGAAGAGGCTGAAAGCAATGGGTATAGACTCAGGCTCCAAAGAGATGGACAAATGAAAGGTGAGCAAATGCAGAAGGAGATGGAGAAATCCGAGGGGCCAAAAGCTGATTTATTGCGTTTAAAGTACAGAGTCATTACAGTATATACTTGTATGTAATGAAGGAGAGATACTACGGACTTTATATATTTACATATACTAAGAACAGACATCCTCTTCCGAATCACTACCTTGAAGGGGTTTATGTACCTCAATGAAGCTGTGAGCTATACCATGTAGGTTCACCCAAGATGGGCAGGTCATTGCAGAGAGGTCAGACGAATCTCAGTCCACTGGAGAAGGAACTGACAACCCACTTCAGTATCTTTGGCATGAAAACCTTATAGATGAACACAACCAGACACATGATGTGCCTGGCGTGCTGCGATCCATAGGATCACGGAGAATCAGACATGACTGAACGACTAAACAACAAACAAGAGCAGACGTACTCCTTACGTCTCTGTGGTCATACAATAGGTTCACATTTGTTAATGTACTTGCTGTTTAGCAATAAAAACAGTATTTGAATGAAATAAGTACAAGGCAGCTTTTTTAAATTTACTTTTGAAATCAGCAGTGTGGCTTCCAGTAGATCTGCTTATATAGGGAATAGGTACTATGGGTGTCCATTGAGACTTCCATGAGCTAGCTAATAATTAGTTAGGATGGGGTAGGTAATGGTTCATGGGTTCCCTTACCCCAAAGCATGGGCTCATTTTAAATTCGGCAGTCGGTAGTGCAACATAGGTAAAGGGGTTATTAACCCCTCTGTATTCATTTTATTATTATTTAGTCTTTTCCGTGCCACAATTGCAGCAAAGAAGGGGTTTGGCTTTATTTGTATGAGGGCTGTTACTTATCACTTAACAGCTCTCTATGGCAGTTAGATGATGCCAGTGGTTCAGTTTATACGTTTAGGCTCACTAAGAGCCCCAGAAGAACTGTATGAGAACACGTATCATTATTATTATTATTATTATTATCCTTTATTTATAACGCGCCAACATATTCCGCAGCGCAATACAGAGGTTAGGTACAAGTATAAACAATACCCCACAATGAAAATAATGGAAGACCCTGTTATTGAGCTTTCAATCTGATATACACTGTGCTTTCCCTAAAGCACCTCACAAGATTAAAACTCGCAAACTTACATTCTAAAGGGTATGGGTAAGGTACAGGAGAGTGAGAGATGCATAGTAAATGAAGAGGCTAAAGATGATAGGCTTTTTTGAATAAATGTGTTTTTAAAGAGATTTTGAAGGGTCTGAGGCAGGAAGATAGTCTGGTGGTGCGAGGTAAAGAGTTCCAAAGAATAGGGGCAGCACGTGAAAAGTCTTGAAGCCGGGAATGAGAGGAGGTGATGAGAGAGGAGAAGAGAAGAAGGTCATTAGCAGAGCGAAGAGGGCGGGTGGGAGTGTATTTTGGGATGAGAGCAGAGATGAAGGAGGGTGCACTATTGTGGAGGGCTTTATATGTTAGGGTCATGATTTTGAATTGTATTCTAGACGCTATGGGAAGCCAGTGGAGTGCCATTAGCTCAGGTTTCTTACGTGATCCATGTAATCACACTTTAGTTAGAGCAGGGAACATATCACGCATATAGATCACTCGTTAGCTTTTATACGGAAGAGTTTCTTATAGTCAGCATGTAACACCTACGCTAAGGCTTACGTAGGAGATTATAAATCTATAACTCGCAAGGATTCTCACAGAGACTCTTTAAATCGCGAGATTTCCCACAGAGCCATGTAAACAAGCCCTATGTTAGTTAGGTAAACAAGAAGGTAATCACTGTGCATATTTAAATTATTTTTTGTATTTAGTTGCAATATCTCGAATAAATAATTATTCTAATGAATTCATATTACATTCCAACATTTCCCTGTTGAATCTGACATACATGTATACTATATAGTATGCATATAAATTGCAGGAACACCAAAATAAAGTGGTTTATTTATTAGACCAATAAACTATTAATATTTGGATGAATGGTTTCTGGACAGATATGTGAGGCCATTCACCTTTGTGTACATTATATATATATATATATATATATATATATATATATATATATGTAACAAATAGGAGTATGTATCCCTCAAGACAAAATGAATGAGAACAGGCAGCATTATAAGGGTCTCAAGCCATACATACCTTGGATAATTTACCCACAGCTGCACTCCTGTATTCTGCAAACTGACCTGTATCTGTTTAAACCTTAATTTGTGTGTCTGTTCTGCTTCAGGCTCACACCTGGAGTGGATTCTCTGCTCCGCTGTGTCACAGTGCATGAAATATTTAGTGCAAGAGGGAATGAATCTCTACGGCTGTGTGCAGCGAATATTGCCATCTCTACTGGAATATTAATTATAATATAATCTCCGCTCTGAATTCATGTCTGCTCTCAAATACGCAATATACAGGAGGAGAAAACACAATGTTCCCCGCAATGTATTTTTTTTTTTTTTGCATTATTTTTTAATAAGTTACAAATGTCTTCAAGTTGTTTGTTCTCATTGGCTGAATGTTTGTGATTTTCCTATGTCGTACAATTATTTTGCTTTTAGTTAGCTGCTAACATCTAGACAGCATGCATGAGCAGGAACAGAGAGCACAGGAATTATATCTCTCACCTCCAGGGAGAATAATGGAACAAACATCATTGATTTATACTGGTTGGGGGAATCATCCAAGGTCAATCAGTAATGAAAGTGCTGGATTTTTATTTTATATAAAAAAAAAAAACAATTTTCATTAAAGACCGGCAGAACTTTTTTTGATTTAATTAAAATTGTTGTGGTGTGGATTTATTTGCAATTTAAAGAAGCTGCTAAAATGAACATGTACATTCATAATGATAGGGGAATAATGTTAGTCATATTATGTATTCAGAGGCACAGCACTCTATTAAATAATAGTTAAGGGTACAGCTTAAAATAAGAAAAACAGGGAATTGGGGAGTTAAGCTTCCACAAAATCTTAAAAGAATGCTTCAGGCAATTTTCGATATAAATGTTTAACTAGGTTAATTGGTGGAATTTTCTTCAATCTTTTAATGATAGAAAATTTACACTTGACAGTTCTAAGAAGCCTTCAATGTTATAAATTCTCACCTTCTGGAGCCACCTAACCCCCTTTCTTCCTGTTTTCCCTCATGATAGCTCCCATGTTGCACAACTCTTACCTAAAACCATGCCCATAGAGGGCTTCACACTACCATGATCTCATGTTGCTACCAAACAAGAAGTGACATGTTGTGTTCCTGGCCAGCATTAAACAATGGCAGGTCACCCCTTAGACAACTAATTTGTAGTGGAAAAACACAGTTCTGCTCTAAAGTTCAAATGTAATTTTTAAAAAGATGATTATTGCTAATCATTGACTAAAGAAAAAAATTAAAGGCATATTTAAGTTTCATGGATTGTGAATGCACCTGATAGAGCAGAATCAGTAGTGTATAAATACATTGTTGCTTGACAAAAAATCCCAAAGTAAACATTAATAAACTTACTCTGATATTTTAAAGTTTCTTGAGTTTTCTGGCAGTTGATTTTGAGAACAATGCCCTAGAAAATCCAAGCTAAATTAGCATAAAATTCATAATTGGTTTCAGCCAATCACATGCAGTTATAAAATTGTTGCAAGTCAGTCTCTGCAAAGTATCATGGGATATGTAGTCCCACCACAAGGAGCTGCTGTGGATTTATGCATTATTCTGCTGTTGGCTGGAAAGTTAGTATTGGGTTAAAATCATACTTTAAAGTAGTGTTTCTATTGGTAGGTACCAGGCTCCTATGTAGGCAGCTCTGGTGGGGTGGAAACAATTTTTTTTTAAATAAATCTGCATGTCAGGTGCGAAACCTTTGAGAACAAACACTCTGCACTTATTGATGGAATAACACAAGCTGGTGGTGGCAGCGTTATTGTCTTTCTTGGCATTGTTTTGGTCCACACTCAAACAATTAGGTTATCTATTCATCCTTGAAGATCAAGTACAGCCATACATGTTGACTGTCATTTCTGATGGGATCTTCCACCAGGAGAATACAACATGTCATACGGCCAGAAAAATCCGGGAGTGGTTGGAGGAGCACGACAAAGACTTCCAAGTACTTTCCTGGCCTCCAAATTCTCCAGACTTATATCCCATTGAGCACCTTTGTGATCACCTCAATCGCCATATGGATCCTCCACCACGCACTCTTCAGCAGCTGTATGATGCATTGCAGTCTGTATAGCTCCAGATACCCTTGCCAGCCTTCCAGCATCTTATTGACTCACTACCACGCTGTCTAGCTGCTGTCTGTGCTGCACATGGCAGTTATTCGGGGGATATTAGCTTGTGATCATAATAATGTGACTGGACCGTGTATAAGCAGTATGTGTTAGATTAGAAAAAAGCTAATAGCAGGGAAACATTTAAACCATATTGCAAAGCTGCAAAGATGCAATTTTAAATGCATGTTACACAAATAGGTGTGCCTCATAATCCCTATAAGTTCAAAATGAAGAATGTTGCGTAAAAGAGTATGTGTTTTAAGGTGATTGGGATCAGGATATTGATTTATTACAGTATTAATAATATGTATACTATGGCAAATGGATATGCACTTCAGTGGACTAGGTGAGAATCTAAACTGATGTCTACAGGGATGGCCTTTTGTCCTCTGCCCTTGAGTGGCCCAACGTCAGACCTCAAGAGCCTTTGTCATCCCATATTGTAATAATATTACAAGTACAAGGGGGTAAGTTAGCTGCTCAATAACTGTGATTTACTTTCATGTACTCATACACCATACAATATCTAAAAAGCTAGCCAAGCTTTGGCTCTTTTACACTGATTCCTGACTGTTGCTAAGGATTCTGGGTAGTGATATGCAAATGTATTGCCTATTTGCCTTTCATACACTTATTTGATGACTGATCTGCGTTTTCTCTCCAGCCTAATTTCACAGTTCCCAGAAGCAACCTCACACTAATGAGCCCCAATATAAGGGTGAAACTGCAGTCTGTGAGAGGTTCTGGCACTGTACCCCGATCCGAGGCTATGTTATAAAGGCTGCCTAAGAGCTATACTACTAAATGGATTACAATGTTAAGTGGACCTGAGGGGGGAAAAAGTGGTATGTGTTGAGCCTCATTTGCATGTCACTCCCAGAATGCTTAGCCAACGTGAAAAAAAAGTATTTCTGTGGGAAACCAGATCTAACCTTTTTTGACGTGTAGATGCACTTTCTTTGTTGTACATACAGCACAGGGTTCATGATCTTCTGATCTGCATCATACTGCTACCCCACCAAAGGACCAAGCACTATCTTGCAGTGTGCCAAATGCAACTAATAACTTCAACAGAGGGAACATTGCCTTGAGATTAGATACCGCCAGGCAAATAGATTGCCTTTGTGGTGATAAATTATAGTCAAAAGAAGATAATATTCACAGTTCATGAACTAATACCATTTATGCTTTCCAACTACTTGGTAATTTTTTACACAAGGGGAAACTTTTAATATGCATTCAGCAAATCAAAGAGATACACTGGTGGGCTACCCAACTAATTAGATTTAATTTATCTGAGCAGGGAAAGAGAAACCTTACCTCTCAGGGAAGAAATTCCTGCCCTCTCATCATAAATTGAAATGATAAATTTGCAGCTGGTTTATTCATGGATAATCTAATTTTTGTTAGGGCTGTGATTGCAGGATTCTTTGGAAAATAAGTATGATACAAGCAGTTCTCAGCAGCATCACGTTGATTGGAGATTTGAGTCTCAAAGGTCATCTATTAAAGTTGATTTAAAGCAATTCTGGGATAAAAGAGCTATATTTCTCACAGATAACAGATATCACAAATTCTTAAAGGGACTCTGAATTAATTAATACTCCTCTGAACCATCAGGCACAGCATCGAAAACAAGCAGAGAAACTATAAAAATAATTGTATTTGTTTTTACTTTTTTATAATTGATTTTAAATGGTGCAGTGTTAGCATTTATAGCACGGTTTACTTACCTTGGCTGTAGTTCACCTTTACTGCACAATATATTGAGCTTATGGGGTGAAAGTGCTGCATGGTCCATAAAATACAAGCTCCCTTTAAAAACTTTATATACTTTCCTTTAGGGTTAGTATATATGTGAAAACCAAAGGAAGAAGCTGACAAAGCAAACTATTTTTTTTTTCACCTTTCTGAGCCTGTAAAAATACTCTGCATGATGCAGTGACTGTGCGCTGCTGAAGTAATATCCAGGATATATAAAAACTATTATAAAACACTGAAATATGTATCAATTTTAAATATTCAAGAAGTATTTCCACATTTCGGTGCTCTATTGGATGACGTAGCGCACCAGTGATAAATGCAATGTCATATATAAATCTTTAAATAGGGTTTTATTAAAAAGTATGTTCATAGGATTAGCACAGCATGGCACTTGAATATCTCTTATAGATGACTCTCTTATGGGTACACATCATTTTCACATTTTAGCAGGGGCACAATATGTTTCATCTGTGTCCAAGTGGTGACTGTATAAGTTAATTCATTAGGTAATTAGTAGCCAATAAGATTAGATGGGGATAAGCTAATGGTCAAGTTGTGGGGACAGGTCTGTTAGGTCTCCTGCTAAATGAATCACCTACTCCAATGGACTCTGGGCAGGGTAAAACCACAATACGCACATATGGAATGTCAGAGATTTTTTTAAGCCAGGCTTTTTTGGGTTGTCCCAAGAACTTAAGCAGAGATTCAGGGCTATATATATTAGAGTCAAGTGTTTGAGAAACCTCCACAATGTTGAATCTTAGTGCAAACATCCCATAGCAGGGGCAGAGCAGCAGGTGTAATCTATCGGGCCCGCTGCAGGATAGGGGTCCACTGCTACCAGGGGACTATTGATTTATTAGGTGAGGGGGGCATCACATGTAATAGTTGTGGTAATTGCGATTTGTTGTCACGCAATGTAAAAAATTACAGGACTGAGCAGCCATTTCTGCAGGGGCTCAACTAATGACATTGGGCCTCATCCCACCCACTCAGCAGATTCACTCTCCAACTGTCATTTTCCCATTTCTACTTACCTTGTTTTCTTTTGCCTCTAGACCTAGAGCTTCACACACCACCACCTCTCTTCAGCTTCTAAACTCATATAACATGCCCTCCCACCTACCTATGATTTGTGCTAATTTATAGTACAGGTTTAATATGATCACCTCCATTTTACACAGCTGATACACCCAAAAGCTTAATTAACCCTTTACCCTCTTTTCAATTACTTGCCAAGCCCTTCTTTCTTCCTTTTAATTACTTTACCTTTGGTTTTATTTATCCCTTTAGATTGTAAGTTTGCAAGTTTTCAACCTTAGAAGGTGAAAAAATCACCATGGGCCTCATTCTATTATCGGCCGCAGCCGCTGCGGGGCCGCAAGGACCGGCCGCAAGCTATTCTGCTATTCTATTCCCTTACGGCCGTAGGCTCCGGCAGGCTTGCGGCCGGTGCCTTGCTATCTCTTGCGGCCGCTCGCGCCGGAGGAAAGCCTTTGATCTAAAACGGCCGCAAGAGATTTGCAATTCAATTGCTCCGGGAAACCTCTCTGCAAGGCTAAAAACGAGCCGCAGTTACTTGCAGGAAAAAGGTCTCGCTAGCACCAATTAAGCACATAAAATAGCTCAAATAAAGCCATCCTGCACTTTGAGAAGACTATAAAGGGATTTTAGGTGTTAGAAAAAATAGCACATAATTATCCTGTACTCAAATCCGTAAAATATTTCATTTTTAATATCCGTAAAATATACATGTAAAAAGTCCAGAGTGCTTGGAGCACCTCAGACACACCCACGCCGCAGCCGGAAAATAAACAGTTAATTTGAACTCGGGTTTGGGCAGATGTGCAAGCTTGAGAGTGGGTTCCTTTTATTCCTCATGTCCCCCAATATGATCCCTAGCATTTACAGAGCTGTACAGTGCAGGCTTGAATTTATTTTTGAGTTTTTAGATTTCACAGTTTACGGCCGGTTCCAAGATATGCGGCCGGCCGTAAAAGGAGATCCTTGCGGGGCCGTATAATAGAATCGCGAGTTAACTGAACCCCCGCAAGGAATCGCAGCCTTACGGCCGATTTACGGCCGGTAATAGAATGAGGCCCCATGTATGTAAGATTTTAAATTTAAAGACAATTTTAATATTGCATTTATTTTTTCTTTGTACCTAACCCCTGTATAGCACTACGGTATATGTTGGAGCATTACAAAGATTATTGTAATAAGAATATTAATAATAATAACACTTTTGATAACTCTTTACAGAGGATTCCACCTTGTCTTCTTTCAACACTTATTGACAGATTGGAGCATGTGTTTATCTATCAGTGGAAGCACAGATAGGTAAGAAGGAAAGAGGGAGATGTTAAATAACAGGATATTTTAACATTTGACAGATACCCACTTTTGCCATACATGTCCATGTGCAAACAGCTTGCAACAATAAATGCAAGACCTGTCCTGTAGAATTGTAAACACCTCTCTCTCACAAACATAGCATACAAAATATTAAGGATACCGTCTGTATCAAGCAGAGACACCAATAATATGTTTTTCTTTTCTATTTAATACCTATAATAATGAATAGTTCCCTGCCTAATTTTGCATGTTTCAAATCTATCTGCCACACCAACAGTATGTGCAAGTCCCTATCCACTGAAGATGCCAATAAGGACCTATTTGCCACAATGTCTCTGAGCATAGTTTACATTTTTAATACTATCAGTTAAAATGACTTATAGAGGTAAGAAATGGCAGAGACTACATTTCAAGAGTCTACACAATATATTTCAATTTTAAGGTTGTAAACATTGAATACTGCTTTAATATGCCAGATGGCTTATTACCCAACTGTATGTGTACTGTGTATATAAACTACATAATTGTTAAAGAATTCAAACAATATATTTTGGCACATCTGCTCAGGAAGGTACCCCCTGGGGAGATACAATAAGAAAATGAAAGATGAATTTCTTAAACTGTAGAGGAGTTGATGAGCGAGAAAAGTGCATTTATTATAGTTCATGGGACTCAATTTACACAAAACACCAATCACTCTCTAGACCAGTGGTTCTTAACAGCTGGTCCTGGGACTGGTGTCTGTACCTGAGACCCTATCTGATGGTCTTCAAGGATGAGAAGAGCCTTACACTTTATACAATCCATCAAAATTATATTATAGATTATATTATAGATAGATTATAGAGGAGCTTTTATGTTCAATTAAACTAAACTATATTCCAATCAGTGCAAAACTAGATGAACATTCAGTAAATCACATGAACTGTCACCCTGTTAAACATGTCCTGATCAACATGGGCACTGGATGGTGACCCTTTAGCCTCAAAGCAATAAAGATGAGAATCACTGCTGTAGACCATCAGATAGAGGGTTGAAAGTCACAGGGAAATAAGGTTTTCCTTCTTGAGATTGCTGCAGAATGGATGGAGTTAAAGGTATTGTTGACAATGGGATTATATAGAAAAGCAAGTCCAAGTAGGATAACCACCATATGCTGCAGGAAAACTAACAATCCAAGATGGAAGTCTGAATGACACGCAATATTTTCTATAACAATATTTTATGCTCACTGCTTAAACAGTTGTTAATTTGTACTCTTGCTGTTACCTTCTGGTGCCACATTCTCTTCTTTTCTGGCATTTCTACTCCTCTTATTGCTCTTTCCTCCTCATCACAATCCTTCATTAATTTCACCTTTCATATCTCTAGATGATTCTCCTTTATAATCTCTCTTCTAACGCATTGGATTGATTAAATGGACGCTGTAGGCATTGTTATTTTATGTAAATGCTTTAAATCAGTGGCTTAATTAATTTTATCATCCTCTGTGTAATCCTGATGTAAAATATACACATTACTTACTTCTAAGAACCCTTCACAACAGATTCTTACCTTCTGGAGCTTTTCCTTTCTTCCTTTTCTCTCGCATGTAGGGCGCCATGTTTCACAGCTGTGACCAAAGACCACACTCATAGGGAGATTGCTAATATTGTTAATTTGTAGACTACTTTATAAATATGAGGGATCCTTTGTAAGACAAAAAAGTAATTTGTACAAATACAGGCATCCTTTGTAAGGCAAAGTCCTCCTAAAAATAAGAAGAAGATTAAGTACCTATGTTAAAGTTAGAGATCTTGCCTAGTTTGCCAGTTACTCCACCAAGTTTATAGAGAGCAGCATCTGCCATTTTAAGTTTTTGTCACTGGTATTGAGCTCTGTTAGCTGATTGGGTCACCAGTTCATGAGGCAGTTCTAGAGCCAATCAAAATACAATTGAAGCCTAAACTCTGATACTTGTTTTAAGCTTCCTTGTCTTATATGGTTGAACACTTATATATACTGATTTTAAGCTCAAAGACGTGGGCCCTCCATTCTTTTGCAATGTGTTACATTATTTTTTACTTGTACATAACCCCTGTACAGCGCTACAGAATATGTTGCCTCATTACAAATAAACAATAAAAATAAGAACAACGTTCCCTTTAAAGCCAAGAGTATACAACACATGGCATGCTTGTTTTAAGGGCCAATGTGGTTATAATTTAAAAAATAATACTGTTTTGAAGAATTACATTTGAAAATAGGTAAAATAGCTTTTTTAAAAGCAAAACAATACAACCTTTACTCTATTTCCTTTTATATGTAATTATGCTGCTGTGTAATGTATCAGCTGATCAACTTCCTTAAAGGGGAGGTGGCTTTGAATGCAGAGGAAGTTTCTATCTACACAATGACAATGTGGCAGCTACAACTGTAGGTGCTCTTGGTAAGACTGAAGGAAAGCTCATTAGTTTACAAAGGACACACTCCCCTGAGAAAGTAAGAGACAGCAGCAGGCAAGAGGACAAAATGGAACCCTGCAGTAAAGAATAATTGCATATAATGGAAAATGTAAAGCATGTATTTATAGTCCTTCCTTTTTCTGTAATTAAATGTTAAATTTTTTAAAAGACCATACAGAAACACAGTGTTCTTAAAAATAATAATAATAATAATAAAGATGCTGTGTGCTGCTTGCTCATCCCACCAAGTTCAGGGATGTCATATATGACTGCAGGTGATTAATATAGCCTCCATGTATTTGTGTGGGAATGCAGAATCATATATTAAAAAGTCACTGTTATTTGAATCAGTCTTGAAGATTCTAAGATGATATTAAAACGAATCCTTTGTGCAAAGCAAAGTTACCGCCGACATTAGCAGGGGTGTAGGAGCCACAATAATTAGGGGGGGGGGGGGATACAGCTCATTGTATACACAGGCCGTAAAATAGCTTATTTATACATACATATAAACATAGAAAATCTGGGGGGGTTTGTACCCCCATCCCCCCCAGTTCCTACTCACATGGACCTTAGGTAACTCATTAGTCTATCCGGATGGTAACTAGAATAGGATGAAATGGCATTACAATGTGATGATGTTAGTGTTACTAATTAGACACAGTAGTAGCAATCTCTGTGGCAATATCTCAACGTGTTTCACCCACTATAGGGCTTCTTATGGAGTCAGGACAGAAAATACTTCACCGTATTAACCTTACTTCTACTTAACTCAGTTTTACCTATATAAATCTATGTGAGAATCATGCATGGCCCACCAGATTCTATATATTTACAGGGCTGGATTAACTATCAAGCAAAATAAGCACGTACTTAGGGCATCAAGGGAAAGAGGGCACCAAATTCTCCTTTGTCGAATTTACCATGGGCCATATGGTGCAACACTTCAAATGGTGCAGATGAATCAGGTTCCACAAAGGGGCCACCACAATAAATGAAAACAAAATGCACACACACACACACACATATATATATATATACATATATATATATAATGTTTTAAGCGATTTGGGCCTCTAAAGGTCTTAATCTTACCCTATAAGTTTATTCTTTGCAATCTATAATGTAATATAATTTAATCATTTATAAACTATGTGATAGCATCTGTGTTTATATCCCATTTTCTCCCCTAAAATATGTCACCTGGAAATATAAAAAAAAAATAATCAAAGTCTGAGGTACCTGGAGTACAAATCCATGAAGAGTATAAAAACAGGGCTACTCAGGTTCGGTTCTGGAGGGCCACACACAGGCCTGGATTTGGAGATATCCTTTCAGTGCACAGGATGACTGAAGAAGTGATTGACTCACCTGTGTGCAGCAGGGGTATCATCAAATCAAGGCCTGTGTGTGGCCCTCCAGGACCGAACTTGAGTACCCTTGGCATAAATGGATAATTAGTTCATGTTGTAAAGAGATACGATTGTTTTCCATATTATACCTAGAATATCAAACTATTTCTTGCTCGTTATTCTTAGAGATATTTACATTTGTATAAAAAGCATCATATTTGTTTCCTGAAACTACAGGAAGTGAAGTAAAGCTGTGCAGGATGGAACAGATCGCAGATTGTGATGAACACTTCTTCAGTTTCGAATATGTAAAAAAAAGGGAATATTTTTAAGGGCTATGAGTATCTAGCCATATAAGTTACATGGCAGTTAATTATTCAGTAGTTGCATATGATTGCCTATGATGATTACCTACTTTTTGTTCCAAGAGGTTTTCAACTGACAAGAGGACATCCTTTGAGGTTAGAAGGAAAAAGATTCCACTTTAAAGAAAGAAAAGGGTTCTTCACATTAAGGGTAGTTAATCTGTGGAATTCTCTAATAAAGGAGGCACTGACAGCTGATTTGATAACTTTAAAAAGGGATTGGATATATGTTTTAATAAAAAGGACATTCAGGGTTATCCTGGATAATTAGAGAGGGAGTATTGATCCAGGGAGGAGTCAGTTTGCCAGTATCTGGGGTCAGGAAGGAATGTAGTCCTTTTTCCCCCTTATGAGGCAATTGAAAACATTTCAATGTTTTTATGTTTCTGTGTGCCTTCCTCTGGATCAATTAACAAGTAATCCACATATTGCAGAGGAGATCAGAGAAGATATAAAGGGTTGAACTTGATGGACTAAAGGTCTTTTTTCAACCTTGATCACTATGTAACTATGTAACTTCTCTTCCCCTATTCCTGTGCTGTGGACATGTGTGACAATGCTTTGTATGTGACAATGTTTTTTTGGTTTTGGGATTCAGCATACAATGGTTAATTAACCTGATGAATGGTATACTTAAGTTACAAATAATGAATAATAAAATAGCTCCCATGTACCTTCAATGGCTTCTAGACAAACAATATGAATTTATGTGACAGAGAAGAGGTGTGGACAGACCTAGCACCAGGGCAATTTAAAATTCATTTTATCTACAGATGGCTTTATTGTTGACTTTATAAACACACGTTTCTTGAAAAAACAAGTGCTGAAGTCAATATTAATAGCCCTTTGCCAAGAGCTTACACTTATATAAATATAAATAAATATATATATATAAATATATATATTGTGACAGGTCACTGCCACATCAGGGATTCAGTGCCTTAGTTTCCAGCACCACAATGGAGTACTCTGGAGTCCTTTTATGTTTCAGGCTTTTACTGGATAATTTTCAGCAAACAACAGAAATAAACAGCAAAATAATTCAGCGTCATTCAGCCTAAGTGCTGGCCTTTACGCCCTGAAGTCCAGGATTCCCAATGGCTTTCCATTGTTCCATTCTGGGTATCCATCCAACTCTCCCCCCCCCCCCCCCCCAAAGTGGAGCTCAATACAGGGGCCCCACCCATTTCTCTGTGTGTGTCTATTTTAAAGCTGCAAAACAGGTGTTTTCTCATGATTATTGCTGCAGTAGCAATTAACCCATTCTCTCCTGGTGTGAAATATTCACAGCTTTGTATCTTGCACCATCCTCTGGATCAGAAAGGCTGAATGATGGCTCAAAATGGCAAACTTCAATATTAGTTTACTGGATGAATTTTTTTTTTTAAATAATACACTGGTAAAGTATTATATTTGGACCCTCTGCAGTGTATTCAGAGCTCTATCCCCTTATGATAATAATGTATTCCAAAAATCTAAATCTGCAATAATGTAACAATTTTTGTATATCTAAAGCAAAATGGCTGTAAATCAAAACACCGGATGCAATACCCTGCGTTGTAGCGGCTCTCGCTGGAATGTGCCCACTGGCTATCCAGTAACAAATTGTATTTAATGGAAGCTTTCAGCTCTGATTTATGAGTCTCCAACAACACACACAGAAGAGCCTCAGGGACGTGGCAATTTTGGTTATAAAAAAACGTAAAATGCGACAAGAGGATAAAATGTGCCGTAGCAAAAATATTTTACTTACATACCGTTCAACAAAATTTTATTATACATTTTTGACTGGCTCGTCCTATAAAGTCAGGTTCTGTCAACTCCTTATGAGTGCTGCGAATGCAATAGCGGGAACCTCTGCTTGCCACCATCATGAGAAAATAACCTTTTAGTTGCAACTTCTTTGAAGGATGATAGAAATGCTTAGGTTAAGAATCACTGTAGTTTCGGAAAAACTTTACATTTGCGACGTATGTAACAAACTAATGCATAAGCCATGAATGTAAAAACATTTTCAAAGAAAATCTTAATTTTTGAAAACTGCATAATAAAAGTTTACATCTTATCTGACTTCAGTACTTACAGATAAGAGGGTGTGTTCTTATCTATTAAACCGTAGGAGGAGGAAGAAGATTGTTAAATCTTTGAAGGCTTTGGTATTTGACTCCTACCACTTTCTGACAGGTGCTCAAAAGCAGATAGCTTGCAAAAAATAACTGCGACCCCCTCTCTCTCTGTTCTCTCTCATGTAGGGTGCCATATTTCACAGCAGTGACCTAAGGCCAAGTCACAGGAAGGGGCTTCACACTACCAGTGTAATGCTGTTACACACCGCATTACACTGCATTACACTGATAGTGTGAAGCCCCTTATTGTGGACTATGTCTTATTATATGCAATCATGCACAACTTTCTTATAAGAGCTCCCCTATTTCACTGGTCAGGTACGAGTCATTTTTTTTTTTTTTCACTTGTTTTGTTTTTCTGCCATTATTTAGATATATTTTTGTTTTTGTTTTGTCTATTGGGAAACTGCACTCATTTCTGCAATTTACAATATAGAGAAATAATGATTACATTTTCCAGATAAGGCGAGTACTTCACAAGCACTTTATCACTTCGCAAACTTAAAGGGCCATTGTGGGCATTTTTTTCTGTTATATCTTAAAATGGGCATTTGATTAAACAGTTTCTTTTTGAAAATGAAGTTCCTGTAGCAGAAAATACTGCGTGAATGTATAACTATATTACGGATTTGTCCCCGTCAGCCAATGGCCGGCGATATAGCTGTATGTGTCGTAAGTGTCTGCCAATGAGAACCATAGACGTGCATACTCTCTACTGACATAGAGGTATTTCCTGTTGCATTTCCTATTATAATACATTTAAACTTATGTAACTAACTTTAACCACGTTTAAAATATTTTTTCATGAAAAAAGTAACTTTTATAATAAAAGAAAAACATGCTCTTTTAAATTGTGTGATAGGAACAAAATTACAAGTTGGGTGAGCATTTTTTTTCTTAATATGAGCAAAATCTGCTTGTATCTAGGGGTTGCTATGTTGGCTCTTATCAGCACTACATGTTGACTTGCAGATCCCATTAAATTCCCTCTACGTGTTAAATTGTAGCTCGTAACGTAGCTCGCAAGACTTAAGGCTATTAAATTGGCCTCTTAATGCTACAGGCATACGACTTGCTGGTTAGGTGTGAAAAAGGCCAAAAAAGCCTAAGGGACGTGGATCGTGGAACTTCGCTGCCTCAAATCCTTTGTTCTCTCAAGCCCGTAACCGCTACGTTTCCAATTTAGCTTTTAAATTGCATCAAGATCACTGGCATTCAACTTGCAAATGGACCTCAGCAGCCGAGTGCTAAAGAGGACCCGCAATGGGGTAAAGTCCAACTCGTAGTACTGTAAATGCAAATAAACGCATACGACTGTAAATATCATAACAGGGAAAGTGATGTTAAGTCTTAGAATTTATAGCACAACATTTTCAAGCTCGCAAATCGGCCCCGAAAAATACTTTGTTTCATGTTTAATTTTTGTGTTATATCGATCCCGGCAATCAATGTGTTAATACATATACTGTAACTCGCATGTGATAGAATATCATATTTACGGCTTTATGAATATTGCATTGTTTCTAGAATGTGGGTCCGATTGTAACTCGTAATTGAACCCTGTAAGACTTTAAAATTGCACCTCCATTTTTCAGTGACGTAATGATGACGATCTCTGTTACCATTGGCTCCATCTAAACCCGTAACTACGAGTAAGACTAATTGATCACGTTCACGGCCTCACATATAACGAGCAAATTATGGTTTACAGGTCTGCCTCTCAAGCCCGTAACTCGCAGCATGTTCATATTTAATAACCCCGTAAATCTGCAACTTTTCAATCTCGCAGCCATTGTGGTCTCACGTTGCAGATACAAGCTTCGAATTTAATGTGGCTGTTGAAGTCTGAAAGGAGTATTCGGTCAGTTTTTTTTGGATGCTCAGAAACAGCAAGTAGCACTATAAACTGCAAATCCTGCCCCTTGTGCAATGGACTGGGCAGATAACATGCATGGCAGCCATTATTTACTAGCAGATTCTGCTGAAATTAAGATGTTTTCTACAAAAATGTTTCTATGCTCTTGGCGTACATAACTGCGAATATTATTTGTTATGCAATTTTTTTCTAAACTACTGAAATATTTTAAATCCTTTAATAAGTAGGTAAACATAAAAACATTTAAACAGATGAAAAATATAAAAATATGTAGAATACACTTTATTAACACCTTTCTTTTATTGTGACTTTTTGTAACAAGATTCCCTCAAGGCCTTTTTTAATTAAATCTGTGCAGTAAATAGGCAGCTACAGACAATTGCGCTCTGCAACATTTTGTAAAAGATAGGAGGGATTCCAGGCAAAAAGATGATGGTAAACCAGGAATTTTCAGTAGATGTTTTCTCTCAAACAAATAACAAATTCTTAAAGAAAAAAAAAATTGAAAAGTTTATCATACTTATGATTACTACTTAAAGCTTATTAAAGCTGCTCCCTTAAGGAATTATGGAGAGGTGGGGGTTATGGGATTGTAGCCATAACACCCTCTAATCCTACAGTGCATGCTCCACGTTAGCTGACCTGCATAATTAATTCAGTCTGTGTTGATTGTGATTGCATGCTACTGAGCAAATGACAATAAAGAGACACTATCAGCCTTATTAAATTGCGATTCGGCAAATTGAAAAGGGCTCTATATAAGCACATAGCATATTTATTTTACAGAAGTTTGCACATAAAATATTTTTTTTACAGAAGTTTTTAGTTAGTGAACTTCTATCCAAAAGCAAGGACATGACTAACTAAAAACTTCTGTAAAAAAATATGCTCTGTGCTTAAATAGAGCCCTATTCAATTGGCCGAATCACAATTTAATAAGGCTGTTAGTTTTTAACTTATTTTTTCCTAAAACCTTTTTGTGCTGCTTTTTGCACATGTATTGTACTATTAATAGTAAAATGAAATAATACATGTAACTTGAAAATTGCTTACACTGGTCCTTTAATAAACTTTCACAGTAGGATTTATGAAGAACATGCACAGTTAGCACAGATTAGACTAAAAACTGGGCATACTCTTCGTCCTTTTCACCCCAAATGTGAGAACTAATAAAACGGTGCTAGATAAAGAAACAGAGAGGGGAGATCTTTTATACATAACCTATGCTTAAAATACCCAGCATTCTAGCTCCATTATCCAAGCTTCCATTCAAAGTTATAAAAAGTGACACAGCAGAAGTTCCAAAAGTGATATCATTTAAGACTATAGGTAATAACTTTTTTTTCATTCGAATGCATCTTAAAATTGTTTTTTTCCTACAGTAAACTAACATTAAAGTTTGTCATTTTGAACTGTCAGAACACCTTTCTGATCCACCCACAGAAAAAGATTATACTGAGAGATCATTGGCAATAATGGGTCCAATACTTTGGGGATTTATTAGTAAATAATGGCAATGATCTCTCATTAATAAATGATTACAATTTATTTTTGGGAGTGGATCAGAAAGGCTGACTGAGGCAAACTTCAATGTTAGTTTACTGTTATTCACAAATATAAAATTAGAACTTTAATAATAACTTTAAAAAGATGATTACATTGCTAAATCACCTTACTATCCAGAACCGTTATGGTGATATAAGTCCTTTATAATTTACTTGATCCAATAACCACTCCAGTAACCAATTTTTTTATTATAAAGGACTTATATCACCATAACGGTTCTGGATAGTAAGTGGATTTAGCAATGTAATCATCTTTTTAAAGTTATTATTAAAGTTCTAATTTTATATTTGTGAATATTTGATCAAGTGTTAAGCACTGGAACATAAGTAGGATATGTTCAATTGTAGTTTACTGTTAATTTAATAACATTCAATTTATAAGTACTTATTATTACCTATGGACATAAATGATACCATATTGGGAACCCCCGCTGTGTCACTATAATAATTTACACTCTGGATTCCTCTTGATATATGAACTGCTTTTTATAATCTGAAATTGGAAAATGTTGCCTAAAAAACAATAATAATTGCGATTGGCCCTTTGATTAGCTGTGTTCAAGAAGCCAACATGTTCATAGTCTCCAAATAAAACACACAAGGCTCGTTCTTTATCATGGCAAATGGGTTATTATTGTACAACCCTGTACAGTACTTCAGCATTTTTTTAAAGATTTAAAAAGCAAAGAGTTACAAAACTGTTTGCAATGAACTGGAAATAGAAAAGATAGCACTTTTTTTAAATTCCATTATATAGTACACCGTATAAATTACAGAGTATTCCGATGCACAAATGCATCTGCCTAACATTTATCAAATGTAATTTTTGTGTCTTTGTTCATCAAGTTCGCAAAGTTGAATTAGTCTTTTACTTTGTAGCTTGGCATCTACCAGAGTCCAAAATAGAAACGCTATCACGTATGACAGTGCTCAAGGTCTGGAACGCTGCTGTTGTTGCAGAACCTCAGGTTATTGGGGATGTGACAGTCTGTGTAACTAATTGCCCCATTTGGGGCGTAAATGGGCTGCAGTCTGAAACCTCCTTTAAGGAGCTGGTCATTGTTTAAGGAGACTATCTGGAAGCTAGTTTCCGTCATCTCCAGAATAGAGTTGTCTTTCTTGGTGCCCGCTTCGCAGTAGTCGTCTTTCCGGCGCCCACGGTTGTATTTCCATTTCTGAGATGTGTAGCGACCCTTTTTGTGCATATGCCAGCAGAAGATGCTGAGGAGGACAACAAGTACAATAATGACAGCCCCCCCTATTAATCCCGCCAGCAGAAATGGAGAGCCCATGCTCTGCGTTGTGGGCTGCTCGTGGCTGGATGGGCTGTTGCTTCCATTGTTTAAAAGCGAGGCCTTGGTAGTGGCCTCTGCACATACAGTTTCTTCACCTGCTCGGTAGTTGTTAAAAGCATCCAGTGGAGCCAAACAAATTCTATATGTAGACTTGGGCTCTAAATTCAGAAGGCTCAAATGTTCCTTTTCTCCACTAACTATCCGTTCCTGAACAATTCCTCCAACCAGACTGTGTCCCAGTTTAACCCAGGTGAGCTTGTAGGATATCACTGAAATAAAGGACAGCCAGCTGACCTGGATGCAAGTGTCATTAACAAAATGGGTGAATAGTTGAAGTCTCTCTCGAATGGGGGGAGTCACTTTTTCAATGAAAACCACCTCATCAGGCACAGTAGGGGCTTGTGATGGTGTAGGTGTTAGGACTGTCGTCATTTCTGTGGGTTCAGGGACAAAAGTGGTAGTGAGCACTGTAGTCAGAGCTAATGTTGGAGGAGCTTGGGTAATTGGCGGCAAAACAGGGGTGGTTGTAGGGCAAGATAATAAATTCACATTGAGTTCCCGCACAGCCATTCCCCGGACCTGCTCTGGAGCCTGACACATGAACGCACGGACATTTATAGCGGCTGGAAGAGATTTAAGCCATTCTGTTACCCATCGGATGCTACAGTCACAAAACCAAGGGTTATTTCTTGCAGTCAACTGCTTCAGGTTAGTAAGGTTATCAAAGACTCCTTGTACCAACCTTTGGAGGCGGTTATTAGAAATATCCAATCTCTCAAGCTTGTGCAGGTTGGCAAAAGCTGACACTGGTATATAGTTAATTTGGTTGTCCTGCAAGTTCAGCTTTACCAGATAGGTGCCCTGGAGATCATTAGGGGGAATGGTGAGAGAGTTACGTACCATTGAAAACTCCTTAAGTTTAGGTAGATAGCTAAAGGTACCATCTCCTATTCCTTTGTTGGTTAAAAGGTTGCCATCTAAGATTAAACGTTCCAAGTTAGTGAGATTTTGGAAGGCCAAGTCTGCAATGGTTGCAATGCGATTTTCATCTAACCTCAACTCTTGTAAACCTAATGGGAGGCCAACTGGAACACTACTTAAGTGATTTTTGGAGAGGAATAGCAACTTAAGGCTAGCTGCTTCCCGAAATGCTCCATCTTCCACCCCCACGGTTGAGATTGAATTATCATCTAAGTGCAGTTCCTCCAGCTTTTGAAGCTGAGCTAGTGCTACTCTTGAAATGGTTTGGATGTTATTTTCTTGGAGGTGGAGCACCTTGACATTCTTGGGAAGGTTCATAGGAAACTCATCCAACTGGTTGCCATATAGGTAAACTGTGTGCACTGACTGGACATTGTGCAGTTCCGCAGGGAATCCAGCATTATTAATTTGGTTATTGTGGAGGTAGAGCACTGTTACGCCCTCCGGTATTCCAAGAGGCACTGAGGTCAAACTCCGCTCATTACAATAGACAAAGTTCCGGTCACATCGGCATACGCTTGGACATGCCAAGGACTGTGAAATTTGTATGGATAGTCCGAGTGCAAACAGAACCCAGGATTTTAAGAATGTCACCCAGTCTTTGGGCCAGAATAATGTCCGTAGGCCCATTTCTGGTTTGCAAAAAAATAAAAGGCCCTTACCAAAATAAGAAAGAAACACAAAGTGCTAATCTCAGCATTTAACGTGATTCTGTCCAGCCATCTGCCGTTCGGGGAGATCCTCACAGCTAAAGGTCCAGTAATCTTGCTATAATGGCAAGTCTCCTGCCATCGATGGGGATGCAGCAGTCTCATTAGCCAAGATTGCACACTTAGCTGCTCCTATCCATATAAACTGCAGTGTTGATTAATCACTATTTAAAGTCAGTGAAAAGAAGCAGAGTTTTGGCAGAGTTCCTTGGCCGTAGATCTGGAAGGGGCTGTGTTGTTAGAAGCG
Organism: Discoglossus pictus; assembly: GCA_027410445.1. Lineage (NCBI taxonomy): Eukaryota > Metazoa > Chordata > Amphibia > Anura > Alytidae > Discoglossus > Discoglossus pictus. The sequence goes on along the minus strand of CM050168.1, from coordinate 197,386,296 downwards.
GCTTCTCTTAATTTGCATGATCGTCCTCACTTTATCTGGTGACTTCCAGTTGAATGATCTAAAGAGAAGAAAAGAGAAAAAAAGAATAAATATACAACAATCTCAATACACACAAAATGACTGTAACACTATCAAAAAAATATTTATGTATTAACATAATTTCAGTTTTTATGTAGTTCATTTATTATGTGTTATGTTTTTTTACTTAATATGTGCACCATGCTGCATACAGACATATTCTGCCAGTTTCTATCTTTCTTCTAGAATGTGAATGAATACAATAGGAGAAAACAGAATCATTGGGACATGGTCTTTGCTGGAATACAAGCTTTTGCCTTCAAATGTAGGAAATTCCTTCAAAAGCAGAACATTTGTGAGAATGGACCGGGAGATTTCCCATGAATAGAGGAACTGTCCCTCCAAAAAGAAGCATTATGCTGAATATGTTACACGATGCTCATAAAAAAACCTGTTCCTATTTAAGTGATGTCCTGCAAATTATCTGCACATTACACACTTGCCCTCTTGGCTCTCGGTCGCTGCCGATGACAGAAAGCTGCTTGCAGCAATGCCTCGGCTAAATAAATAATTCATCTCACATTTTTTTTTAAGAATGCAGAACATGCCAACAGGGAACACGAATAACCTATATTTCCAGTGTCAGTGTAAAACACAGTCTTTTAAGGTGTCCATCTGGAAAAATAACTTGCTCAGGAAACAAAAGATCTTACATTGAAAAGTGACTTTCAAAATGTTTACATCAGGTTAGCGCAATTTATGTGTGAAGACATTTTCTTGTGAAGGCTAAATAAGTATTTTTTGTTGAAAACCAAAACATATCTGTATGAGGGTAGGGGTGGGAGGCCAACGCTTTAGGGAAAATAAACATTACTGGTAGAACGTGCTATGGTTGACCTGTGACAGAGATTTGAAAAAGGAGAAAATGAGAAAATATTTAAAAAATTACATCTACATGGGGCTAAACTATGGATTTAAAGGACCACTGTCCTTTGAAAACTGCAACAAAAAGCAGTACTTGAAAAAAAAAGCCAGTGCAACATTTTCAATCCTATATTTGAATTTTAGTATTTAAGACTTCAGCAAAAATGCCTCTCTCCATTCCCAGGTGGTGGAAGTGGGTCTGCCGAGGGTGCTGTCCTGATTGGAGTCTTTATCGGACTCACAAAATATAATAAACTTTATCAGAACAGCCTTCTAGACAGATAAAGAAGGCACTAAAGTCAGAAAACTATTTAGGATAGCCTCCCGGGCACATCTATCCCAACCCATGGACAAATGAATGAATATAATAGCAGTAGTTGAATTGTTGGCTCATTGAGCTTTAAAGTTATGTATTTTAAGCACAATTAGTCAATGTACTTCATCTCTCCTATTAATATATGGTTATCTCTAATGGAAAGTTTATAAGCCCCAATAAAAATTGCTCAGTTGAATAAATACTAATAGTTGCTGAGAATTTGCAAGATTAAAGTATTTGCATTATTCTAATCTATACCAACTGGGCTTGCGCCCACTTTGACAGATAATTCATTAATCATGTGTGACAAAATAATTAAGAGAGGAGTACCCTTTCATGTAACAGTTAAAATATCCAACTTTAAGCTCAGTTATCTAACACTTCAAAATGTTGAAAAAGCAACCAACGGTAATTAAATTTATTTATATACATTTAATTTCTGCAAAATGTAAATCTGAACTATTAATGAGCATTATAAATGGGAATATAAAGCTTGGTTCCAATGGATCCTTATCGAAGCCTAACACCCCCACACATATGTCCTTGAGAGGTGGATTTACGCTATCCCATTCATGCTCTGCTTGTCTGCTACATGTTTATTCTGCTACAAATTCCAAACCCGTCAGCCTCTGACTCTCCATTAAATGTTCCTATATAATCTGCTACCCCTGTAGTCTAAATGTTAAACAGAACCCCCCTCCTCTCCCCCACTAACTACCCTTGTGTGCAGAAATCTAACAATTAAAGCAGCCCTCCACTGTCACGTGGGGCACGGTGATCGGGGACAGCTTGGCTTCAATTATTGCAGATGACGTGAGGCTGCATAAAAAGATCCCCTAACTGGATTATGTGCTAACTCAATTCAGACTGTCACAGTTTATCCTTCTTAACTCAGTGAGGCTTGCGTCTCGATCGTGCCGTCTTGTTTGTGCAGGCTCGTCGTGCACTGTGGAGTGAATTTTAATGGGTCTGTCATACTCCTCTACAGATGCTCCCCGAGCCTGTCACATGCAGATAACCCATTCAGGGCTGACTGGCTAGCAAGCAAACCTGTCGTATATATCTATCTACCAGAATTTCCTATGGTAAGGTCAACATACAACATGGTTTAAAGGACCACTGTAGTTCAAGGAAAGAGGCACATGTTTGTGTAGAGCGCAACAAACCAACAAGACATGGACATTTTTTACAAATATTTTTGAAAAGTAGAGGAATCCATTTCGTCTTTGTTACATAATTTCCTGATCTGAATCATGATTCTTTGTGGGTAGGGGAGGAGGGAACAGGGAGAGGCCAAGAGTAAACGCCCCTCTCACACACAACTTCCATCAATGTATCATGGATGCCTCCAGGGTCTAGCAAACAGGTTAAAAACATTGACCTATTAAAAATTAGCTTTATGACTTTTTACCCTGCTTAATTATGCTCTTAGCTAGACTCAAGTTTTCAAACACACACAATGTACTTTCCTCTTGTATATATAACTCAGTGAAAACTTTTGGTGGGTTCCCTGGTGGCCCAGTGGAACCAAGAGGTCACACCACCCTGAAACTAAGCAGGATTGGGCCTGGTCAGTACTTGGATGGGATACTACCTAGGAATACCAGGAGCTGTCTGCTGTGGTCCACTGGAGAAGGACCTGGCAGCCCACTCCAGTATCTCTGCCATGAATACCAAGTGGATCAGGTCCATGAGGTCACGAAGAGTCAGACACGACTGTATGACGCGCACACACACACACAAACTGTTGGCACTTTATAAATAAAAATTTGCAGCATGCAGGTTAAAAATATTGTGGTCCCATATTTACACATTTTTATCTATATGGTCAGTTAGAGATACGCTCAGATACTATTCACTGGCTGGTGTATGTTAGCAAGGATAAAAGCTTATGACCATTCGGGACTGCCTCCCAGTCAGAGTTTCTTCCACCAACTGATCATCTCATAAGAGCAGCTCAACTGGAGGCTCAGAAATTCATGTTTGTAAGTTATTTTAAGAATGATTACTGATTTTTTAATTAACAGAATAGTCATTTTAAAGATCAGTGGCAAATTATCACATCCACCTCCTGTTAGGGCACATCAGTTGCCCTATAATACAATTTAAGAAATTGCATTTAGAGATCAGTCGATTCTGTATTTTCTTAATGGTTTTACCACCCGCCTAGTTCTGTGTGACATGTTTTCCTGTGTTGCAAGTGGAGGATAAACTGCGCATATGGCTTATACCACCCAGCTAAAGCCCATAATAGCCCAGGCAGGTGCAGATTTGGCTGCAGAGCAGCTCTGGCATTAAATCCAGCTTTTCGCCACCTCTCAGACCTCGGAATGACAAAGTCCTGTACAAAACAGACAAAAAAAGCCCAGCTCAGTTATTCCAGCTTCCCTCGCTGGCTTGGCTTCCAGGTTTAAACTGCAATCCATTCTGATTTTGCCAATGTCACCTTTCAGAAAGGCTTTATTTTGTGCTGGCAATGCCGACTCCTAGCCACATATCATAGGCAATAAAGACAGCGGGTAGCTTTTCAAATGGATATTTGCAAATGCCATTTATTTTCTCTTTACTATAACAAATAGTCCTGTGTAGTCATATTTGAAATAAACAAACTACGCTTGGAAAGAAAGTCAATATGCTTTTGGAATGTAATTGATTACATTTTATATACAATAATATTGCAGTGTAATCTACCATGTTGTTTTCTGATGATTAATTAGTGTTCAGGTTTTCCAAGCAAGAGAATGAGAGGAAGCCCTATAGCATAATATACAGATCCTACAAACAGATGTAAAGCTTGAGTTAGGGATATACTAAAGGCTACAGGAAATACAGACGTTTATATAATTAATATCACAATTAACTAATTACAATATATTTAAATGATCATGCTAGGCTATTTGTATTGTATCTTTCTGTAGGCAGAAATGCAAATTTACAAAATAGTTTATCATGCATTTTTTTTATAAATGATTAGTTTGTACATTAAAAAATACTTCTATAGTGTTCAAATCTGAGAGCGGAAAAGTTTCAACCTGTCCTCCGTTGGAGCAGCCGAGCTATTGAGTTCGATAGAGACAACATTTATTTCCTCTGCCGTTGGATCAATTCACACCTATACACCCCTTAATATAAAACATTTTTAAATGTATACACAAACTGTCTTTGTTTATTTATATATATATATATATATATATATATATATATATATATATATAGATATAGATATAGATATATATTAATAATGAGTATTGCAGTATATTGCGAAACCTTTTGTACTGCCCAAACGCCTTATTTATATTGGCAAGCTTTCAAGAGGTCTGACCTCTCTTTATCAAGTCTGAAGTAATACTCTATATATCTATATATATATTTATTTAAAGACCAATTTAGTGGTCTTATTCAGCGGTCTCTAAAGATTAGTACTAAACCTTTACTGGACATTTAAACAATTAATTTAAAATTGTTCCCCACTCCAGTATTATGTCTGGAGTGGACCCGCTAAGGAGACGCACATTAGAAGCAGGGAGCAGTGTAACCTGAGTGGTGCTATGTATAGACAATTTCTAGAAATTGTCTTCTATCATACTATAGTTTTCAATGGGCAAATTTAGATTAAATTAAATTAAGATTTTTACATTAACAAAAGTTCTCTCTTTTTCCTAATGACTATCTCTCTAATAATTAGTGGGATAAGCCAGATAAGCATGCCCAGTTAGTAGATGTATACATGAAGATCATACTATTGATAACATCTTAATGTTCTTGTATTGTGAGAGTCTAATATCTCACCACCTGAAATGACCTTAGTAAACCCCAGACCAGTCCCATGATCAGGTAACTTATATGGGGCATGTTCGCAGACCGTACAATTACACGTCCATAAAGCTCTCAAGCTCCATTCGGAGGCCAATTCCACCACTGCTTAATAAACACAGGTCATTAAAATCTCTGCACAGAAAATTGAAATTGTCAGTAAGCACAGAGCATCGTATTAAGCAACTGCAGAGACAAATCTAATAAGAATTTTATGACTTTAGTGCTGACGGTAGAATGACAATTTGGATATCACAAGGGCTTTCAGATACTCACTGGGTAATATTTTCATTTTAACAGGGCTTTGAGGGAGCCAGACAATTTGTTGGCTCCACTGAATGTGGTTTGACACTCCACTAGTTCCATGCTATCTCATAGCTGTATTTGTTCCATTGCCTTTACGGATGAAGTTTGATAAAAACATCATATGTTTCTGAAGTATGCAACAAACCAAACATTATCAGCTATATAAATCATGAGCATAAACTTATTTTAGCGAAAAATATTCCATTTTGCAGACTCTGTTTGTGTCATGGGTGCTTCCATCATGAATAACAACCTGCAGGTTGAACGGGAAGGATACCCTACTTGGAACAGTTCTGTTATTTAATTCTACTATTAAGTGTCAAATCATAGTGGCAGTTTTTCATAGCTAGTTATCTGCACCCAAGTGTCTAATCCTGAGGAATAAAGATTGATCAAAGTCACATTGAATTCAAAATTTAATTGTAATTATTTATTTTAAATGTTTTAAAATGTTTTGCACATTGTACAGTCAAGTTCTTCATAAGGGCATACTATAAATAGGATATTGCAGTGGTCCTTTTAAGCAATGTAGGCATATTTTGCCTAGGACAGCAGGCAACCATGTTGATCCAAGATTTCAAAGTTTACATATTGAACACAGGTGAACCAATAACTTCCTTCTTACCTGTGCACAATGCAGAAGTTCTCAAATCCTGGCCTGTTTGTGGCTATCACTTCCCTACACTTGTCATAAAGGAGCATTTTTTTCCAGCATGAACTCAATAAAAGCACTTACAAGATAGAGGTACAAGTATACAAAATACAAACAAAATGTAAAGTGACTTCATAATAAGCAATGACTTGATGGGATACGCCCCAGTCTGCTATGGAATAATACGGTCATATAACACTCTTACATTCTAAGTCTATATATATATATATATATATATATATATATATATATATATATATATATATATATATTGTATATTAATCCTTTTAACTAAAGCATTTCACTATCTGGTCATTGCTCTGTGATAGTATTTTATATTTAGAATAACTATTACTATCTATGCTTTACCCTCTAAACTAAATATACAATTTGGCGATTTGTCTACTGCTCCTTCAGTAAAGGATTTCTTGATCATTCAAGTCTTGCTTCAGGGCACCATCTTGTTTGTGTCTAATGTTTTTGCTTCAAAATGAATGCAGTATTAGAGCAAACTGCCGTCTTCCCAATACACAAAAAAAAAAAAAAGAGTATTGATATGGGAAGAAAATATCCAAGATAATAGTCTACCAGATCTGAAGCTTGCTGGCACAAGCCTGGTCTGCTTCAATATAAAACCAATGTTTCACACTGTCTTTAAAATATATATATATATAAAAAAAAAATCTGAGCATCTGTTTTGATTACAATTTGAATGTGGTTAAGTGTGACAGCAGTGTGGTTTGTGTGTTACATTATGCTGCAAGATCCTTGGATGGAGTTACCATATCTTCTGTCTACACATTTCTCATAAAAATGGTGAACAGATTGCTTCATAAACAAGAGATATCACCTAAAGGACCATTGTACAGTGTGTATATATATATATACATAATAAATAGTACATTTGTGTTCACATTTGAACTTCTTAAACAGGTTAAAAAAACTTGTTTCATGCCCAAAATTCAGAGAAATAGTTATTACACTGCACTCTGGGAACCTTAGCAATACCTAACCATTACAAACATGGCTTCCCATAAGCATATGCGTGACTAAGAATATAAATACATTGGGAAAGAGAAATTAAGCTAGTTATTTAAATTAGAATAAAATGTATGTGATGCCTCTGATGGACACTGGAGGCATCCAAGATATGTTGGTGAAAGTAGTATGTGAGAATGGGTTTACATTTGTGGAGAACAATACTTGCAATTCCTTATGCAAGATGTCTACTTTTGGACTTGCTTTCCTGTTTTAGGGGGAAGAGGTATGGTGTCACTAAATTAGATTGGCTATGGGCTTGTTTGTTCACATAAAATGTACTATGCTTGTGTGTATACAAGTAGGTAATTAGCCAATGCACTTAAAGGTATATGAAAGTGAGCTGGGTTATTAATACATCTGATAGAGGAGCATTTATAGTGTCTGAAAAAATTTGTTTGCATGAAAAAATTGCAAAGTAAACAGCTAAACCATTAGCCTGAAGTTTGCTCTAAATGTTGACACCCCCTGAAATTTTCAGGGATAATTAGCATAACTTATACATTGTATCTTTTTTGCCTGGGGATTGTGCAGCCATGCTCAGTGTGCACATGTAGTCTGCCCTACTGTGGCAAGTCACATTATTTCAGACACTTTCCTTGAGCCAATCAACATGTACATGTGCTGCATATTGGATATCTCATTAAAAATGAGATATCCAATATGCAAATCTCAGTTGTTGGGGGTGTCTACATCAACCCCAGCACATTTTTTTATTTTCTGCTAAATTTTTTTGCATTTTTTCATGCAAATTTTTTTTGCTAGGTGGGTATAAATGCATTCTACAGGATGCATTCATAACCCACCTCACTTTCATATACCTTTAAACTCTGCATAACGCTACAGAATATGTTGCCGCGTTACAAATAAAAGATAATAATAATAATAATAAATCTACTGGAATATATAGATAATGTCAGCTTAGTTCTTACTAGTAAAAGTTGGGGGAAACTAATACAATGCAAGAATAATTCTGTCATTTCACTATGCACATTTTTATATACAAACATATAACAGGGGTGTCCTATATTATGATCATTGAGAAAGAAAATGCTGAGGAGTCAGACGCAGTCTCGGAGCGCTGTGATTATCTCTCCGCTTCTGGCAGTACAGTAAAAATGACAAACAATTGTTGTGTCTGTGAGGCTCTTATTAATTCGCGCCCATCGCTATGTTCAGCAGTGTGTTTAATCTTTATGTACATTAATATATACATAACTGTCTGCAGCAATGTTTCATAGCATTAGAGGATGCCGGATAACACTGTATTACAGATCGCTTGGCAGGGAAAGTCATAAAGAGATATTAATTCTACTGCGTGGCAATTTGATTACCAAACCCAAAGGCTTATAGTGGATAAACCTGCTTTTCTCATTGTAAGTTAGGGACTGTTATTGTTTGCTGTGACAGAATATATCAATAATATTCATAAATGTCAGATATAACAATGAGTTTGGCCTTGATATATAAATGCCAACTAAATGTACCGCAAATGTGACACAATCCCATAACAAAGACATAGGAGTCTATTTCCATTTGTGCTCTACACCTATCCAAAAATGAATCTACCTTGATAATAGAAATCAAATTATAAGATATGTAAATAGCAAACTGGTTAGATTTATTCATATCCAATATCCCGATCCCTCCACTGTTCAGTAGATAAGAACATACCCTTAGACTATCTGAAATATACAAGCCTCCCAGGTTAGTTAGGCCAGCCAAACATTTGCTATGGCTTGTATATCAAAATCTATAATAATTAAAAAGATTGGAGGCAGCAGTAAAATTTTAAGAATAGTGGCTTCTCACCTCCCAAGATTTGTCAATCCCTACCTTAGCCCCAAACATATCAAGTCAGATAAAATGGAAACTTTCTATTCATAGTCTTCAAAAATTAAGATTTGGATCTATCCTGTTATGTGCACGCACGGCACGGGAAGCCTTTGGTGCCGGGCGCTCTTGCATCCCGATGTACTCCCTAAGCACCTAACCCCCTACACCTCTTGCCGGCCCTAACCCTAACCCCCTACACCTGTTACCCGCCCTAACCCTAAACCTAACCCCCTACACCCCTTGCCAGCCCTAACCCCCTACACTACTTACTGGCCCTAACCCTAAACCTAACCCCCTAACCCTAAGGCCCTAACCCCCTACACCACTTGCCGGGCCTAACCCTAATCTCCTAAGCCTCTTAGCCTAACCCTAACCCGCAAAAAGTAACTTCCTAGCCCTAACCCCTTACAACACTTACCGGCCTTTACCTTAACCCTCTAAACCTAACCCGAAAACCCCTAACCACTTACCGGCCACTTAGAGACAGCTACATCGGGTGCAATTCCATGCATGCACATAACAGGATAGGTTCTAAGATTTTCTCTAGAAATTGTTTTAGGTTTGTGATTTATTCAGCTGCTAAATTTATTAGCAGATTACATATTTCCTGAAATACAGTTCTCCTTTAAGGTGAAGGGAACGGATTCTACTCGTGAACCCACTAATTAAAACAAATATGAATTAAAAGGAGAAAAGCTAAAACAGTCCATGGGCTAAATGGTATAACTTATAATGAAAGACTTCATAACCTTAATATGTATAGTTAGATGGAGAAGTGTGAGATGACAGAAATCTAAAATATATCAAAGGATTTAATAAAGTTTAGGATAGAAGTATCTTCCAGAAAAAGAGGAGTGTGAGAACAAGAGGCCATTATTTAAGTTAAACAGTTGAGGAAGATAGAATAAGAAATCTAAGTGGACCATTTGGTTCTGTGATTTCCTCCCATGTGACAAACCAGGTTCAAGTCAAGTTCTTCCTAAGTGGTCCTTTAACTATTGAGTCAACTGGTTCATAAACGTAAATGCAACTTTTTGGGTCACAGACCATTCCAACCAAGAGCCTCCATTTCTGTTTTGTGGCAATCCAGTTTGATTGAGCAAAATACCATGGCAGACGAGGAATGACTGAGCTTTCTATTAGACCAGTAGATGTCAGCAGAGTGTAGATACTCCCTGTATAATCCTGGCTATTACAGGCTTGTCACTAAACTGGGCAGAGCAGTTTTTAGACCTATTACCAGCTTACTGTGGCCTAGGATAATTCATTTTATCAGAGGGATGTACAAATGCTTACAGCACAGAATTTAAAAGGATTAATAAAAGCACTCTTGCTTCACTAATTATCTGAGTTTAGGTGTTGTGTACTTTATAAAGCTAGATATTGCATTTATTAGCCTCTGATCTTCCATCTCAGGTACAAAAACAATTAAAAAAACAGTACTTTTCAGTGAGTTGTGCGTGCTGCCATTTTGAAAACCGACTCATGGGTGCCCTCTGCTGGCATGTCCACTGAAAAAGGTCAATATTTTAAGTGAAGCCCTGGAGGCCGCATTTTCTACTAGATTTTCAGGCAAGACATTTCGCATCTTCAGGAATTCATCACAAAACCTTCAATTTAAGGATAACTTTATTATTTGTCTTCAAGTAATTCTATATAACTTTCACAGTTCTTTTCACATTGCTTGGCTTTCAAGGCCTCATTCCCGAGTGACATGGCTTCTGGGGTGCAACTATATATAACTGACACTCGTTAAACAGTGGTACACACCTTGATTAATTAGCTGATATGCCCGCTGGCTATGACCTGAAGGAGATTAAACAATAGACCTTGACAGACATTTGTCTGATGAAGATTTAGCAGGATTACGAAGACAATTGGAACTTCAGTTTCTCAGAATTCAATGAGCTGTCAATGGCGGTATCAGAAAATCAGATATTAACATGATAGACTTCAGGAGTTAATTACATCAGGCTCTGTGGAGGTTTAATACTCTCAGGATTTGAAGCATTCAACCTCTATGTATAAAATAGAAGATTCAGGAATGTAATTGTAGATCTTTGTTATTTTTATGATTTAAGAACAGGCCTTGAAACTACAGTTTTGGTGCCATGATGGAAAATGGACTGGTTACAACGTTTCTGTGGTTTTGTAATTCTGGGAAATGTACCTTGATCAAGATACAGTAAAAACCCCGTAATCCGGCACCCACGGGGACTCCCTATTGCCGGATAACTGTAGTTGGCGGTTAATCGGGAGTTCCTCGAATTTAAGGGTCTAAACAACCCTTAAACACCCCCACACCCCTCTAAATGTCTTTAAAAGGCATTAGCATCTAAATTGGGCATTTAGGGAATTGATGCCGGTGCCGGTTGCTTGAGAGTCCTGGTTAGTTTGGTGCCGGATAACCGGGATTCTACTGTATATAATAAGATTTTTTTTATTTTTAATATGCTATTTTTTTATAAATATGTCCCATATAGTGTAAGGGACAATACCAAATTGAAACAAAAACTCCTAAGAAACATTTCAAATTAAGATGCATCTTGTATTACTGTAACTATGCAGATAATTGTACTCAAAGCAAAATATAAAATGTACCTTGTATTTAAAAAAAAGTAGTTTCAAACAGCAAATTTCCTTAAACTCTGAGTCAACAATACAATGTTGCAATATAATATGTATGTTTATCTTGACTACTTGTTTTTTGTGCAAATAACTCAGAACTTGCTTTTTGTTATACGCAATCTTCCTGTCATAAGTTTTCAAAACCAACATTTTTTTTTAAAAAACCCTATTATTTCTACTATTCTACATGTTAAACCATTTTTGTTTATAAAATATTTGGTAAATGTTTATGTTGGGCCACTGAAAAGTATGACTAACTGCAAATGGCTTGCTTTTCAGTGTGAACAATGCAGCAATTGCTTGTTTGTACCAGCTCACAGGAGGGATTTATTATTTTAGTATCAATTTCTAGTCAGTCTTGCACCATGACCACTCCCTGGACTTTTTTAAAAAGCAGCAAATCTGTCAACAGTAATCTCTTGATGAGGGCTTAACAGAGGGTATGACATGGTTGTTATTTGCTCTTGTAAGAAGGAATGCTTACCAGATAGAGGGAGAGAGTGAGTAAGAGAGGGAGACAGAGAGAGAGACGGAGTGGGTAAGAGAGGGAGGAAGAGAGGAAGAGAGAGAGAGTGAGTAAGAGAGGGAGACAGAGAGAGAGAGACGGAGAGGGAGTGGGTAAGAGAGGGAGAGAGTGAGTAAGAGAGGGAGACAGAGAGAGAGAGAGACAGAGAGGGAGTGGGTAAGAGAGGGAGAGAGTGAGTAAGAGAGGGAGACAGAGAGAGAGAGACGGAGAGGGAGTGGGTAAGAGAGGGAGAGAGTGAGTAAGAGAGGGAGACAGAGAGAGAGAGAGACAGAGAGGGAGTGGGTAAGAGAGGGAGAGAGTGAGTAAGAGAGGGAGACAGAGAGAGAGAGATGGAGAGGGAGTGGGTAAGAGAGGGAGAGAGTGAGTAAGAGAGGGAGAGAGAGAGACAGAGAGGGAGTGGGTAAGAGAGGGAGGAAGAGAGGAAGAGAGAGAGAGTGAGTAAAAGAGGGAGAGAGAGAGAGAGAGAGACGGAGAGGGAGTGGGTAAGAGAGGGAGAGAGTGAGTAAGAGAGGGAGACAGAGAGAGGGAGTGGGTAAGAGAGGGAGGAAGAGAGAGAGAGTGAGTAAGAGAGGGAGACAGAGAGAAAGAGACGGAGAGGGAGTGGGTAAGAGAGGGAGAGAGGGAGGAAGAGAGAGAGAGTGAGTAAGAGAGGGAGAGAGAGAGAGACAGACGCAGAGGAAGTGGGTAAGAGAGGGAGAGAGGGAGTAAGAGAGGGAGTGGATGAGAGAGGGAGATTTTGAGTAAGAGAGAGAGGGAGTAAGAGAGGGAGATAGTGAGTAAGAGAGGGAGTAAGAGAGAGAGAGAGAGGGAGTGGGTGAGAGAGGGAGATTTTGAGTAAGAGAGGGAGTGGGTGAGAGAGATAGTGAGTAAGAGTGGGAGTAAGAGAGAGAGAGAGGGAGTAAGAGAGAGAGTGGGTGAGAGTGGTAGACAGTGGCTGTTGAATTAATAATTAGGAGATCTTAAAACTACTACCGTAGACTACACATTTGTGAAAGTGCTAACTCAAACCTCTAAAAATTGACCCAATAAAGCATTTTTTATTTTAAATCTTCATCATCAATATGTAAAACTGTTGCTCTAGAGTCGAAATAGACAATAAGAGGCTTCAGCAGAGAAGTTGGATTTCTGTGCAGAGTTCATTAATTCCCTCTAGAGGATGAGATCTAATGTGTAAGAGAGAAATGTGTGCGTGTATATACATTTATATATATATACTGCAAACTGTATACATACATAATATATATATGTTTGTGATTCTGTCTGTAAGTTTGTGAGTTTTCAGTCTTGTAAGGTGCTTTAGGGAAATCTTATTGAAAGCTCAATAACAGGGTCTTCCATTATTTTTATTGTGGGGAAATTGTTTATTCTTGTACCTAACCCCGGTAAAGCGCTGCAGAATATGTTGGCGCGTTACAAATAAGGGATAATAAATATATATTGTCTTCTCTTATTTTACATGCAAATAAAAAGAAAAAATGCTATTTAGACAATCAAAGTTACATTTGAACACATGTACAGTATATACTTTAAAATGCTGTTTTATCTGATGCATATACTGTAAATGCATTCTGTTCATTTGGATACAGAATTAAATATACACACAGTTTAATGGCCCTTCAAGGCAGTGCTGCCTGGGTTCCTGGTAAGGTGGTGGAGTCAGTCTAAAACAAGACCCCACATACCACCCGGGATAAATTAAGAACTACAGCTGCTGTACGAACAGTTGGGCCACTCTTCAGCTTCAAGCAGCTACAAGATTATCACGTACTGATTTGGTATGAAGCCTCAGGTTACACTCACCAATGGAAAGGGAAACACAGAGCCCAAAACAAACCATCACTCAACATACCCAAGACATTGGGGCTTAACTGAAGTAAAGCAGATCCTTCCATAACAGAGGCTGTGGCAAGAACATGTGCCACAGGATCCTCTGCTCCTAAACACACAACCATTAAACTCAGTAATGAATGAGATTACTACAAGTGTTGGTTGAAGTATTCGGGAATTATAGCCCTTTGCTTTTGAAAAGTCAGTTTTATTCTCTTGAGAGGATTTGCCAAGGAGGCTCCCTTAATTTTGTTCTAAAGCAGACTTTGGTTTCCTGCAGTGGCCACTTTATCTGGAGTGAGAGATATAAAGTCACCTATCAGGACATCCTCCAGGGGCAGAAAAAGTGACCACTGCAGTAAAGCAGCATATACTTCAGGATATATGCTTCTCGTTCAACCCCCTAGAAGATGTCCAGGAGGTGACAGAAGGAATGCCCAGGAGGATGTCCTTGTAGCAATATTTATCTGCAGTGAGGTATATAAAAAAACATATCCTCCCGGGCAGGTCTTCTCTTACCTTCTGGTCATCTTGTAGGAGGTTGAAACATAAGTACGGTATATATGCTGAAGTATTAAAACATTAAAAGTTCAGTTATAAGTTTTAAAAGCTTCATTCATTACTTCTTCAATTCCTGATAGCCACAGAACCAGAATTCTCAAATCAACCTTTAGACCAGGGTTGTCCAAGTTCGGTCCTGGTGGGCTGCACACAGGCCTGGATTTGACAATATCCCTGCAGCACCCAGGTGAGGCTATCACTTCTTCACTCATGCTGATTGACTCACCTGTGCACAAAAGGGAAATTACCAAAGCCAGGCCTGTGTGCGGACCACCAGGACTGAACTTGGACACGCCTTGCTTTAGAGAGAGCATATTTAAATTTGTTAAAAGCTTTATTTGCAGGGAACAGATTTTGATGACACATAAGAATCAAAAGACCCATCCTGATGGTTTATTCTATATAAATTCTATATCAAGACTTTTTTTTACTTAATCCTGAGAATAAACCATAAGAGTGGGCAGCCTATTTCATTAGTGTTAAAAAACATAATATGAGGATGGATCTAGAAAGATAAGAGAGAGTGGGAAGGTGGAGAAAGAGAGGGAGGGTAGAGGGGTCGATGGAGGAAGACAGAGAAGGAACAATAGAGAGGGAGAACGGGAGGGGGGCAGGGAGAGAGAGAGAGATGGAAAGGGGGAGAGAGAGAGAAACAGAGGGAGAGAGAGAGGAAATATTATAGAAAGAGAGGAGAGTGGTGGAAGAGATAGAGGGTAGGAAGAGAGTAGGGAAAGAGGGAGTTAGAGAGGGAGAGAGAGAGAGGGGAGAGAGTGGTGGAAGAGATAGAGGGTAGGAAGAGAGGAGGGAAAGAGGGAGTTAGAGAGGGAGATAGAGAGAGAGGGGAGAGAGTGGTGGAAGACATAGAGGGTGGGGAGAGAGAAGGAATAGAGGGAGAGATAGAGAAAGATGGGGTAAGAGAGAGGGGAAGAGAAGAGGAGAGAGAAAGGGGAAGAGAAATGGAGAGAAACAGCGAGAAGCAGAGAGGAAGAGATGGAGAGAGAAAGATAAAAGAAATAGAGTGCAGGAAGAGAGGCTGAGAGAAAGAGAAGAAGAGAAAGAAAAATGAATATGAAAAAAAAAAGAAAGAAAATGAAAGCGAGATGGGCCCAGTTGTTAGTGGAATATTGTTGCCCCTTTAATACAGTATTTATCTAACCTGCACCAATAGGTGCACATATTTATACACCAGAACCTGGAACTAATCTCTTGTCTCACCCACCAACAATAAGGTTTTAATTTAAAAGCTTGTATTGTGAGCTATATTCAGCACTCAGCCCTTTCTGCCTCTCAATACAAGACAACCTGCGGTGCTGCAGTAAGTAAATTGCTCTCCCACATATGAATTATTCTGTACAATGAAGCCAGCAGTTTGCTTTTATCTTGAAAGATGTGGGCAAAAACTGTCTTTAGATAATTTTGAAAAACAGCTTTCAGAAAAGCACAGATGCTGCTAGAAGTGATTTTTTGAGATCTAGGTGTTGCTAATGCATCATTAGAACATATTGTAAGGTTTGAAGGTATGTGTACACATTGTTCCTTTATTTGAGATAGAAGTTGAGGTAACTATAACCCTATGTTAATAATGGCTGAAGCGTAGAGTATCTAAATGTTAGACTACAGCAGAAAAATATAATGCAAAACCAGGACAGTCAACATTGAGGCAATAAATTCTCTACCAACCGTATACTTCACAGAATGGTTTTCCCCTTAAGTGATAAAATGTAAACCACCTACATGTAAGAGGCGCTCAGCTCAATACCTGTTTTTAAGGAACTTCCAAAATGTCAATCAGGCGTTTAGAAGAGTAATGTTTACACACTACAAAAATAGTTTTAGCACATAACAATATGAAAATATATTTTTTTTACTTTCAGCAAGGTTGCAGAAGGTTTACAGACAATCCATCACTAATGGAAGAATAGAAAAGACATCCCTGGATGCCTTTATCTGATTGGATAAAGAAGATACAATTTTTCCTTGTAGGAGAAAGAAGCAGCATAAATTAAACTTTATGTCCATATAGCACAGTCATATCCAAAGACTTAAAATAGCACAACTGCATCTCAGATATGGTTTAATTTAAAGCTAATATTAATAACAAGTACCTTATCAATTGAATGTTATTAAAGCAACTGCATGCTGAGAACCCAGGGAATAACTAGGTTTCAAATGCAGAGGCAATGGAGTAGGAAGGATTTAGCATCCACAGTGATGGCCAGAAAACAACCACCAGCAAGTGCACCTATTCTTCTTTCCAGAATACAGCCGTAAATTCCACGGTGTTTGTCAGTTTGTTTCATTTGTTCATTGATCTCTGCAACTCATCGCCCTGCTTCCTCTAAAGCTCAGATTTTTTGAAAACAAAACGATTAAAGTTTCCTAACTTACACATACCAACCTTCACTTAAGACAATAAAGACATTTTTATGTTACTACTACTTTTATAAAAAAGTATATATTATGTTACCAGCAAGATATCCATGCCCATATACCGAAGAAGAGGTTAATAAACTGAATTTAAGCAGCACTTGTCTTCAAAAGCTTCTAAAAAGCCAGTAACACGTCGGCAATCATCCAGCGCACTCCAATGAATTATTTATCCCGCCATTACAGCCATGCAAAAGGGAACTTATTATTGTTCTTGTTTAATTTCGTCAGAAGTCAAATTATTCGCTTAATCTGTATCTGAAACTGCCAGAAAAACCACTCTGTGTGCCCCAAAGGATGGAGTAATTGGAGAGAGCAGATGTAGATAGGAAGAGAAAGAAGAGATACGAGAAAAATCATGATAATAAACAAGTTTATAAGAAATTATTGCTGTATTATCTGGAAATATAAAAAATAGGTCATTTAAGGGGAGAGTGCAGCCCTTACATTTATTTATAATAAAAAAATATTATTTTTTAAAAATATATATATACATACATACAGTACATACATATATACATAAATGTGTGTGTGTATACATATATATATATATATATATATATATATATATATATATATATATATATATATATATTTTAAATAAACAGAACCATATAGCAAATAATAATCACATTATATATATATATATATATATATATATATATATACATATACACACAAATACATGTATAAATATATATATATATATATATATATATATATGTACACGTGTATTTGTGTGTATATGTATATATATATATATATATATATATATATATATTTATATATATATATATATATATATATTCATATACGCACAAATACATGTATATATATATATTTATATATATATATATACATATTTATATAAAATGAGATTATTCTTTACTATGGTGTCCTTGATTATATTCTCATGAGTGAGTGTCCCCGTAAACTGACAAACTTTCCATTAGTCCTGTTGAAACGGATATGCCCTCAGTAGCAAAGATTGTAACATATGAAATTATATATATTTAAGTATTTAATATAATGCATTTTTTGTTTTAAACTACTGCACATTATAAAGGCCAAACATTCAACAGAAAGTATCAAATACAACTTTTATATACTAACATTTTATATGCAATTATGCTGAAGTAGAATCTACCATTTTGGTTGGTGAAAAGCAGCAGTCCTTATACTAGGACTTATGAAAAGTTCACCTTCCTGAGAAAGTAAAAAAAATACAGATCTACAGATCCAGTGCAGAATAATTGTATAAAAAAGTAAAAAAAAATGTAAAGATTGTTGTGTTTATGTTACTGTCTAAATATAAAGTTTAATTATTCAAAAGGCCAAATATATAAATAATGGATCCACAGTGGCCATTGGTGCAGAAGACATTACATGACTGAGTTCTCTTTTATTCCCAACATGTAACCACATTACAATTTACACCATGTCACGTTGTATTGTTATTTTTGAGCAGTCCTATTCTTAGTCTGTTCCAGATGTGATCCCACAATCCCGCATCCAAACCATTTACACATGCTCTAAATATTTGCCACAACCAGCATGTGTTCTCTTATCTTGTCGTTGCTGACATGTCTATTAATCATACGTTTTTCTGCTCAAAGAAGCCGTGGAAAGAATCCCTGAACATCTAATCACACAGAAAGAAAAGAAGTCAACAACACAAAGGTTTGGGTGTGTGTCCTCTGATGGGAACATCTAATGGAACTTTCTGGACAAGTACAAAACAGAACAAACAGATGCAGAACGGGAGTGAGCTAAAAAATGTTTTCATTATTTCCATATCGTTTAAAACAAAAAATATTATTTCCAAAAGAATACAATTAATTTAATGATCCTAGATAAAGAGCGTTAGACTGGGAGGCCCTCTATAGAAAATGTATGCTTAAAATATACAACTTTCAGCTCAAATATCTTACAATTCTACTCAAAAATTAATATTAGTTAGTACTGTGTAGAGCTATCAACGCTCTAATAGAGAGATATACACATTTAAAGACTACTGTAGTTCAACAAAAAGGAAAGTATATTCCAAACTAACCAGCAGCAACTGTGTAAGCGATGGTCATAGAACTACTTTTTGGAAAATCTAAAATATTTGAAGAGTACAGGAATCAATGATGTTTGTTATATTACATCCTGA